>CM062810.1:279433997-280106497 GCA_031772625.1 Pinus tabuliformis | reverse complement strand
ATAATATGAAGAAGAAGACCATTCCAAAATTATTAATTTTAAAAAATAATTATTTACATTCAATACAATAAAAAAATTTAAAGTCAAAAAATAGGTCTTTTAAAAAAAGGGTGCGATGCAGAATAACCACTTTTTTAAATCAGCATGAAAATCACTACCATTCACTACCATTCTAAAACTTAATGCACATGAAAAAAATTAAAGTTCCAAAAACCATGTTCTAAAAAAAACATGTGTATTCTGCATCACCACTTTTGAAAATCGGGTCATTTTTTTGCTATCTCTACGAAACGGGTAACAGTATCAGTTCCCGTTTCAAAGTTTACATTGTTTGAAATGGTGATGGTCACTATCCATCATTATAATCATTATTGGTGATGGACCTTGAATGTCACCACAACACCTATACTTTTGGTGACGCCACCATTGGTGATGTTCAATTTTTTGGTGACGAAGGCTAAGGTTTGTCACCGTTGTTCATATGAAATGGTGATGGTCACTATCCTTCATTATAAATATTTATTGGTGACAGACCTTGAATGTCACCATAACACCTATACTTTTGGCGATGCCACCTTTGGTGACGTTCAATTTTTGGTGACGAAGGCTCTTTTGACCGTCACCAATGAGCTTATGATGGCATTTTTTGACCCTCACCAATGACCTTTTTTGTTGTAGTGTAAGCAATAATACGTGGGATGCTGCCTTTGTAAGAATCAAACATTGATGGGAGTTCAAGGTGATTTGTTCTAGCCACCTATAGATCTCAAACAAGTATTTTCTTGTGCTTTCATTCTTCAGTCTGTCAGGTCCACCTTATTTAGTATCATTTCAAATTCAAACATTTAGGACCTACACTAATACTAGTTAGATGAATGAGAATAACTCAAATTTTTATATTAGGAAGTTTATTTATGTGGATGCTAATAATGAGATCCATGTATAGTAAATTACATTTGAGTAATATATTATTAGTACCCAAACTAATAGTAATCAAGTGTCAGGAGCAACCCAAGTGATATCGTTGTTATGCATATCAATATTCAAAAAAGGAAACACATGCTCAAACATTGTTATCCAAACTTATGTATACCCCAGGTCACCATATAAGTGAGAACCTTGGGTGGGTTTTACTTTGGAAAATTGACTTATTTAATTGAAATTTCATTTTAGGGATTTTATCCATGGGGTTAGTGATGTCAACTAGTGGAGGGTTTACCATAGAAAGAGACCCTAACTACCTAAAATTTTATTTATGGAAAATCCTTTTTAGATATGGAGATATTTTACTTTTTGAGGTGGGGATATAGGAATTGTGCTCACAACTAATCATTATTTTTCATTATTCATGTAAGAGTTTTGGGTGCATTAACGTTTCCACAATAGTTCAATACATGCCATGGGGTGCCATTGTTGTTCTAGAATGGTGAATTAATGGAGGGAGAAAACACAATATCCATGTTGGAAGAGTGCAAAGACTTGCTTTAGTTGGTGAAGTTGAGACCATAATAGCCTTATGGGGAGAGTGTTGAGCCTATATTATACAATAACCTAGTGGGAAGAGTGTTGAGCCAAAATCACATGATATCCCCTTGGGGTGAGTGTTGATACAATGACCAAGATCCTTTATCTACCCACTAGTTAGTGAAGATGATTACCAATATCAGTGAAGTTAGGTCGATTTGAGCATGTACTCATGTTCTACATAGGCATTGTGGATGACACTGGTTTACCTAAAAGAAAGATCATGCATTAATTTCATTGAACTAATGCTATTTCCAAGTTGAAAAAAAGGTGCAGTACAAGTTTCAATGTTGAAAATGCTAACCAATAATACGTGGGATGTTGCCTTTGTAAGAGTCAAACATTGATGGGTGTTTAAGTTGATTATGTTCTAGCCATCTATAGATCTCAGTCAAGTATTGTCTTGTGCTTTTGTTCTTTAGTCCCCCAGGTCCAACTTATTTAGTATCATTTCAAACATTTGTACAAACTTTGTCAGTTGATAGGACCTTACTCCAATAAGAAATTGAGCACAACAAAAACATTTGCAGATTCAACATGTACAATTAGAAAAGTTCACACGAGTCCTTCCTATTATCAAATTTTACTTCTTTTGATGCATGTGAAAGAACCATTTAGGTTAACCTTAAGTACCACCAGTAGAAATATTGAATTTAAACCATATGAAAATACTAAACACTCTTAATGGAAAAATAATTGCCTCTTTTATTATTCGAAGCATCCATTGTATCTATATATTGTTCATAAACATCAAAATTTTAAAAATGGTAGCGAAAACACATCTTGCACAAAGAAATATTTAGATCATACTATCAAGACAAGAACCTTCAAATTATTAATGACACCATTGTGCAGAGATGTAGATAATGGGAATTTAACACATGCCTCAATCTTGCTAGAATATAAAATTTTGAGTGATTAGTTTCTTGTAAATGTACTCCACAACATGCTATAATGTGATATGTGTATGCACATATTTTCTCAAGCTCCACATAGGAGAAGGTTTGAGAACTAAGAAATAATATTTATGATGTTACTTGTTTACAAATTTGAGAAAGGCTCAAGGTTTATAGTCAAAATCTAGAAATTCTATTTCCTGGTGGAATGTGAGACATGCTTGGATTTGTATAACGCTTCAATGCTTGTTTAGGATCTAGGTAAGTGTGAATGAATAAAAGCTTTATGTCATTGTTCTACATTGAATTCCCATTCTCTCTAAGTTATAAAAGGCAAGTTAAAACCTGATTAGACTAAGGGACAACATGTTCCATTGCCAAACTTTAACCTTACAGGGAAGTGCACTACACTTGTTTGATACTTCCACATATTTTGAGGGCATGCCAATAGAAATGTCAATGTTGTTGGATACACTAGCATTGGTTAGTTTTAGAAAAGTTCTCTTTTTCAAATATGTTGTTTTCATGAAGTAATATTTCCAACCAAGAGGATAAAGACTTGGCATGCCTAGGACATATAGTGGTGTTATTTCTTGCATGTATTTGTGATTTATTAGTATTCCACCACTAATTAACTTCATTATGGAGCTATCTGTTTAGTAGTATATTACAACAATGATTTATTAAATGAAAAGGATTCTAGTTTGTTTGAACACCATAAATGGAAAGGAAATTTAACTTTGAATTAGAAAAATGGAATATATTCTGAAAAATATGTTTTCTGATCAAATATAGGTCTATTTCTTGATCATTAAAAAAAAGCAGTCATGACAATAAGAAATGATTTTGGACACGATGAATTACAAAACTCTCTAGCTCAAAACAAGTTAGCATATTTAGTTTTGTATGCATTAGAGAAAAATGAATGAGTAACATTAAGTTTGTTTTGAATATTTATAGAATCATGCTAGAGATTCTAAATGGAAATTGCATGTGCTAATCTTTCTCAATTAATTACAGGGAAAATAAGGGGCATACATAATTTTTTGGTTTATGGGAATTGGATTCCTTTTCCCATGGAATAGTACGCTGACAATTGAAGATTACTATATTGACGCTATATTCCTAGTTAGTATCACAATTTACAAAGTCTTGTCTTATTTTTTTTTAGTTTCTTGTAATCTTGTGTTAGCAATACTTTGCTCCACCCATTAGATTTCTACTGACCAATTTTATTGTTGAAGTGTTACTGCTTCTTAGAGATAACTATAGGAAACAATACAACTACAAAAGTGGAGCATGAGACATTCTTAGTAGAAATTGCTAGTTCTATTGTGTTTATTTGCTTTGTTTATACATGTCATCTGGGCACAAAGTGGCCACTATTTCCCAACTGAAGAAAACTTGTTCAAGTTTCTTTATTTTATGGGGAAAAATAACATTAACAATATTGTTGATGTTGAGGTATAGATCGTATAAATCTTTTATAGTCTACTTTAGTTTATATTCCAACATTAATCAAATTTCATGTCTTATACTCTGCATTGTATCTTTTTTTTTGTTCAGAAAAGGACTCAATATTGATGGTAAGAAGCAGGGATTGAAGAAAGAGGAGAACAATAACACTAGAGCGACAAAATGAAAATTAAAGAGAGAGAAGAGAACTGGTCTAGTGGTACCCATAGAGTCAATATCCCTCATAAGACACACACATAGAGACTGATGGTCAAGTCTTCAGAGTTGGTGAATTCACTTGCAATGCCTTGGCAACACAATGATTATGTTTTGAAGTGATGAAACAATATTTCATGTGTAAATTGTACTCCAACAAATATTAAGTTGGAAACTCATATTGTAATACTTGACATTTTATATAATATAATTTGTGATTGGAATTATTTATAGTTGCATTTGATATTACTTAGTCTTGTAATTAACATATGTAACTTTGTGTTTTCATATTAGATGAACATGTACATTGTATGCCATTTTTTTAAAAATTTAGTTGCAAAATCATACTAATTAATTATGTTGATTAATAATGAACACATAAAATAAATCTAAAACTACTAAATTAGTAGTTTATGTTTATTAATGATGAACACAAATAAAATGAATATACGACTAAATTAGTTGTTCATAACGATCATTAATGGAAGTAAATGAAATGAATATAAACTACTAAATTAGTCATTTATATAATGAATATGAAACTACCAGAAAAAGATAAATGACTATTGCAAATTATAAATTTGTGATTACAAATGACGACTAATTTTTGCATATATATGACTATTAGTAGCTAATTTATAGTATCTTATAACACGACCAAAATTTAGTCATATTTCTTTGGTCATTAATTGGTTTCAAACAATGACTAGAATTTGCATATATATGACTATTAGTAGCTAATTTACAGTATCTTATAACACGACCAACATTTTGGTCATATTTCTTTGGTCATTAATTGGTTTTCTTGGGTGATTATTTAGTAATATATTTTGTTGTATATTTGGTCAATAATTGTGGCAATCAATGACCAAATCAATGACTACATTAATGACCAAATCAATGACTAAATCAATGACTACATTAATGACTAAATCAATGACTACATTAATGACCAAATCAATGACTAAATTAATGATCAAATCAATGACTAAATTAATGACCAAATATACTACTAGACAACATAATTGAGACAACCAATTAATGACTAAGCTAAAAACGACTAAAAGTTGGTCGCGTTATAAGATACTGTAAATTAGCTACTATTGGTCACCGACCGAAAAATAGTCATTTATATGCAAATTTTAGTCATTTTTTAGTAACTAATTAGCCATTTTGTACTAGTGATTTAATGGCAACTCATCCCTTCATGAAGGTCTCCCCATCCTCTGAAAAACATTGCATCCCCTATAGTATATCTTGGATTCCTTATGCACTGTTGGCCACCAAAGCCATGTGTACAGGATCTTTTGCACAATCGTTCTTCCTGCATAATGCCCTGCTGCTACTCCTCCATGTGCTTCTGTAAGAATGCTTGGCTGTTCATACTCCTTGACATATCTGTGCAGTATCTCATCAGAGCCCATTTTGTATAAGTGTCCAACGATCACAGAGAAGTCAGCCGCTCGGACCACCAATTCCTTCTTCTGTTGTGTTGAATATCATTTTGGGGTTGTTCTTGTAGACAAAAACTGAATTATATCTGCAAAGTGATCACCTTCAACATGAACAAAAATGAGCAAAGGGTTGTGCATTTGACAACCCTTCTTCCAAACTTGTAGGCTCATCACCAGTCTCAATCCTAGATAGGTGATCAGGACCAACATTCAAGCGTTTGGGCTTCACGATCACCTCAAAATCATATTCCTGGAATAACAACAACCATCTGCAGATCTGCCCCCCTAGCACAGGCTTATTGACCAGGTATTTTAGAGTAGAATTGTTTGTATGCATTTTGAAGTGTGAACCTCACAAATAGTGTCGAAATTTCTATAGCACGTACAACATTTCCAGTCCTTCGCTTTCTGTAGTCTAGTAGTTCTTTTCCACCTTTGATAATTTCCTACTCGCAAATTCTATAGGATGATCAATGTCTCCTTCACCTGGTTGGGTCAACATTGCACCCAACGCAATGCTGGATGTGTCCATATGAACATGAAACTCCTTTTTCCAATCCGGGAACACCAGAATGGGCGCGGTGACCATTTTCTCTTTCAAAATGTCTAAACATCTTTGGCAATCTTCATCCCAGCAAAATGTTGCATCCTTCTTCAATATTCTTTCCATTTGCACAACTATTTGCGCATACGCTTTGATAAAATTCCTATAATATCCAGTATGGCACAACGTTGGGGGCAACTGCTTCACGTTCTTTGGGTCCTCCAAATTAACAATGACATCTATGTTGGTAGGGTCTACCATCAATCCTTTCTTGCAAACCACGTGACCTAGAAATATTCCATACGGTACATAGAAGATGCACTTTTTCAGGTTAAGGGTGATCTGATGTCTTCAATAGGTATCCAGCATGAGGCGCAGACTAGCAACATGGATGCTTGACTAACCCAAACACGGTTCAATCATCAAAGTAGACCTCTAAAAAATTGTGGATAAATTCCTTAAAATCCACAATTACCACTCTTGAAAAGATCGCAGCTACATTCTTCAGCTCAAAAGGCATTACTATATATTGAAAACAACTCCATTTTGTCACAAAGGTGGTCTTACTTCGATCCTTCGATGCAATATTGATCTGATGGTATCCTGATAACCCATCAGTGAAGGAGTCGACTTCTTGCCCTCCAACATTCTCTAGCACCTGTTGTGGGGAAAAATGCCTATGCAGGACGATCCTATCCACCGAAGGTGTGACAGTGCCTTAGCAACAAACAGAAACAACTATTCTAGTATTCTTCCTTTATGAATTAAGAATGAAGAGAGATGGATGGACTAACCGGTGTCTTCCGTTTGTCCCTCGATCCGGTTTCTCTTCTCTTTGGGAGTTCCCAGCTACTTGCCTTCTCGCTCGCCTAGCTTCAACAGGTTCCTGCAAGATCACAAGAAGAGAACACTACACAAAGACATAGATTCATATTCACAACTAGTTCAGGATTAGAAATAAACTAAACATACTAATGCAATCATACATCAAAGATACATCAGTATATAGGAGAAACCAAGATAGCTTTATTGATGAATAACAAGGTTCAGGAAGAGATACAACCCAGAGGGCTCCAATCCAGCATCTCCTTCCCAGCAAATGAAATTCCTATCTTCACCTTCCTTCAAAGCATTAAGCACCCAATGATTCCAATCTCAAAGCAACAACAATTCTTTGCAATAACAAAATTCCAGCCCCTAGATCTCATGGAGGAGAGATCCATATATAGATGTTTGGAGAGAGGATGAGTCAGCTTGAGATCTGACTAGTGTCCTCTCCCTCTGTCAGTTCTTGCTTCCACTTGGAGACTAAGAGCCTCTTACTCATCACTAGTCGAATTCCTTGAGGCAAGTGTCATTGGAGAAGATTCTGGAAGCTTCCAGGGTCTATCCACCTCGTTGAATGAACTTGCCATTTGTCACTTCCCGCTCAGCGCACCCTGTTAGTGCTTCTACCTGCGTTGCAGTGCACCTAGCCAGTGTAATCTCTGCATTTCAGCGCAGACAGCTAGTGGAGCCTCTGAATTGATCCTGAATTGACTTGTTTTTGAGCAGTTTCTGGTGGAGAACTTCTGTGAATTGCTGTGGTTTGTTAGCCTTGTTCCTCTAGGGGTAGGAACAACATGTTTAGGGACTTTGGATCCCTCAGATTATGGACATTTTATGCTCAATGCTGTAAGGCACAAAAATGTCTATAACAGTTGCCCCCTAAAGTATGAGGCCGTTTATCGGGTGAAATGCTTTATTAGGAGGATCCGAAGTTCATTCAATGCTAGGAGGAGACCTGTAATAAGATACAATACAATACATTATTTTTCATACTGCTTTCATGATCTAGCTGAGGCGGGCATTCCCATGCTCAGCTTTATAAATTCATTTTTCTGTACATAGAATAGACAATCGTCTGATGGTAGATTGATAATTTTGATGAAATTATCATCCTTTGGGTAGGATGATTATCTGCTGCAATGATGTACATGTCAATGTCTTTATTTTTCCTGAATATATATCGCAGCCCGGATGGATGAAACTAGATCTGGGGTCTTCAAACTTGTTCGATCTTCACTCTAAGTACAAGTCGATCCATGTGAGAAATGTTCTGAAGTCGAACATGGAAAGACATCGCTTGATTACCGGTCAATGAGGTAAACCGTTAACAAGCGCGAGAGGAATCATCGATAATGATAATGACCCTCAAGGTACTGCAGTACAATTCACGTGGTGTGAATAAAGGACTTGGCGTCGAACACCACGCAAAATCTTTCGGTCGAAGGTCATTGATGTATACCTATCGCCGGAAGTGAGAAACTTGCCATTGAGGCATGCAAGCTTCAAAGTACTGAAGGGGTTGTTCCTAGATCAACTTCTTGGATAATGAGCTGATGTCGACAAGAAGCGATCCGTCAAAGGAGGGCCTTAATGAATCCCACATCAGTGACACGGAACGGAGCAAATGATTTTGATGGAGGTGAAAACGATCTGATGACATATGATTCAGGGTGGCGGTCATGAAAGGATGAAGGATAATGTATGGCAGTGGATGGGACACGGTTGAATTCTCTGAACGACTTCTCTTGAACATATGGCGACACTTATGCGATGGATCGGTAGCATTACCCCAAATATGGATGGTATGGCGAGACCATGGTGATGTGACCGGTGAATGAAACAACCCAACCCGACTGTGGTACGGAGGAAAAGTGTCATGTTCAAGAGCGACCTGCTACCATCAAAGTTTTCTTGAGTTTCTCCCAATTTTTCCCCAGTCATTGCTGACCAGTACCTCTTTATTTTTGTCAAGATTGAGGAGGATAACATATGCTTGTTCTATAACTTGCCCTTCGGGCAAGCCCATCGCTATATTTTAACGAGCCTAGCGATAGTGAAACTCGTTCTCGTCTAAAGACAAGTTTGTCGCTATTTAATGCTTTTAACGAGTCTAACGACAAAGATAACTCGATCCTTTTCATTTTTAGAGAGTCTGAAAAGGTACGTAAAGTCAACTCCGAAAGTCCTTTTTCGTCATCTAATCCCTTAAGTCCGAAAAAGTATAAAACAATACAGAAGGGATGAGTTTTTGATAGTTTTAACGAGTCGAACAAAACAAGCGCTCGATCTTTTTGTGCAATAATCCCTCAGGTCCAAAAAGATTAAAATCTAGAGGAGGGATAGCTCTTCCGGTCGCTTTAACAAGCTGGAAGGCCAAAACTCGGCAATCTTTTCATATTTTACGAGTCAGATGAAAAGAGCTTAAAGAAGACTCATCTTTTGAGGAACCAGTGATAAAACGGGTTAGCAGCTGATTCCAGGTACGGGTTGGAATTTTCCAATCACGGCAGTGTCACAAGGATGGCTAGTGAAATCACTCTTCGCAGCTGTTCCTCAAAATGGGTAAACAATCATATGGAGGTGAACGATCGGCCAATGGAAAAGTGGAGGTGACGGGCAAACACGACCAAGGCTTTAATGGCTGATAATGTTACATTCACAGTGGTTATTTACCGGAATAGTTCATTTTTTAACGAGCTTAAATGCGGGTGGAAACATTGCTCAATCTTATGTTTATTTTTTAACGAGAATGAACTATGCGCTAAAACTGCTCGGATCTTGCGTTTATTTTTTAACGAGCATGAACTGTGTGCTAAAACTGCTCGATTACCCAGTCATATGATAAGAATGTCTCATTAAGATTCTATTTTTTATGGAGCTTCATCTTACAAAGCTTTGCTCCGGATCCTTTAGTTATGCAAGTTCGGAAACGACTAATCCTACGAGTTTAAAGGGTTAGACCTACAGGTTTAAAGGGAGGACCTAAAAATCTAAAAAATAAATAGTCGCCCCTTGCTTGCACTCCAAAAGTTTTGCATGCCCCCAGGCATAAAGTACGATTTCAAGGTTACCCCTTCTAAGTCCAATAAAACATTTGTTTTACCGGGAGAGGCCTACCTCTTTCAGGCTACCCAAAGATTGTTCTGTTATTCTTTCAACAAAACACTTCTTCGGCGGTGTCTACCGAGATAGACAAAGGTGAGGCGCCAAACACGTAGCTTTGACAAGAGAATCATATTCTAGAATAACCCCTCTTCCAACCACGGACGGGGTACAGACTAGTCATATTCTCCCGCGGAAACCTACCCTATACCCAAAGTTTTCCTGCCGAAGCAGACCAGGACGCATGCCCCCTGGGTTCCAGTCATATCCTTCCGAATCACTCGCGCTCATCGGGAGGACGGACTGTGGGTTGAGACATTTCTTGCGTGAAGAGACCATTTAGGGATGGTATATGACTATTTGCGATGCGTGATCCGGGAAATGAAAGCTGGTCCACGAGCTTGACCACTCTTCCTTCGTGCGGAAAACACATTACTCTAAAGAGTGAGGAGACGATGGCTCCCATGCAATATATATAGTCTCGTCCAAGGAGTAGGTTATAATCCAAAGGTCCTTGAACGACCATCACGTTCATTTGAACGGTCTTCCCTTTCAATGTGATAGGCACATTGGGGAGGATCCCTAAAGGTCGACTGGTTCCTTTATCAAAGCCTGTCAGATTTCTCATTTCAGGCAAAAGCGCTGGCGAACCAAGCACTTTCCAAGCAATAGAGGAAAGGATACTCACAGATGCCCCCTCATCAATGATGGTGCCAGCCATTACCATTCTGTATATTTGAACGATAATCCTGAATGGTATGCTTGTTGGCAATCGGGGTTTGCCTAGTTGGTTCCAGTCGAACGAGACAACTAGGTTGCTTGGTGGTGGGACCGAATAGACGGCCGGATATGACTCTGACGAAGTTCCTTCCTGCGATAAAGGAATGGGCAAATTGCCCCCTTGTTCGTCGGAGTCTGTGTTGATGAAGAGAATTTGGACGGTGTCGTCTTTATTCTCCTCTGTGATGGTATCATTCGAAGATAGAGCCTCTGAAGGCAAAACCGGGTCAACTGCCGCCTCAACCTTTTGACTTTCGTCAGGTATGGATTCAGACGGTTCATCCTCAATGATAGGTGCTTCGGCTGACCACCTGAGCGGGCCAGCCGGGTTCTCAACTGGTGAAGGACTTGGCAGGAGTTTTTGATATCCAGGAGGAAGTTGCGCTCGTAAAATCGGGCGATCTTCCAAAACTCTTTTAGCCTCATCTAAGAAGGGACAACGGTGGATGGCATGGTCGCCTTCACACAGTTTGCAGGGAAATCTAGCTTTCCCTCTCTGTCCTGTGGCTTCACTTTCACTAGTTGACGGTGCGCTGTCAACATGGCTATCAGAGGTTGACGCCACCGAATTGTGCAAACGGGGAGACCAGTCCCTTAGTATCCGAGGGATGCAGGGACAATCTCTGTGGAAGTGGTATCCCTTGCATATGACACATGGCGATTTAGGCCTAGTCAGTGCTGTGTGTGGATTTTTGTCAGACGACACTTGTTTGCCCCCAGTCGCTTTTGGCTCCTTCTTCTTCTTCTCTTTCTTCTTCTTTTCCTTCTTCTCCTTAGGAACTTGGTTTTTTGTTTTACCAGTTCCGTCAAGCGAAGAGGAAGGAGGAGAGGAAGAATTAGATGAAGTAGAAGGCGGGTGGGTAACTCTGGTCTGGTCTAACTGTTGATTCGACTGTTCAGGAATAGTGGTGTTCTGAACGACATTGGTTGAAAAGAGCCAGACCGGCAAGCCAATTGTCAGTCCTGGAAGCGACAATGTGGCCATGTGGGGCGCACCAACATCTCCCCAAGAGGAGAAGGGACTAGGATTTCCACCAAGGGGAATTCCTTGGTTGGTGTGCTCCATTTTCTCAACCCAAAGATCAACGCAGGAAAAAGGGTGATTATTCCGTTTAAAATAAATTTTAACGACGCTTTAGACACAACTTGCTTTTTCAATTTTAAAGAGTCGAGAAAAAGCTAAAGATGACTCTAGTCTCCTTCGATGTTTTAACGAGCCCGAAGTGACAAATGCTCGGATGGACTTTTTCCGTTATAGAGTCTGAAAAAGGCCAAAAGGAATTGCTCTGGAGTTCTAGGTAGAGGGTGTGCCAAACTTTTCGCAAAACCGCAGAATACTTTTTAAGGTACGGGCAGTCGATCTTCCTGAATGCTGTGTTCAGTGCATTGCGATCAGTAGGGCAGCCAACACGACTTCCTAAGGATAAAGGTTTTATGCCTATAGGGGTCTCCCAATATATACTCGACGGTACGTGGGAGCACAATCCGTACTGGCGCTATCGTCCCTCAGGAGGAATCACCCACCATCAGTGAGATTGACAGTCACCAGGCTTTACGACGCCAGAACACGTCTCTAGCCTAGACCTCTATGTTGTGCGTTAAGTTACAAAGCGTTGTTAAGTTCATTCAATTTATTTTAGGTTGATATTTTTAGAAGTTTGCCTTTTGAGGTTCACCACGAGATGTATGATACAATTCCTAAATGCAGTCTAAAGATGATAAGCAAGCTTTATCTCTTTTTCAACAATGAAAATCCTAGCTACAAAGGGAAAAGAAAGACACCATCTTTTCTCAAAGAGCAATCAGCACACTCTAAATGCACTTTTCCTAAATCAAGCATGCAAACTATCAAGATGCAAATGCACAATGCAGGTGTTTGTTTTCCGCTCTCTTAATATTGATGCCTAAAAAGAAAGCTTTTTGTACAACTTTGAATTTGCTTTTAAATGACAAATACAAACAAGTTTACTTTTTCGAAATCAGAAAGGGTAGAAGAGATTACAAAACTTAACGATTTTCGAAATGAATACTTGTTTTGACACTCAAAAGAGACAAACTCAAACCAAAAGCAAAAAATGAATGTATAACCAACTGTAAACAGCCAATGAACTCTCTCCTAAGATCACAATCAACAGATCTGAATCAAGGGCTACAGGATGACTATTTCACTCTTGCAAAGGAAAACTGTAAATGATGCCACAAACACATAAAAACACTCACAGTCTTTTTGTACAAAAGGAGGCGGAATTTAAGCAGAGAAAAGGAGTTATCAGACAGGTACCTATGTTGGTTACAGGCTGCAAAAATCAGAGATCAAAACAAGGCAAAACAGAGCAGAGAACCCCAGCTGCACAAGGCCTAACTGGATCAACGCACCCTCAACACAGAGGTTTTGACATTCAGCGCAGGTAGCCTTCACGGGACCTGCGTTGAAATGCAGAACCTCTTCACAGAGTCTGCGCTAAAGGAGAAACGAGAGTTCCTCACTGGGTTCTGGGTCACAGTTTGCTGATTAATCTACGGTTTCAGGCCAAATCAAAGCAACAAGCAAGGTACAATCAAAGGGATGCTTTGAGGGAGGACTAAGATCTATCACAAAGGATCATCAAATCATTTGTGAGTCCATTGTTCAGATCATAGACAAATCCAGTGATTGGATCAAAGCAGCAGCTATCTACTTTGCATCTGAGAATAGCAGATGCAGTTCGATTGTTGCTGTTGAGTCTATGAAACAAACAATGATAGAAACACAAATAAAATGACTAAACAGATATCCCCAGCGGAGTCGCCAATTTGTTGTGGGGAAAAATGCCTATGCAGGACGATCCTATCCACCTAAGGTGTGACAGTGCCTTAGCAACAAACAGAAACAACTATTCTAGTATTCTTCCTTTATGAATTAAGAATGAAGAGAGATGGATGGACTAACCGGTGTCTTCCGTTTGTCCCTCGATCCGGTTTCTCTTCTCTTTGGGAGTTCCCAGCTACTTGCCTTCTCGCTCGCCCAGCTTCAACAGGTTCCTGCAAGATCACAAGAAGAGAACACTACACAAAGACATAGATTCATATTCACAACTAGTTCAGGATTAGAAATAAACTAAACATACTAATGCAATCATACATCAAAGATACATCAGTGTATAGGAGAAACCAAGATAGCTTTATTGATGAATCACAAGGTTCAGGAAGAGATACAACCCAGAGGGCTCCAATCCAGCATCTCCTTCCCAGCAAATGAAATTCCTATCTTCACCTTCCTTCAAAGCATTAAGCACCCAATGATTCCAATCTCAAACCAACAACAATTCTTTGCAATAACAAAATTCCAGCCCCTAGATCTCATGGAGGAGAGATCCATATATAATGTTTGGAGAGAGGATGAGCCAGCTTGAGATCTGACTAGTGTCCTCTCCCTCTGTCAGTTCTTGCTTCCACTTGGAGACTAAGAGCCTCTTACTCATCACTAGTCGAATTCCTTGAGGCAAGTGTCATTGGAGAAGATTCTGGAAGCTTCCAGGGTCTTTCCACCTCGTTGAATGAACTTGCCATTTGTCACTTCCCGCTCAGCGCACCCTGGTAGTGCTTCTACCTGCGTTGCAGTGCACCTAGCCAGTGTAATCTTTGCATTTCAGTGCAGACAGCTAGTGGAGCCTCTGAATTGATCCTGAATTGACTTGTTTTTGAGCAGTTTCTGGTGGAGAACTTCTGTGAATTGCTGTGGTTTGTTAGCCTTGTTCCTCTAGGGGTAGGAACAACATGTTTAGGGACTTTGGATCCCTCAGATTATGGACATTTTATGCTCAATGCTGTAAGGCACAAAAATGTCTATAACAGCACCTCATCTATAAATGGTGTAAGGAATGGGTCATTGACACACGCATCATTCAACTTCCTCAGGTCTACACATATCCGAATTTCATCTTGCTGCTTCTTTTCTTTGACTACCATGGGACTTACCCAGTCTGATTCCTCCACAGGTTCAATGATCCCATCTTCCAGCATCTTATCCAACTCCTTGCACACCTTTTCCTTATATTTTGGATTTAATTGGTAGGGGCACCGCTTTACAAGCTTCGCATTTAGCTTCAAAGTAATCTTCATGACACCAAAGTCCATTGTGATCCCCTTTAGATCAGAGAACTTGGTGGGAAACAAGTCTTGATACTTGCGCAACAGCTCTACAACCTTATCAACTGTATCTTCATCCCAATAGTCACCTCTCCTAGCAAACTTCAGCTGCGCATCCGATCCAATATTTACTTGCTTAGTCTCTAAAGGCTCCGATATGTCAGTGATTTCAATTTTAGGTCCCTCAACCTCGCGTTGTCCTTCGAACTCAAGAACATTGATGTTTCTAGGGTCATCTTCGCTTTCTTCTGCAGTCATGTTATAACACTCCAGCGCATGGCATAGGTGCGTATACCAATCTGGCTAAACCCATTCTACTGGTTCCGTAGATATTTTAAAGATCACAACTTTGATTTCTTGGAGTGCCTCATCAATACACTCAAAGCCATATTCAAAGCTAAAAGTTAACAGGAAACTCTCCTTCAGGATATCCCATTCATCTGTCCCATGTCACAGCTCAGTTTCTAGGTACCAGTTCATTGGGATGGTATCCAAAGTGTGACAAAAGATGTGAACCCATTCCGGCTGCGGTTCCTCTCTCCATGCTTTAGTCCACCATGCCAAATGTTCATGTGGATCGTCCTTCCCAGTGTATTTCTCTGACATATGGGTATTGGCATATACAAACCTCAGCTTCATCATTCGCATGTATTCTTTCCAATTGACAAAGTTGTCCTTATGTGTACCCCACCAACAGGCAAGCGTAGCTCGTACTGCTAGATCTAGCACTTGGATCCGATGCTCTTCTGGAACATCCCTTTCAAAGTTATCCAAAAAAAATTAACATATTCTAAACCATCATAATAAGGAAAATTCTGTACCTCAATGGATATGCATCAAAGCGATTTTGTCAACATATTATAGCGTAGTGAGGAGACTTTGTATAATTGGTTCTGCCAATGCTCAAGCTCATCATCAAAATTTTAAGTGCAGGAACTATCCCTATCCCATGTGATCCATCCATCCACTGTAGGATTGATCCAGTCCTCATCACACATAGTGATATTATATATCTGGTCAAGATCGTCCTCTTCTTCATAATCGCAGACCGTTTCATATATCGTACACCTTCAAATGGATCCAATGGAACAATAACTCAGAGCTCCTTTCTTTCAAACAATATTCTGTGCTTCTTAAGATTAATAATCACATCCATATAAAATCATTAATAAATGCCTAGTAGCACAGGGTAAGGGTTACTATCATCAACTATTTCGATCACTTCAAAGTCATCTAGGGAACTCGCTCCTTCAATATATATTATGACCCCATATAGGCACCCCATAGGAATGATCTTTTGCTAGTTCACCATGTGTAGCTGGATAGGAGACCTTTGTAGTGCAGGTCTTCCCATTATTTCCCATGTTTTCTTTGTTAGAACATTCGCATCAGACCCTATATCAAGAATTACCTGATCCATTTCATACTCTCCAATATGCACAATTATTCTCATCTCGTGACATGTTTGCTTCTTTCTTTTGGTCACTTTACATACCGCGCGCTGTTCTGGAGGAGTTTTAGTCTTACCCGTACAATTATCAATCATCTCTTGTATCTCTTCTACCACCTTTCTATCTCGTAAAAGCTTCATGCAAGTTTTCAGAAAGTTTGCTAACAGTGAAGGGTGTACGTCTTGCACACAGTTGTTTCCACCAGACTTCTCCTGACTTCCTGATGTAGAGGCTTCTACGAAGCTATTTTTAGCTTCCATAAAGGTTTCCTTTGTGAATCTTAGATAAAACCCAACTTCCTTCTCAACAGCCTTACGTACCCATCCTTCAGCCTCTGGCTACTTCCCCTTATCTTCTCCTATGGCTATACCGTTTTGTGTCACGATATTGACGCTAGGATCCTCTTCACAAGGCTCCGCTCTCATCATTTGGATATTCTGCGTAGGTGTTTGAGCTTTATTTTCTTGCATATTTTCTATAAGTACGGGGAAATCTTCTATGACATGGTCAAATTTTTGGAAATACTGACATGAGGGGTGTGTCGGATTTTGATAGTCGCATGAAAAATGGCCCGCCTCTCCACAATTGTAACAAATACCCTGTTTGTGACCCCTTCCATCTCCTCCTCTTCACCCTCTTCCTCAACTTTGAAATCCTCCACGTATTGCACCCGCACCATGATCTTGAGGCTAATTTTCTGCCTTCATCCTATATGTAGGGGTCCACTCCATCATTAGTTCATAGCTTTGGCAGTTGCACTCATCATGCCCAACCGATTTGTAAAAATTACAAAACATATGCTGCAGAGATTG
Organism: Pinus tabuliformis; assembly: GCA_031772625.1. Classification (NCBI taxonomy): domain Eukaryota; kingdom Viridiplantae; phylum Streptophyta; class Pinopsida; order Pinales; family Pinaceae; genus Pinus; species Pinus tabuliformis. The sequence goes on along the minus strand of CM062810.1, from coordinate 280,089,307 downwards.
AACAAACTTTTGCAGGAGATGTCAGTTATTAGTTGCATGTTTCCCAGAGATTTGACATATAAACCACCATAAGGCTACTCCTGTGCTCAACCCAATAGTGTTTTCTAGCTTCAGGGGGACAAGACCTCCCCTAATAAGGTAATTATGATAGACTAGGCAATGGTCCTTATCATGACCATGGCCTTTACAATTTAGGCACCAAACTTCTGCACGCACCTCGGGCTGGACACTTTCCCTTCTTAAGGCTTTGTAAATCCATGTGCAATATAGCTAGTTGTGATTGAATTTGTTGTACCCCCAGATTTGTATCTTGCACAGGTGAAGCCTCCAATCACATGGAAATCTCCAAGGCTTCAACTTGCATTCCTATTTTCTGTTGCGACAGTGGAAATCTCAAATGAGGTAGGAGTGAAGCAATGTACCAGTCTCTATGTTGATCATCTGTGATTCTCATGTTATCATGTTGAATCAGACACTTTAGTCTTTGGTCAAAGTCCCATGTAGACTCATTTACCCTCTGCTAGATCTCTTTGAACTCCGTTACTGACTGGGCTTGTGACTTAGGTTTCTTAAATTCATTGTTCAACGCTTGTTGTGTTTCTAACATAGTTGCGTTGGGTTTTCATGAGAAAAATTTGATATACCAAATCAACGCTCTATCTTGTAACGTTGTGACCAACTGCACTTTCTTTAGGTCATCATCAGTAATCTGACGTGCCTTCCATACAACATTTGTAATGAACCAAAATTTCTCAAGGTCTTCAATCCCAGACCCTTAAATACAAGCATCTTCATTGTGTTTTGCATGTTAAATGATGGAGGTGGAGGTGGAGGCGAAGGTGTAGGTGTGTGGGGTGGAGGTGGAGGTATAGGTGGAGTGGATGGATGAGGTATCCCTCTGATACCCTGGCTTACGATTTGTAGTGCGCTTCGCGATGTGCTCAGAATACTACCTTTGTTGTCACTATCATACGATCCTAACAGCAGACCATATTCAGAGCTTGTATCTAGGTTCCCTCTGAATTATCTTATGCTTAGCGTAGTCCCTACCTCTTGGTCCCTTGAAAAGCCTGTGCTCTGATTCACTATAATTGGTGGGCGTATTGATCATGAATTTAGTAATGAATCCTCCCATAATACTATCGATCCAGTGATCGATAACCCGTGTGATTTTGTTTTCTGAAGCCTCCAAGCGCTTCACTAGTTTTGGGGTCCACATAATAGGTTCGTCAAGCATCGATGTACCCTGAATATATGATATTTTGGATAGCCACTCATTCAATTCATAGGGGAAAGAGCAGAAGAAAATCTCGTGATTTCCTATGATTGGGTATTTATTCAACAACTCTTCCTTCAATAGGCATGGATTCCTATTTTCTTGAGCTGCAAATGAGTGCAGTTTTCGATCTACCAACTTTTCAATTATTTCTTAGTGGGGAACCACTTATCACATATTCCTCAGATAGATCTTGGTCTCAACAATGGAACCATTTGTTGGGTCGATGGGCCCTGACCCAGGTTCAAAGTTCTGCGCCAACCAACAAAATCTTAAACTTCTTGCCCTTTCGGCAACAACCCGCGCAATGTAGGCTGCATTCTCACCCGAAGAAGTATTGGGGGATGATAGAACTAGGCTTATGCATCTAGAGGTATGTGTGATGGGTTCTTGCGACTTCTAGGGCTTAGTTTAGCCTTCTCAAACACTAATCCTTCAATAACAGATAATTGCAATAATTCGTATAAAGAGAATCTATACCTTCGCGAAGGCTTTTAAACATTCATAACCTTAATAAATTAAGATGATATACTACTTTCATGCATTAATTAAGCATTCATTCATATAAATTAAGATACAGAGTGAAAATACAAAAAGCTACAGAAGTAAATACAGACACACAGATGCACAATTTATGGATCAAAACTGTCTTTATTAGATGTATTCTTTCAAGTACCGACTCTTCTTCCCTGTGCCCTCAACTGCAGGGACCCTCACACTCAGCCTGTAGACTTACCAAGGTCTTTGCACACTCATTTGTAGGAGCCTTCCCCTTTGCCTAAGTACAGGAAACAAACTTTCCCGCCTTCGCTCACTTTGCCATACAATGATATTCTAGTTATGAGTTACTTCCTAGACTCATTATGGCTCTTCCATATATAGCCTTCACTTTTACAATACCATGGTCCATGAACCATGGGCGGGTCTCAAAATCCCTATATTCTAACCACCTAAGCGACTAAGGCCCCTTTGAATCTTATGACCTTTTCGCTTTGCTTCCTCAAACCGCAGAGACTTTACAATTGTACAATAAGTTAATTCCAAAATTTGACCCCAAGGGACCCTGTCCCAATAGCCTATGTTGTGGAAATTCACTAAATTAACCTCAGGTCTAGAAGAGTGCTTCCAGATAACCAAACTCCATATCCACTTGAGGAGATTGAAAAGTAAAAGGAAGAGAGTGTTCCTCAATCCAATCCACCTCCTTTTCCTGAGAGACCAATCCATCCTATCCAGCACACCACAGAAGAGATTGAACTTATGGGCGAATTGAAGAACTTGTGTTAAAATACAACTCCTCCAATCTATCAAGGATGGCCCCATCTACAACAAGTTAATCAAGGAGAAATGCTTTGAACATCCTGGGAGTAGAAATAAAGACACCCCTACCGTTAATGTCATTGGAAAATTGTCTGAATTAATGTTGTGAAGAGTGATTTTCCCGAAGTATCTAGACCCTGGAATTCCTGTGGTAGATGTTCACATAAATGCCATCATTGTCTCCCATACCTTGATTGATATTGGGGCTGCCATCAATGTGATGACTAAGGAGACCATGCTTAAATTGAATCTCCAAGAATCATTAAGGAATACCACAATAGTCTTACAGCTTGTAGGCAGATCCATAGTAGCTCTTGAGGGAGTTGTCAAGGATGTGATGGTCTCCATTAATTCTTGGGAATACCCTACTGACTTCTTAGTTCTCCAACCTAAGACCAAATTTAATGGTTATCCTTTCATCCTTGGAAGGCCATGGCTGGCCACTGCTGATGCTTACATAAGTTGCAGGTGATGAGCACCAATATTGCAGCAATAATGCTGCAACTCTTGGGCTACCAACTTTACTTTATCAACCTGGGGTTCGTATAAACTTGGAGGTGACAGTACTGTATACACAAGTAAAAGTGATGGTTATACCTTTCTTCACTATTTAGCTGGTGAGAGACCACTAGGGTTTTCAAGCTAGACTTCTATGGGTTCAAAAAAAGCTTGGTTCCTTGATGAAAGAAATAGAAATCTACTCTAAGAGAGAACTTATCTTTTGCAATAATGAAAAAGACAAAATTCAATGCTAAGGCACACCATTTTCTAATTAACTGCTAAGGTCTATGCTTTGCAATGATGCTAAATTAACATGAAAAAAATGCTACTATTGTAAGCATGGAAGTTGAAAACATCAAACACAACTGTTATGCATGTAAAGGACTGTAATAAATTTGTTTTGTCTTTTTATGCTTTTCATGAAAAATCAAGTGTGCAAACTAATCTCTTTTGGTGATGTGGCAGATGGTTTAGGATGCATATGGATGGATGGAAGGTTCAAAATATGGTTGGAAGGTTTGGGGGACCCTTGGGTGACCTTGGGAGGTTTCCTAGAGGCTTTCCCTCAATTCGGCCTCAAAACAGGCCACTACAGGAAAACCTATAGGATGAACTAGAAACCTACAGGATTCCCTATATTTCTACAGGATGCAGCCGTGAGAAAAACGATGGGTTTTGGAGGTGATGGAAAGCTTAGGGAAGGTGGTTGATGAGTGGAATGGAGTGAGAAGAGGCCTAGGATCACTAAGAACCCAAAACCAATTTAGGAGATGGTTGGATTTTCTCAAAATGCTTGAGGAAATTTCCATGTAAAATGATGAAATTGGTGAAGGTTTTGATGAAAACAAGGAACACCTATGGGTGGATGAAATTGGAAGGTGGTTGTTGGTTATGAGATTTTTGTCTTCTAAAGTGTCTTCTCTGCATCACATGTGTAATTTCCAAAAAGTGATGTAACAAGAAGAATTCTCATGAGCTAGAAAAGCAGAATTTAATGAACTAACTCTCTACCTTATGCATGAAGAACTTGTTGAATAAAATGGAATCATGGATGAGATCTACTGCAAGAATGAAGATAGAAGATATGGCAATGAAATCCTACTTTGAAAAATTGATCAAATGCTAGTTTAAGTACAACAACCTCTAAATATCATGAGAGAAATGGAAATTTGTCTTTTTGGGCTGCATAAGAGTCTTTTCCTCAAATTATGATCCCAGAAGGAAGAAGTGAGGCCAAGACACCTACTAACAGATTTTTGGAGCCTCTTTTATCCCTTCTAACTTGCTATTGAAGTAAGGAACAAATTGAAGCAAACTAATAAAAAATTGATCAAATCTACACTACTTGCAATGAAATACTTCTAAAAATAGTTTAACCATGAATCTATGAAACTAAGCTACGCATAAAGATTCAAGAAGAGGAGCCTTTGTTGCTAGGCTTGGGCCCTAACCCAAGATCTTTAGCCCTCTTAGTTAACTTAGTAATAAATCAATAACAAAATGATTCTTATTACCAAAACATGAAATTACATCAAAAAGTCTTCCACAAGTCTAGAGCTCGAAGATAGCTAGAGTTTTTCAACAAAAATTCGAATCCTAATGAGGCTCTCGGCCTCTCTACTTATAAAACTGAAGTCCCCAACGACTTCCTTAAATTTAGGGAGGCTTAGCTCCCAAACTCGAGATGAACTAACTCTTTGTCTATCACTTTCTCGGTTGCCTTCTAATCTTCATGACTTGGCTGCTTGTACTTCGAGCTGGTGGGATTAATGTAGGAATATTCGAATGGGGAAGGAGTAAATGAGAAGGATTTACATCCTACAATCTCTCTCCCTTGTCCCATTTGAGTTTCAAACCTTAGTGTTACACTAAAAAATGTCACCATGGCTATTTACAGTTAGTATGGCTCTATCAACAGTCATGCTATCCTCCTGGGCAAGTCTTATGCCTATGCTCTCCATGTCAAACTCCAAAAAGAGAGAAAGTCTTTATAAATGTATTTATCTCTGGGTACGCAGGTTCTCTCAACCTTACCTGCGGGTACGCACCCAATGTTCACAAAAGCTGCGTCCTTGGACGCTCTGTATGTAAAGGGGCAGGTGCGTCCCCCTGTAAAGGTCAAAATGCGCAAGTTTCATCTTTAAAAAGTTACTTGTGGTCATTTCTAGAGCATTCTAGAAGGTTGTTCGACGTGTATTGAGCGCCTCCAGATGGTTCATGTACCCCTACCGAAGAGGAACTTATCCCATCAATGAGGGAGCTATCCCATCCAAAGAGGGAATTATCCCATTGATGGTGGACCTGATTAACTTCCTCTTGGGCACTATAAATACAGGCATTGGGCCAGAAGGAGGGGAGGTTGGAAGCTATACATTTCTAAGGGTAGATGCTGCAGGAATTAGGACTCCCATTTAGAAGCTTGTGAGGAGAGATTGCCATCTTTGCTTGTTCTATTTGGAAGTGGGTGAGCTTTGTCAAAGTAAAGGAGAACTCTTGATGGACCCTGGGAGGGACTTGCACAACACCAAGGCTCAGGTTGTATTTGTTCCTTTTGTTACCTATTAATGCAAATGAGTCCATTCTTCTCAATAACTTGTTATTTATGGGTTGTTTCATGTACTCCTTGGTCTATGTGTTAAATATGTTTTATTTTATGAGATTATCAAGTGCTATTTAATCGTTTGATTGTTAGTGGATGCAGGTTTCAAAGTGAAGGAGGAGCTCATCCGGATCAGCGAGGCTGGACTGCTACAACAGCGTGGACTACAGGTAGGATCTAAACACTTGATTTCTTATATAGTAAATGCATGTTTAGAGAAGGATTGCTCTTGTTTGTCACTAGAGAGTCTTAGGCTCCTAGGGAGGTTGGTTGTGTCCGCACTATCGACTCTTTCCGCCTGACAAATTGGCGACTCCACTGGGGACTCCATTGATGTGAAAGTCTTTTCCTTTGTATGCAACTTTGATCTGAGAAAAGTCATTTATTTTCTGGTTTTTGGCTCTGTGACTTTGTATTTGGGTGGGTTAGCTTAGGGTTAAATTCAATTTAGTTTTTCTTGGTTTTTCCAGTAGGACGCACCCTCTGAGTATTGCACAGTGCGTCCCTGTACGCACTGTTGCTGTGTGCACAGAGCGGGCCCGCACCTGGCTTAACCAGTTGCCTGCGTCCCCTGCTAAAATTTAAGAAAATTCCATTTTTTGTATTTTTTCTCTTAGATTTTGCTTTTTCTTAGTTTTTACTGCCCAGATCCATTAGTCTCTTGTCAAAGATCTTCACCTGAACTTGTTTCGATAGCATTGAGTGTTTTAGTGGATTTCATAGAAGTTTAAGCCCTAGGGTTTGATTTTTGAGTAGGTCTTGTAGTGACTTTGGCGGTAGAAGTTGTCAAGCCTTAGATCTCTCTGGTTTTGTCAGCATTCTTAGAAGTCAGACCTGTCATAAAGTCTACCTGTGAGAGCAACTTACCTTTGAGTTGTCTCTTTGGCAAATTTCGAAGTGCTTGTTGATTAAGTATTGAATTCCATTTTACAAAAAGAACAAAAAGATTTGAGTTTTGTTTTGACTAGTCTTTTGATTCTGCATTAGCTGGTCCTTGACTTGATTGTGGTCAAGTAAAACAACCTAGAATCATCCTTGTAGGCTTTGCCTCGTTAGGTTTGCTTAGAGTAAATTTCTTTTTGATTTGCTTGTGAGTCAAGTTTTCATAGATTTTATAGCTTTTGAGATTGATTTTCGTTAAAATAGATTTATATGCTTTATTAAATAAGAGAAAATACAAAAACATCTCCTTTGAAAAGTTTTGTTTCAAGTAGCTTTGAAGAGTTTTGAAAGAAAAAGAGTTTTTCGTGCACGTAAGGAGTGGTCATGTTTGTATGCTTGAAAAGATAAAGAGAATTGTTTCTTTGATTGTCTTTACTAAGAAAGTTGTTTTCTATAAAATTTGCATTTCTCAACTCTCTTAGTTAGGAATTTCATTGAAAGAGAAAAGTAGCGTAAATCATCTTAGGTGCATCTTTGTAGTGGTTTGAGTCGAGTCTACACACCATTGGTTTCACTTCCGCTACCTTTTGTCTTTAAGAAAAACCATAAAATTAACGCTTAAAGTAAAATCAACGTAGTAACTTTTATTTACTAGGGCTCTGAAACACCAATTTAGATCAGGCTAGTGTCTTGGAGTAGGAGAGTAATTAACTCTCCAAGACAACAAAACCAAACAAGTAGCTTATCTTGTGATAGAATAAATCCAATTGTCTCATTTGTACTCTGGGAAAGCTCCTCTTAAAGGAGAAGCACGAGCTCGTGTCCGAACCAGTGAGGGGATCAATCCCCCCTCGTTGGGAACGACGCCAGACACGCACGTATTACAAACGGTAAACCTCGGATTAACCATTGTCGAGGAGCCAGGGGTCACTTGTCGGTAAACCTTGGATTATTGTCAAGGAACCGGCAAGGGGATTGAGCTTGATACTCTGCCCTTGCGTGCTGTCGGAGTGTAGACTGTTCCCCCAGGTGCATTTGTTGCGGTTGGTAACCTTAGTGACCATTATCTTTAGGATTCTACCGAGGTGACGGTGGAGGGAAGATCCCACTGTACCTGGAGCAGACGTCGGCTAGACTCACTTGGATTTTCCGGGGGGTTCACTTCACTCGAGACGGTTAAAGTGGAGGAACTTGTGCCGGTCTATTCATTAAGCAGGTTGCCGGGGTAACTGTTCCACCCGCCACTTCTGTACTGAATCCGGCGATGTTGGGTTTCATCTCCAACTAGCATTTTCGGTCTGGAAGGCTACTGTTTGTGCTTGGTTTGACGCCCTAGATTCTTTAGGCGTGTGATTCAAATTTGTTTGGTTCTTTAGAGACTTTAGGTGGTTTGATTTGAGATTTTATTTTGTTTTCGTGTGTAGTAGTTAAAAGTTTTTAGCTGTGGCGGAATTACCGAGACAGTCCCGTAGACTTCGGGGCCAGTCTCCTGAAGTTGTTTCTGTGGCCGAATTGTTGAGAAGATCCCGTAGACTTCAGGGTGAACCTCCTCGAGACGACCCCAGTAATCTAGAAGGTTTAAAGGTCCTTGTAACTCCTCCTAGTGGCAGTAGAGTAGGTTCACCTGAAGAAGGAGAATCTTCCTTGGTAGTCCATTCAGATTACCAAGGTCTAGAGACAGGTTATAATCCCGAAGCTGTTACAGTTTCTGAGCTTGTTGGTAGTTTTTCGTCTGCTAGTGATACAGGCGAAGAACCTGAAATATCTGAACCTGTTACTCCGACTTCTAGTGTTCCAGATTCACCAAGAGTAGAACGAGTTATCACCGAAAATCTTCCTACTGGTTTGATTGCTATTGAAGAACTTGCTCCAGAGGAAGAAATAGGCGTCTCTAACCTTGAAGATCAACTTACTATTGATCTAAGGGAGCGTGAATCTATCTTTTACAGTCCTCCTAGAAGTACTACTTGGTACCTTTCGTTAACCAATTATTTAGACAACTCAGGGGTAGGTTTTTCTACACCTCGTACTCCTTTTCCACCTGGAGGTATTTATACTCCTGTAAATATGTCTGGTCAGTCGTCCGTGTTTACTCAAACTCCTGAATCTTTCTTACACGGCGGTCCTTCTGTTCCCACCGGGTATCAATCACTTTCTGGTACCTTTGCGGGGGCATCTCCTCAACCCATTGATCATGGGTTATTAGCTGGAAACAATGGTAATATACCATTGGGTGTAGGAGACATTTACATGATGTCAGGTTCAGTTCCCGTTTCCCAACCTCAAGGTGGCCAATTACCGCCTGGGGGGCAGCCTCAGTTAACGCCTGGGGGGCAACCTCAAGGTACACAAATCGTGTCTGGGGGGCAACCTCAAGGTCAGTATGTACCTATGGTGCAATACATGCCTCAAGGTCAACCCCAGCCTCAATATGTACCCCAGGGTCAACCTCAGTATCAATATCAACCTCAAGGATGGCAACCTCAAGGATGGCAACCTCAAGGGTATCAACCCCAAGGGTATCAACCTCAAGGGTATCAACCTCAAGGTCAAGGTCAACCCCAGTATCCGTATTTACCTCAAGGTCAATACTCGAGTCAAGGTTATCAACCACCTCAAGGTCAGTCATATGTTCCAGGTATGGGAACTGCACCTTACAATTATCAATCCTATCCTCAATCCGGTTATGGATCTCAGTATCCTCAACCTGTTACGGGTCAATACCCCGGAATGTTAGTGTGGGATCCATCACAGGGTCAACAGGTGTTGCAGCCAAGTATACAGTTGGTACCTCAAGCTGGACAACCCGTAGTTTCTGGTCCACCCCAGCAACCGCAACCTGTCCAGTCAAATGTTCAAACTTCTGTAACTTCGGTAGTTACTCAGCCGCCAATTGCACCTAGTACTCCATCTCAAACGGCTGCTGCAACTACCGCCACATCTACCATACTTACTTCTGGAGTATCGACAGCTCCGGTTTCTACTGTCTCTGCAACCACTCCTCAGACATCTTTACCGTTGTCTGGATCTACGATTCAAACCACGGTCCAGATGCCTACAGGTCAGCCTGGTATAAGTACGGTTGTCACTACTCAACCTCAATTTGTTCAACAACCGTACCAGGGACAGTACCAACATGGGCAAGCTGTCCAACAGCCGGTTTACCAGTATCAACCGTATCCTGGGTACACTTATCAACAACCTCAACAACCCCAGTACGGTCCGGTTAATCCTGGTTTTCCAGGAGGATATAATATCCCAAATGCGACTCCTGTTCCTAGTTATCCTGGATATCCTCCTCCTGGGACTGGTCTTGTGACCCAGAGTTTTAGAGATCCTAACCGGCAATTACCGTTTATCGCAACTTTGGATTTACCAGACTTGACGCGCCTAACGAACGATCCAATTCAATATCTTCAGTTCTGGCCGCCAATGCCAAATAAGTTGCCCAGTGATATACCCAAGTTCGAAGGTAAGTCTGGAGAGGATCCGTCCAATCATGTGATGACTTACCACCTCTGGTGTGCTTCAAATTCTATCTCGGATGATTCGATCCGCTTACGTCTTTTCCAGCGTACACTCATTGGTCTCGCGGCCAAGTGGTACATTGAGTTACCACGGGCCTCTTTTTACAATTTCAGCCAGTTAGCTACCTCGTTCTTAACTCACTTTCAGTTGCCGGTCAGATACGATAACGGCACGGAGTTATTAACTTCACTAAAACAATCGACGTCCACGTATATTTCTGATCACATTCATGAGTGGAGACGTCGAAGAAGGCTAGTGAAAGTTTTTATTCCGGACCAAATCTTAGCTGAATGGTTTGTTAAATCATTATTACCGAAGATTACTGAAGATGTAGCTAAGGCCGGAGTAGTTACTGAGGAGCAAGTCATTGCTCAGGCGCAGTACCTTGACTTAGTTTATACTCAGTCGGGTACGTTACACGAGAAGATTCCAGATCTTCCAAAATCGAATCAAATCGCTGCTGCTCCTTCGGGATCTCATGCCGCTGATGGTATGATTGGCATCGTGAACACAAAGAGTAAGAAGAAGTCTTCCAAGGCTTCAACTACTCCTATAATCACTTTGCCTGATTCCCCGACAGGAGAGTCTTCTCCTGAACTTTCCGCCGATATTCACGCTGTAGAGTCATCTACGGCCAAATCAAAAAACGGTGGAAAGAAGAAAGGAAAGAAGAAGGCTAAAGCAGACAAGGCTCCGAAGGAGAAAACGGAAAAGTCGGAAACCAATGACGAAAAGCGCAAACCTCGATATCCTTGTCTTATTTGTGAAGAGGATCATTTTACGAGAGATTGCCCTCATCGGGCCGAGGTTGTGAAAATAGTCAAAGGTTCTCCCACTCCTGCTGTGTTAAAAGATCCATTTCCGAAGCAGGAGAGTAAGATGATAGGTTCTTCCTCGAATGCCAGTGAAGAACCCATTTTGATGATGTCTCATGTGAGGATTGCGACTCGATCGCAAGATTATGGTAGTAAGAATCCTGTTGATGGTAAGGAAGCAGAATCTTCTCACTCTAACCCATCAACCTCAGCTCCTGGTTCCGATCCACTACAGATCGAAAAACCTAACCCGGACTTAGTAATCAAACCGCCCGCCAAGGGTGTACTTCGAAGGTCTGCTTTCAATCCACATGCGAGAGCAGCCCAGAATTACAACATTGTTGAGGACTTAGCTGTTTCACCCTCAGCAATGTCGGCTTTAGAAGTGCTGCAATCATGCCCAGCACAACGAAAATTACTTTTGTCGGCTATCGGAGCTGTTGATGTTCAGGACCCGAACCTGATAATCTTCGATCTAGAAAATAGTACACCGCGTCTACCCCATCAAATGGCTTTCCAAATTCCAGTGATAGTCAAAAACAGGCCTATTCATCGGACTGTGATTGATGAGGGAGCTTCTACGTGTATTATGTCGATTCAATGTTGGAGATCGCTTGGTTCTCCTTCGTTGAACCAATCCCCGACCATCCTTAAGGCCTTTGATGGCCGTGGGTTCCGTCCGTTTGGTATTCTACAGGAATTGCCTATAGGGGTAGAAGGTAAAACCGTTAGTCTGGATGTGGAGGTGGTTGATGCCCCTCTAGACTACAACCTTCTTTTGGGTCGAAGTTGGTCATATGCTATGACAGCGGTCGTTTCATCGGTCTTCAGAGTAATAAAGTTTCCATATAACGGTAAGATCGTGACAATTGATCAGCTGACATACTTTTCATCCGACCCAGCCTCTTCAGAGAGTATCCAGCATGTCGGTAAGACGACAATCCCTTATAGGGACGTTGGCGTAGGTTTAGTTAAAGATTCCGGTTTACTGGGAACTTTTCCTTTCCCTCCAATCAACGCAGACCCTTCATTTGCATCAATTCATATGATTACATCAGAAAACATTATTTATGATGATCCTTGGATTGTCCCATCTGAATCTGAGATAGACTCATTCGGTGATGCTATGCCTTTGAGTCCATATGAAATTGCTTATGAAGCCGTCATGTCTTTTACCGACTCGCGTTCAACCCAAATCGACCAAATGAATGTGGTCAGTGAAGAATCACTTTTCACATCAACCTTAGAACGGATAGCGTTTCCCGAAGTCGTGTCATCTGACGAGCAACTTCGCGAAATCCTAAGTGTAGACGATCTACCATGGGAAGATCTCCATCACAGATCTTCGTTTTTACCTAAGGATGATGCTTTTGAAAATGATTTTTCATCTATCTTTACCGCTGAATATGTCAAAGACGCTCAGAATCCAACGAAACATTCTGATTCAGAGTTGAATTTAGGGAATATTTCTCGCACTATTCCCATTGATATTTCAGTGAAGCCCGGAATTGAGGAAAACATTCATATAGGTGCCTCATGTACAGAAGATGAAATTCAAACTTACAAGGCCCTATTCCAAGAATTCCGCGATGTGTTTGCCTGGTCTTACGAGGAAATGCCGGGAATCGACCCTGCCATTGTTGTTCATGAAATAAAGACCTACCCGGATGCTAAACCCGTCCGGCAACGGTTGCGTCAGATTCACCCTCGGAAAGCGGCTGCGATTAAAGCAGAAGTCGAGAAGCTGTTGAAAGCAGGTTTCATTTATCCGATCCCGTTAACGGATTGGGTATCGAATATTGTTCCGGTCAACAAGAAACAAGGAACAATAAGAATCTGTATCGACTATAGGGATATAAATCGAGCTTGTCCAAAAGACAACTATCCTACGCCTTATATCGATCAAATTATTGATGATTGTGCCGGAAGTGAAATGTTTTCCTTCATGGATGGTTTTTCGGGCTATAATCAAATCAATATTCTACCTGCCGACCAACCAAAAACGGCATTCATTTGTCCATGGGGGACATTTGCTTATTGCAAATTACCTTTTGGGCTTAAGAATGCCGGGGCCACTTTTCAACGGGCGATGTCTTATGCATTTCATGACATCAAGCACATTGTGCAACCGTACCTCGATGATTTGCCTGCTCATTCTTTACATCGAGCTGATCACCTTGTCCACTTACGAGCAATCTTTATGAGGTGTAGGCATTATCGAATTCGGTTGAATCCCCACAAGTGTGTTTTCTGTATAGAGACGGGTCGATTGCTGGGATTTGTTGTTTCAAAAGCCGGCATTCGCGTCGATCCCTCGAAGGTCGAAGCTATCATCAAATTGCCTCCTCCTTCGAGTTTGCGCCAACTCCAAAGTTTGCAAGGGAAAGCGAACTTTTTACGCCGATTCATTCCAAACTACGCCGAGGTCACTAAAGGTTTTACACGGTTGTTGAAACAGAACGCTCAATTCTTTTGGGATGAGATTGCCCAACAATCTTTTGATGCACTTAAACACGCGTTGACCCATGCACCGTTGTTGCATCCTCCCAACTACAACCAGGACTACTTCTTATACCTCGCAGCTTCGCATTCCACCATTGGAATGGTGTTAGTTCAAGAAGATGAATTCGGAGCGGAACATGTGATATATTATCTTAGTAGGACATTAAACCCCACTGAGCTAAAATATTCGCATGTGGAGAAATTGGCCCTGGCAGCCGTTCAAGCTGTCCAGCGTTTTCGTCACTACATTCTTCTCCGTAAAACTACAGTTATTTCGGATTGCAACCCTATGATTTATATTTTGACAAAACAACTGCTAGGGGGCAAGTACTCTAAATGGATCGTTATCCTGCAAGAGTTCGACTTGGAGTTTGAGAAGTCCAAGTCTAAGAAATCCTTAGTTTTTGCGGAATTGATGTGTGATTTCCCGCATGCTGACACAGAAACTGTGGCAGAGGAGTCCATTGCGGACGAATCTTTGTTTCTTATCAGTACTTTAGATCCGTGGTACGGGGATATAATCATCTATCTCCAAACCCAAACCTTTCGGCCTGAAGCTTCAAAGTCGGAACGTCGAAAAATTCGGTTTCAATCCCAGCAATACAAGATTATTGGAGATACACTTTATCGCCGGGGGGCAGACTTAGTTTTTCGACGTTGTTTAACTCACGAAGAGGCTGAGAGGGTTTTGAATGATTGTCACTCTGGAGCATGTGGCGGTCATATGTCTGGGTATGCCACAGCTCAGAAGGTGTTGCGCGCTGGCTATTTCTGGCCGTCCATGTTTAAAGATTGTATCATTGCAGTCCGGAAGTGCCACAACTGTCAAGTGTTTGATCGCAAGATGCGCGCACCACCTGCTCCTCTCCACCCTATAATTGTCGTTGGTCCATTCGCCAAATGGGGTATCGATTTTATTACTTGTAACCCTCACTCGGCCGGGGGCATGCGTATATCATCCTCGCGGTTGATTATTTTACTAAATGGGCCGAGGCGATGCCTACATTCGACGCAAGCGGCAAAACAGCTGCAGTTTTCGTATTCAATCATATTATAACTAGGTTTGGTGTCCCACAAGCAATCATCACTGACCATGGGAGCCATTTTCGAAACATCATGATGACTGAGCTTACAAGCCAGCTTGGTTTGCGCCACGATAGCTCTACTCCTTATTATCCGCAAGCCAACGGTTTGGTTGAGTCTATCAACAAAGTTCTGGTTATCATGATCCGACGAACCATTGGTATTCATCGGTCGAATTGGCACAACATGTTATTTTCAGCGCTATGGGCATACCGAACCTCAGTGAAAACTTCAACAGGGTTCACTCCTTTCCAGCTAGTTTATGGCTTGGAAGCTGTGTTACCCATTGAATGCGAAATCCCATCACTTCAAATGGCTGTCGAATTACTTCCAGCTACTTCCGAAGAGGAGAAGCGTTTATTATACTTAGCTAAATTAGATGAGACTCGACGTGACGCTGCATTGGCAATCGAGACTCACGCGAAGCGAATGAAAGCTCAGTATGATAGAAATGTGACCCCTCGAAGTTTTTCGGAGGGAGACCTAGTGCTATTATATGATCAAGCTAACGATAAGCTAGGTGCTGGAAAATTCGTTCCTATGTGGCATGGACCCTACATTGTAAAGCGAAAGCTAGCAAAAGGGGCTTATGAGCTGGTAGATTTTGATGGGGACTCTTTGGGTAAACCCAGAAATGGACTTTACCTAAAGAGGTATTATGCTTAAATGGTGGGTATGGAGAATTTTTAGTTAGGTTAGGTTTTCTTTCTAGCTAGTATGTTTGTTAGTTTAGTTAGTGTGCTTAGCTTAGAGAGTGTGTTTTTCGTCGTTATTCTGGCTTATCTTGGTTTTACTCTTGATATTGCAGATGTCGACGCCTCTCCAAACATACATTGGATTTGCTGATGGTGCTTGTCGTAGTACACGGAATATCTCTTCCGCAGCTTGGGTTATCTATTCGCCCTCTGACGAGTTAGTTTCTATGCATGGGGTAAGCCTCGGTCAAACGACGAACAACATTGCAGAATACAGTGCAGTGGTTGAATTATTATCCGAATCTATTTCATTTGGAATTCGACGTTTGATAGTGAGGTTAGATTCTGAACTTGTTGTATTACAGCTTAATAGAGTATATGCCATTAGAAATCCTGTGTTATTAAGGTTGTTTTTGAGAGTGCGTCTCTTGGAACGTGAATTTGATTACATTGAATATCAGCATATTCCAAGGTCTTTAAATACATTAGCAGATGCAATTGCTTCTCGAATGTTGGACAGACATTTACGATAATCATGCAAGTAAATTTAAAAACATTTCATCACATATGTTAAACAAGATAAGCCGGTAATAGTGATATATATAGATAGGAGTGTGTCAAAAAATATACATCGTCTTCGATCATAGGTTGAAAAACACCTTATGATCGGCAAAAATGATAAGTACAAAAAGCCAAAAATGTCATATGTGTCTACAAAAGTGACTAGCCAATCACTGGTGGTGCTCTCTATACGACACCACTGCACGGGCTACCTTACACAAAAACCTCCTAAACGGTCCAGGGACTGCGACTACATAGCGCTGAAGTCTGATAGGAATATCATCTATGGTAGTCTCAGGTATATCCATCGTCAGACGCTCTAGATCCTGCTCCAACTCAGCTAGTGACTCTGCAGCCGCGTCCTGTGGAGCCGGTACCGGTGCAACTGGATGTCTCCTCTCAAAAGGCCGGAGGTTGGCTGGGCGCTGTGGACCTACATCTGCATTTTGAAAATTTATACTGTCAGTTTGAGACGATATATATATAAAAACAAAAAAAAAATATATAATTTGAAAACTTGTGAAAAATAAAGTACCTCTGTCGTCCCATTGTTCTCCCTGTGGAAGAACCATGTCCGGATCACCTCGAAAATCTACTCCGGCATACGGAAAGTCCTGAATCGAAAAGACCTGGTCCTCTAACCAGTGAAAATAACCATCAGGGAATCGAACAACTGCCGCGCCCTCGTCAGGATGCCGGGCCATCACCGTAACCCATCGTATCAACTTTGGCTCCCGAGGACCCAAGATATCAACAGTGAGTTGCTGAGGGATCAGCATCGGAACTCTCTCTAAGGCAAAGCTCACAACTAGAGGCCCATATCCAAAGGTCTTCAGTTGTCCGTTCTTTGCCCTAGTCAGTTGGCCCTTCATATTGGCCGACACAGCATCGCACCAGTTGAAGATGGTGCCTCGGAAACAGTCAATCGCCATCCGCATTTGGGACCCGGTGGCAATATGTAAAGCGGCTGCACCGCAAATTCTGGTAACCGTGAAAGCTATAACCTTGAGTTCACGCCGAGAGATGTGTTTGATTTCTACGCCTTTCGCATGGTGTTGATTGGGTATGCACCAATCTGCCCGGAGACTAGCAAGGGATTGGCCACCCGGCCTAGTCCCGGCTAGATTGAGTTGCTCGCCCCTATTTGGCAAGCCAGTGAGAAAGTATATGTCAGAGGGCTCTATCTCGAGCTGGTGCCCTCCGATGTAAAAGCATTTCTCATGAATGTTCCATCTCTCAACCAGCCACTCCAAGAATCTCACCTGAGCCCTCATGCCAGGTATGGCCCAGTATTTATATAGTCCGCATGCTTTTAGGGCATCAATGGAAGGTTGGTGATTAATTGCGGCTAAATCAACGTCCTCGTGCTCTCTTTCTCTCCAATCCAACATGGTGAGTGCCCTACACACCAAGAAACAAAGATTAGAATTTATTTGGGAAATTTTAAATGGTTGTTTTTGGGGTTTGGGGTTTCAAATTCCGCCTTTCGCGGGGGACGCACCCCGCGTTTAGGACACAGAGCGCCGGGACGCAGCTGGCCTGAAGGTGGGCTGCGTACCCCGACCTTTTTCCTGTGTAGGAAAAGGTCGGGGGACGCAGGTCACCCTTAGGGCACCTGCGTCCCCCGCAGAGCGGATTTTAAAACCTAAAACCCCCCAAAAACCAAAACTAAAACCTAACACAAAATTTTAATCGGATGAAATTGAAGAGGAGGATGTTGTGGAATACCTGGAAGAGACGGCGTTCGATTCTGACGGTCGGATTCTCCGCAACGACCACGGGAAGTTTCTTGCCAAAAGCCCTTTTCTCAACCTCAACAGTAAAATGGTAAAAATGACATGGTAAAAAGTCTTTTTATAGGTTTTTTGGATGAATGAATGCTAGGTTTGTTTATTTTTCACCATGGAAGGATATTTTTCAATGTATTTTTGCCTATCTTAAACAGGTATGAGTAATGTGTCGTTTTTGTGCAGGACAAAGGGATTTAGAGGGAAAATTGTCATTTTTCACGAACCAAAATATCAGAGTCATCTTTTAAGCCCTTTTCTGACTCCTAAAATATGAAAAGATTGCCGAGCGTTTCTTTTACACTCGTTAAAACGGAATTAAAAGACGGTCCCCTTATAGCTCTTTTCTGACCGTAAAATCAGGAAAAGATTGCCGGGTTTTTGTCGTTTCAAACTCGATACAGAAATAAAACGACGTGTCCTTGATCGCTTTTTACTTTTCAGGTCAGTGACACTAATTATGAAAGTACTCCTTGGTCGCAAGATCAAGCGGTTCCCCCAGGTATTATTTTATACTTTTTCGGGCTTGAGGGACACAAATCTACGAAAAAGTTCAACTTGGAGTCTTCTTAAGTTTTTCAGACTCTCTAAAATTGAAAAACGCCGAGTTTCTCCTATACTGGGCTCGTTAAACATTTCACAGTAAAGGACCTGTTCAATTACAAACAGGAACGAACCACTCCTTCCTAGGGTTCGAATCAAAACTAGGTTGGACTCATCCGAAGGATGAGCTTATAATCAAGCATATGTTATCCTCCTCAAGCTTGTTAAAAATAAAGAGGTACTTGCCAGAAATGGTGGGGGAAAAGAGAGAAGAATGAGCCTATTTGTTATCCTTTGTCTCAGAAGAAACTTTATTACCACTCTTGAACACGACACTTTTCATTCACCTGGGTTGGGAAATCCTTTACCTCACAGTTGATCAAACCACTTTGAAAGTCTTCAGCCGGGTTCCGGGGATTAACTTTGAGTCGTTTATCACCAAGCCATCTGTTGTGTCGTTATGTGTTCAAGAGGTCTGCAAGCAAAACTTTCATCTGCAAAATACTTGTCATCCATTTGACCATCCCTGAGTCAGTCCTTACAGCAACATTTCTTCAACTTGAACAATGATTTCGTGTTGTGGGCTTGCCTGCAACGGGTCACTTTCTATCGACATCAACACATTATCTAGAGAGATGACTTAGAAATCGTCAGTACCTTGAAGTCTGCATGCATCAATGGCAGGTTTCTCGCCTTTGACGTCAGTTTACATCATTGACTTTCGATCGAAGGATTCCGTGAAATGTTCGACATCAACTCATTCATTCACATCTCATGGATTGTACTGGGTACTTTGAGAACCATTGACATTACTGGTGGTCTCTCTCACACTTGTTAACAGTTTACATCTTCGACTGGTAATCAAGTGGTTTCTACCATGTTCGACATCAACTCATTTATTCACATGGCTAGAATCGTACCAATTCGGGAAGTAGAAATGAAGACCCTGGATCTAGTTTCCACCATCCAGGCTGCGAGGAGTTTTGTATTCATTATCTAAGTAGACTAATCATAAACAGATGGCTGCGCCCATACTGTGTCTACAAAAGTCTATGATTATGATGTACTACAAGATCATTCCTGTATCAGAGTAGTTAGTCTGTTAGTTAAAGTTTTGATATGAGTATGGGAATGCCTACCTCAGTGATGATATAATCTTATACATGTATTTTGTGTTGAAAATTGCAGGTTCTGACCAGGCTCTCCACGAGATAATCCTTGAAATGATAAAGCGCTTCACCCTTCCTAGATAATACAAAACCCTAATCTATTACAGGCTTCGCACTTTAGGGGGCAATCTGTTACACTAAAAAATGTCACCATGGCTATTTACAGTTAGTATGGCTCTATCAACAGTCATGCTATCCTCTTGGGCAAGTCTTATGCCTCTGCTCTCCATGTCAAACTCCAAAAAGAGAGAAATTCTTTATAAATGTATTTATCTCTGGGTACGCAGGTTCTCTCAACCTTACCTGCAGGTACGCACCCAATGTTAACAAAAGCTGCGTCCTTGGACGCTCTGTATGTAAAGGGGCAGGTGCGTCCCCCTGTAAAGGTCAAAATGCGCAAGTTTCATCTTTAAAAAGTTACTTGTGGTCATTTCTAGAGCATTCTAGAAGGTTGTTCGACGTGTATTGAGCGCCTCCAGATGGTTCATGTACCCCTACCAAAGAGGAACTTATCCCATCAATGAGGGAGCTATCCCATCCAAAGAGGGGATTATCCCATTGATGGTGGACCTGATTAACTTCCTCTTGGGCACTATAAATACAGGCATTGGGCCAGAAGGAGGGGAGGTTGGAAGCTATACATTTCTAAGGGTAGATGTTGCAGGAATTAGGACTCCCATTTAGAAGCTTGTGAGGAGAGATTGCCATCTTTGCTTGTTCTATTTGGAAGTGGGTGAGCTTTGTCAAAGTAAAGGAGAACTCTTGATGGACCCTGGGAGGGACTTGCAAAACACCAAGGCTCAGGTTGTATTTGTTCCTTTTGTTACCTATTAATGCAAATGAGTCCATTCTTCTCAATAACTTGTTATTTATGGGTTGTTTCATGTACTCCTTGGTCTATGTGTTAAATATGTTTTATTTATGAGATTATCAAGTGCTATTTAATCGTTTGATTGTTAGTGGATGCAGGTTTCAAAGTGAAGGAGGAGCTCATCCGGATCAGCGAGGCTGGACTGCTACAACAGCGTGGGACTACAGGTAGGATCTAAACACTTGATTTCTTATATAGTAAATGCATGTTTAGAGAAGGATTGCTCTTGTTTGTCTTGTTTGTCACTAGAGAGTCTTAGTCACTAGAGAGTCTTAGGCTCCTAGGGAGGTTGGTTGTGTCCGCACTATCGACTCTTTCCGCCTGACACTTAGTCTTTGCCAAAATTCCTTGATTTTCTCTTCCAAACCTGAATTCAATGCATATTAGTCCACTAGGCATAATATCTCACTTTAACTCATCTCATTAAACAAAATATAATCAAAACATGTAATAAGTTGTGAGAAAAGTTGGTTTGACTAAGCTAGGAGGTGAATTAAGGCCCATATAATTACCCAATGATGAGGCTCATCATCACCCCCTACTGAAAGTGTTTCTCCTTCTCTGGGCAACTCAATCAATATCCATGTCCTTCATAGCTCTAGTGGCCTCCCTGACATCCCATGCCTCTGCTATGGTTTTCTCTTCTTTTTCATAGAAAATTGCTTTCTTTTCTACATCCTCCCACTGCCTCTTTTCTTCTTCTTCCTTCCTTCCTTCTAGAATTCCTAAGAGTACTGGTGGACTTAGTTTCAAGCCAATCCAATTGACTCTGAGCCTTTGCATAGATTTCTTGTACACGGGTGTCCTATTCAATGCTTCTCTCATTCTTTGAGGAGAGTGGTTTTCTCTTATCTTTAAATTGTATGGCAATGTGTTCCATCTCCTCAGGCAAGCATGTATGATGTCATCCCCTAACAACTTGAACATGTCCTCAAAATGTGAAATTGCTTGCTCTTGGGTAGCAAGATACCTTTTTGCAAGCTGAGGATCATTTTCAATTAAATTATGTGTACTGATGAGGGCCATTGGATTGGAATGCTTAGCTCTGATCATAAGGGGCTCTGTTTGTTCTTTTTCCAATATCTTCTTCATTTCTACAACCCTTGCTTCCTCATGGTTCATCCATGATGCCAAATCCATCAACTGTAAATCTCCTAGCTTGGCATTAGGCTCCCATACATTCATGTCTGTTAAGGCCATGTTATGCAAATAAAACTCAGACATCTTGGCCCTGTCTTCCAATGTGATTTGATCACAAAGATCAATGAACTGTTTATAATCCTGAAATGGCATAGTGCCTCTTTGTGCTAGGGTCTTGATTTGGAACTGCAACCACTATTCCTTAAGGTATAGGGCATAGGATTTAGCTAGCATCCTACACTAGATTTCTTCCAAAGAGAGACTAGCCATACATGCAAATTGGTTCTCTCTTTCTTGTAGTTGTCCTTTCAACCATGCATTTTCTATCTCTAACTGGTTTCTCATTATGGCCTCTCTGTCTCTCAAGCTACTTAATTCTCTACCCATCTCCTTGAGATTCTCCTCCATGTTACCAATGTCTTCCACCTCCCTTGGATTTGGCAATTTTCATCCATCGATGAGTTTTGGCTCTCTCCTTCTCAAGTTTAAAGAATAGTGGAATAGCAAATTTTTGTGGAATGACCCTGCCCCCTTCAATAAATCTGTAGTAGGAGTCAAGATTAGGTTGGGGGATAGGTTCCTTTAACTCTGGGTCCTCTTATTTAGTTTCTTGCTGTAGGATTCCCTCCTTATCCAATTTTTGAGTCTCTTGTAGGTTTAACAGAGTATCCTGTAGGACTGCTTCAACTTCCTGTAGGTCCTGTTGTGTATCCTGTAGGATTTCTTTTCCTTTGGATGAGGTGGATCTAGTTATAGGCCTTCTCACATAGGTGATAGGAGACTTAGGAGGAGGCATTTTCTCCTGATGTTTAGGTGATTCATCAATCACATTGGGAATTTTGGTTGGTGTTTGGGGTTTCCCCTGCCTTATTCTTGTGCTTTTCCTTGTCTTGAAATATAAGGGGGTATGCCTTTGTCTTTTACCTTTTTGTTTGATAAGGGTGCTAAGATTAGTGAGGGTAGCTGATGCTTCTCTCTCAATGACCTCTGGAGACACCCTAGGTGACTCGTCCTCATCTTCTGCCTCCTCTTTTTCATTTCCCTTTTCCTCTCTATTTTTCCCCTCTTCTTCTCCTTCTAGATCCTCATCTTGTTTATCAGTCTCTTCTTTTTCATCTTCCTCTATTTCGTCATCCTCTTCCTTCTCTTTCTCCTCTTCTTCCTCCTCATATGTCTCATCTTCATCCCTCTCTGCTTCTTCTAAATCCTCTGTTTCAGTTTCTTCCCCATCCTTTTCACCGACAATAGGACTAATGCAGTATGTGAGGGCTTTGATATCCTCCTTTGTCTGCATGTCTCTAAAAATTTCCCATTCGATAGGAATTCTGAGGTTGGGGACGGCATCTTCTATGGTGATCCTAATTAGCCCACGGTGGGCTAACTGTTGGTGGTTTCCCTCCTACACTTTTATGCTTGTGTCTATCATTAATTGCAGAAGGAAGTATGGTATGTTGAGCCTGTGGTGAGGAGGTGTTTCTGCTCCAAACCTCAATTCTTCAAGAAGCCTAAAGTGATACCCATAAACCAAACTATACCTACCCTCACATCATATGTATTTGATAAGGTGGTATCTCACCTCATGCAAGGGTATGGTAGGCTTTCTCTCCTTACTCCATTTTTGTCTGCAATGGGCTCTTCTCCCTCTAAAAAGAACTTCTTCCTGACAATCTGGCTATCTCCCTTGTCTTCCTTTGTCCAAGGCACTCCTAGGGGAAGTGTGGTAATTCTGCTTATGAGTTCAGGGGTGAGATCTATGGAGAGGCCTCTCACCACGACAATGGCATGAATTCTGGTCAGTGGAATGAGGAAAAAAGAAAAATCTCGGGCCACTTCATATAGTTGATCTAGATTGTCATTAATGTCAATATGAAGCCAAGGAGCTATCAGAGCAGAGCTATCAAAGCAGAGAAGAGAAGCAAGTGTAAGAGCGGAATATTGAGGAGGAGCCACATTGAAGGAGCCATATTGGGAATATCGTGTGTAATGTATGCCCAAGAAGAACCGAGAAGAAGAATTCATCAAATGAAGCAAAGAGGAATCATAATGGGTCTTTGAATCCGGTTGAAGAATCAGAGTGAAGGTCAGAGAGAATCAACGATGTATGAATTCGCAAAAGGCAGGCTCAGAGAGAGGAAAAAAAGTGAAAGGCCAAAACCCTCAAGAAAACCTAAAACCATAGGAAAACACACTGAAGAAATGAATCAAAGTCAAAGTGAGGAGACATATGAAGATTGAACACACAGGAACCGTTGGATCTCAGAGATCAACGGAAGAGTTTGAAGGAAATTATCAGCCAAGATTAAATCGCATAGACTGGTGTCAATAAATGAACGACGAATATTGATTTAAGCAATAGCGGAAGAGGAATCTAGAGAAGGCATCGCAGCCTTCAATGGTAGAAGATCTACGATCATCGGGTACAAACAAGCTCGGGTGTTAGTCAATGAAGGAAGGCGGATTTAAAGCTATAAGCAAGATTTCGGGCAAATGAAAAATGTTAAGTGGTATTTAGAGGAGAGCGCTCGATTCCATTCAATGGTTGACACGTAGCAACTAGTGGAGAGAGAAAAACCGCTCATTTCGAGTGGGTAACTCTCGTGCAAGTAGTCCACCCGAAATCGTTGTAGACCGTCGGATTTTGGGGATTGAAATCTACAGTGGAGAATGGACCCAACTCCACCATTATAATATGCCTTAATGTAATATCGCATCCAATTCAATCGAAAGTCTTGAATGAGTGTAACGATATAAACTCCCGATTGTGATAAGGCGATGGACCCGACAGAGTTATTAACAACTGGTTAATAACATAATCGCATCCCTCTGTCAGCAGCAGGGGAATCGGCTATTGACCATCGGCTGTACTATGGGCATGAATTATAAAGACTTCCAGAATGTTGCGATTGCGATTGTGGGTTTAAAGGAATAGCTTTGACTATTCATGAATGTTGCAAATGTCGTAAAGAATAAGTCTATTGTTTGAATAATAATAAATATGGCCTCTCTTCCTAATTAACATGTCCTATGAGTATTGATGAATTCGAAGAGACAGAGGAAGCCGAAGAGTGAGCGCGGAGGAAGCTGAAAGATCAAGCAATCATTGAGGAAGCTGAAGCTCAAGCGAGCAAGGAGGAAGACAAAGGTCAGGCATATAAAACAGAGAACAAGGAAAGTTTAGTGTTGTTGGCGAACTGTAAGAAAAAAAGGTAAGCTGAAGTTCTGATAGAAGTGGAAGGAACAGGAGGACAAAAGTAAGTCATAGGTCTAGCAAGGTTGGGAGCAGAGAATTACAACCAAACAAATCCAGATAGTTTACAACAGAGGGTTGGAGCCCTTGAGGTTGGTGCCTTGACAAGATAAAGTTGGTGCTCTGGAGTTTGGATCCTCACAAAGAGTCCAAGTTGGTGCTTGGCAACTGATTGAAACCATATATGTATATATATATATAGTACTTGATTTATTGCAAAGATCATATTAATAAAAGCATCTATTCCTATTATCTATTTCTGTTTTCCAAATATAAATATTTTTAATAGAAAAAAATAATAATTGAAAAGGAATAGTGATTCACCCCCCCCCCCCTAGCATTTCCAAAAAATTGGTATCAGAGCGAGCTTCTTCATATAAGCCTAACAGCTTGAAGAAGGATTCTTAGTCATGATGAGAAATCAAGAAGTGTTAGGAAGACCTCCTTTGTCCGATGGCATAAATTTTGGTTTCTGGAAAAAGAGAATGTCCTACTACTTAATGTCTGTTGGACCTAAAGTTTGGCATTCAGTCTTAAATGAGTACATAGCTCCTTCCACTCTTCCAACAGATCAAGACGAGAGGAAATTCTATGTTGCAAATGCAAAAGCCTTAAACTCCATCGCTAGTGGAATCATTGATTCTGAATTTACAAAAGTCATGAATTGTAACTCTGCCAAAGAAGTATGGGATACGATAATTAGATTATATGACGGGGACTCCAAATTCAAGAAGGCAAAGCTTCAAACTCATAGAAAGCAATTTGAAAGTCTGAAAATGGATGATGAAGAAGATATTGCATCATACTTTCTCCGAGTAGCTGAAGTGGTCAACTCTCTTAAAGGATTGGAAGAAAACATTGAGTAAAGAACCATTGTTCAAAAGGTCTTAAGATCTATCCCAGACAGATTTGACTCCAAAGTAAGTGCCATAGAATAAATGAAGGATCTAGATACTCTCAAGATGGATGAACTCCATGGAATCCTCATTGCCTATTAAATGAGAAAAGGTTGCCCAAGTTCCAAAGATGCAGCATTCAAGTCCTCAAAATCAACAAAGGGGAAAGAAATGAATGTCAGTAGTGATGAATCTGATGTTGAATCCAAATTGGCGCAATTTGTATGAAGGCTGAAGAAAGGATCTAAGCTAAAAGGTAAATACCCTCTTATTTGTTTAAAATGTGGAAAAATAGGTCATTATGCTGCAAAATGTCCTCATAAGCATGATAGTGATGATGAAGAAAATTCTAAAAGGATGGTATACAAAAAGAAAGGGTTCAATAAGAAGAATTTCCTCTCTAAGCAAGATGAGTCTGATGAAGATGAATTTGTAGTCATCAAAAAGAAATAAACTAACCAGTTCCCTCATCGCAAAGGAGGTAATGAAGAATCAGATGAATAAAATGACCATGCTGGAAGCCAAGAAGTATTATTCATGGCATTCACAAATGATGATGACTCAGGGCTAGATGGAAATGTAGATGAATTGTTAATAAGTGCCATTGAAGAAAATGAGAAATTATGGAATAAAATCATTTCTCTCAAGGTAGAAAACGAGGAAACAAAAAGAAGGGAAGAGCTCTTGAAAAATAAGCTAAAAGAAAAAGAAGAAGATTGCAAAGAACGTGAAGCCGAAATAGTATCTCTAAGGAAGGAATTGGAGCAAGTTAAAAAGGGTTGGAAAAGCTCTCTAATACTTGACACTATCCTAAATAATCAAAAACCTCGACATGACAAATCTGGAATAGGTTTTAAAGGAGAATCATCAAGTACTAAGAATAATGCGAAAAACTATGCCAATGTAATTTCCAGCAACCCAAAAGAAGAAAGATTATTTCATCAAAGGTCCATCCCAGATCCAAAGAATGAAGAAAGAGTAACTCCAATGAAGAATGTTGATTCGAAGCATGGATGTTACAACAAATACAAAAAAGTATTTCATCAAAGGCCCATCTCAAATCCAAAGAATGAAGCGGGAGTAACTCCAAGAAAGAATGTTGATTCAAATCTTGGCTATTACAACAAGTAAAAAACTATCTTTTTTGGGAATTGTTTCCATTGTAAAAAATTTTGGCAATCAAGCTAGACATTGCATGGCTCGTAAGAATGACACACCAAAACTAAAGGATCAAATAAACAAACCATATGGCCCCAAAGGGCAAGGAAAAATCAAGACCTACAATTCTTTTGATCCCTTGGCCAAATTTGATATGATTTGCTCATTATGTAATAATAATGGACACAATGAAAAAAATTGCTTACTCAAAAGTGGAAAAGCAAGAAGTGAGAATCCCAACACGGATAAATGTGGCCTAGATCTATGTGCTCAAAATGATGAAAATCATTGGTTTGTGGATAGTGGGTGCTCCAGACACATGACAGGGGACAAAAGGAAGTTTGTCTCATTGAACAAAAAGGAAGGAAATGTATCCTTTGGAAGTGGATCTACCAAAGTTGCTGGAAAAGGAACTGTTACTCTTATTAATGGAAAAGGAGAAGCTCAAAATGCTTTGCTAGTAAACAGGCTCAAACACAACCTCCTGAGTGTTAGCCAAATCTGTGATCAAGGACATAATGTTGTCTTTAGCACCAAAGACTATGAAATAAGGAACTATTCCTCAGGGGAACTTGTGGCGAAAGGGGTTAGAACACCAGACAACATCTATATTCTGAACAAGATTCAAGAAGATAAATGCTACTTAAGTCAAACAGATGAAAGTTGGTTGTGGCACAAGTGACTTGGACATACAAGCTTCGATAACTTGATCAATATCAGCAAAATTAAAGCAGTACGAGACATTCCAAAGTTATTGAAACCAAATCAAGGAATATGTGGTCCATGTCAACATGGAAAGCAAACCAGAACCAACTAAAAGAACAAGGAGTTTTCTACATCAAAGACTTTGGAGATCATTCATGCTGATTTATGTGGACCAACTAGAGCTCCGACACTCCAAGGAGAAAGGTACTTTGCTTTATTTGTTGGTGACTGTACTAGAATGATGTGGATATATTTTATAAAATATAAATCCGAAGAATTTGAGTGTTTTAAGAATCTTAAAGCTCTTGTAGCAAATGAAAAGGACTCAAAGATTAAGTGCCTCATAACAGATAGAGGGGGAGAATTCACACCAAAAGAATTTAATGAATTCTGTAAAATACATGGAATTAAAAGAGAAATCTTTGCTGCCAAAACACCCAAGCAAAATGGGGTAGTTGAAAGAAGAAATTGAACAGTTCAAGAAATGGCAAGAACAATGTTAATAACAGCTGACTTGTAGCCAAAATTCTGGAGAGAAGCAGTCGGGACAGTTGTCTATACCTTGAATCAAACTCAATTAAGACCAAATAATGAAAAGACTCCTTATGAATTATGGAAAGGAAGACCTGCTTCAGTAAAATACTTCAAGATTTTTGGAAGCAAGTGCTTCATAAAAATCAATGATGGCTCACCAGGAAAGTTTGATTCTCGGGTTAATGAAGGGATATTCCTTGGATATTCTACAAAGAGCGAATCCTACAAGTGCTACAATAAATGACTATGGAAAATAGTGGAAAGCATTGATGTGAAGATTGATGAAGACCTTCCAGAGAAAGAAATTGAAGAACATGAAGTTGATCCTCTCATTGAAGAAGAAGAACCTGAAGTAGAAGAAAAAAATCAAGAAATACCCAAGAAAAAGAACCATCTCAAACTCCTTCAAAGTTGAAACTTCTCCAAAAATATCATCCGGAAGACTAGATTATTGGAAATATAGATGAAGGGATGCAAACCCAAAGAAGGATGACAAATGCACCAAAGAAAAATGATATTGCTCTTCTATCCATGATAGAAGCAGAAACATTTACTCAAGAAAGTAAGGATCCTCATTAGGTAAAAGCCATGGATGAAGGAATGTCTCAAATTGAGAAGAATGAGACATGGGAGTTGGTACCTCATCCAAAGGACAAAAACATAATAGGAACCAAGTGGGTGTTTAAAAACAAAATGAATTAATATGGACAAATCATCAGAAACAAGGCAAGGCTTATTTGTAAAGGCTATTCACAAATTGAAGGAATTGACTTTGAAGAAACATTTGCACCAGTAGCGCTTGTGGAAGCTATTAGGATGTTCTTGGCATTTGCTTGCTCAAAAGGATTCAAAATCTATCAAATGGACATAAAATCAACATTTCTAAATGGGGAACTCAAGGAAGAAGTCTACATGGAGCAACCAGAAGGGTTTAATCTAACAGAAGGAAAAGACTTTGTTTGTAAGTTGAAAAAGGCATTATATGGGTTGAAACAAGCTCCTAGAGCTTGGTACGCAAGATTGGATCACTATCTACAACAACAAGGCTTCAAGAAGGGGGTGGCAGGAAGTAATCTCTACATAAAGACAGATGAGGATAAGTTACTAGTCACACTTGTTTATGTTGATGATCTGATTTTTGCTAGTAATAATGATGAGATGAGCCATGAGTTTTCTCAAAATATGTCAAAAGAGTTCGAGATGTCAATGATAGGAGAGTTATCTCACTTCCTTGGACTACAAGTATCTCAAACCACAACAGGCATGTTTATATCTCAAGACAAATATCTTAAAGGCATGCTTAAAAGATATGGAATGGAAGACTATGCACCCATGAGAACACCTATGACCACAAGTTGCAAATTGAGCAAAAATGATGACTCCCCTCCGGTAGATGCAACTCATTACAGGTCAATAATTGGAGCCCTTCTGTACTTAACTGCTACGAGACCTGACATTATGCAAGCAATAGGAATGGTGGAAAGATTTCAATCAGCTCCAAAACGATCCCATTTGTTGGCTGTAGAAAGAATTCTCAGATACCTAAAAGGAACTCCTGATTTCGGTCTCTAGTACCTTAAGAGCTCAAATCTTACTTTGACTACATACATCGATGCTGATTGGGCTGGAAGTGTCGATGATTGGAAAAGTACTAGGGGAAATGCATTCTTCTTGGGAGACTATTTAGTATCTTGGCTCAACAAAAAAAACAGACATCCATATCACTATCTATAGCTAAAGCCGAGTATATAGCTACCACATATTGTTGTACTCAAATACTATGGATGAAGGAAGCTCTAAAAGATGTCAACATAGGTACAAATCAACCAATTACCATCTATTGTGATAACACAAGTGCGATCAACCTCAACGAAAATCCAGTGATGCAATCAAAGACCAAACATATACCAATCAAGTATCATTTCCTTCGTGAACAAGTAGCTGAACAAAATATCATCTTGGAATATATCAATACTAAGGAGCAGATAGCTGATATTTTCACAAAACCTCTTCGTCAAGAAGCATTTGAACATCTTTGTCAAAATATGGGGTTATCTCTTTAGCATCACTTAAGTTGATTCATAAAGATGTTGCAGGAAAGGGGGCGAAATTCGACAAGAGGAGTCCTTGTACACTCCTTTGCCATTGATGTCAAAGGGGGAGAGAAGAAGAATATTGCCATCAATGACAAAGGGGGAGATTGTTGATCTAGATTGTCATTAATGTCAATATGAAGCCAAGGAGCTATCAGAGTAGAGCTATCAAAGCAAAGAAGAGAAGCAAGTGTAAGAGCGGAAGATTGAGGAGGAGCCACATCGGAGGAGCCATATCGGGAGTATCGTGTGTAATGTATGCCCAAGAAGAACCGAGAGGAAGAATTCATCAAAAGAAGCAAAGAGGAATCATAATGGGTCTTTGAATCTGGTTGAAGAATCAGAGTGAAGCTCAGAGAGAATCAGTGATGTATGAATTCGCAGAAGGCAGGCTCAAAGAGAGGCAGAAAAGTGAAAGGCCGAAACCCTGAAGAAAACCCAAAACCACAGGAAAAAACACTGAAGAAATGAATCAAAGTCAAAGTGAGGAGACAGATGAAGATTGAATGCACAAGAACCATTAGATCTTAGAGATCAATGGACGAGGTCAAAGGAAATGATCAACCAAGATTAAATCATGCAGACTAGTGTCAAGAAATGAACAGCGAAGATTGATTTAAGCAGTAGCGGAAGAGGAATCCGGAGAGGGCATTGCAGCTGTCGATGGTAGAAGATCTACGATCATCAGGTACAAACATGCTCGGGCATTAGTCAACGAAGGAAGGTGGAATTAAAGATATAAGTGGGATTTTTGGCAGATGCAAAATGGTAAGTGGTATTTAGAGGAGAGAGCCCAATTCCATTCAATGGTTGACACGTAGCAACTAGAGGAGAGAGAAAAACCGCTCATTTTGGGTGGGTAACTCTCATGCAAGTAGTCTACCTGAAATCGCTGTAGATCATCAGATTTTGGGGATTGAAATCTACGGTGGAGAATGGACCCGACTACAGCATTGTAATACATCTTAATGTAATATCGCATCCAGTTCAATCACAAGTCTTGAAGGAGTGTAATGATATAAACTATTGATTGCGATAAGGCGATGTACCCAACGGAGTTATTAACAACTAGTTAATAACGTAATCGCATCCACTCTGTCAGCAGCAGAGGAATCATCTATCATCCATCGCCTATACTATGGGTACGACTTATAAAGACCTCCAGAATGTTGTGATTGCGATTGTGAGTTTAAAGAAATAACTCTGACTGTTCATGAATGTTGTGAATGCTGTAAAGAATAAGTCTATTGTTTGAATAATAATAAAGATGGCATTTCTTCCTAATTAACGTGTTCTATGAGTATTGATGAATTCAAAGAGACAAAGGAAGCCAAAGAGTGAGTGCAGAGGAAGCTGAAAGATCAAGCAAGCGTTGAGGAAGCTGAAGCTCAAGTGAGCAAGGAGGAAGCCAAAGGTCAGGCGTATCAGGCATATAAAACAGAGAACAAGGAAAGTTTAGTGTTTCTGGCAAACTGTAAGAAAAAAAGGGAAGCCGAAGTTCTGGAAAAAGTGGAAGGAATAGGAAGACAGAAGTAATTCATAAGTCCAGCAGGGTTGGGAGCAGAGAATTACAACCAAACAGATCCAGACAGTTTATAGCAAAGGGTTGGAGCCCTTGAGGTTGGTGTCTTGACAAGACAGAGTTGGTGCTCTAGAGGTTGGAGCCTCACAAAGAGTCCAAGTTGGTCAATTTGGTGCTTGGCAACTGATTGAAACCATATATATATATATCTATATATATGCATATATATATATATATATATATATATATATATCTATATATATATATATATATATATATATATATATATATATATATATATATATATATATATATATATATTGTACTTGATTTATTGGAAAGATCATATTAATAAAAGCATCTATTCCTGTTATCTATTTCTGTGTTCGAAATATAAATTTTTTTATTTGAAAAAAATAATAATTGAAAAGGAATACCGATTCACTGCGCCCTCTCAGTATTTCCAATAATGTATTTGATAAGGTGGTAGCTCACCTCATGCCAAGGGTATGGTAGGCTTTCTCTCCTTACTCCATTTTTGTCCTCAATGGGCTCTTCTCCCTCTAAAAAGAACTTCTTCTTGGCAATATGGCTATCTCCCTTGTCTTTCTTTCTCCAAGGCACTCCTAGAGGAAGTGTGGTAATTCTGCTTATGAGTTCAGGGGTGAGCTCTATGGAGAGGCCTCTCACCATGACAATGGTATGAATTCTGGTTATTGGAATGAGGAAGAAAGCAAAATCTCGGGTCACTTCATCATCATACCCTCTTAATTTTTCAAAATACCCCATCCAATTATGTCTTGTGAAGATTTCTAACACCTAAGGGTGTTAGTGGATTCTCACAGTATTAATGGGCTCCCTTCTATTAAACCCCCCTGTCATTTTGTTGGTGAATTTGGAGGAGCTGAGATGGTTGACACAAATTTTGAATGCAGAAGTAAATAACTGAAGAAAACTGTGGAGACAATTCCCTTACATAGCTGCCAAATTCACTCACTACTAGGGGATTTTCTGTTCAATTCACTTTGAAAAATGGAAGTAATTATAGAGCCTACCTCATCATAGCATTTTTTGTAGCCAACCCCTGTGTTTTCCCCTCAGAAACTCCTCTCGACCAATCCTGTAGACTGCGTGTCTTTATCTTGTAGGTTCCTTGTGTGACCCTGTATGATTTCTAGTGCAATCCTGTAGGAAGTCCTATGTGGGAGATAAATGGAATTTTCCTCTTCTGTAGGTTGTGTTGGGCATGGGATCCCCCACAGTAGGTTTTGGGGCTTAAAGCCCAAGTTTTGGTCAAATATGGTGTAGAACTCTAAGAAGTACGAGCGCAGAGCGTGAATTGTATAATCAAGTCATAGGGTTGTCTGCCCTAAGAATTGTAATTTAATGTAAATATGTGTCAGCCTACCCATGGTCTACGGACCATGGGATTGTATAAATAGAGTGAGGCTCTAAGTGTAAAGACAACTTAGAAGTAGAGAAGAGATAGAATAGTGAAGGCATGGTTAGAGCATAGAGTGGAATCTGAAGTGTACTGGGTCGTAGTGGTAGGAAGAGGCTCTGCAACTAAGTGTGCAGAGGCCTAGTAGAGTCTGCAGCTAAGTGCGCAGACCCCTATAGCTGAGTGCGTAGGGCGGAGTCGGGTCTGTACTTGGGATTGAAAGATAATAAAGAGAAGTTTATTCTGTGCATCTGTTTTGGAATCCTTATGTTGATGTTATTCATTACTTTTACTCTGTTTATTTACTGTGTGCACTTGATGAATACTTGTATGAATGCTTATATGTGAATTTAATCTAAGTAATCAACAAACGGAGACTAATTAAGGAAGACTTGGGTAAATAACACGGGTCGTGCGATAGTTGGAACCGCGTGAAGACAGTAGCACAGGGAGCGGGGTGCCTACAGGTGCGCGTGGCGTAGCAAGTGTGAAGGTTGGACGGCGTACCGATCACTACATATCAGACATCCCCAGGGTGTGGAAACTTGGTTCTAGCACCTTCCCCTTCTACTTCGAGTGAGACCTTAATCCATGCTCTACGGAATATTGCCGAAAGGGCCACTAGTACTGGGATTTGCTTGGCTAAATCACTTCTAAACCTGGGTCAGGCATCACTAAGCCAACAAATGGTTCCGTTGCCAGGACTGGGATCTGCATAAGGGATGTCTGATGTCATGCCACTGGAACCCAACAAGGAAGGAAATTGAAGAATGGTTGGACAAGAAGATTCACGAGTTCGTGACACAGGAAAATAGAACTCCACAAGTATCTAAGGAAAAGTGGCTGGATTGCTACATGTATACAGAAATCCATGAGATTTTCTTTGCATCCTTTCCATTTGAGCTGTATGAGTGGATCGCAAGGTTAGACGATAGCCAGGGAAGGTGTAGGCTTGACCAACTGTTAGTGTGGACTCTAGAGCTATTGCACAGACTAGAAGTCTTAGAGGATAAGATAGCACGAGCTGTGGACCACTGGCTTGACCGAATAATAGGAGGATTTATTTCTGAGTTCGCGGTGGGCATGACTGTTAGTTACAGCGAGGTAGAGCAAATTTTTCTCAAGGGACCGCGAGGTAAGTATATTAAATATTTGAACACCTGGATTAAGATTTTGTTATGTGAAAAGAGGGTTATGTGAATAAATTAATGTTTGGGACTATGTGGAGTGGAAAGATCTATAGAAGTGGAAGTAGAGAAGAATTAGAAAATAGTCCCTTAATTTCACCCTCGCGGGAGAGCGAGGACGAGCTCACGAAGGTTTCTCTGAGAAGTGCGGTCAGTTTGATAAGGCAGCGGATTCCGCGGCTACCACCTCCACCCACACTGCCATCCGCTTCACCTCCCTCACCTCCATCTCCACCCACTCCACCTTCACCACCTCCACAGTTCAGCATGGCGAGCGTGATCAAACTACCAGTGTTCAGAGGAGTAGGGAATGAGGATCCGGACCAATTCTGGTTAGTGGTAAGAGCAATATGGGAAGCATAGGGCATCACAGATGACAATATTAAGAAGGCTACATCGGTGAGTGCACTGCAGGATTGCGCATTGACATGGTATATCAAGCACTCTAATGACCACCCAAATGCAGGGATAGCAGAGATCCAAAATGTGCTGAACAGGGAATTTAGCATGCCAAAGTTAGAAACATAATCAATCATCAAGTTTAAAGAAATAGCGATGCTCCCAAGTGAGACTTCCTGGGATCTATATCAACGGCTAAAGAGTATGATCCACGAAGCCAATATGACGTTGACAGATGGACAACATCACGCATGATTTGTAGCATCTCTAGCACCACACTTGAGGATGTCGCTGTCACAATAGAAACTTTCCACTCAGGCCGAAGTGTTGGAAATGGTGATGAGATTACATGAAACCTCGATACAAGACCCTAGGTTGGGAGTTCAACAAATCCATGTGCAACTACAAAATCTATGTTTGGAAATACAAAGCTTGAAGCAGGATAGGGCACCGTGGCTAGAGGCGTGTGAGGAAGTATGGTGCATAAAGTGAAATGGCCAAGGCCATGACAAGGATCACTGCCCAGTATTCACAAACTACTTGGCAGGAGGAGGGCCAATGTTGCTAAGACCATAGGCGCAGGTAGGGCTGAGTGCGGCACCCGCTTTATGGTGCGTGATTTGTCAAATAGGAGGGAAACACACGACGAACAATTGCCATTTGCTGCAGAAATATGCACAGACACCCCAACAATTGTTTTGTAATTTCTGCAGGTCGGTAGGCTACGATGAGCGCACTTGCCACAGCTACGAGCTAATTATGGATCGGACCCCAGCCTATAGGATGCAGACCGAAACGCGAGCCCTCAACCTAGATGCAGGGATGGCACGTGCTGGATTTCAGGGGCGAGGTCAAGGACGGGGTGGAATGGGACCAAGAAGGGGCCATGGACAGAATTTGTGACTAGGGCACTATGCCCGCGATTGTACCAACCCGACGAGGATATCTTGTTCGTATTGTGCTCAGTTTGATCATGAAACAATACACTATCCTACGTTGATCACAAAGATGCACGAAAAAGGGGTATTCTAGCCTCCCTTGAATTAGAATATACAAATGATGTGGTCTGAGCCACTTGAAGAGGACCCGAATGTAAACATGATGCTCAGAAGTGGTATGGCCATGGAGAAGATACGGGGAAGCAGCTAGAGGAAAGTACATGGGTTCGCAAGGCTCCTGCAAAGGAACCTGAGTTTGACTTAGAACATGCAAAGGAGACATTCATGGAAGCTAAGAAGAGCTTCGCGGAGGCCTCCAATTCAGGTAGTAAGGATCAACCAGAGCTAGAAATTGATCCTTCAATGCTCACTACCTTTTTGGAGACATGCATGAAACTGCTGCATGATAGAAAGGTGGTTAAAGGACTACAGGAACTGATCACTAGGTGTGCGGGGTTAGGAGAACTGCACGTAGTCAGGAAATTAGGGACGCATGCATTGCACACTGGAAGGGAAATGAGGTTGATTGCACAGATTGGGGAATATGAAATGGATCAGGTAATCCTAGATTTGGGTTTTGACGCAAATGTATTGCCGAAGAAAACATGGGAACGCATGGGCAAGACCGCGTTACAATGGTCCTCTATTCAATTACGAATGGAAAACCAATAGAAGATTTTTCCCATGGGAAGGTTGCAAGGGGTAACAGTTGATATTGAAGGCGTGAGTGCGCGGGCGAATTTTGAAGTAATAGAGATTGTCGATGATAGCAATCCCTATCCCGCATTGTTAGGAATAGACTAGGCCACCGATATGAACAGAGTCATCAACCTGAAGAAGCGCAAAATTATATTCGAGAAAAAGTCACTACGCATAGTAGTCCCACTGGACCCAGCTGAAGGAGCGCGCTACGTTGAACCAGTGTGTGACGATGATAGCGACGATGATCTTAATTGTATTTACAAGATAACTACGCGAGACAAGTATTGGGTGAATCCAATTGTAGATGGGAGGATCTCATGGGAGCGTGAAAGCTCCTGCACTTCAGATTCAGATGAAGAAGTAGAGAAATGGCAGAATCGGTTGCACGAAGTAACGACACTAAATTGCAACATGATGGTTAGATCACTGCATTGCGTGATGATGGAGGCAAGAGAGCTACCAACATATGATGGATTGATAGCGGTGGATGAATTCTTGAGAAAATTTGAAAGCGCGGTACCGGAACAACAGTGGTTCGATGTGTTGAAGTGGGCATTGCGTGCAACACCCGCACGATGGTGGGGTACACATCAGGGAAATTTTGAGGACTGGTGTGGATGTAAAAGGATGATGTGCCTACAGTTTGGGAAATCGCAGCTGCGGTTAGAAGACAAATACAATGGACAAGATGACCCACGTACGCACCTCGCAAAATGGACCAAGGTCTATGGGGAAGAACCACAACCCAAATGGGTACACTTATTCTACCATACCTTGGATGTAATACCCATGAATTGGTATATGGAGATAGAGCTCCGCCATGGTACGAGCAAATGGGATGTGTTGCACGAGGGATTCTTGTTAACATTCACATTTGAAGATCATTGGTCAGATACTGTGGATGATGAAAGCCGCTATCTTCAAAATACCACAGGATCCATTGGAAATGCTGCAACTAGTATGGGCAACCTAGTTAAGCAGTGCTGTAGAATGTTATAATGCGTAGGTGGAGGAGGATGAAAACGACACCTAAAATAATAACATTCAAAAAATTGAAGGCTGTCGCGAGGTTCGAGGACCATCAATTGAGGATCTCGATATCACCGCGCTGCTAAAAACAAAGCAGGTAAACATTGGTAGATAAGGTCGCTGAGTTACTCCGTGAATACCAAGACTTGTTCCTGACCAAAATAATGGACTTAAAAGGGATCATTGGTGACTTAGGGATGATGAAGATCACCCTGAAACTGGACGCGAAGCCAGTTAAGCAGTGGCCTTACCACTTGAACCCAAAGTATAAAGAAAAGGTCTGCGACGAATTAGATAAAATGCTCGCAGCCAGAATTATCGAACCAATGGAAGAATCCGATTGGGTGAGTCCTATGGTAGTGTAGGAGAAAAAATAAAAAGGCAAAATAAGAATATGCGTGGACCTCAGGAAGCTCAACAACGCCTGTGTTCATGATCCATTCCCGACACCATTCACAGATGAAGTATTGGAGAATGTTGGTGGTCAGGAAGCTTACTCATTTACGGATGGCTTCTTAGGGTACCATCAGATTAAGATCACGCTGGAAGATAGGAGCAAAACAACCTTCGCAATAGAATGGGCTACTTTCAGTACACTGTTATGCCCTTTGTACTAAAGAACGCACCAGCAATATTTTTGTGCATAGTGGTGGCAGCATTCAAAGAATACATCCACAAGTTCTTGGAGGTCTATCTGGACGATTGGACTGTCTATGGATTAGTCAAGCACCATGTAGCGAGCCTACGTTTGATACTAGATACTTGCCGCTGACACCAAATCACGCTAAACCTTAAGAAGTGCACTTTCCTTGTTCCCTTTGGAAACCTGCTAGGCCATGTGGTATGCAAACAAGGCCTGATGTTGGACCCCACAAATATTGCTGTGATTTTGAATCTGGAAGCACCGCGTAGTGTCAAACAATTACGTGCTACTTTTGGGCACATTGGCTACTATAGGAAGTTTATCACGAGTTATGCCCAAATAACCGCACCGATGGAAAATCTATTGAAAAAAGATGTGACATATTGCTGGAATGACAATTGCATGAAGAGTTTGGATGTCCTAAAGGGGAAACTAGCCTCCGTGCCAATTTTGGTCTTCCCAAAATGGGACGTGGAATTTCATGTACATGTTGATGCATCGTGTTGGGAGCCATACTCACACAAGAGGGCGTAGAGGCTGTGGATCACCCGATCGCGTTTGAAAGTCAAAGATTGTCCAAAGTAGAAAAGAACTACTCTACCATCGAACGCGAGGGGTTGGCAATGGTGTACGCGCTCTAGAAATACCAACAATATTTACTTGGAAGACATTTCAAGATGTATATCGACCATTCCGCGTTGAAATACTTGGTGAACAAGCCTGTGTTAGGGGGACGCATATGCAGATGGCTATTACTATTTCAAGAATATGATTTTGAGGTCATAGTCAAGCCATAATGCTTAAACACAGGACCAGACCACTTGTCACAAATTGAGATGGGCGAGGAACCAACGAATTTGGAGGAGGGACTACTTGATACACAACTCTTTTTAGTACGTGTCGCGGATGGACACTTCGAAGATATAATCCATTTTCTAACAACAAGGATTGCGCCGAAGGAGTACTCAATCCAACAGAAGACAGAACTGGTGGTGCGCGCGACGGACTTTTTTGTCATCACAGGGCACCTTTACAAGATGGGCAATGATGAGATATTGCGAAGATACGTACCTGAATTTGAAAGAGTTCAGATCCTTGTGGAAGCACATGGGGGTGCTGTAGGAGGACACTATGTAGGATGCGTGACCGCACAAAAGATTCTTTGCGTAGGGTTATGGTGGCCGACCTTGCACCAGGATTCGAAAGCGCATTGTAAGGCTTGCGATATATGTCAAAGGACGGGAAAACCATCACGAAGGTACGAGATGCCACTAAACCCCCAATTGACACTGCAGCCCTTTGAGAAATGGGAAATTGACTTTGTGGGCCCAATCAAACCTCAGGGAAAGACGAGTGCGTGCTACATCATCACCGTGACGAAGTACCTGACACGATGGGAAGAAGCACAACCAGTCAAGTACTACACGGCTGCCATGACTACAAAGTTTTTGTTCGAAATTGTGTTGACATGATTTGGCTT
The DNA here is from genome assembly GCA_031772625.1 of Pinus tabuliformis. Classification (NCBI taxonomy): domain Eukaryota; kingdom Viridiplantae; phylum Streptophyta; class Pinopsida; order Pinales; family Pinaceae; genus Pinus; species Pinus tabuliformis. The sequence continues at coordinate 280,050,061 of CM062810.1, read as the reverse complement.
CCCAAAAATATTAATGAGCAATTATAGAACACATTTCTTGAATGAAACCTTTAGCATGCTTACAAAAGAGTTCCAGGATTATCACAAGAAAAGTACACCATACCACCCACAGGCTAATGGAACAGTAGAAGCATTCAATAAAATATTGGAGACCGCGCTGACCAAAGTATGTAACGTACAGCGGGACAACTGGGACCTACGCATACCCACTATGTTATGGGCATACAGGACAACGTGCAAGAAATTGATGGGACAGACACCATTCCGGTTGGTCTATGGTACAGAAGTAGTCATGCCAATGGAATACATCGTACCTAGTCTATGAATAATAATGCTAACAAGCATGATGGACTGCAAAGTTTTGGAAGAAAGGCTCGCGCAATTAGAAGAACTCGAGGAAGACAGATTTCTAGCCGGATTTCACTAGTAGGTACAAAAGCAGTGTGAAAAATCCTGGCACGACTGCCATATCAAGTTGCGCACCTTTAAGGTAAATGACTTAGTGCTATTGTATGATATCAATTTTGAAAAATTTCTTGGAAAGTTCAAAATGCACTGGTTGGGACCTTATGAGGTAAAAGAGGTCACAGATAGAGGTGTGGCCCAGTTAGTCAAACTTAATGGAGAACCCTTCCCAGGAAAAGTAAACAACAGTCACCTAAAGCCCTACACGGGTGGGCCGACTATCTGACTAACCAACCAAAGCACAGTCTTCACGACCCGATGAGTCGAACAAGGGCATGGGACTATAAGAATAAGCACCAAAAGTCAGTACCAAAGAAGAGACATGAGTCAGACGCAGATGATTCAGAAGTAGGAATGGAGCAGATTCAGCAGATGACATAAGAGTGCATTGCGGACCTTCACACAACACAGGCATAGTTGGAAGGGCTCCGTGCCAAGATCACCACACCGGCATAGTGACTTGGGATGAGTCACGATGATTGTGTTGGGGGCCTGTTGGGCATGGGATCCCCCGAAACAGGTTTTGGGGCTTAAAGCCCAAGTTTTGGTCAAAGATGGTGTAGAACTCCACGAAGTACGGGCGCAAATTGTATAATCGAGTCATAGGGTTGTCCACCCTAAGAATTATAATTTAATGTAAAGATGTGTCGGCCTACCCATGGTCCATGGACCATGGGATTGTATAAATAGAGTGAAGCTCTAAGTGTAAAGACAACTTAGAAGTAGAGAATAGATAGTATAGCGAAGGCATGGTTAGAGCATAGAGTGGAATCTGAAGTGTACTAGGTCGTAGTAGTAGGAAGAGGCTCTACAGCTAAGTGCACAAAGGCCTAGTAGAGTCCGCAGCTGAGTGCATGGACCCCTGCAGCTGAGTGCATAGGGTGGAGTCAGGTCTGTACTTGGGATTGAAAGATAATAAAAAGAAGTTTATTCTGTGCATCTGTTTTGGAATCCTTATGTTGATGTTATTCATTACTTTTACTATATTTATTTACTGCGTGCACTTGATGAATACTTGTATGAATTCTTATATGTGAATTTAATCTAAGTATTCAGCGAACAGAGACTAATCAAGGAATACTTGGGTAAATAACATGGGTCGTGCATACAGCGTATGCGTTCAGCATCTACAACATGTAATTTTCTGATGTAATGAAAATTACGAATTCTCTTCTTCGGAAAAAAAAACATGGGTCGTGCGGTGGCTAGAACCGCGCGAAGACATTAGCATAGGGCTCGGGGTGCTTGCAGGTGTGTGTAGTGCAACAAGTGCGAAGGTTGGACTGTGTACCAATCACCATATATCAGACATCCCCAAGGTGCGGAAACTTGGTTCTAGCACCCTCCCATACTACTTCAGGTGAGACCTCAGTCCATGCTCCACGGACTATTGCCGAAAAGGCCAGTAGTACTTGGATTTGCTTGGCTAAATCACTTCTGAACCTAGGTCAGGCCCCACTAAGCCAACAGGTTGCTTGGGTATAAGAGTGACTTTTGCTAGAGTGAGCCTCGAGGAAATGCATGCATGAGTGCATGGGGATCAACGAATATTTCTTCTTATGGCTGAGTTATGTGAGGTGGTGTGCTGGTAGCAGAGGTATGTTTTCTATTCTTGGACCATTGGCCCCCACTACCACCTCATAATTTCCCTCTCCTCGTAATCAAATCCCAGTTCATGCCTCCATAGACTTAACTATTTTTGTGCTTCTCTTATCCTTTTTGACTTGACTATTGCCATGTGTGGGAGGACCAATTGTTTTGTCTTCAATGATTGAACGAAGGTGGCCAAGTTAACTGGCTACCTTTTGCTTATAAACCAACTTACTCGTAACCTTTACATCTTTTGACTACATTATGAAAATGAGAGAGTGAGCGAGATAATTACCTGTGGTGTTAACCCTTGCTACAATTGTTGAAGATCAGAGGTGCTTGTTGTGTGTTGGTTGCATGCTATTTTTTCTCTCTTTTATTTTTTTATTTTTTTTATTTCTCTCTGTTGAGGTAGGAGCTGAAACTTGCTCCACAACCATCACTGTTTTATAGATGCTATCAATGAACTGCTGTGGTTGGGCAGGTGGTAAAGGCAATAAAGCTGGAAAATTATTGTACTAGGGCCTCCACCCCTAGGGTGACGCATTCCACTGAGGTTGTGGCAGAGCATATGGTTGAGATGACTAGATGGATGGCTGGGAATGATACTGAGATGCAAAGGACCAAGGAGGAGGTGTAGACCAGGAAGGATGAGTAGGGGGTTCCCAAGAAGGTATGGATGTGGTCTAGTTGGGGTTGTAATATGCATGGGATGAACCTTGCATGCCCTGCTAGTATGGCCTAAGCCCATGATGTCTCATTTGGTTTATGTAGCACAGCTGCTCAGTGACCCCTTCAGCTCCTTGATATACAACTTTGAGTCCAGGCAAAGAAGGGCACTTGTCTATGGAGTGGTTTTCTTCATATACTGAGAAAATTTCAATGGAATTCTATGGACATTCATTCCTAGGGTGCATCCTGGTGCATCTAGGACAAAAAATGGCCAAGGCTCTCTCTGCTTCCTCCTGCTTTCTCCTAATGTGCATAGTGTCCATCTGTAAGGCAAGGGTTTGCAACATCTCACTCTTGAAATCTTCCAACATGTTTCCAATTTCACCCTCGATGGATGAATTAGAAGAGGATGTATTGGCCATAGGTTGAATTCCCCTACCCTTTTTCCTAGTTGCCCTAGAATGGTTTCTAAAGATAGTCTTGATATCCTCATAGGGTAACTAGTATATATCTCCTCCTTTTAACAAGTGTAGGGTATCCAAAAGGTCTTCCCTTACTCCTCTAAGCAGGACCAACTTCAGTGACTCAGGGTCAAGTGTGCACTTGGCCCTTTTGTAACTAAGATGGAACCTTTCTTCATAATCCTTTAGGGATTCATCATTATCGAAAGTCATCCTAAAAATTTCTTCCTTAGTATCCTTAGACCTATAGTAGTCTCAATACTTGTTGTTGAAGGTTTGCTGCATCTGAGCCCAAGTTGTGATGCTATCCCCAGGTAAACACATGAACTAGTGCAAAGTTGCATCCTTGAGGGTAGATGGAAATAGCTTCAACTTCTGTTCATCATCTGTGTAGTCATAGGTTCGGCATATAACAAAAAACTCAAATAGGAAAGTGTCAGGATATTTTGCGGTCAGGCCATGGAAATGAGGAAGGGAAGAGGGGCTTGTGTTTTTCATCTTAGTTTCCCCATTGGTTTCCCTGATGGGGAAGGTACCCTCAACTCTCTCTCTCTATTCCCTTTGTCATTTCTGTTTTCATCCATTGGCTCGGTAGGAATGGGTTCTTCTTCTTCCCCTATAGGTTCTTCAAATATGTCTGGTTGCTCACCTAAGGGTTCCTCCAGTTCACAGCCACTGAAGAAGAGGGAAGGTTGGTTGTTGGATGCAGTGGGGGTATTTGGAAAAATTTTCCCTACATTATCCCTATTCATACGAGGCATGAAAGGAAATGTTTTTGGTTTGGTTTTGTGATTTTTTCAAATTTTGAAAGTGCTTTGCAGAACTAAAATTGCAGATTGAATGAAAACTACTAACTGAATGAAAAACTAATTGCTGAATTGAAATCTAACTTGCAGAATTGAAATTGCAGACTGAATGAGAACTACTGACTGAATGAAAAGATTAACTACTTGCTTGAAATCTAACTTTCAGAATGGGAAGGAAAGCAAATAAAGTAGAATAAAAAGCAAACTAAATTACTTTTGTAGAAATGAAACTAATGGCAGAATAGTAGAAACAAGAAGTAGAAGAAAGAAAGAAGTAATCACATAATACTCAGACACCTCCTCGGCAATGGTGCCAAAAAGTGATGAGCACCAATATTTGTTGGAATCGGGATCCCCCAAGGGTAGTTTTGGGGCTAAAAGCCCATGTTTGAGTTAAATTTTGTAATAAAATGGTAAAGTATCCACATTTTGTGGTCATGGAGCACAAAGGTGTCATGTGTCATAAAGGGTAGTCTGCCATTAGTTTTGTAAATTAAAGTCGGCTCTAAGTAGTTTGAGAGATAGAAAATAATGAATTATGTAAGAGAGTCGTAGCTTTAAACAACAAGGTCTAAGTCTTGGGTTGTAGCATAGGTAGAGGCTCTATAGCTGAGTGAGCAGAGATCTAGGGTAGAAGTCCGCAACTGAGTGCGCGGACCCCTGCAGCTATGTGTGCAGGGTGGATAGAGTCTGTAAACACTTGGAAGATACTAATAAAGAGAGATATTCTGCAATTTTGGTGCCTTTTTTTGTTGATAGATATGGATATTTAATGTATGAATTTCCTTTATTATGCTTATATCATGTGCGAATGACTGCAGTTACATTGAATAATTGAACGCATTTACGAATATCTATTACGCGGTGTTAACTATAGTTGTTTGATAAGATAAGAAATCCATTTATATTAATTGGGGAATCTCCACGACACGCTGCCATAGAAGCATGAAAGTACTTGGGCAACTGGCTAGGGCTGCGCGAAGGTTGATCGTACCCTTTCGCAAAGGTATTGAGAGCTGGAATAGTGGGATTGTCTTGAAATCCCTAGATCGAAGCAACCTGCATGAAGGCAGGGATAGAGGGAATCAAACGACATCACAATAATCTCAGGGTGTGGAAACTTGGTTCCAACATCCCCCCATACTGTTTTGGGTGAGAATTCAGTCCGCCCTCCGCGGGTTGATGCTGAAAGGGCCAATAGTGTAGGGATTTGTTTGGCTAATTAACATTGAACCTGGGTCAGGCCCCCTCAAGCCAACAAATGGTTTTGTTGCCGGGACCGGAATCTGCATAAGAGATGTGTGATGTCGTATCACTAGAATCCAACTAAGAAAGAGATCAGAGACTGGTTGGATAGAAAGATCCACAAATTTGCAGTGCAGGGGAACATAAACTCGCGACTGAAAAAGGAACAGTGGTTGGACAGATACTTGTATACAGAGATCCACGAGATCTTTTTCTTCTCCTTCCTAATTGAGCTATACGAGTCGATCGCGAAGCTAGAAGATAGCCAAGGAAGGTGGAAACTTGATGATCCTATTGTTTGGACCTCGGAGCTAATACGGAAATTGGAAGCATCTGAGGACAATATCGCCTGCTCTGTCGATCATTGGCTTGATCACGTCATAGGAGGATTTGTGACTGAATTCGCGGTTGATACCTCAGTCAGCTATAGCAAGGTGGAGTGGTGCTTTTTCAAAGGACTGTGAGGTAAGTATGTGAAATCTTTGAATACCTGGATTAAAATGCTATTGTGCAAAAAACGGGTTATGAAGCTACCTTGATGTTCAGAACTACGCGAAGTGGAAAAACTTATAGGAATGAAGGAAAAAGGGGTTTGGAGTATGGTCCATTAATTTCACCTCTGCGAGGTGACGAGGAAGGGATAGCGAAGGTTTCTCCACAAAGTGCTATTCAGTTAATAAGATAAGGATTCCCATGAATACCACCTCCACCCACACCACCTTTGACCTCACCACCATCACCTCCGACTTCACCCGTACCACCTCCACCCACACCACCTTTGACCTCACCACCATCGCCTCCGACTTCACCCGTACCACCTCCGCCTCCGCCACAATTCAATATGGGAAATTAAGTGAATCTTCCTTTGTTCAAAGGCTTGGGGAATGAGGACCCGGACCAATTTTGGTTCGTTGTGAAAGCTGTATGGGAAGCTCAAGGTGTTACAGATGATCATATAAAGAAGGTGACACTGGTTAGTGCTCTGCAAGATCGCGCGCTAACTTGGTATATCAATTACTCTAATGATAACTCGAATGCTGGAGTGGCAGACATCCAAACAACATTGAATAGAGAGTTCAATAGGCCTAAATCTGAGGCGCAGTCGATTGTGGGATTCAAGGAGATTGCGATGAAACCAGGTGAGATGCCTTGAGAACTAGATCATAGGTTGAAGTGTACAATCCATGAAGCCAACATGAATTTGATAGACGGACAACATCGCAAATGGTTTGTGGCTTCGTTACTACCACACTTAAGGGTCGCTTTGTCGCAGAAGAAGATAACAACTAAGGCAGAGGCCTTGGAGATTGCAATGAGACTGCATGAAACACCGATGCAAGATCCAAACCTAGGGGTTCAATAGATCCATGCATAGTTGAAGAATCTATGCCTTGAGATGCAAAGTCTAAAGCAGGACAGGATGGTTTGACTAGAGGTGCACGAGGAGGTATGGTGCCTGAAATGCAAGAGTCAGGGTCATGAAAAAGACCATTTCCCAGTCTTTGTGAACTATATTGCAGGAGGAGGACTGATACCTTGGATGCCAGAGGCTCAAGCAAGACCAAGTGTGGGGCCTGCATTGTGGTGCGCTATTTGTTAGGTAGTAGGAAAACATGCCACGGATAACTGTCATTTGCTACAGAAGTTTGTACAAACACTGCAACAGCTGTTCTGCAACTTTTGTAGGTTGGTAGGGCATGATGAGCGCAATTGCAGGAGTTATGAATTAATGATGGATATAACTCTTGCCTATAGGGTTCAGGTAGAAATGCGGCCCCCTAACCAGAGTGCAGGGATGGCTTGGACAAGATGTCAGGGGTGCGGATGAGGCTGAGGTGGAGGAGGACCTGGCAGAGACCGAGGATAATTGATATGCTACAATTACGGAGGACCAGGACACTATGCTCACGATTGCACTAACCCAACACGTCCGTTGTGAAAGTTTGCATGCTGTTTGACCACAAAATGGAAGACTATCCTACGTTGATAGCTAGGATACGTGACAAAGGGGCACTACCACTTATGCCGACTCAGAACCTGCAGATGATGAGGTCTAAGCCACGTGAAGAAGATCCAAATGTAAATATAGTGCTCAGAAGTGGAATTGCGACGGGAGATGACAAAGGGAAATAGCCAGAAGACAGTGCCTGGGTTCGTAAAGCTCCAGCAAAGGAGGCTAAGTTCGATTTGGAGCATGCATGTGAAACCTTCATGGAAGCTAAGAAGAGTTTCGCTGAGGCCTCCACCTCAGGAAGCAAGGAGAAGCCTGATCAGGAGATGGACCCCTCTATGCTCACAACTTTCATAGAGACTTGTATGAGGTTATTGGGCAATAGTAAGGCAGTGAAATGGTTACAAGAGCTCATCAATAGAAGCGTTGGAACTGCGTCGGGTGAGCCACGCGTAGTATGAAATATTGGCAAGCATAAGACAAGGACGGGACAGGAGATGAGGCTAACTGCGCAAATAGGAGAGTATGAGATGGATCAGGTCATTTTGGACCTAGGGTCAGACGAAAACCTCCTACCAAAGCAGACTTTGGAATGAATGGGGAGACCTACGTTGTAATGGTCTCTGATTCAGCGGAGGATGGCGAATCAGCAGAAGATCATCCCCATGGGATGGTTGCAGGGGGTGACTGTGGATATTGAAGATGCGAGCACACTGGATTATTTTGAAGTAATAGAGATAGTGGATGACAATAATCCCTATCCTGTGCTCCTGGGAATTGACTGGGCTACCTACATGAACAAGGTAATCAACCTAAAGAAGCGAAAGATGATATTTGAGAAGAAATCATTGCGCATAATAGTACCCCTAGATTTGGCTAAAGGATCACGCTATATTGAACCAGTCCACGATTATGAGAGTGATGACGATCTGGAATGTATCTATAAGATAATAGCGCGAGACCAAGATTGGGTGAATCCCATGGTGGATGGACGAATTACTTGGGATTGTGAGAATTCTTTCACTTCGCACTCTGATGAAGAGATAGAATGCTGGCAGAATCGGTTACATGAAGTAACTACGCAGAATTGCAACATCATGACCCGATCGCTGCACTGTGCGTCCTCAGAGGTAAGAAATATGCCTAATTATGATGGCCTGAATGAGATAGATATCGTTTTGGATGCATTTGAAAGGGAGGTACCAGAAAAGTAATGCTTCCAGGCATTAGACTAGGCATTGCGCACTATGCCCGCAAGATGGTGGGGTACGTATAAAGGAATCTTGATGATTGGCGTGAATGTAGGAGGATGATGAGAACACAATTTGGGAAGCATAAGATGCAAATGACAGACAAGTATGATGGGTGGGATGATCCGTGCGCATATTTGGCCAAATGGGCCCAAGCTTATGGAGAAAATCCCCAACCTGAGTGGGTGCACTTGTTCTGTCATACCCTGGATGTTTTTCTGATGAATTGGTATGTAGAAACTGAGCTCTACCATGGTACAGGTGAATGAGATATTTTGTGCAAGGGCTTTGTAATGACCTTCAGTTTTGAAGATGGGTTTGACTACATTGATGAGGGGCTACAAGAAGTGAAAGCAACTGTCTTCTGGATACCACAAGATCCTTTTTACTAGGTTCAGCGTGAGTGGGCTACTTAGCTAAGTCATGCGCTGGAATGCTATAACATGACCGCTGAAGAAGAAGATGAGGATCTGTGGAAGATTAACATTCCGGAAACAGAAGGTCACCACGAGGTTAAAGGACCACAGATTGAGAACCCTGATATAATCGCGCCATTGAAAACGAAACAAGTAAACATTGGTACGGAGGCAGAACCCAAATTCACGAAGATTGGAGACTACTGGGACGACGTGAAGGTAGATAAGGTTGCTAAATTGCTCAGCAAATACCAAGATTTATTCCCTACCAAGTTTACAGATCTGAAGGGGATAATCAGGGACCTAGGAATGATGAAGATTACGTTGAAGCCCGACACGAAGCCGGTTAAGCAAAGATCTTACCGCATCAATCTGAAATATAAGGAGAAGGTCCACTTAGAGCTAGATAAGATGTTCGCTGTAGGCATCATTGAGCCGGTGTAAGAATCTGACTGGGTAAGCCCAATGGTGGTACAGGAAAAGAAGCAGAAGGATGAAATAAGGATATGCGTGGATCTCAGGAAGCTGAATGACACTTGTGTACATGATCCTTTCCCGATTCCATTCACTGATGAAGTGTTGGACAATGTAGGTGGCCAAGAAGTATATTCCTTCACTGATGGGTTCTCGGGATACCACCAGATCAAAATCACGCCTGAAGATAGGAGAAAGACAACCTTCATGATTGAGTGGGGTTGTTTTCAGTACAATGTAATTCCATTTGAATTGAAGAATGCGCATGCGATCTTCTCGCGCGTAGTTGTTACTATATTCAAGGAATTTATTCATAAGTTCTTCGAGGTATATTTTGATGACTGGACTATGTTTGGTCTGGTAAAACGCCATGTAGCAAGCTTGCACCTGATGCTGGATACCTGCCAAAGATACTAGATCACGCTCAATCTTAAGAAGTGTATGTTTTGTGTTCCTTTTGGGAACCTATTGGGGCATGTGCTTTGCAGACAAGGACTGATGGTAGATCCTGCAAATATATCAGTAATATTGAACTTGGAAGCACAGAGGAGTGTGAAACAGCTACGTGATACCTTGGGACATACGGGATATTACAAAAAGTTTATCAAAGGCTATGCCTAGATCACCGCACCTATGGAGAAATTGGTTAAGAAGGATGTCACATTCTGCTGGAATGATGACTGTAAGAAGAGCTTGGTTATATTAAAAGAAAATATGGTCACTATGCTGATTCTAGTCTTCCCGGATTGGAAAAAGGAGTTTCATGTACATGTCGATGCATCATGTATAACGCTGGGAGAAGTACTGACACAAGCTGGTGGAGAAGGCTTGGACCATCCTATCGCATTTGCAAGCCAAAGATTATCCAAAGCGGAGAAGAACTATTCCACTACTAAGCGCGAAGGGCTAGCCATGGTGTATGTGCTCTAGAAGTATAGGCACTACCTGATGGGAGGCCATTTTAAGATGTATACGGATCACTTCGCACTGAAGTACCTAGTCAATAAGCCTGTGTTGGGGGGGAGAATCTACAGGTGGCTCTTATTATTCTAGGAGTATGATTTTGAATTTTTTATGAAGCCCAGACGAATGAACACGGGACCAAACCATCTGTCGCACATCGAAACAAGGGAGGAACCCACTAACTTGGAAGAAGGATTGCCTGATGCGCAACTATTTGCAGTGCACATCGTGGATGGTTATTTCAAGGATATAATACACTACCTAACAACAGGAACTTCTCCGGAAGGATACATTGTCCAGCAAAAGAAGGAATTAGTGGTGCACGCGAAAAATTTCTTTGTCATTGTTGGGCATCTATACAAGATGGGGACTGATGAGATATTGTGACAGTATGTACCTAAGTTCAAAAGGAGCAGCATCCTCATGGACACTCATGGGGGGGCTGTGGGAGGACGTTATGCAGGAAGAGCAACCGCACAGAAGATTCCACGTGCAGGGTTGTGGTGGCCAACCCTCCAACAGGACTCAAAAGCATATTGCAAGGCATGTGATGTGTGTCAAAGGATTGGTAGGCCATTGTGGAGGGATGAGATGCCTTTTAATCCATAGATGATGTTGCAACCCTTTGAGAAATGGGCGATAGATTTTGTGGGACCCATTCAGCCACAAGGAAAGAAAGGAGAAAGGTACATTATCACCACGATGGAGTATTTGACTCGTTGGGCAGAGGCACAACCTGTAAAGGATTGCATAGGTGCAAATGCTACAAAATTGCTCTTTGAGCATGTATTGGCATGATTTGGATGTCTGAGGATATTGATGAGTGATCGCGGTATGCACTTCCTGAATGAGATGATCAGTGCGCTGACGGAGGAATTTCAGGTATACCACCAGAAGAGCACACCTTATCACCCACAGGTTAATGGGATAGTGGAGGCGTTCAACAAAGTGCTTGAAAACACGCTGAGCAAGGTTTGCAATGCTTAGCGAAGTGATTGGGACCTACGCATACCTGCAGTACTATGGGCTTATCGAACGACATGCAAGAAGTTGATTGGACAAATCCCCTTTAGGCTCGTTTATGGGATTGAAGCGGTAATTCCTATGGAGTATATTGTGCCTAGTCTGTGCATAGCAGCGCTCATAGGTATGATGGATCATGGAGTCCTAGAGGAGAGGCTTGCACAACTGGATGAACTGGAGGAAGAGAGACTTCTAGCTGGATTTCACCAACAGGTCCAAAAGCAGCGTGAAAAGGCATGGCATGATCGACACATTAAGCTGCACACATTTAAGGTAAATGACCTGGTTTTGCTATATGATAGTAAGTTTGATAAATTTCCAGGGAAATTCACGATGCACTAGTTAGGGCCCTATGTCATTAAGGAAATTACCGATGGAGGGGTGATACAGCTGGTCAAATTAAATGGAGAACCCTTCCCAAGAAAGGTGAATGGCAGTCACTTGAAGCCATACACCGACGGTCCGCCCATGTGAATAGATGAAGGTGGCATAGTCCTAGCGCTCCAGGCAGCTGAAAGGAGGCATGGGACTCTAAACTACATTACTCGGGTTGTGGATCTACGTGATTGGAGAAGCAAGGGAGTGTCACTAGGTCTGCGGCCGCACGAAGGCAGTTGCGCCACCCAGGGAGAAATTTCCCAGGTCAGCCGGAAAGTGACCATTAAAGTCACTATTCATGATTTAACGACGGAAGTGAGGCCAAATGGAGTGGGCGACCAATATTTAAGATAAAATTTATGGCCTAGATCCTTGAAAATATGCCGCCAATTTGACATTAATGAACTGAATTTGGGGGGACGGTCGGATTTCAATTCAAAATGCCCTATAAATTACAAGTGGCTATCCAGCAAGAAACACTTGGAATTTTGAGAATTAAGTTGTTGAGCTCTCAGGTGCATATGAATTGCGAGCAATACAAGCTTCTGATAGCTACTGGGGTATTTGAGACTTTCCCGGTAGAAGATTATGTCAACACCCCCTGAAATTATAAATACTGAACAAGTAATAGAGGAGCCATCACAGGAAATGGACATAGAGGTAGAAGTAGCTGCTCCGAAAGTGGCCAAAGTATTGGCAGAGGTCCCTAAGTCACCAAGAACGTCGAGACCGAAGCCAACCCCAACCAAGGAAATCGGGAAGGACAAGAAGGGCAAGCAGCCTGCCATACTGGTGCGCATCTTACCAAGGCGAAATCCACCAAAACCCACTGCACAGGAGAAGGGCAAGGCCATAAACTTAGAGCTAGAGGAGGAGGACATTGAAGACATCCCGATGGACGATGAGGATGTGGGAGCCGAAGTGGAGGAGGTTGAAGCCCAGGGTGCGGACCCTATTACGTGGTTGTCGAAGTATGTCCCTCCGTGCAAGCCTAAGTCCAAGGTCTGAAAAGATATTGATGAGAGTAAGACTCCCCTGAAAACCCCTCTACTACTGGATGAAATTGCTTTCAACAGTCCATGTTTGGCACGAGTACCGATACTGAAGCTTGAAGACTAGGACTTGGTAGACCACGAGAAGTTCCCACACTAGGCAACCAAGTAGCTGTTGCGCCTCATCATAGACAAGAATATGGGAATGACCACATTAGAGCCGTGGAGGTGGCTCAAGGGCGTAGAGAAGGTAGGGTTGCTCAACCTGCTCTGGGTGCCACACTATAACCGCACCCTGGTGACAATTTTTGTCATGAAGCAGCTGTTGTGCTTGGTGCATGATGGGTGTATGTGGCTGGAGGAGCCAATACCCATCACATATAGGTTGATTCACCGAATAACACACCTGCCATATACAGGTGAGAATCCAACAATGATCTTTGGTGGCAAAGGTAGCGAGCAGGCTCTCGCAGAATCAATGAAGGAGAAATTCAAGGTGGTGAAGAAGTTGTGCGAGCATGCTATCTTGAGCATCTGCGACCCCACTATGAAGGTAGAAACACAAATCCTTGTAGCGAAGGTGATGCGGAAGTGTCGCACCGACAAGGTACCGATGCTTGTCGTCGCGCTTGCACAACAATGCGCGGAAGGAGTCTAATTCAACTGGTCAGACTACCATCACAGAGAGTTCCTGGCATACTTACGTGAAGCACAAGAGCTCAGCAAGATGTTCCACTACGTGTGGCTCTTACTGTTGATTGTGCTAGTAGCATGGGAGCTACCAGAGGATAGCCAGTTCCCTTCGGTTGCACCAGACCTCCCTGAAGCAGTGAAGTACGCTTCACTGTGGGTGACCAAGGACGCGCAACGAGCCTAAGATAACAAGATCTTCTGGATCTTGATGGAGATGAATATTAGGATGGCCATCAATCGCAAGCCATGATTGTCACCCATGGTGTATGCCAACCTGCAGGGCTACGTCGAGTTTCAAGCTGACTTCCATTGAGTATCAATCAGGGTGTGGAAGGACCTTGAGAAAAAGTGGTACGACTTGTCGTATCTGGCCACGAATGACACCATTGATGTAGTGCTTGATCAATGACTGGCAGAGTGGTGCACTACCATGGACTTGGAAATGGGTGGAAGCAAGGTTGCTGTGCAGAAGAAGAAGGAGGAGGCCAAGCTGAAGATGGTGCAGCTAGTCAATAAGAGGAAAAAGGAGGCCACTGAGAAGGACCAGGCGGATCAGGTAGGGAAGTAGGTAGGAAAACAAACAAGTGGAAAAGAGTGGGGCTCTGACAAAGGCATGAGGTCACCTTCACCTGAGACGAAATAGGAAGACACAGAATAGCACGGCGCAGACCCTCAGGTGACATCTGCCCGCATTAAGCACCAAAGAGAGCTTGAGAAGGGACAGTCTAGAAAGAAATCCAAGGCGATGAAGACCTCGCTGAACCCTACCACATTTATGGAGGGCGAATTACATGATATCGGTGACATAGTTAGAGATGTCACCATGGAGGTCCTGCAACAATTTGAACAATAGCAGCAGATCATCCTAGGGACCATCCAGACTAGGTTGCAGGAGTTGCATACCCACGTGTCGCAGGCTAGTACGGTGTCTACCAGCTTGGCTATCGACACTTCAGAGGCTGGCGATATGCTGTGCACAAAGGCTTTCAGTGTGATAGTGCTGTCGGATGCAACACTAACCACAGAAAATGAGGCTGACAAGCCCACTATCAGTGCCTTGAAGGGAGTTGGTCTGAACCTGGCAGCGCTTCCACGCAAAGCACTCCACCTCTTGCAAGATGGAATAATTGCAGAACTGAGGGCCTGAGAGCACCACACCCTCTAGGTGATTAGCAAACAATGGATCAACAATGAATAGATCGCCCTACAAAGAAATTCTGCCATCGCCGCTGAGACCGAGGTGACCAACCAGAGCAAGAAGATTATGTAAGTCATTGAGTAGGCATGCAGAATGGTCCCAAAGTTGGCCATTCAGGAGGAAGAGCCAGTCAAGGTACTTATCCGCAACCTGGCCATAAGGGTGCATGACACTCGAACTGAGATGCCATGGGTTCAGTTGGAGTTGAACCTGCAGATTACAGAGCTACAGTTGAGGACCTAACCTTCAACACCGCCAAAGGTAAAGGAACAATGGGCAACCATTGTCATAGAGGCAGTAGCAGCGGTGGAAAGTCTAGTAACAGACTGCACGCAGTTGTTTGAACAATCATTTAAGGTCCTGAAAATCTTGTAGGAGGACCCAAATATACAGAGGCTGGAGACAGAAGTGTGTGAGCTACAACAACACTACGGTGAAGTTAAGGTCATAATGTGAACCTCGCACTGACATAGAGGCTAGCCAAGCTGTAGGAATCCAAGCAGCTGAAGGAACAGGTGGACGCATCGCTACCCAAGGAAGTAGTGCTGAAAGCGAGACTAAAGCCCCAGCTAGAGGAAGCTTATGCAGTCACAGGAAACATTTAAGGCAAGCTTGTGACTCTACAAGTGACGCAACAAAAGCTTTAGGCTGATAGTGCAGGAGCAGTGACCGAGAAGACATTGGAAGATGCGAAGCAGGCGGCAACTCAATGCATGGCTGAGGTAGTGGTTGATTGACCTGGATGGGTTTCACACAAATATCTCCATGCCTACCAAGTGACTCGAGGGCGAGTCACGATGTTTGTGTTGGGGGCCTGTTGGAAGCGGGATCCCCGAGGGGTAGTTTTGGGGCTAAAAGCCCATGTTTGAGTTAAATTTGTAATAAAATGGTAAAGTCTCCGCATTTTGTGGTCGCAGAACATGAAGGTGTCATGTGTCATAAAGGGTAGTTCGCCCTTAGTTTTGTAAAGTAAAATCGGTTGTAAGAGATCTACCCATGGTTTGCGAACCATGGGATTATATAAAAAGAGCTAAGCTCTAAGTAGTTTCAGAGACAGACAATAATGAATTATGTAAGAGAGTCGTAGCTGTGAAGAAAAATGTATAAGTCTTGGGTCACAACGTAGGTAGAGGCTTTGCAGCTGAGTGTGCAGAGGCCTAGGGTAGAATTCCATAGCGGAGTGCGCGGACCCCTGTAGCTGTGTGCGCAGGGTGGACAAAGTCTGTAAACACTTGGAATATATTAATAAAGAGAGATATTCTGCAATTTCAGTGTCTTTGTTCTGTTGATACATCTAGATATTTTATGTATGAATTTCCTTTATTATGCTTATATGATGCGCGAATGATTGCAATTACATTGAATAATTGAATGAATTTACGGATATCTATCACGTGGTGTTAACTATAGTTGTTTGATAAGATAAGCAAGCCACTTATATTAATTAGGGAATCTCCACAACATGCTGCCATAGTACTTGGGTAGCCGGTTAGGGCTATGCAAAGGTCAATCATACCCTTTCACGAGGTATTGATGGCTGGAATAACGGGCTCGTCTTGAAAGCCCTAGAGTGAAGCAACCTGCATGAAGGCAGGGATAGAGGGAATCGAACGACATCACAATCATCTCACAATGTGGGAACTTGGTTTTAGCATCCCCCCATACTTCTTCTGGTGGGACTCAAGTCCATGCTCCGCGGGCTGATGCCGAAAGGGCCAGTAGTGTAGGGATTTGTTTGGCTAATTAATGCTGAACCTAGGTCAAGCCCCCTCAAGCCAACAATATTGCAGCAAGAATGCTTCAACTCTTGGGCTACCATCTTTACTTTATCAACTGGAGGTTCATACAAACTTGGAGGTGACAATGCTATATACGCAAGTAAAAGTGATGGTTCTGCCTTTTGTTACTGTTCAGCTAGCGAGAGATCACTACGATTTTCAAGCTAGAATTCTATGGGTTTAGAAGAAGCTTGGTTCCTTGATGAAAGAAATAGAATTCTACTCTAAGAGAGAACTTATCTTCTGCAATAATGAAAAAGACTGAAATTCAATGCTAAGGCACACCATTTCCTAATTAACTTCTAAGAGCTATGCTTTGCAATGATGCTAAATTAACATGAAAAAAATGCTACTATCCTAAGCATGGAAGTTGAAAACATCAAACACAACTGTTATGCATGTAAAGGACTGTAATAAATTTGTTTTGTCTTTTTATGCTTTTCATGAAAAATCAAGTGTGCAAACTAATCTCTTTTGGTGATGTGGTAGGTGGTTTAGGGATGTTGATGGATGGCTAGAAGGTTCAGGAGATGGTTGGAAGGTTTGGGGGACCCTTGGGTGACCTTGGGAGGCTTCCTAGAGGTTTTCCCTCAATTCAGCCTCAAAACAAGCCACTACAGGAAAACCTACATGATGTACTAGAAACCTACAGGATTCCCTATATTTCTACAGGATGCAGCCGTGAGCAAAATGATGGGTGTTGGAGGTGATGGAAAGCTTAGGGAAGGTGGTTGATGGGTGGAATGGAGTGAGAAGAGGCATAGGATCACTCAGAACCCAAAACCAAGTTTAGGAGATGGTTGGATTTGCTCAAAATGCTTGAGGAAATTTCCATGTAAAATGATGAAATTGGTGAAGGTTTTGATGAAAACAAGGAATGCCTATGGGTGGATGAAATTGGAAGGTGGTTGCTGGTTATGAGATTTCTATCTACTTCTAAAGTACTTGCTCTTCATCACACGTGTAATTTCCAAAAATTCATGTAACAACAAGAATTCTCATGAGCAAGAAAAGCAGAATTTAATGAACTAACTGTCTACCTTATGCATGAAGAAATTGCTGAATAAAATGGAATCATGGATGAGATCTACTGCAAGAATGAAGATAGAAGAGATGGTAATGAAATCCTACTTTTCAAAACTGATCAAATGCTAGTTTAAGTACAACAAACTCTAAATATCATGAGAGAAATGGAAAACTATCTTTTTGGGCTGCATAAGGGTCTTTTCCTCAAATCATGATCCCAGAAGGAAGAAATGAGGCCAAGACACCTACTGACAGCTTTTTGGAGCCTCTTTTATCCCTTCTAACCTGCTACTAAAGTAAGGCACAAATGGAAGAAAACTAATAAATAATTAATCAAATCTACACTACTTGCAATGAAATACTTCTAAAAACAGTTTAACCATGAATCTATGAAACCAAGATAAGCATAAAGATACAAGAAGAGGAGCCTTTGCTGCTAGGGTCAGGCCCTAACCCAAGAGCTTCATCCCTTTGAGTTAACTCAGTACTGAATCAAGAACAAACTCATTCTTATTACCAAAATAGGAAATTACATCAAAAAGTCTTCCACAAGTCTGGAGCTCGAAGATAGCTAGAGTTTTTCAACAAAAAATCGAATCCTAATGAGGCTCTAGGCCTCTCTACTTATACAACTAAAGTCCCCAACGACTTTCTTAAATTTAGGGAGGCTTAGCTCCCAAACTCAATATGAACTAACTCTTTGTCTATCACTTGCTCAGCTACCTTCTAATCTTCATGACTTGGCTGCTTGTATTCCAAGCTGGTGGGATTAATGGAGGAATATTCAAATGGGGAAGGAGTAAATGAGGAGGATTTTCCTCCTACAATCTCTCTCCCTTGTCCCATTCAAGTTTCAAACCTTAGTCTTTGCCAAAATTCCTTGATTTTCTCTTCCAAACCTGCATTCAATCATATTAGTCCACTAGGCATAATATCTCACTCTAACTCATCTCATTAAACAAAATATAATCTAAACATGTAATAAGTTGTGAGAAAATTTGGTTTGGCTAAGCTAGGAGGTGAATTAAGGCCCATATAATTACCCAATGATGAGGCTCATCAGTAGGGCTGGGAATATGACCATTAAAAATGGGCATTTGTCCAAACAATTGGTCTTGTACCCTCCTCCTCAACCATCTCTAGATCATGAATTACCCTTATGGTTGTAAGAGGAGGAGGAATATGAAGTATACCATGTCACATCCTACCCAATATGTACCCTAGATGTTATTATAGGAGGTGGGGCAACCTAATGAGGACAACCTGATTGATCAAATCCTCAGAACCAACCCCCCAACACTAGGTCTCTTGATGAGTTAGTAAAGAAATCTAAAGATAACCCTTGCACTGATTTGTGCCTAGCTAAATTAAGTCCTACTCATGTCAAAATGCTAGAATTTGGTCTAGTTAAAACATTGAAAATCAGCCCCTCTCTCTCTGCACATAAGGAAAAGGAGTTATTTGACATGCTAAGAGAGCACTTGGATTCCTTTGCTTGGAGTTATAAGGAAATGAAGGGAGTGCACCTTTCAGTGTGTACTCACCACATTTACATCAAGGAAGGTTGTAAGCTAGTGTGCCAACCTTAGAGGAGAATGAACCCAACCCTCAAAGACATTGTTAAAGAAGAACTGCAGAAGTTGTTGGATGTAGGATTCATTTACCCCATCTCAAATAGTGAGTGGGTGTCTCATCTAGTTCCAATCCCAAAGAAGAATGGAAAATGGAGGATCTGTGTGGACTACAAAGATTTAAACAAGGCCACTAAAAAAAACCATTTCCCTCTACCTTCATTAATCAAGTCTTGGATGGTCTTGTAGGAAATAAGTTCTTCTCTTTCCTGCATGGATTCAGTGGTTACAATCAAATCCATATCAACCTAGAGGAATAAGATAAAACCATATTCACTTGTACTTGGGGTACCTTTGCTTATAGGTTCCTTCCTTTTGGATTATGTAATTCCCCTGCCACTTTTCAAAGGGCAGTTTTGAGCATCTTTGCTGAGCTAGTCCATGAATCTGTAGAAATCTATATGGATGATTTCACTCCCTATGGGTGTGATTTCCTGGAGGCTCTCTATAACTTGGGGAAAGTATTAAATAAGAGAATTGAAATGAACTTATCCCTTAGTCCTCAGAAGTGTGAGTTCTTGATGAATGTAGGGATTGTTTTGGGTCGCTCAATATCCCAGGAAGGACTACAAGTGCACCCAAATAAAATTGATATCTGTTGACGGTGTTGAACCCACCAACATGTTAGGGGATCTCCCCGATAAGAATTCCCAACTAGACCTCAGACCGTTTGGTATAGGAGTCCTAGCAGTGGGTCGTACGGTATCACCTTGACCATGGTTTCGCGTAGAGGCAAGTAGGATGTCCTTGTTTGTAGCAAGGGTGTGACATGCACAACAAGCCAAGGAAGGTGCATGAATGGTTCTAACACACAGAAAGTGAGGTGAGTGCACCCCTTTGGAACCTATGAAAGTACGCAGCTTGGAAGGGAACAAACGAGTGAAGATGCATCGCAAACTGGAAATAAAGTAAGCTAAAAATCCAAAGTGATGGTTAAACCAACAGCACATCTCAGTAAGATTCATACATACTTATACAGAAAGAGTCCATACATGCATGCGTAAGAAAATAGATACATATATCATTAGAGTAACCAAGATAGATGAAATACAATAACAACATATGCATGAAACGTGCTGGCTCTGTTATATTAAAAGTGAAAGTTCCAATCATATAATAAAACCATGAGCAACCACTAGTCCCAGTAGCGGAATGTTATAGTCACTACTGCCTACCCCTCCAAAGAGATGTACTAGCTCTGCACTGTGGAGAAGCCAAGGTTCGTTACAATACTCTCCAAGCTTTCTCAAAGATACTCCAATTGAAGCTTGGCTGACCAAATTCCCTTACAATGAGTTTTGAGGTAATATAAATAGAAAAGGGTGGGGTGACCCTTGACCTTCCCCTTTGTGATTGTTCATCTACCCTCATGACTCTTCAACTACTCTATGACTATTACATTCAATTATTGACACTTGGACTTCCACTTTACATGACGTGACATACAATCTACACATGCACCCATGTGAGACAAAATAGCTTGAGAAATCCATGCAAGGCATCACTAAGACTCGGACAACTGTGGGAGGAATAGCTCTTCGACATCCTCATGATGGTCGTCCGTGATGGTGTCTGCATGCTCAATGGTGACATCCTATTTTAAGAGAACTCTTACCTTCGTTTCATCTGGGTACATTAATATGGCTCCTCTATCCAACTCGTCTGATAACATGCGCATCATCACCTTGAGTGTAGCTAGAAAAGCAACATACTAATGCATAGTTTTTGTGCTAATCTCCAAGTGTATGCTAGTGACCATGTGCATTAACGTGTCAAAATACATGTTTAGCTCTAGTGGGACTTGCTTCTTGTCTTCACCTCAGTGAGTGTGCCAAATGGTTGGGATCACATGCATGCACACAATGACATCCATGCTCCTTAACACCCATGTAGGCGATCGATAACAATTCTCACCCTGTTTTCTTCATACCAGTTGTTGGGTTGGGTCTATAACTTGTATGGGTGCAATTTCATTAGTCTGTGGATGTTGCACCTCTTGTTGTACCTGTTCCTGCTGCAACTCCATCTCTGTTTCTCTCTCTTCCTCCGTGCAATCCTCTTGTCGCATTGTCACCTCATAGCCTCAATCTCCAAAGTTTCTTTCATCACAAGTGGATCTGCTTGAACTTGCAACCTTTCTCTGCCTCTACGATGTCGACGGCCTTCCTCTTGCATTTGTCGCACGCAGGTGTGATACCTTCTACTGCTGCTAATGGTGTTTCTCGATGTAATGCCACTGCCATTTCATCTTGATATCCTTATCCATGAACAACTTGATGTCTTCATAGATAGGAAAGTTCATAGACACTTGATCGACTACATCCCCAGTTGTGCTCTCATTGGTATCTTTGACTCTACTCTCTTGGAAGCCATTATACCTATGCTACTGAGAGGTAGAAGAACACCTGGTTTACCTGGAGACATAGCAAAACTCATGGAAAGAAATATGTCAGTTGAAAACAAAAAAAAAACTAGACGACTGACATGCAACATACATGTGTGACTGTCTGTGAAGATTGCGCAATTTTCACCGAGAGGCTGGGAGAATGACCTCCAAAACTGCACAAGGCACAGTTCGAGTTGTCGGGAGGTTCACTGATTACTAGAACTATGCAATTCACTGTCCAACCTGGCCTACTTAGGACTGAAACTGTGCAATGCACAATTTCGGTCAATAGTGACATGTAAACCAGCAAACTGCATTGTGCAGTTTCTAGGGCCAACAAGGCACTGCCTCCCAGAATTGTGCAAGGAAAGCCTGGAGGTCAATGCTGGGCCAGACTTGCACAATTTCTACAAGGAATGTAGAGCCTTCACTTCCATAAATGCACAATGCTATCCACATAAGGCAAGGTCTGGGCTAAGGCAACCCAGAACTGCAATGGGCAACTAAAAACATGAGAAGTCTGAATGCATGGTGATACTGAGCATAAACAAGAGTGAATCATCATGCATGAAGACAACAAGTGCAGGATTTAGAAAATGGGAAAACATGCACGTGTGTGAAGTGGGTCACCACAATGGTGACCGTTGAAGCAAAAACAGCATCATGCATGCGAAACTAGTGAGATGCAAAGAAAAACTAAAATAGTGCTTCTACAAGCTAACATACATCAAAACAACAACAAGTGCTCATTGAAATCAAGCAAACAACACTTACACAAAGCGAAACACAAAAAGCGATAGAAACGCAACGCAAGACATGAAAAGCAGACTTACCCTAAAACAACTAAGATGAAAGTGTCGAAGATTCCTCGATGTGATCTGGGATGTCAGAGCTGCAAGATCAATGTGAGGAATGAGATCTACAACGTTTGGTTCATGATTTTTGATAAGATCAAGGTTATGATGTGCATGCCACAAATCTAGGAAAAAACAACACTTGGTGAGAGGTTTCTAAAATAAGCTTTGCATATAACCTCTAGCTGCTAAAAATAGATCCCTAAATCTAGGGATGCCTTTTGCATGCTGCCTTTTGCTATTTCGGGAAGAGCATCCCATGCATGTAAATTAATTTTTCTCAGTCCCGGAGGGAATTGGTCAACCTGTAGGCACATGTACAACCTGCTTGATTGAGAAAGGGATTTGCACAATTTTTGAGAGGAACTGGGTTGCCTGTCTCAAAGGGATTGTGTAATTTTTAGGTGGAGTAGGTGATTGCTGCCCAAAATTGTGCAATTTCTGGGCTAAGCTGTAGTGCTGGGCCAGATTCCGCAGTTTTCCCAAGGAAGATTGTCTAACTGTATTACATAATTTATGAGCCCAGTAGGATGGCCAACAGATTTGCGCAATTTCTGGGCTGAGTTGCAATGCTGGGCCAGATTGCACAGTTTTTCCAAGGAATCTTGTCTAACTGTTATGCGCAGTTTTGGAGCTTAGCAGTCTATCTAGTAGATTTGCACAATTTCTGGGGGGAAGGTTAGTTCCCCTCCAGAATTGCATAATTTTATGAGGAAGCTGCCAACTAGCAACTAGCCCAAGTCCAGAATGGTAGCCTATAAGGGTAGTGAAGTAAACTAACATGCACAGGCTAGCAAGGTGTTAAGAAATCAATGAAGCCTATGTACTTGACAATGCAAGACATGTTTCTAAGGATGGTTGGTAGGGAGGCTCCAAAACAAAGCTAAGGAAAAATTTTGGAGGGTGGTTGTATTCACTACAACACTTGGCGACACATTGGTAGAACTCTAGCTCATTGAATGGACCTTTTTCGTGAAAAAGAGTCTAATGCCTATGGAAGTATTGTTTAGTTCTCTATTCGTCTTGGTTGCCACACTTACTTGATTGTAAGATGTATCATTTTCCAAGCTCTTGGTCGGTCGGCACACATTCCAAGCCAAGTCAACACATTTGTTTCGATTGGGGATGAGGGGTATATTAGTGCACCAACGATATGGTCGTCAGAGTTTTAGTTTCATCTCTGGTGTTGCTCTGTTTCTAGCAGGCCTAGATACTACCCCGACGGAGTCACGCAGGAAAACAAGCATTGCTTTGCTACCAGTGAGCTTGGTTAGTACCCCAGCGGAGTTACTTGTATCACCTCTCTAGAAAGGAACCCTTTCTCTTTTTTGCCTTATTCATTTTTCATTTTTTCAAAAAATTCTCACATTTTCATTTTTTCATTTTTCATTTTCATAATTGTGCACAACACTTATTCATTTTAGAGGTGGAAGAGGGATCCTGACTTATTGAGAGCATAAGAGGTTTTTCCTTCAGAGAAGTAGTTTATATATACCTCTAACATGATTGTTAAGGTTTTCCCCCTCACCTTACTCTACTTGATTGAGATGACAAGGATTAACACAAAAACAACCGACTAGAGTAGGTGACACTAGTTAGTGTGCAAGCATTGTGTTTTCACCAAGGTTCACTTTGAACAGTACGTATTTTCCATTGACGTATCATGGAATGAAGATAACAAGTTCTTCATACAGAGGCAAGATGACAAATAACCAAGTATTGACAACTGCACAAGTCCTCTTGTACTTTACCTAGCTTGTTTCAAGAGTCGTGCATGGTTTCATGCAAAACTAACCTACAAATGTAAAAAAGCAAACAAACAACAAAACAAAGCAAAATCATAAGTAAATGTGTAAGAAAAGCGAGTAAGAAAACAAGTAGGCAAACAAACAAACATGCAAAGTAAGAAGCAAACATGCATGCAAGCAAACAAACCAAAAGCAAACACTACTCCTACTCCTAAGCTAACGATGCATGGGTTTGCTTATGTAAAGTGATACTTCCAATGCAGCCACCAGTGCATTGGTCGACCCATGTTGGTGAAGGCATGGTTCGTGAACAACACAACAGTGTGAACCAGCAAACATGAAAGATATAACAATGAAGAAAAACACACTCTAGGCTTAAGTGCGTCCATAGAAAATAAGTGAGTGAAAGTGCATGACATGTACTATGTGGACTTGCCATGGTGCTATACTATATTGCATGCAGATGTTAAGCATACACATTCTCTTGACCATGACATGGAAGCAAATGTGAGAAAGGTAGACCACTTAAGTTGTGCAAGTGTGCTTCCTGTATAATATTCCTTCAATGCATGAGCGATGGGATCGTGTGGTTCGAGTGGAGGAAGCGAAATATGAGTGTTAGATTGATCTTCAATGCACACAGATGAGTGATTTGGAGCCTTGGGTGTTTGAAAAATTTCCCAATCAGAAGTAAAACCAACCTCCAGACAGCGAGGGCCTGACATAACCATCAACTCGGGCTGAAGTTCCATGACACTCTACGATGTTTCAACTTCATCGAAAGATAAATCATCATAGACCAGTGTCATAAACAAATTAACAACAATTGAACCAACATCGTGATCAGATGAAGAAGTAGAGAGATAACAACAACCAAGATGAGAAAATTTAGGATGTTTGTCAACATCCTTATGATTTGATGAATCACACAGAGGGGTAGATGAGAATCAAGAATGTTCACCCTCTCTATTTCTAGGAAAAGCATATGAAAAATCAAGTGGATGTTCAAAGAATGATTTATCCTCTCCATTGTCAGATGATGGACTGACATCCAGTATGTTCTGCGTGTTAACATTCAGTAATTTAAAGGCTGAAGAAAAAACCATGGATGAAACATCAAAATCACTTATGAGTTTAGGATCTAGCCCTCCTAAACTCAGAGAGGGATCTCTCTATGAGATTTAGCTTTGTTTACTGGCAATTTCAAGCTAGTTATTGGGCCCAGAGTTTGGTTTTTGAATTGGTTTGGTTGGAACAGCAAGGGAAGGCCATTGGGCAATGGAGTTAGAAGAGCTTGGGGTGATCAATTTGCAGAAGTATCAAGCTTAAGTGAAACAGGGCAAGCTAGGGATACTATTGGATCTTTTAGATTTAAATGAAATGAAGCAGAAGAAGGGAAATAGATACAATTGAAGCTAAAGAGTAGTTAAGAATTATTTAACTTGATATCAGAGGAAAACATGTAGAATTAACAATAGCTAAAATAGGGCACTCTAGGTAACGAATCCTATTTATCACAACTTTTGTTGATTAATTTAGAATAGAGAATGCATAAGCATGATAGACAGAGAAAATAAAAAAAGAACAGTAGATGCACTTCACCAATAGATATGACACATGAATCCTGAAATAGCTTGTCTTGTATTACTGAAAAAGGTCACTTGAACTCAGTGAACAACTTTAGAATGAATGGTAGTCCTTCTCATTACAAATCAAAACCCTTTCTTACTTCAAATGATGAAGTATTTATACAAATTCTAAACTAAAATATCTTGATAAAAATCTCAAGATATTTTTACAAATATCCTAAACTGTTTTACACAAATAGAAATGAAATGTAGGACATTCAAAACTAATGTATCTACTTGGCACTATCATTATTGATTTATGTTAACAAAGAAGAGAAATTCGAATTTTATTTCAACTTTTAGTTGATGAGGTGGCTAACTGTCTTTGAACATTTTCCTCCCAAAATCCTGCAAAATAGGGTCCAGTAATCCATTTTTATATATTAATCCGAGATATATCTATAAATAGTGAGAGAGGTTATTGTATATAAATATGTTCTTGAGATAAACCTCTCTCAGTTTCCCAAAATTCAACTCCAGTTGTTCCCAATATTCTCTGCAAAAATGTGACTGAAACAGGACTTTGCATAGTCTGGAAAATAAGCTGTAAATATGTAAATGCATCTCTGATTCTGTAATAGCTGTGTAAAATATGAATTAGGTTATTGTACTTCGGCATATTAGGAACAAAAACCTCCTCCATTTTCTCAAGAGTCATCTCTTATTAGCCACAATATGTTCTGCAAAAGTATGACTAAACAGGAAAATTTGGGAAAATATGTCTGCAAAGCTTCATTTGTATATCCCAAACCATAATAGTTGTTAGAAAATTGAGAGAGGTTTTTGTACATGAGGATGTTGGCAGAAAAAACTCTTTCATTTTCTGAAAATTTGTCCTCATTGGTTTGGAAACAATGTTTGAAGTCAATGTGGCGTATAGGAAAAAGCATAGTTTCAACTAATCATGAGACAGATGAATGACGTGGATGCGGGAAAGCTGCAACTATTTAACCCCATGTGACAAAATCCATTTTTGTTGTTTTCAACCTTATAATAAAATCAAACTATAGTACCAAGGCCTTTATTACAGTTTTATTTAATCACATTTAAATGATGTGATTAATTTAATCTAAACATACTTAATTATCCTCTAATGCTACATTTCGTCTTGCAAGCATATTTTTTTTATTTTTCCTAAGGTTTTGACCTTTTTTTGAAATAATTTACAATATGGAGTATTATTTACAATATCCAAAATATAATAATCATCAACTATAATCAAGCAATCTTATAAAATTCCCTAACAATGGCTCCAACTAGGGATGGCACTTCCTAGTGAAGTGTCAAGAACACCGTAGACTAGTAGCCTGATCCATTAGGATGATCGCAAAACTTGCAACATGTTTTGCCATAAAATCCCTGCTACTAAAAAAATTTCAAATTGAAATCAAAACCATTCTTCACACTGAAATCTGAAATATACATTGAACTGAAATTCGTACTGCAGTCTGAAACTGAAACTGGAAAGAATGCTTTGAAAAACACAAATGCTCAAGGTACTAAGCTTATTTGCACTCTTCTACCTACTTTAATTTGATAAAATGACTACCATATCAAGTGATAGCAAACATCCAGTGCAACTATTCAAGAAAATGGATACTTAACTGAAGTTTGTGTTCTACTTCTTTAGGTGGAAAAATAAATGCAGAAAATGGAAACTCAAATTTTCCACTAGATCCAATAGTTGCATCGGTGAATATGGAAAATTCTCCCTTCACCAATGAATGCAACAAACTGACCAAAGGATCATGGAAAACATGCAACATAAGATCTTCATCATGTAAATCTGATTGGTCTTTAATCACTGAAGGAAACGCTACTCATTGAAAATGTTCTTGTGGATCAAGAGGATTAAGTTCTATTGGTTCTTCTTTCATATCACAAGACTACTGTAAATCAACAAATGAATGTTAAAAAATATGCTCAATTACCTTTACTTGCTGATTAGTACAAGGAATTTGTTCTTTAATTTGGTCTTCCTCATTTGAGACAACCACAATGTTAATGTGTTCATCCATGGTATCTGAAATATCTTGCTGATTTTCACTGTTGTCCTCTTCTTGATCAGGTTCAGGCTGCTGAATTTCTTCCTTTACCTCTGGCTGATCAGTTTGTCGTGGTGCTACAAGAATTATTTCCTATGGGGAATCTTCATGAACATATAGACAACATACATCCTTGTTTCTTCCTGAGGGGAAGACAATTCAAGCAAGACTTCTACTTTTTGTTCATAATGTTGAAAAGGATTTCCATCTAAAGCCTCTAGTATTTCATCGTTTGTGAACTGATCATCATCATAGTAATCTTCTAGATATTGAATAAAACTTTCAAAATGATCACAACAGTTTTGAATCAACAACAAAGATGGATAATCTCCTCTATATTTCTCACAAAAAATAGTATGAAAATGCTTTAACGAACATATACTAGCAGCATGTAGATTTTCATACCAAGATCTAGCCTTTTCCTCCAAAGTTGCCATAAAAATTTTCACAAGACAATCTTCATGAAATAAGATTTTAAGTTTACAGATGTGCATATGAAACCTCAATAAATGTACAACATCATCATCTCCTTTTTTATCTTTAAATAATGGAATATATGTTAACCAATCACTGTTGGGCATGGGATTTGGAAAACCTGGAATCCTTGATCTATCCATAGGAGCATAATGGGGTCACCATAAGTGCTTTACAATTATGGATTCTTTGATAAGGGATTCACCATGCAAACTTTGAGCTTCAGATTCTTGAAACATGAAGTCTTCAGGTGAATAGTTCAGCCTTCTTGTGCCCGATCACTATTCACCATCAACAATCAGATCTGGAACTTGATACACTTTTTTGAGGAAGATAAAATGTCCTCCCTAGTATGGTCGCCACTATGTTAATTTCAAATTTGAAGAAAAAACCATGGAGGAAACATCAAAACCACTTCCGAGTTTAGGATCTCGCCCTCCTAAACTCAGAGAGGATCTCTCTGTGAGATTTATCTTTGTTTACTAGGAATTTCAAGCTAGTTATTGGGCTCAGAGTTTGGTTTTTGAATTGGTTTGGTTGGAACAGCAAGGGAAGGCCATTGGGAAATGGATTCAGAAGAGCTTGGGGTGATCAATTTGCAAAAGTATCAAGCTTAAGTGAAATAGGGCAAGCTAGGCATACTATTGGATATTTTAGATTTAAGTGAAATGAAGTCGAAGAAGGGAAATAGATTCAATTGAAGCTAAAGAGCAGTTAAGAATTCTTTAACTTCATATCAAAGGAAAACATGTAGAATTAACAACAACAAAAATAGGGAACTCTATGTAACGAATCCTACTCATCATAGCTTCTATTGATTAATTCAGAATAGAGAATACATAAGCATGATAGACAAAGAAAATAAACAAAGAACAATAGATGCACTTCACCAATAGATATGACACATGAATCCTGAAACAACTTGTCTTGTATTACTGCAAAAGGTCACTTGAACTCAGTGAACAACTTTACAATGAATGGTAGTCTTTCTCATTACAAATCCCAACCTTTATTACTTCAAATGATGAAGTATTTATACAAATTCTAAACTAAAATATCTTGATAAAAATCTCAAGATCTTTTTACAAATATCCTAAACTGTTTTACACAAATAGAAATGAAATGTAGGACATTCAAAACTAATGTATCTACTTGGCACTATCATTATGGATTTCTGTTGACAAAGAAGAGAAATTCGAATTTTATTGCAACTCTTAGTTGATGAGGTGGCTAACTGTCTTTGAACATTTTCCTCCTGAAATCCTGCAAAATAGGGTCCAGGCATACCTTTGTATATCTCAATTTGAGATAGCTCTGTAAAAAGTGAGAGAGGTTATTGTAGATAAATATGTTCTTGAGATAAACCTCTCTCAGTTTCCCAAACTTCAGCTCCAACTATTCCCAATATTCTCTGCACAAAGGTGACTGAAACAGGACATTGCATAGTCTGAAACATAGGCTGTAAAGATGTAAATGTATCTATCATTCTATAATATCTGTGTAAAAATAAGAAGTAGTTTATTGTACTTTGGCATCTTGGGAACACAACCCTCTTCCATTTTCTCAATATTCATCTCTTATTGACCATAATATGTTTTGCAAAAGTATGACTAAACAAGAAAATTTGGGAAAATACGTATGCAAAGCTTCATCTGTATATCCCAAACCATAATAGATGTTAGAAAATGGAGAGAGTATTTTGTACATGAGGTTTTTGTTTGAAAAAACCTCTTTCAGTTTTTGAAAATTCATCCTCATTGGTTTGGAAACAATGTTTGAAGTCAATGTGGCATATAGGAAAAAGCATAGTTTCAACTGATCATGAGATAGATGAATGATGTGGATGCGGGAAAGCTGCAACTGTTTAACCCCATGTGACAAAATCTATTTTTTTCGTTTTCAACCTTATAATAAAAATAAACTATAGTACCAAGGCCTTTGTTAGAGTTTTATTTAATCACATTTAAATGATGTGATTAATTTAATCTAAACATACTTAATTATCCTCTAATGCTGCATTTTGTCTTGCAAGCATATTTTTTTATTTTTCCTAAGGTTTTGACCTTTTTTTGAAATAATTTACAATATGGAATATTATTTACAATATCAAAAATATAATAATCATCATCTATAATCAAGAAATCCTATACAAATTATAGGACCCTAACACTACAAATGATCAACAATGGGTGCATCCATAGACAAAGATACACATGCGAATCAGGGATGGAAGAATCACCAAAGATGTCAGGAAAACACAGAGGAGGCTTGGATAGAAGGGATTCATCCTTCAGTGAGGATTGAAGCTCAAGCTCCCAGTCATACTCGTCATGAATGACAACACAGGTTGGTTGTGCAACACCAACTCTGTCAATGGTTTGATCCTTGTTTACAACAGGTGTAGAGTACAGAATGGAAGAACACAAGATATTGCAATCTAGAGCATCATCAGAATACAAAGACAGAGGTTGAGGCATGAAATACATGTGACAAACCATGGGATTAACAACCAAATCTACGCGAAAATTGTGAGAAGTGATGTTGGGAGGATGAGACAGTTGAACGGATGTGTGTGCATGTTCTCCCACATCACTATGCAGTGGTGGAATTGTTTGATGAGGGGACAACAGACAGTCACTTGTGACAACAACCATGTCTATATGTGTTTGCACAGCTCCATAACTGAAGTATGTTGAGCGGGACTTGGGCTTAAAATTCCTTTTAGGATTGGCAGATTTGGTAAGGAAATACTCAAATCTGTCCATGAGATACTGGAATTTCATCTAAGTTTTCAAAGCTTGAAATGACAACACATGGAAGTGGTCCCAAAATTCCATATGCAATTCATGCGGGGCCTTTCATTGTTGTAGCATATGTTTTTCAAGAGGTTCTTGATCAAAATGATGGAAAGTAGATTCAATGAGATCATGGAACTGCTCAAGTGAGTTCATGCTGCCAGGAGGCAGACTCTAGTACCACCTTTGTGGGGATTCGTGAAGTGTGTGTGCAAGAAACAAGCTGACCTCTTCTGCATAGAACTCGTCTACATTATCAAGGAATGCATAGAGGTATTCTAAGTACTTAGGCCAAGCTACTTTTCCTTCACCATCATACGTGAATTCAGACAAGAGATAAAAAAACTCCCTCGTGATGTTGAGAGGTTTGGCATGCAAAAAACATCGCAGAGGGATGAGTCTGATATAATCCATGATAGATGTTTGAAGGTTCAGAACAAATGATGAGGACTCAACTTGTCGTCTAACCCTCCTTCTAGCACCAAAAATGTTGACAGTGCTAGACCCACCAACATGTCAAGGGATCTCCCCGGTAAGAAGTCCCAACTAGACCTCAGACCATTTGGTGTAGGAGTCCCAGCAATGGGTAATACCGTGTCATCTTGACCACAGTTGTGCACATAGGCAAGTAGTATGTCCTTGTTGGTAGCAAGGGTGTGACATATGCAACAAGCCAAGGAAGGTGCATGAACAGTTCTAACACACAAAAAGTGAGGTGAGTGCTCCCCTTGGAAACCTGTGGAAGAATGTGGCTTGGAAGGGAACACATGAGTGAAGATGCATCATAAACTAGAAAGAAATTAAGCTTACAATCCAAAGTGATGGTTAAACCAACAACACATCTCAGTAAGATTCATACATACTTATAGAAAGAGTCCATACATGTATGCGTAAGCAAACATATACATATATTATTAGAGTAACCAAGATAGCTTAAATACAATAACAACATATGCATGAAACGTGCTGGCTCTATTATATTAAAATTGAAAGTTCCAATCATACAGTACAACCATGACCAACCACTAGTCCTAGTAGCGGAATGTTACAGTCACTGCTGCCTACTCCTCCAAAGAGATGTACTAGCTTTGCATTGTAAAGAAGCCAAGGCTTATTAGAACACTCTCCAAGCTTTCTCTAAGATACTCCTATCAGAAGCTTGGCTGACCAAAAGTCCTTACAATGAGTTATGAGGTGCTATAAATAGCAAAGGGTAGGGTGACCCTTGACCTTCCCCTTTGTGACTGTTCACCTACCCTCATGACGCTTCAACTACTCTATGACTGTTATATTCAACTATCAACACTTGGACTTCCACTTTACCAGACGTTACATACAATCTGCAAATGCACCCATGTGAGACAAAATAGGCTTGAGCAAGCCATGCAAGACATCACTAAGACACAGACAACTATGGGACGACTAGCTCTTTGATATCCTCATGATGGTCGATGGTGGCAAACGAATCCCAAGCTTCATCATCCGTGATGGTGTCCACGCACTCAATGGTGACATCCTACTGTAAGCGAACTCTTGCCTCCGTTGCATCCAGGTACATTGATATGGCTCATTTGTTCAACTCCTCTGATAACATGCACATCATCACCTTGAGTGCAGCTGGACCAACAACATACTGATGCATAGTGTTTATGATTATTTCCAAGTGTGTGCTGGTGACCATGCACATCAACTTGTCGAAATACATGTTCAGCTCCAATCGGAATCGCTTCTTGTCTTCGCCTTGGTGAGTGTGCCAAATGGGTGGGATTGCATGCATGTGCATAATGACATCCATGCTCTTGAACACCCTTGCATGTGATCGATGAAACTTCTCACCCGATCTGCTCCGTGATAGCTGGTGGGCTAGGTCTATAACCTGTATGGGCGCAATTTCATCAGTCTATGGATGTTGCACCTTCTGCTGTACATGTTCCCACTACAACTCCATCTCTGTTTCTTTCTCTCTACTTCCGCGTGATCCTCTTATCACACTGTCACCTCATAGCCTCAATCTCCAAATTTTCTTTCATCACAAGTGGATCTTCTTGAACTTTCAACCTTGCTTTGCCTCTGTGATGTCAATGACCTTCCTCTTGCATTTGTTGCACGCAGGTGTGCTACCTTCTACTGATGTTGATGGTGTTTCTTGCTGTGATGTTGTTCCCATTTCATCTTGATATCGTTGTCCATGAACAACTTGATGTCTTCATAGATAGGCAAGTTCATAGACACTTGATCAACTTCATCCCTAGTTGCGCTCTCAACGGTATCTTTAACTCTGCGATCCTGAAAGCCATTGTACCTGTGCTGCTGAGAGGCAGACAAACACCTATGATACCTGGAGACAAAGCAACACTGATGTAAAGAAATCTTTTAGTTGAAAACCAAAACAAATTGGACGACCGGCATGCAACATACATGTGTGACTGTCTATGAAGATTGTGCAATTTTCACCGGGAGGTTGGGAGATTGACTGCCAAAACTATGCAAGGCACAGTCTGGGCTGTCAGGAGGTTGCCTGACTACTAGAACTGTGCAACGCATAGTCTAGCTTGGCCTGCTGAGGATTGAAACTGCATAATGTACAATTTCAGTCACCAGTGACATCAAATGAGCAAACTGCATTGTGCAGTTTCTAGGGCCAGCGAGGCACTACCTCCCAGAATTGTGCAATGCAAGCCTGGAGGTTAGTGTTGGGCCAGAATTGCACAATTTCTGGAGGGAAGGTAGAGCCTTCACTTCCAGAAATGCGTAATGTTAGCCAAGCAAGGCAAGGTATGGGCTAAGGCGGTCCAGACTCGTTGACGAGCAAATGAAAACATGAGAAGTCTAAATGCATGGTGATACTCAGTGTAAACAATATTGAATGATCATGCATGCAAACAACAAGTGCAAGATTCAGAAAATGGGAAAACATGCATGTATGTGAAGCAGGTCACTGCAATGGCGACCGTCGGTGCAAAAATAGTGTCATGCATGTGAGAATAGTGAGATGCAAATGAAAAATAAAACGGTGTTTCTACAAGCTAACATACATCAAAATGAAAACAAGCACACATTGAAATCAAGCATACAAGACTTAAATAAATTGAAACACAAAAAGCGACAGAAACGCAGTGCAAGACATGAAAATTAGACTTACCCTGGAAAAACTAACCTGAAAGTTCTGAAGACTCCTCGATGTGATGTGAGATGTTAGAGATGCAAGATCGATGTGAGGAATGAGCTCTGAAGCATCTAGTTCATGAGTTTTGATAAGATCGAGGTTACGACGCGCATCCCACAAATCTAGGAAAAAGTGATACTTGGCGAGAGGTTTCTAAAATGAGCTTTGCATAAAACCTCCAACTGCTAAAAATAGGTCCCTAGATCTAGGGATGCCTTTTGCATGTTGCCTTTTTCTATTTCAGGAAGAGAAGCCCATGCATGCAAATCATTTTTGCTCGGTCTCGAAGGGAACCAGTCAACCTAAAGGCATATGCAATACCTTGCTTGACTGAGAAAGGGATTTGCAGAATTTCTGAGAGGAACCAGGTTGGCTGTCCCAAAGGGATTGCACAATTTCTGGGAGGAGTAGGTGACTGCTACCCAAAATTACACAATTTTTGGGCTGAGCTGCAGTGATGGGCTAGATTGCACAGTTTTCCCAAAGTATTGCACAATTTTTTATCCCAGGAGGTTGGCGAGGAGATTTGCGCAATTTCTAGGCTACGCTGCTGTGTTGGGCTAGATTGCATAGTTTTTCCAAGGAAGTCTGTTTGACTATTCTGTGTAATTTTGGAGCTCAGCAGTCTGTCCAATAGATTTGCACAATTTCTGAGGGGAAGACTAGCTCCCCTCCAAAATTGTGCAATTTTTTGAGGGGGCTACTCCACGAGCTGCTCAACCAGTAAATAGCCCAAGTCCAGAATGACAGCCTGTGAGGGGAGTGAATAAAACTAACATGCACAGGCTGGAAAGCTGCTAAGAAATCAATGAAGCCTATGTACTTGACAGCAGAAGATATGTTGCTAAGGATGGTTGGTTGGGGGGCTCCAAAATGAAGCTAAGGAAAAATTTTGGAGGGTGGTTTTAGTCTCTACAACACTATCATAAAGTGGGTCCCTAATCCTCAGAAGTAGAGGGATGTTTTTGGCTTATATGGGCCTGACCTAGGTTCAGAGGTGATTTAGCCAAGAAAATCTTAGTACTACTGGCCCTTTCGGCAACAGTTTGTGGAGCGTGGACTGAGGTCTCACCCGAAGTAGTATGGGAGGGTGCTAGAACCAGGTTTCTGCACCCTTGGGATGTCTGATGGGCTTCTGGAGGTATGCGGTCTGAACCATCACTACGTGCACTTGCGATCCCTTCGCAACCTACGGTGCAACTTTCACGCAGTCCTAGTCGGGGTGCAACCCGTATAATACCCAAGTTCCTTGCTATTTAATTTGTGATTATCTGATTACTTAACTTGTTAATGTAAGACTAATGATTATTATAGCATATTCATCAATCATATCAATGCGTGTGACAAATAAACCAATATAAACGTAGAGAAGGCAAGGTACAACAAATACACAGAAATAAGAATCAACTTCTCTTTATTAATCTTTAATCCCGATTACAGATTCGGCACCACCCTGTGCACTCAGCTGCAGGGGTCCGCGCACTCAGTTGCAGACTCTACTAGGCCTCTAGGCACTCAGATGCAAAGCCTCTTCCTACTACTACGACCCAATACACTTAGAATCCCACTCTAAGCTTGAACCATTCGCATTCTTCTTCCTTATTCCTATGCTATCTTTACAACTTAGAGCCTCGCTCTATTTATACAATCCCATGGTCCGTGGACCATGGGTAGGCCGACATGACTTTACATTACATTACATTACTTTAGGGCAGATAGCCCTATGACTTGACCTCTACTTCACGCTCCGCGCCCACAATTCACAGAGTCTTACAAAACCTTTTACCAAAACTTGGGCTTTGAGCCCCAAAACATGCTGTGGAGGGATTCCATGCCCAACAGGCCCCCAACACAATCATTGTGACTCATCTCGAGTCACTCTGCTAGTGCAACAATCTTGGCACGGAACCCCTCCAACTGGTCCCGTACTGCCTGGAGGTTCGCGTGGCACTGTTCTGCAGTTTGTTGGACCTACTGCATGCATTCCTCTAATGCTTCTATGTGAGGATCCACTATCTACCTTAGCGCATATATCTCCTACATTTATGCGAGATTTCCCTCAATATCAGCCATAATGGTGAAGGCCTCATCAATCCAAGGCCGTACGCGCGCTTTGAGAAGTGCCTCTTTCTATCTTGCAACATCCACCTGTTCCTTCATTGCCCTTGCTTGTTGCATCTTTGCCAGCCGTTGGGTGAGGAGGACTGTCTGCGCAGTTCCCCTTACATTGTCATACTGCTCTTGCAGTTCGTTTGCCTCTATTTCCAGGCGTTGTATGTTGGGATCCTCCTGCAAGGATGTAAGGACGTCAAAAGCTCAATCCAACATACCAGTATAGTCATGCACTGCCCATCCAATTTCTTCCAATCCTATTTGAATCGCATTGACGCGCTACTCTCTAACTTCCAGAGAAGTGGAAGGCTGCACCTTCATCCACAGCTTAGCAATCTTGAGGTTCAGCTCCAGCTGCACTCATGTTTTTTCCTCGCGTGCGCTTCGGACTCCACTTGCTAGACAGTGGATCCGCATCTTTGTTGGTAGGTCTATGGCAATGGATAATTTTGGAACGCACCAGTACGCTTCATCCACTATTTGTGTGATCTGTCAATTCTGTGACACTAGCTCATCACGCTGCAGGCTGAGCTGTTCGATGTTGATATTTTGCTTACTCAATACCTAGATCGCGCAACCTTCCTCGGCGCGTAGCTCTACTATTATGCCGTCTTGCAATTGGTACAATGTGTCCCGCGAAAGGGTAGCCAAATTTAGGCCAAGTCCCTTGATCCTGCCCACCGCGGCTCTGTCATCCTCATTCTCTACTGTTAGTGCTCCTTCTGGTAGCACTATGGTGTTGGCCAAATTTGCGCGTAGCAGCTACTCCACTGTTGAAGTACTTACGGCGCTGTAGGCAGCTACTGATCCTTCTTGTGGGGGGTGCACCTGAAGTTCCTATAGCTGTGCCCTTAGGGCCCCCAACACAATCTGTTACTCCGTCATGGCTTCCTGGAGCGCTTCCTTGGTGACGTCGCGAACCGTGTACCTGATGTCGTAGAGGTTGCCTTTTGTCAGTGTAATCAGTTCGATGTCTACTTTGGATGCCTTGACCTTTTTTCGTGGACCTGATCTCTCCGTGATGCGCGGCCATTTCAGCTGGGCGGACATTATGCTCAGGTCCGCGCCTTCTACTGTATCTGGTCCCAGTCCTGTAGACACATTCTGGCCCCCTTCCTCCCGCGTCATGGTGGCACCTGTTTCCTGCGTTGCTACTGCTTTTTCAGCGGCCTTTGCCTGATTTATGGCTGCTTTCACTGCTTCACGAGTAGCCCTTACCTCCACAGCTGCTTGTTCATTATGCCTCTGCTGGGCCAACTTTGTGACATGCAACTTGGTTGCATCCTTCTGCTTTTGCGTTGTTGTTCTATCCTTCTCCACCAGATCTAGGGTGCGCCACTTGGGAGGCCATGATTCTAGCACTGAGAAGATCGCATCATCAATGGCAATGAAGGGAAGCTTGGTCTAGTTCTGCGTCAAATCTTTACGCGCCTTGATATACACATTATGCATATCTGCCTTGAATTTTGTAAAGCTCCGCAGACTGTTGTACATTGTGGGGGATAAGCACAGCCTCCTGTTGATCCACATCCAGACGCTCGCCTCCATGAGCACCCAGAAGATCCTTGTTTTTCGGATCCACATGGCATCCTTCATAGCCCAGAGCGATGCGTACTTTAAGGCCTCTGGTAAGTCTTGTTCAATATAATGGAACTGATTGCCCTCAGGCAGTTCCCCTGTTACCAGCTAAATCGAAAAGAGCAATGACACATAGTGGAAGGTCTTGCCCTGCTCCTAGGCTTCTTTGCAGTTAGTTAAGAACTCCTCACAGAGGAACTCAGCCCAGTTGAATTGGACCCCCTCCATGTATTGTTCTGCCAACGCAACTACCGACACTGGTACCTCATCTCTGCGACATTTTCGCATTACCTTCCTGGCCAAGAGTTGGGTGGCTATGCGCACCCCCTTATCTTTAATGCTACTGATTGCATAACCCCTCTTCTTTTTTCCCAGATTGTATTTCTTCTTCATGGCCTCTGTGAGCGCCAAATCTCTACTTTTTCTGGCTATCTTCGCGAGGTCCTTTCCCTTATAGGGGAGTCCAGAAATCCTGTAGATAATATCTACCGTGATGGAAATAGGCTCCTCCAGCCATAAGTACCCATCATGCACTAGGCACAACAGCTGCCTAATGACGAAAATTGTGATAGGCACATGGTGAAAGTGTGGAATCCATAGTAGCTGAAGCAGTTCGGCCTTCTCCACACCACGCAACCATTTCTGCGGCTCTAGTGTCGTAATTGACCCCTTCGTGCTTTGTTTCATGAGGTTCTCAGTCTCTAAATGTGGGAACTTCTCACTGTTTGCGAGGTCTCAATCTTCAAACTTAATTGTGGGCATGCAGCCCAGGGCTAAGCCCTCAAACACAATTCCATCAGGGAGGAGCGGGGTTTGGAGTGCACTCTTAGTGGCATCCAAATCCTTGGGTATCTTAGCTTTCCCTTTCTGTGGAGGAATGTACTCGGGAAATTTCACTGTAGCGCACACCGGTTGGATGTCCTCTTCCATGTCTTCTGCTGCTTCTATCTCATCTATGAGAGCTTGCAGGTCCTCCTCCTCATCATCTATCTCAATGGTGATAGCCTTTCCCTTTTCTTCCATGGATAGTTTACCAAACCGCGGATTCATGCAGACTGGTCCTGCCACCTGCTTATCTTTCTTGGGCCTCAGCATCCGAGGTGATTTCAGGATTTCTGGCACAACCCTAGTGTCTCTGGGAACATCATGCACCGTGGGGTTTTGCGCAGCCTCGTCAGTGGTTTCTTCTACATAGCCCAAACCTCTCCTGGTAGCTGTCATCCTATTTGAGCTGTCTGTGGTCGTTCGCGAACTTCGGGGCTCAAATATCACTTGGCACTTAACACTCTATGCTCTACATAATTGCTCAAATCTCAAATGAACAAGTGTTGTCTCGTGGTTAGCCCTTGGAGTTTTATAGTGCCTTTTGAATTCAAATCCGACCGTTCCCCCCAATTCTGAGCCATCAATGCTTTCTTGGCAGTAGATTGCCCTAAATATAGCTCTTAATTCGTGTCTTAAATGCCCATCGCCCACTCCCTTATGCCTTAAGTTGGACATCTCGTCATGAACAGTGACACCAATAGTTACTTCCTAGCCTACCCGCGTGGCAGCGCAACCCCCCGTGCGCGAGCGCGAACCTTGTGTCCTGCTGATTAAGCACGCATGTCCCTCATCGCGCAACCCCCAAACATACTCTTTTAGAGTCTCGTGCTCTCTTTCAACTATCTGGAGTGTTGAGACTATGCTCCTTATGGCTAGTCAGGTGGTCGCACCACCTATATGAGGCTTCAACTCGCTTGCCAGCATAGTCCATGGAAACTCCTCAATTGTTTGTGCGACCATCGGTGCCGCACATCCCGCTTTATGTAATGTGCTCCCCTGGTTACTGTGTTTGGTGAGGTGTGGTTGTAGCCATGGCAGCAAAGTCATGAATTCTCGGAGACACTCTTCTAATGCAGTGGTACGGTCATCTGTATCTTGCCTTGTCATCCTTGGTTTGAGACATGCCTGCATGATCTTGTTTTCTAGCCTCTTGATCTCAGCATTCATCAAAAGGCTTGTCTTCCTCAATCGTACCCAGTCCTTTTCGAGTTCACGAAGTTTAAGGTTCCCTCACCGGATGGCTTCCTGAATCCTTATATGTTCATCCTCACATAGATGTGTGATTTCTTCCTCCTTGCCATTGCGCACTGCCACCACTACAGGGTCCAATACGTGTGGATTCCTTTTTGTATTTTCTTCAGTAATTAGGGTCTCCATTCCATTTCACCCTTTTGGAATCGTCTTTGCGTTCAAGGTTTTGCACATGTTCTGGTAGGCCCATCGAACCGTTGGCACGTGCAGGTCCTAATCAGTGCGCTTCACCTGGTCAACCTTGTTCAGTACTTAGAACACCCTATCAAATGATTCAACTTGGATACTTGGTAGCGCGCATCGCCTTTCTTGCTACTGCGATTTTTTCTGATTCTCTATGCTAGGGTTGGTGTGCGTGTGTGCAGGCTTTACAACATATGTCTGTACCCATCGAGAAATATGGGCACGCAAGTTGTTTCGCCACTATTGACTTACTTGCATTCGAAGCTGGGGTTTTCCAAAACGTAGGCACATCATCTTTCTACATCCGCACCAGTCCTCAAAATTTCCTTGATGCATATCCCACCATCATGTGGGTGTTACGCATAGTGCCCACTTCAGCGCATCGAACCGTTGTTGTTCTGGTACTGCGCTTTCAAATTTTCTCAGAAATTCATCCACTATTGACAATCCATCATATGTCGAGAGCTCCCTTGCCTCTGTTGTGATCCAGGTGGATATTGGTGGCCACCTGCCAAGTCCACCTGGACCCCCACCATTGTTTCTCTCAGCATTTTCAGTTTCCTTAATTGTAGCACAACTTACTATTTTTAGCAGTTTTTCGGGTCCTGAACTTCTGGAGCCTTTTTGAGGCCCTAAACGACGTTTTTTGGGAAATCTGGGGGCAACATGGGTCCATGGACCGATGTTGCCCTTCCCAAAGTGGTAGTGCTCGGATAGATCTTTCTAACGAGCTATTGTACGCGTCAAACGGAGATTGTATGCCAAAGTTACGACCCCGGGAAGTTGATGTACCAATTTACCCAAACGGGGCCCACAGTTTGGCGTTTCATCTCCTAGGGTTAGGTTTTGGAATGCTAAGGGTTTTCCATTGTTTCTCAACAATAAATAGGCCTTCAAGCCTCATTGTAACACAGTTCAGAGGCATGTAGCCACCACATCTATTCTCAGAGATGAGCTACCATCGCCCTAGCTGGTTTATTTCCATTTCTGGTTGTAAGCATATTTCAGTATTTTCCATTAATGAAATGAAGTATTATTTCCGCTGAATCTTTGTGTATATGGTTATCTCTGTAATTTGTTGCGTTCCTGTTTAAATCCGGATCAGTGGTATCAGAGCGATCTGCGTTTTCTCTGTTTTTCTTTGCATGTCCCCAACAAGGTCGGGATATAAGGAGTTAGGGCTTGAACTGGTTGAACCTTTGCAAGACCAGCCTCGCAAATCCCGACGGCCTCCCATGGCGGATGAGAAGAAAGACGAGGGGGCAGGATATCCCATCAAAATCTTGCTCAAAGAAGCCCTTGAGCGACAACGGAACGCAATGATGGACAGCTTTGCCCAGATCCTTCAGCGGCTACCCAGAAGCGACGCATCGGCTTCCAGCAGCTACTCTGGAAACGCCATGCCCTTTAAGGTACAAGTTAATTTTGAAATCCCCATATTCTAGGGTCAGATAGACGTAGATGCCATAGATAAATGGTTAAATATGCTAGAGGGTTATTTTTCTGTTCATGAATTTTCGAGTCGGGAAAAGATTGTTTTCGCTCTTCTCAAAGCAGCCCCCCACGTCAAGGATTGGTGGGAAACCTACTGCGAGTAGAAGGATGAAAGTACTGGCTCACTATTTTCAGCCGCACCCACCTAGAATTCATTCCGGGATGCCATCAAGGAGCAGTACTACCCTGTCGGAAGCTATGAGGATGAATACATAAAGTGGACCACGCTGCGGCGGGGAAGGGACCAAGACGTGCCGGAGTTCACCAATCTTTTCCATACCCTTCGCACAAAGTTGGGTATCAAGGATTCGGAGCAACATTTGATACTCAAATACCGTGGCTGCCTGCACAAGTACATCCAGGAAGAAATACAATTCCTGAACATAACCTCGCTCGGCGCAGCATACCGATATGCCGTCAAGGTCGAGCAGAAGTTTAAACAAAAGAAGCGAGACTTTGGATCTGCGAATCCAAAGCAGGGGAAAGGTGCCCCTAAACCACAGAAAAAAGGACAAAGCCAAGGTGGGACAGCCCAAGACAACCCGCCGAAGCTGCAAGCAAAGAACAGTGCCGCGAATCCGAAAAAGGACACTGGAAAATGGTGTGAGTTCCATAAGAGCACCACTCACAACACAAGTGAGTGTCGGGCCAAGCAGTCACTGGTGGCTGAGCTAAAGGTTTCAGAATCAGATGCATGTTCCGACTCTGAGTCAGAACCCGATAAGGGAAATGAAAAAGGGAAGCAGATCATTGATGCGGATCCCAACGCCACTGTTGCTACTGCCAAGATCCACAAAAATGAACACGAAGATCCAGAGGAGGAGGAGCGTCTCTTCCACTCCCAGATGTGGGTAAAGGTCTCCTCGATACAGTTCATTGTTGATAGCGGGAGTCAAAAGAACCTCATTTCGGTAGAGGTCGTGAAGCGGTTGGGCTTACCGACCACAGCACATCCACAACCATACACCATTGGGTGGCTTCACCAAGGACTAGATCTTCGCGTGAGCCAGCAATGTCGCCTTCCATACAACATCAAGCCCTTCACGGATGAGGTATTGTGTGACATTGCTCCCCTTGAAGTTTATGATGTATTATTAGGACAACCATACTTGTGGAAGCGACATGCTGTGTATGAATCAAGGTCCCGTGCTATTATTATTACATTGGGAAATAAGTTGTACAAGATACCAGAGGTAGCACCACCTACCACCATCTCTTTGATTACTGCAAAACAATGCAGTAAGATCATTTCCAAAACCAAGAAATTTTTTTTCCTGATGATACGCCCTCAAGGAAAGAAGAAGACGATGGCCGCGGCGTCCAGACGGGGTCCCTCTGCACGACAACTATAGATGGACAAGGTTATGGAGGAGTATGAGGACATCTTCACCTCCCCTGCAGGGGTTCCTCTGCACTGTCAGGTCAAGCACTCCATCGATCTGACCCCAGGTGCGCTGCTACCCAATGGACCAATTTATTGGCACTCCGTTTTGGAGAACAATGAAATCAAGAGGCAAATTCAGGAGCTCCTGCAGAAAGGTCACATCCGTCCGAGTTCAACGCATTGTGGGAGCCCGATCGTGTTGGTATAGAAGAAGGATGGGACATGGAGACTCTGTATTGACTATCGGGCACTGAACAAGATCACTGTCCGTAATAGGTACCCGATCCTGCGGATTGATGACCTCCTGGACCAACTAAAGGGGGCGAAATATTTCAACAAGATCGATCTGAAGTCAGGATATCACCAGGTACCAATCGAACCCTTTGATGTGTGGAAGACTGCCTTCAAATCCAAGGAGGGCCTTTTCAAATGGTTGGTCATGCCTTTCGGATTGACGAATGCTCCTGCAACCTTCATGAGGCTAATGGATGACATCTTGCGGCCATTCACCAACTCCTTTGTAGTAGTATACTTGGATGACATTCTAATCTTCAGCCAGAGTTGGGAAGAGCACCTCCACCACATCCGACAGGTTCTCCAAACACTGTGGCAACACAATCTATGTGCCAATTTGGAGAAATGCACTTTTGGCATGACCCAGGTTCAGTATCTGGGATACATCATTGATGAACAGGGAGTGCATGTCGATCCAGCCAAGATCC
This sequence comes from Pinus tabuliformis, assembly GCA_031772625.1. Classification (NCBI taxonomy): domain Eukaryota; kingdom Viridiplantae; phylum Streptophyta; class Pinopsida; order Pinales; family Pinaceae; genus Pinus; species Pinus tabuliformis. Next base: position 280,006,404 of record CM062810.1, on the reverse strand, counting down.
AAGTCATTCGGGATTGGCCATCTCCAACCACTCTAACAGAGCTCCACAGCTTTCTAGGTCTTGCCAACTTCTACCACAGGTTCGTGTTGGGGTTTTCTCATATTACTTGGCCCTTGAGTCAAGTCACCAAGGGAGGGGCGAAAGCAAAATTCTTTTGGTATGAATCTCAACAGAAGGCATTCATGGAGTTGAAGGATCACCTCTGCATGGCACCAATGCTCGCGTTACCAGATTTACAACAACCATTTGAGGTCGAGACAGATGCCTCTGACTATGCTATTAGGGCAGTCCTTACTCAACATGGACATCCAGTGGCATATCACAGTGAAACACTTTCAAACACAGTCCGGAAGTACCCCACTTATGATAAAGAGATGTATTCCATTGTACAGGCCTGCCGACAATGGAAGCATTACATTTTGGGGAAGGAAACGGTCATCCACACAGACCACCGACCCCTGCAGTTCATACAGACCCAAGGAAAATTGCAGAATGATCGCCATCAAAAGTGGTCTACATACCTGCAACAGTTCCACTTGAATATCAAGTATAAGAAGGGCAGCACCAATAATGTTGCAGATTGCATCAGTCGACCACCGATCATGGCGTTAACCACCGTCCTCAACTCTTGTGGGCACGAGACTTCTGATTGGCCACTTCTCTACAAAAGCGACCCAGAATTCAGCCACACATACCAGACACTCTTGGAGGGTCGACATGTTCCAGATTTCACCTCCAGGATGCCCTGTTATGCCACCTGGGTCACCTTTGTGTTCCTTCAAGTGAGCGTGCCAAGATGATTTGGGAAGCACACTACAGTCGGGATGCTAGGCATTTCGGGGTCGAGAAAACAGTGGCAGTACTGCAAAATTATTTCTATTGGCCAAATCTTCGACAGGATGTTGGGAAGTACATCAGATCATGTACTGCATGTGCCATTGCCAAACCGACCATTAAGAAGCACGGCCTCTATACCCCGTTGCGTACTCCTAGTCGACCTTGGGAATCCATCTCCATGGATTACATGTCAGGCCTTCCTTCCACTAAGCATGGAAATGACTATGTTTTTGTGGTCGTCGACAGGTTCTCGAAGATGGCCATTATGGCGGCCTGCAAGAAGAATATCACAGCAGAATCCACTGCTAAACTATTCTTTGAACGAGTGTGGGTGAACTTTGGGATCCCACAGTCTATCATCTCAGATCGGGACAGTCGATTTCTCAGCACATTTTGGTCCAGTCTCTGGTCAATGCTGGACACCAAACTCACGAAGTCCACAACCTTCCATCCTCAAACTGATGGCCAGACAGAGGTTGTCAATAGGATGATTGTGCACATTCTGCGCATGTATAACTCAAAGCATCCACGCACATGGGACGAGAGCCTCCCCTATGTTTAGCACAGCTACAACCGAGCTCTTCACAGCTCCACTGGCCATAGCCCTTTTCAGGTGGGTTTGGGATTCCAGCCACTATGCCCCATTGATGTGGCCATGCCACTTGCAGCTACTCACATAAATTCAGCTCATGTCCAGTCCGAAACAGATAAGACCACCAACTTCATTGAGCGCATCCAATATATTCGCCAGTAGGTCCATGACATTTTTGAGAAATCAAATGCCAAGTACAAGCAGCGACATGATCAACATCGGGTGCCACACAAGTATTTTGGGCGACAAAGTCTGGTTGCATTTGCAAAAGGAACGCCTTATTGGAGCCTATCGGAAATTGAGACCACTCAGATATGGTCCTTACACCATTACTAAGGCTATGGGAGACAATGCATTTGAGCTCAGCATTCCCCCATTCCTTGGCCTGCACCCAGTGTTCAATGTGGACCGCCTTCGGCCATACTTTCCACCATTGCTAGACACATCCGACATTGCAGAACAGCTCAAACCCACAGAATTAAATCCAGATTGCATGGAACAAGCTGCAATTGATCGAATCATGGACACACAGATCAAGAACACTCGCTAACAGAATATCCAACTGTATCGAGTTGTCAAAGCAGGCCAACTCCTTCAGCAGGGCAAGTGGCTCACCAGGGAACAAGTTCAGCAAAAGTTTCCTCATCTCATGGAGGAACTCAACGCAATGGGGACCATTGCTTCCTAAGGGGGGAGGAATGATCCAGGTGGATATTGGTGGCCACCTACCAAGTCCACCTGGACCCCCACCATTGTTTCTCTCAACATTTTCAGTTTCCTTAATTGTAGCACAACTTACTATTTTTAGCAGTTTTTCGGGTCCTGAACTTCTGGAGCCGTTTTGAGGCCCTAAACGACGTTTTTTGGGAAATCTGGGGGCAACATGGGTCCATGGACCGATGTTGCCCTTCCCAAAGTGGTAGTGCTCGGATAGATCTTTCTAACAAGCTATTGTACGCGTCAAAATAAGGTCGTATGCTAAAGTTACGACCCTGGGAAGTTAATGTACCAATTTACCCAAACGGGGCCCACAGTTTGGCGTTTCATCTCCTAGGGTTAGGTTTTGGAATGTTAAGGGTTTTCCATTGTTTCTCAACAATAAATAGGCCTTCGAGCCTCATTGTAACACAGTTCAGAGGCATGTAGCCACCACATCTCTTCTCAGAGATAAGCTACCATCGCCCTAGCTGGTTTATTTCCATTTCTGGTTGTAAGCATATTTCAGTATTTTCCATTAATGAAATGAAGTATTATTTCCGCTGCATCTTTGTGTGTATGGTTATCTCTGTAATTTGTTGCGTTCCTTTTTAAATCCGGATCATGTTGACATGCAACGCAGTGATCAAACCATCATGTTGCAATTTAAAGTTATTACTTCGTGCAGTCGATTCTGCCATTGCTCTATCTATTCGTCTGAATCAAAGTGCAAGAGCTTTCACTCTCCCATGAAATCCTTCCATCTACAGTCGGATTCACCCAATCTTCTTCTCGCGTAGTTATTTTGTAAATACAATCAAGATCGTCATCACTATCTTCGTCGCACACTGGTTTAGTGTATCGTGCTCCTTCTGCTGGATCTAGCGGTACGACCATGCGTAGTGATTTTTTCTCAAAGATCATTTTGCGCTTCTTCAAATTTATGACTCCATTTATATTGGTGGCCCAGTCTATTCCTAGTAGTGTGGGATAGGGATTGTTGTCATTGAAATTCTCTATCACTTCAAAATCCACCTGCACGCTTGCACCTTCAATGTCGATTGTTAACCCTTGCAATCTTCCCATGGGCAGAATCTTCTGTTGGTTCACCATTCGTAACTGAATAGGGGGCCATTGCAGCATGGGTCTGCACATGTGTTCCCATGTTATCTTTGGTAGCACATTCACGTCCGAGCCCAAATCCAAGATTACCTGATCCATTTCATACTCACCTATTTGCGCAGTCAACCTCATTTCCCTCCCTGTGTGCAATGCATGCTTCCCAAGTTTCCGGACACCGCGCACCTAGTGATAAGTTCCTATAGTCCTTTGACTACCTTACTGTCACACAATAGTTTCATGCATGTCTCCAGAAAGGTAGTGATCATTGAAGGATCCATCCCTGGTTCTAGTTGATCCTTACTACCTGAAGTGGAGGCCTCTGTGAAGCTCTTCTTATCTTCTATGAATGTCTCCTTCGCACGTTCTAAATCAAACTCGGGTTCCTTTGTAGGAGCCTTGCGAACCCACGTGCTTTCTTCTGGCTGCTTCCCTTTATCATCTCCCATGGTCATACCGCTCCTGAGCATCATGTTTACATTTGGGTCTTCTTCGCACGGTTCAGACCTCATCATTTGTAAATTCTGAGTCGGAGGGAGCTGGAGTACCCCCTTTTCGCGCATCCTCGCTATCAGCGAAGGGCAGTCTTTTGCCTCATGATCAAATTGAGTACAATACCAACATGATATTCTTGTCGGGTTTGTACAATTGTGGGCATAATGCCCTGGCCCTCTGCAATTGTAACAAATTATTTGTTTGCGCCCCCTTCCTGGTCCCATTCTGCCTCGACCCCTACCGCGCCCCTGAAACCTAGCTCGCGCCATCCATGTATTTGGGTCGAGGCCTTGCGTTTCGGTCTACACCCTATAGGCAGGAGTCCGATCCATCATTAGTTCATAGCTTCGGTAGGTGCATTCGTCATGGCCTATCGACCTGTAGAAATTACAAAATAATTGTTGGGATGTCTGCGTATACTTCTGCCACATATGACAATTATCCGTGGTGTGTTTTCCTCCTATCTATCAGATCACACACCATAATACAGACGCCATGCTTGGCCCTGCCTGTGCCTCCGATCTTATCGGCATTGGTCCTCCTCCTGCCAAGTAGTTCGTGAATACTGGGCAGTGGTCCTTGTCATGCCCTTGGCCTTTGCATTTTATGCACCATACTTCCTTGCGTACCTCTGGTCGAGGTGCCCTGTCCTGTTTCAAACTTTGCATTTCCACACATAGATTCTGCAATTGCACGTGGATTTGTTGGACTCCCAACCTACGGTCTTGTATAGGGGTCTCATGCAATCTCATTGCCATCTCCAATGCTTCGGCCTGGGTGGAAAGTTTTTGTTGTGACAACACCATCCTTAAGTGTGGCATAAGTGAGGCCACAAACCATGTGTGATGTTGTGCATCTGTTAACATCATATTTGCTTCACGGATCATACTCTTCATCCTTTGGTCCATATCCTAGGGTGTATCACTCGGGAGCATCGCGATCTCCTTAAACCCAATGATTGATTGTGTTTCTGATTTTGGCCTGCTAAATTCCCTGTTCAGTGTGGCCTGGATCTCTACAATTCCTGCGTTCGGGTGGTCATTATAATGCTTGATATACCACGTTAATGCACGATCCTGCAACACGCTCACCAGTGTAGCCTTTTTAATATTATCATCCATGATGCCTTGTGCTTCCCATACTGCTCTTACCACAAACCAGAATTGGTCCAGATCTTCATTCCCTACTCCCCTAAACACTGGTAGTTTGATCACACTCACCATACTAAACTGTGGCGGTGGCGGAGGTGGGGTGGGTGGAGATGGAGGTGAGGAGGGTGAAACGGGTGGCGGTGTGGGTGGAGGTGGTAAACGCAGAATTTGTTGTCTTATCAAACTGACTGCGCTTCTCGAAGAAACCTTCGTGAGCTCTTCCTTGCTCTCCCACGAGGGTGAAATTAAGGGACTAGTTACTAGCTCTTCACTACTTTTGCTTCTATAGATCTTCCCACTTTGCGTAGTCCCAAACATTAATTTATTCACAGAACCCGCTTTTCACACCATAGCATCTTAATCCAAGTGTTCAAAGATTTAATATACCTACCTCGCGGTCCCTTGAGAAAATGTTTCTCTGCCTCACTGTAGCTGACGGTCGTGTCTACCATGAACTTAGTGATAAATCCTCCTATTATTCAGTCGAGCCAATGGTCCACAGCTCATGTGATCTTATCTTCTGATGCTTCTAGTCTGCGCACTAATTCCAGAGTCCACACTATTGGTTTGTTGAGCCTACACCTTCCCTAGCTATTTGCTAGCTTTGTGATCCACTCATATAGCTTAGAAGGAAAAGATGCAAAGAAAATTTCGTGGATTTCTGTATACAAGTAGCACTCCAACCACTGTTCCTTAGATACTCACATATTTTTGTTCGCCTGCACCGCGAATTTGTGAATCTTCTTGTCCAACCACTCTTCAATTTCTTTGTTTATTGGATTCCAGTGGCACGACATCAGACATCCTTTATGTAGATCTCGGTCTTGGCAACGGAACCATTTGTTGGCTTGTATGGGCCTAACCCAGGTTCAGAGGTGATTTAGCCAAGAAAATCTCGGTACTACTGGCCCTTTCAGAAAAAGTCTGTGGAGCTCGGACTGAGGTCTCACCCAAAGTAGTATGGGAGGGTGCTAGAACTAGGTTTTTGCACCCTTGGGATGTCTGATGGGCTTCTGGAGGTCCGCGGTTTGACCTGTCGCTACGCGCACTTGTGATCCCTTCGCAACCTATGGTGTGGCTTCCACGCAGCCCTAGTTGGGGCACAACCCATATAATACCCAAGTTCCTTGTTATTTAATATGTGATTATCTAATTACTTAACTTGTTCATGTAATATTAATGATTATTACAGCATATTCATCAATCATATGAGTGCGCGCGACAAATAAACCAATATAAACATAGAGAAGGCAAGGTACAACAAATACAAAGAAATAAGAATCAACTTCTCTTTATTAATCTTCAATCCTGATTACAAACTCGACACCGCTCTGCGCACTCAGCTGCAAACTCTACTAGGCCTCTGTGCACTCAAATGCGGACTCTACTAGGCCTCTACGCACTCAGCTGCAAGGCCTCTTCCTACTACTACAACCCAATACACTTAGAATCCTACTCTAAGCTCGAACCATTCTCATTCTTCTTCCTTATTCCTATGTTATCTTTACGACTTAGAGCCTCACTCTATTTATACAATCCCATGCTCCATGGACCATGGGTAGGTCGGCATGCCTTTACATTACATTACATTACATTACATTACATTACATTACATTACATTACATTACATTACATTACATTACATTACATTACATCACATCACATCACATCACATCACATCACATCACATCACATCACATCACATCACATTACATTACATTACATTACATTAGGGCGGACAAACCTATGACTTGACCTCTACTTCATGCTCCGCGCCCGCAATTCTCGGAGTCTTACAAAACATTTTACAAAAACATGGGCTTTGAGCCCCAAAACATGTTGTGGGGGGATTCCATGCCCAAAAGATGTCAGAAGTTTCTTGGGCATAGCTGGATACTATAGGAGATTCATAAAGGACTTCAGCAAAGTAGCCTCACAATTGTTTGGACTACTGGCCAAGGACTCTAATTTTTGTTGGTTAGAAAGCTACCAAGAGGCCCTAGAAAACTTAAAGGACAAGTTGACTACTGCACCCATACTCCAAGGGAAAAAAATGGGCTCTTTGTCTCCACATCCATGATGATGCCTCTGACAAAGTTATAGGAGCATCTCTAGGCCAGATAGATGACAAGTTTCCTTATGTAATTTACTTCATTAGCAAAAATTTGTCAATGGTTGAATTGAACTATACTGTGACTGACAAAGAGCTCCTAGTTGTTGTCCATTCCTTGACCTATTTAGACACTACATCACTGGTTACCGGACCTTTGTACATGCTGACCATGCTGTTATCAAATATTTGATGAACAAGGCTGATGTGAATGCCAAAATTATTAGATGGTTTCTTTTATTACAACAGTTTGATCTAACTATCATTGATAAGCCTGGTAGAGAAAATGTAGTTGCATATTTTTTGTCTAGAATTGCTTTTCTTGCAGGTGAGGAAGGAATGGTTGATGACCAGCTGACATATGCGCATTTATTTGCTATTTCAGCTCTATCTCCATGGTTTTCTGACATAGCCAACTACCTAGTGGCTTCACAATTCCTCCAAATCTTTCCTCTAAGGAAAAAAGAGGAATTGTAAGAAAGATAACCCCATTCACTTGGATTGGGCGCAATCTCTTCAAGCTACGCCCAGATCAAGTTTTGAGGAGTTGTGTCAGGGAGTAGGAATTATTTGACATCCTTCTAGCCTATCATGATGGGCTTTGTGGAGATCACTTTGCAGCTAAGAGGACAACATTCAAGGTACCACAAGTTGGCTACTACTGGCCCACTATCCACCAAGATGCAAGAAGATACACCAGTCAATGTGATCAGTGCTAGAGAATGGGGAAGCCTACTACCAAGGATGAAATTCCTTTACAACCTTAGGTGACTCTATAGCCATTTGAAAAGTGGGGCATGGATTTCATTAGGCTCATTGATCGACCATCAGGGAAGAAAAAGTACATAATTTTATGCATTGATTATTTAACAAAGTGGGCTAAGACCAAGGCTGTCAAGGTAGAAACATAAGAGAAAGTGGTTGAGTTCTTAAGGGAGAATGTATTTTATAAGTTTGGGTACCCTAGAGAACTAATCACTGATCAGGGAGCTCAATTCACATCACATCTGATTGAGAATTTGTTGAGGAAACATAAGATCAAACACAGGAAGTCAATTGCTTATCATCCTCAGGCTAATGGACAAGTAGAGGTTACTAACAAAGCATTGGAAAACATCCTCACCAAGGTTGTGAGTAGCAGCAGAAAATATTGGGCTGACAGACTAGTGGAGGCCACTTGGGCCTATTATACAACCCAGAAGACAACCACTCGCTATGCCCCTTACGACTTGGTCTATGGAAAGAAGGCTTTGATGTCCATTGAGTTTGAGTACAACACTTTGAGAATCGCAACACAGTTGGAGTTGGATGTTACAAAGGCACAACATGAGAGGCTTCTCCAGCTCAATGGTTTGGATGAATTTAGGATGCAGGACCTCGTACACACTGAAGTTATTCAAGTACAGAGAAAGTTTTGGCATGAAAAAAACATCAAGGACAATGTTTTTCTAGAAGGAGATTTGGCTCTGCTATATGACTCCAGGTTCAAGGACTTCAAAGGAAAATTGATGGCCATGTGGTTGGGCCCATATCTAATAGAAAAGTGCCATGACAATGGGGTTGTGCAAATCAGGACCATTCATGAAGAAGGTATCCCCTTGCTTGTCAATGGGTACAGATTGAAAGCCTATAAAAGACATATTTCAAGGGAGGAGTTCATTAATACTGTCAGTAAGGAAGTGAATGTGATTGGAAGTGTACCAACTTCTAGCTCACCCAATTCTTGAAGATGGTTTTTATTTTTGAAAAAAAAACATAATAAGGAACCTAGGTGAAAACCTCTATGAGGCACCTGAGGCCAACTCTTGGGTTGAAAACCTCCTTGAGGCAGCCCAGGAGTGAAAAAAGGAAAATAAAAAGATCCTTGGGTGAAAACCTCCCTTGAGGCACCTAGGGTAGGCATACAGGTTGAAAAACTCCTTTGGGGTGACCTGTGTGTCTTTCAAAAAAATAAGAAAAAGAAAAAGAAAAAAGAAAAAAAACAAAAATGCCATGGTAGGGACCTCAAACCTGCCCACTAATAAAATTTTGTGATTTTGCAGGTTTTTAAAGACAACAAAGGACTCAGAGTTCCAGGGATAGCAAGCCAAGAATCACCTCAATTATTCCTCCATCCACTTCATCTCATGCATGCCTACCATGTCCCCATCATCCATTTCCACTTTCAGGCATCAAAAACCAATTTTGAGCAGTTTTCTAGCTTTCTACAGGATGTCCTATAGCTGCTACAGGAAGATCCTGTAGTACTACAGGATGTCTTGAAATACTATAGGAAAGGGGTCCCGATTGGGAAACAATGATGGCTATTCTAGGCTAAAAGAAAGGGGGACCCTACACCTCACCATCTCTCACCCAACATCCACTCATATCCATACCTACCCCTGTGTCCATTAAAAAAACACAAGAAAATGAAAAAATATACAAAAAAAGGGAGAATCCAAAGGACATGTCATCATTGGCCTCATCCACCCATCACTCCATCTCCTTCATCACCATTTCTCAACTCCTACACCACCACCTAGCCTCCCTCTAAGTGAAAAAGAAACAAAAAAAATAATGAAAGAAAGGAAGCTACAAGGTTTCTTATAGTAGCTACAGGATCTCCTGTAGCAGCCTGTGTTATTAGTGTAGCAAGACTAAGATGCATTCTCCTTCACCACCAATGAAAATAGGGATCTCTTGCATCTCTACAGGCCTTGTGACTCTTGTCCAAAGCTCAACAGCAACAGCAAGGATACCAAGCACCGACACACAAGAAACAAGAAATAGACTACTACATTAGCAAGAATAAATCAACAAAAAAGTGACCAAAGGAGAGCACTTACCTAAACAAGAAGCACAACAAGGTCATCCTCCAACATGCATCGACCAGAAAAGGTAGGCATAGGTATGGCATCTCATCCAAACTATTTTCCAAGTAATTATATGATAAAAGTGTAGGAATGCGAAAAATTATTTTTTATAAGTTGGAGGTGGCCAGTTAACTTGTCCACCCTTAGCTCAAGGTCAAAAAGTAAACTCCTAGTCAGCATGTCACATTGGAATGTCACATCATGAGAATTAGTTGAAAAGGTGGTCACTTTAGTTATGTGATAGTGGGTGACAAACATGAGGGGAGACTGCATGATCACCAACGATCCCAATGACGAAATCTCGTACAACTGCCAGCCAACACAACACTCCAAGAAATCGATCATAAATAGAAAAAAATCCAACCTTTTATGCACAAATTGTTCATTTCGAGATCAGAGAGACTGGGACCACCTTGGAGAGCCATTGAGTAAGAAAACCCTATTTTGGCCACCCTACAGGAAACTCAGGGAGCTACAGGAAGCACTGGAATTTCACCAGAAATCTGCAAGGGGGTGCCTAGGATCTAGTTGGTCATCAATTCTCATCGTCTAGAGCATCATAATGAAAGGTAAGTGGCCCATCTCATCTGTGCTTTTGCCTTGATAACTAGGGAAGAAAAAAGGACAATTTTGAAATGTTCTAGTAATTACAGTGGGCTTGGGGTTTAGACAAAGTTTTGTGAAGTTTAAAGAAAATTGTGTGGAGATAGGAAAGGGTAAAAATTGCAATCATCCACCAAAAAATATAAACTCTTAGTCACCCTGAACTCACACTAAGGCTAGCCTACAAAACCTCCTATAGTCATCTAACCAGAGAAGAGAAATGGGAGTAGGGTTTAATAGAATGGAACTCACAGACATAGCCAGGATCCACCTTCACCCCCCTGTGGTAGATATATTTAGGAGGCATCACTGGTTGGGATTATTTGAGTTTCTCATAGGGTACGATGATGATATAGCTTAGAATTTTGCCATGGAACTCAACCTTCATGCTAGAACCAGTGCTACTACTATGGTGAGAGGGTTGTTAATTACAATCAACCCTGAGGTGATCATTAGGGTCATCACGCTTCCTCAAGGGGTGCAATGGATAAAGGAGGATAAATCTAGCAACACTTTTTCTATGAAAACATTTTTCTTAGATGATGAAGAGCCAATTGAGGACAAAAATGGGGTCAAAAGGGAGAGACTTCCCTATCCTTGGAATGAGGTGAGCTATCACATTCTCAAATACATTTCATGTGAAGGGAGGCTTATTGTAGTCTATGGCTACCAATTTAGACTCCTCCATGAGTTGAGATTTGGAGAGGAGATACCCATAAAGAAAAGGCTCAGTGTGCCTTATTTCCTGGTGTAGTCAATGATAGACATGAGCCAAAAGGTACAAGAAGGGAAACATCATCAATTGGCACATCATGGACTCATTAAGCTAATACTAGAGGATGCCTTGAGCCAATTAATAATTCCTATTCTATGTTCCGTATTTAGAGACATGGACAAAGAGGCTATAATTGAAATCCATTCCCTTGAATATGATAGGGACCCAATCTCTAGTGGTAAAGAGGAGGTAGAAGAAGAAGAAGAAGAGGTAGAGGGATAAAAAGAAGAGGTAAAAGAAGAAGAGGAGGCAGAAGAAGAAGAAGAGGAAGAGTAGAAGGAAGAGGCAAGCCCTAAAGAACATACCAAAGAAGGGGAGAAATCTCCAAGGTTGACCCTTGAGCCCACTGAAAAGGAGGTAGTTTCTGCCTTGACTTCCCTAAGCACACCCATCAAGTCAAAAGGGAAAAGACAGATGCAGACTCCCCTCTATTTCAAAACAAGAAAATGTAGTAGGATCAAGCAAGGGAGGCCACAAACACCCACAAGGACTCCCATCATAATTGAGGAATAACCAAAAAAGCAAGAGCTAGTTTCCTTGGGAATGAAAGTTGAAGAGTGTTGGGATGGGGTCCCCAGGGGTAGAATTGAAGTAATTTATTCATTTTTTTGTAAAGAATGTAAAGTATCGGTGAAATGTGGATGTGGAGCATGCAGATAGATAGGAGTCAAAGGGGTATTAGCCCCTTATTTTGGTCAGTTTTGAAGACTCACCCATGAGCCGGGGGCCATGGTATTGTATTAGAAAATCTATAAATATTTGAGTCATAGCAAGTCTTAGAGATAACTTTTGATAGAGAATAATAGAGAGATGAATGAATGAATGATGTTGTAAGGGTTTGATAGGTAGGAAGGTATGTTCCTGTTAGTAGCGAAGGAAAGGCTCTACAGCTGAGTGCACGGAGGCCTAGAAGAGTCCACAATTGAGTGCGTGGACCCCTGCAGCTGAGTGTGTAGGGTAGTTGAAGTTTGTACTAAACTGATTCTGATTAATAAAGATTGATTTTGGGTTGGAAATACTTGCATCTGTGATTTATCTGTTTATCTCACTCTGAATACTATTTTCTTGAAGTAATGTGTCTTACCTGCGTGAATTGGGTTAATTGAATATGTTTATTCTTAATAAGATGATTGAATGATGTACACGAAGTTCTAGATCTAAACTGAGTTAGTTTCGGATAAAGAAGATAGGTCTGCGCAACGGCAGATCTAGATCCCAGAAACCCTAGAAGACCTGTCTATGTGCGCAAAAGTATCAGTTCTATGCTCTTAGGGTCTGACTAAGGAAATTGATTGGAGTCACGAAGGATTAAAGGTACTGAGGGCTAAATTCACAGTTTAAGCTCTCTCGGAAGGTTAGATCTATGTAATCAGATCTAAGGCATTGAAAGACATCACACTAGTCTTTGAATGTAGAAACTTGGTTCTTGCATCTCCCAATATTACTTTAGGTGAGACTGCAACCTGCACTACACAGGTTGTTGTTGAAAGGGCTAGTAGTGTAGGATTTTGTTGTTTGGCGCAACTAACTCTAAACCCGGGTCAGGACCCCTTAAGCCAAAAAATGGTTCTATTGTCTGAATTGAGATCTGCTTAAAGAGATGTGTGATGTCACATCATTGGAATTCGACTAAGAAAGAGATCGAAAAGTGGTTAGATCGGAAGATTCATGAGTTTGCGGCTCAAGAAAATAGGAATCCACACCTGTCAAAGGAGGATTGGTTGAACAAATGTCTGTATATAGAGATACACGAAATTTTCTTTTGCACTTTTCCATGTGAAATATATGAGTGATTAGCTAAATTGGTGGATAGTCAAGGGAGGTGGAAGCTTGATAGTCCCATAGTGTGGACTCCAGAATTGGTGCGACAACTAGAGGCATCTGAAAACAAGATCACACATGCTGTTGATCATTGGCTTGACTAAATTCTGGGAGGATTTGTTATTGAATTTGTAGTTGACACATTAGTTAGCTATAGCGAAGCGGAGTGAATATTCTTTAAAGGACTGTGAGGTAAGTACTTAAGGTCATTGATTACTTGGATTAAAATTCTATTATGTGAAAAGTAGGTAATTCCATTACCTTAATGTTCTGAGCTACGTGAAGTGCTATATTATTTAGAAGTAACAGATCAAGTCCAAAGTATAGTCCATTAATTGAACATCCTTCAATCGATGACGAAGGGGCAGTGCTAACTACACTATGAAGTGATGTTCAGTTAATAACTCAGGGTATTCTGAGGATATCACATCCATCCACTCCACCTCCACCTCCACCTCCACCGCATACACCTCCACCCACATCTCTGCCTCCACCTCCACCATTCATCATGGCAAACACAATGAAGATGCCGATCTTCAAAGGAATAGGAAGTGAAGAACTAGAGTAATTCTAGTTTGTTGCAAACACTGTATGGACAACACAACAAATCAACGATGATAATATAAAGAAGGCACAGTTGGTTACAGCCTTGCAGGATCACACACTAACCTGGTACATTAAGTATTGCACTGATAATCCTTAGGCATCACTAGTAGAGACTCAGACAACTCTAAAAAGGGAATTTAGTAAGCCTAAATCTGAGGCGCAGTCAGTCATTGAATTTAAGGAGTTCCGAATGAGAATCAATGAGACAAATTGGGACTTTGATAAGAGGTTGAAGTGCCAGATCAGGCAGACTAACATGCAAATTTCAGATACCCAACATCGTGATTGGTTTATAGCGTTGATTTTGCTGCACTTAAGAATACCTTTGTCACAGTAGAAGATAGAAACACAAGCCAAAGCCTTAGAGATGGCAATGAGGATACACTCATCACCTATTCAGGATACAAACCTAGGGGTACAATATATCCACTCACAGTTAGAGAGCCAACACCTAGAATTACAGAGCCTAAAGAAAGAGAAGGAGACCAAGCCAGAAGTGCGCGCAGAGGTTTGGTGCTTGAAGTGCAAGAGCCACGGGCATGATAAATATTATTTTCCAATATATGCAAATTATTTTATAGGGGGGCCAGACCCTCTAAACCCAAAAGCCCCAACCAGGCCGAGCACGGGAGATGTGCTATGGTGTGCCATTTGTCAAGTTACTGGGCAACATGCGATGGATAACTATCACTTACTTTAGAAGTTCATCCAAACACCCCAACAACTGTTTTGTAATTTCTGTAAATCTGTGGGCTATGATGAGTGCCATTGTCGAATTGATGAGCTGATGATGTAAAGAACCCCCGCTTACCGTATGCAAGCAAAAACTCAGCCCCCAAATCAAGGCACAGGAGGAGGGCGTGGTGGTTTTCAAGGCCCAGGGCAAGGACGAGGAGGAGGACCTCGTAGAGGTCATGGTCAGATTATCTGCTACAACTGCAGACAGTCGGGGCTAGGGAAAATTTTAGGGGCTAATATTTGTAGGTGGTCTAATATTACATGCTTTTTCTAAAAAAAAGATTCGCCAATTTCCATTTTTCTAAAATTGAATTCGCTTAAGTTTTATAGTATAAAATTATTTTACCTTAAAAATTGCCAATATTATATATTTTCTAATATAAAATAATTAGAAATCTACACATTTTTACAAAATTACCATCAAAAATTTTAAAATTTTGATATTAGGGACTAGTAAGATTCGTCAAGGTTGATAAACTTTAAGATAAACTTCCATGCATAAAATTTTCTCTGGTCGAGGCACTCCACGCGAGATTGCCCGAACCCTACACACCCTTCGTGTCAATACTGTAGACAATTCAACCATGCCATAGAAGAATGTCTGGTGCTAATATCTAAAATACCAAAGAAGAAAACATAGCCTCAACAACCTACGCAGAATTGACAAATGATGAGGGTTGAGCCCCGTGAAGAGGATTCAAACAACACATTGTGTTAAGAAGTGGTATAACAACTGGCGCAGATAAAGGTAAGCAGCCTGAGGAAGACGCATGGGTTAGAAAATCCCCTGAGAAAGAATTCACCTTTGACCTTAATCACACTAAGGAGACATTCATGGAAGCAATAAGAGCTTCATTGAGGCCTCCACCTCAGAAAGCCAGGAAACGACACCAAAGACCGGTGCGACTAAAGAGGTTGATCCTTCTATACTCACTACCTTTTTGGAGACCTACATGAAGTTACTGCATGAAAGAAAAGTTGTGGAAGGATTGCAAGACTTAATAGACAAATGTACCAATAAGGAAAAGAATCCTACGGAGCAGCACACTGTTAGAAAGATTGGTAAGCATAAGGCATGAATAGGATGCGAGATGTGGCTAGCAGCACAGATAGGCGATTATGAAATGGACCAAGTAATTTTGGATCTGGGGTCCGATGCGAATGTTATGCCGAAACAGACATGGGAAAGGATGGGGAGACCTACGCTGCAATGGTCTCTGATTTAGCTTTGAATGGAAAACCAACAAAAAATCATCCCAATGGGACGATTGTATGGAGTGATGGTTGATACTGAAGGTGCGAGTGCATTAGCAGACTTCGAAGTTATAGAAATTATCAATGACAATAATCCCTACCCCGAGCTCTTGGGCATCGACTGGGCTATTTATATGAACAAGGTCATTAATTTGAAGAGGAAAATTACCTTTGAAAAGAAGTCACTTAGGGTCGTAGTGCCACTAGACCCTGTGGAAGGAACGTGTTATAGCGAACCTGTCTACGAAAATGTAGAAAGTGACGACGAGTTGGATCAAATATACAAGATAACAACGCGAGACCATGATTGGATCAATCCAACAATGGATGGAAGGATCATATGGGACCTGGAGAGTTCATGCACTTTTGACTCAGATGAATAATTAGAGCATTGGTAGAACCACTTACACGAAGTATCTACATTGTGATGCAATATGATGACAAAATCACTGCGTTGTTTTTTGTCAGAGGTATGAAAGCTACCTTATTATGATGTTCTAACTGATGTAGATATGTTTTTAGATGAATTTGAGTGCGAAGTGCATGAATACAATCATTTTCAAGCATTAGAGTTGGCTTTGCGCGCTACACCTACACGATGGTGGGGTACGCATAGGGAGAGTTTTGCTGGCTAGAGGGATTACATGTGAATGATGAAGTTACGATTTGGGCATGTAAATACAAGAATGACTAAGAAGTACAGTGGGACGGATGATCTGCGTGATCATCTGGCAAAGTGGACTAAGGCATGGGGGATGGAACTGCAGCCAGAATGGGTACATATATTTGTCATACCTTAAATACCATCCCCATGAATTGGTATGTCGAAACGGAGCTCCACCAAGGCACTGCGGAGTGGGATGTATTGAGAGAAAGTTTCTTATTGACCATCAATTTCAAGGACGGGTTTGAAAGCATCGATGAAGCACTTCAAGAGATTAAAGCTGTTATCTTTAGGACGCCGAAGGAACCTATGGAATGGACCCAACTGGATTGGAGCTCCCCGATGCGACATGCTTTGGAATGATATAATGTTACCGCTGAAGAGGAGGAAGAAGACCCAAGGAATATCAATATTCTAGAGACAGAAGGGCATCACATAATAGAAGTACCATAAGTAGAGGACCAAGACATCTCCGCACCTTTGAAAACAAGATATGTAAACATTGGCACTGAAGAAGAACCAATGTTTGTGAAGATTGGAGACTATTAAGATGACACTACAGTAGACAAAGTTGTTGAATTACTTCATGAATACTAGGATCTCTTCCCCACTAAGTTTTTAGATTTAAAGGGCATACTTGGTGATTTGGGCGTTATGAGGATCACATTGAAGCCAGATGTGAAGCCTGTTAAACAGAGGCCTTATCACCTTAATCCTAAGTATAAGGAGAAGGTTCACCAAGAGCTAGATAAAATGTTGGATGTTGGCATTATAGAACCTGTTGAAGAGTCTGATTGGGTGAGCCCGATGGTAGTTCAAGAGAAGAAACAAAAGGGCGAAATAAGGATTTGTGTAGATCTACGGAAGCTGAACGATGCATGTGTTCATGATCCATTTCCAATGTCATTTACAGATGAAGTGTTAGATAATGTAGGAGGGAAGGAGGCCTATTCCTTTACTGATGGGTTTTCCGGTTATCACCAAATTAAGATTGCACCAGAGGATTGAAGCAAAACCACCTTCGCGACAAAGTGGGGTTTCTTTCAGTACACTATTATGCATTTTGGATTAAAGAATGTGCTTGCAATATTTTCCCGCGTAGTCATAGCAGCATTCAAATAATTCATCCATAAGTTTCTGGAAGTATAGTTTGATGAGTGGACTATGTTTGGATTGGTAAATTTCCATGTTGCAAGTTTGTGCCTTATGCTGGATACATGTTGAAGATACTAGATTGCACTGAATTTGCAAAAATGTATATTATGTGTTCCTTTTGGGATCTTACTGGGTCATTTCATATGTAAGAAAGGATTGATGGTGGACCCTGCAAAGATCGCGGTAATTATGAAATTGGAGCCCCCAAGGAACATCAAGCAGCTGTGTGTGACGCTGGGACATATTGGATACTATAGAAAATTCATTAAAGCCTATGCTCAAATTACCATGCCCATGGAAAAACTGTTGAAGAAGGATGCGACATTTTGTTGGGATGAGGAATGTCAGTGGAGCTTATATTTGTTGAAAGAAAAGATGGTGATTGTGCCCATCCTGGTATTTCCTGATTGGAAGAAGGAGTTTCACATACATGTGGATGCTTCTTGCATTGTGCTGGGTGCAATATTAACATAGGAAGGTGAAGGTGAACTGGACCAGCCTATAGCCTTCACAAGTAGGAAATTATCGAAGGCTGAAAAAAATTATTCAATGACAGAGCACGATGGGTTGGGCATGGTCTACGCGCTGTAGAAATTTAGGCATTATCTGTTAAGGGGACATTTCAAAATGTATACAGATCATTATGCCTTAAAGTACCTAATCAACAAGCTTGTGTTGGGGGGAAAGATTTGAAGGTGGTTTTTATTATTCCAGGAATATGATTTTGAAGTTATTGTGAAGCTCGGACGATTGAATGTCGGTCCAAACCACCTATCGAGGATTGAAATAGGTAAACAACCTAGTAATTTGGAAGAAGGATTGCTAGAAACATAACTCTTTATGGTACGTGTAGCAGATGACCATTTTTCTGAAGTTATTCAATAATTAACTACAGGGATGGCACTTCAAGGATATATGTTGAGTTCCTATAATACTAGTAATTACCCCATTACTATTGTAGTTGCATCCCTTATTAATATTTTTGTGCCCCTATTATCCCCATATTGTTATTATTGTGCCCCATAGAATCCCTCTATTGTTATTTTTGTGGCATTATATTATTGTTAGGTCGGCTGGGTTATATTGTGACTCCTTAGACTCCTATATATAGAAAGGAGGTTTTGTCATTTGAATCATCGAAGAATTGTTCATTTATGTAATCCCCCTCGAAGAGGCTGAATTCTAAGGCGTTGATCTATCTTTTCTATCTTTTCTTGAACTGGTTTCATAACATTTGGTATCAGAGCTTTGGATTCTAGGGTTTCGCTGCTCCAAACAGGTCATCGTGGCATTTTCGCTATAACTTTTTTTTTGTGACATTTCAGAAGTTGCAAAAAAAAACTGTTTGAGAAGAAATCGTGTTGAACCTCGGGTCCGAATTTCAGAGTTTTTCGCGCTATATTTGCGGAGATATGATCTGAGGAAGTTGGTCTTTTTGCAGACTCCTGAATTACATTCCAAACAGGTGACCTGGGGAAAATAGTCATAAATTTCTCTCTGGGGATCAGATTGAAATTTCGTAAGAAGGTACAGAAAGAGAACAGATTGTAGTTTCTTGTATGCATTTTTCAGATCCAAAGGTCGAAACAGTGACTCGTGGCACGTCGTACAAGTTCGCTCTACTGAACTAGTCTATAATCATGTCACTGTGGGAGATTTCACATAACTCTTCCTTGGAGAATCCAATTTGGGTCAGAGTTGTAGCATTGGAAAGAGGACATAGAGGGCTACTGTAGGTCACAAATTCAGAACTAGATGATTGGAAAGTACAAAGATACATCAGAGGCAATATCGAGCTCCCACAAAGTGAAAAAAGGTGTGTAGATTTTCTTAAATTTTTGCTTAAGCTTGGTTTGAAAATTTATTTTGAAGGAATTCAAAGGGCATAGTAGAGAATTATTATCGGTAACTGATGCCCTGAGGAAAGAAAATGCAAACACCTAGTAAGGAACCTGAAAGCTCTAGCATGACTCATGAAGAAGAGGAAGAAATGCTACATGATATATCAAAATTACAAGAACAAGTGCAACAAATGTCACTGTCACAAAAGCTAACAGAAGCTAAGATAAATGGCATGGAAGCTAAGATGGACAACTTGAAGATAGATTTGAACACAAATTTGAAGACAGGCATGGCAGATTTGAAGACATCTTTGACAAATTTTCTACAGGAAATACTTACCAATGGTGAAAAGGTAGTAAAGGAAACTCACGATGCAAACAAAAGAAATGTTAATCATGACTTCTTAGACTCTAATGTGGGATTGAAAACCCACCATATTCTAAAAATCGATATGAGGAAGTTTGATGGCAAGGATCCCGCAACATGGATATTACAAATGGAGCAATTTTTCGATCTCAATAATGTGCAAAACACACAAAAGGTACGTATGGCAACTTTATATTTGGAACCAAATCAGTTTGTATGGTATCAATGGCTTTGCTCTAGTAAAAAATTTATCACTTGGGCAATTTTTACGGAAGAATTGATAGCACATTATGAGGATACAAAAAGCAACACTTTTTTTAGCCAATTGATAAGTCTCAAGCAGAAGGGTTCAATAATGGAGCACATTGAGGAGTTCCAAAAATTGAACATAAGGGT
Organism: Pinus tabuliformis; assembly: GCA_031772625.1. NCBI lineage: Eukaryota > Viridiplantae > Streptophyta > Pinopsida > Pinales > Pinaceae > Pinus > Pinus tabuliformis. The sequence goes on along the minus strand of CM062810.1, from coordinate 279,986,332 downwards.
AAAAGATATTCCAGAGGAGCATAGGATTGATGTGTCCATAGGGTCTTTAAAGGATAATATCCAACATGATGTTCGCCTTTGGGAACCTGATTCATTAGAGAAGGCATTCAGGTTAGCAAGAAAAATGGAAATCAAAATAATGGCAACCAAGAAGCATACCACTCTCAACTATAAAGATGGAAGTGTGGTTGCTCCTAGTCTTCCACAACCTATAAGGTTGACACCACAACAATTGGAAGAAAAAAGAGCAAAAGGGCTTTGTTACAGTTGTGATAGAAAATACACTAAAGGTCATAAGTGTGCTGAGAAGAAATTATTCTACATAGATTGTGAAGAGGAAGAAGAAAAGGAGCAAGAAAGGTCAAAAGAAGAGGATATACTCCAGGAACAAAGCCTAGATAAAGAAGAAATGAATCTGACCATATCTTGTAATGCATTGGCGGGAATTACCACTCCTCAAACCATCAAGATAGAAGGACAAATCAAGAAGAAAAAGGTACTAGTGTTGATTGATTCAGGAAGTACCCACAATTTTATTCATTGTAAGGTAGCAAAAGAATTGAATTGCTTCTTATACCCAGCACCAGAGTGTCAAGTGATGGTTGCAAATGGAGGAACAATAAATTTCTCTGGAAAGTGCCATAATATCAAGCTATCGATGGGAGAATATGTATTGACTAGCCCAATGCTTTCCATTCCAATGGGAGGTGCTGATGTTGTACTAGGAGTACAATGGCTACAATCCTTCTGTACAATAGCTTTCAATTTTCAAGAACTTTTCATGAAATTTTCCGTGGAAGGAAAGGAAGTTGAATTAAGGGGTATTGCAGGGAAACCGGGAAAGATAATTAGCTCTAATGGTATGACAAAGCTTCTAAAAAAGGAACAAAGGGGTGTAATTGCACAATTATGTTCGCTAGATGTTTCCACATTGCAATCATCTATTTCTCCAGATCTCCAAAAAGTCTTGGACAATCATTCCAAGGTATTTGAGACTCCCAAAGGTCTCCACCTATTCGTGATCATGATCATGCTATTCATTTGATTCCAGGAAGTGTTCCTCCAAACATCAGGCCGTACAGATATCCCTATGCCTAAAAGAGTGAAATTGAACGTATGGTTGCAGAAATGCTAGAGGCTGGTATAATTCAACCAAGTCAAAGTTCTTTCTCATCTCCAGTAGTATTAGTGCACAAGAAGGATGGATCATGGCGCATGTGTCCGGATTATAGGGAGCTCAACAAGCTCACTATTAAAGATAAGTTTCCCATTCCTGTCATTGATGAATTACTGGATGAATTGCATGGATCAATTTACTTCACCAAGTTGGATCTTCGTTTAGGATATCATCAAATCAAAATGAAGACTGAAGACATTCCGAAAACAACATTTAGAACTCATGAGGGTCATTATGAATTTTTGGTCATGCCTTTTGGCCTTACCAATGCACCTTCAACATTTCAAGGTTTGATGAATTCCATTTTCAAACCATTCCTTAGAAAATTTGTGTTAGTATTTTTTGATGATATACTAATCTACAACAAGTCTTGGAAGGATCATGTTGAACATGTTGACAGGGTGCTACAACTATTGGAGGAGAAACAATTATATGTAAAAAGATCCAAATGTTTCTTTGGAGTGCAAGAGGTGGAATATCTGGGTCATATTGTATCTCATGAAGGAGTTAAGGTAGACCCTAGCAAAATTAAAGCCATTAAGGAATGGAAAATCCCCACATCCATAAAGCATCTGCGAGGATTTCTCGGGTTGACAGGGTATTATCGCAAGTTTGTTAAGAATTATGGGAGAATAGCAGCACCTCTAACAACATTATTGAAGAAAGATGCATTTTCATGGACTCCAGAAGCAACAAAGGCCTTCGAACATCTTAAAGAGGCAATGTGCCAAGCACCGGTCTTAGCTACACCGGACTTCACAAAAACCTTTATTGTGGAATGCGATGCTTTAGCAAATGGAATTGGTGCTGTTTAATGCAAGATGAAAGACCCATTTCTTTTGAAAGTCATCCAATCAAGGGAAAGTTTTTACACAAAGCTATTTATGAGAAGGAAATGTTGGCAATACTCCATGCACTTAAGAAATGGCGACCCTACCTAATGGGAAGACACTTCAAGGTAAAAATGGATCATGATAGCCTTAAATGCTTTTTAGAACAAAGATTATCCTCTGAAGAGCAACAAAAGTGGGTCACAAAGATGTTGGGTTATGACTTTGAAATCATCTACAAAAAAGGGAAGCAAAATGTGGTGGCAGATGCACTCTCAAGAAAGGATGAGGATGTGGAAGCATTGTTGTGCGCCATTTCTATTATCCAACCATATTGGATAAATGAAGCAAGGGAGGAATGGAAGAATGACGAAGAAGTATGGGCACTTATTCGAAAGTTACAACAAGATTCCAGTACGTCTGATACATTTAGCTGGAAAAATGATTCTTTATGGTACAAAGATCGCTTATACCTCTGTAAGAATTCCCAACTAAAACAAAAGATTCTTATGGAATTGCACACTTCTCCCTTAGGAGGGCACTTAGGATTTTTAAAAACTTACCACAGGGTTAAGAAGGAATTTTTTTGGGATGGCCTTAAATCGGATATTCAAAAAGTTGTGGCGGAATGTTTGGTTTGCCAACAAAATAAAGTTGAAACAATTAAGACACCAGGTCTATTACAACCTCTATCCATTCCAAGCCAACATTGGGAGGAGGTTTCAATGGATTTTATCACAGGTTTACCCAAGTCTGAGGGAAAGAGTGTCATCATGGTGGTAGTTGACAGACTTACCAAGTATGCACACTTTTGTGCATTATCACATCCATTTAAAGCCAGTACGGTTTCTACTGCATTTATGGAAACAATTCAAAAGCTACATGGAAACTCAAAGATTATTGTAAGTGACAGAGATCCCATTTTCATTGGACATTTTTGGACAGAATTATTTTCTTGTCTTGGTACTCATTTAGCTCATAGCTCATCTTATCATCCTCAATCTAATGGGAAAACTGAGATAGTAAACAAATGTTTGGAAGGATATCTTCGTTGCTTGTCAAATGGTTTCCTCTGGCTGAATGGTGGTATAACACTTCCTTCCATACAGCAACAAAAATGACCCCATTTATGGCACTTTATGGATATCAGCCACCATCCATCACATCATATTTAAGAGAAAATTCTAAGGTTCAAGCAGTGGAACATCAACAACAAGTCCTCCAACTCTTAAAGGATAACCTCGTGTTGGCACAGAATAGAATGAAACAACAAGCAGATCAACATCGCAGCGAAAGAAGTTTTGATGTAGGTGATTGGGTATTCCTACGGCTACAACCATATAAGCAAATGTCCCTCAAGCAAGCTAAGAAGGATAATAAATTATCACCAAAGTATTATGGTCCGTACAAGGTGTTGCAAAAGATTGGTACTATGGCATACAAATTGGAGCTTCCTGTAGCTTCTCGATTGCACCCAGTTTTCCATGTTTCATGTTTAAAGAAGGTTATAGGCGACAAGCTCCCAGTTCAAACAATATTGCCAGAACTTGACAAGGAAGGAAAAATTATATTGGAACCAGAAGAAGTCACAAAAACAAGAACTCGACAGCTACGAAATCGATCAATTTCAGAGTATCTTATCAAGTGGAAGAACTTATCCGCCGAAGATTCCACATGGGAGGATGAGAATTTTATACAGAAGCATCCAGAACTACTCAAGTGTTGAGGACAACACTTTTTTTCAAGGAGAGGGGCATGTTGGGTCCCTATAATACTAGTAATTACCCCATTACTATTGTAGTTGCATCCCTTATTAATATTGTTGTGCCCCTATTATCCCCATATTGTTATTATTGTGCCCCATAGAATCCCTCTATTGTTATTTTTGTGGAATTATATTATTGTTAGGTCGGCTAGGTTATATTGTGACTCCTTAGACTCCTATATATAGAAAGGAGGTTTTTTCATTTGAATCATCGAAGAATTGTTCATTTATGTAATGTAAAGGAGGTTGCCCCCTCGAAGAGGCTGAATTCTAAGGCGTTGATCTATCTTTTCTATCTTTTCTTGAGCTGGTTTCATAACAATATACAACTCAACAGAAGAGGGAACTAGTAGTTTGCACAGTAGATTTTTTGGTCATTGCAGAACATTTGTACAGAATGGGGGCAGACAAAATATTGCAGAGATATGTACCGGAATTTTAGCATAGTATTCTTGTTGAAGCACATGGGGGAGCTACATGAGGCCATTATGTAGGAAAAGCAACCGCACAAAATATTTTTTGCGCAGGATTATGGTGGCCCACATTGCACAAGGATTCCAAATAATACTGTAAGGTGTGTGATGCATGTCAACAAACTAGCAGACCGTCATAGAGGGATGAACTACTGCTACATCCTTAGGTATCCTTACAGGCATTTGAGAAGTGGGTGATCAATTTTATTGGGCCAATTCAACCACATGGAAAGAAAATGGGCGCACGCTACATTATCATTGTGACAGAATATTTAACCCACTAGGCAGAAGCATAGCCAGTGAAGGATTGTACTTTGGCTACTCTAGCAAAGTTCTTATTTGAATATGTCTTAATGCGGTTTGGATGCCTGAAAGTATTAATGAGTGATAGGGGAACACATTTTCTGAATGAAACAATTAGCTTGATGATAGATGAATTTCCAGTTTACCATCAGAAGAGAACACCATATCACCCACAAGAAAATGAGATAGTTGAAGCTTTTAACAAAATTTTGGAGAACACATTGACAAAGGCCTGTAATGCGCAGTGGAATGACTGGGATTTGTGTGTACCTACGGTACTATGGGACTATAGAAAAACCTGTAAAAAGTTGACAGGGCAAATGCCATTTAGATTGGTCTATGGCGTCAAAGCGGTGATGCCTATGGAGTACATTGTACCTAGTCTGTGCATAGAAGCTTTGAAAAATATGGTGGATCGTGAGGACTTGGAGGACAACTCATGTAGCTAATGGAGTTAGAGGAGGACCGATTTCTAGTAGGATTCCACTAACAAGTTTAGAAGGAACGCGAAAAAGCATGGCATGATTGCCATATCAAGCTTCACACTTTCAAGATAAATGATCTTGTGTTGTTATGCAATAGTAGATTCACCAAATTTCTAGGTAAATTCCAGATGCATTGGTTAGGACCATATATTTTGAGGAAATTACAGAGGGTGGCGTAGTTTAGCTCACGAAGCTAAATGGTGAAACGTTTATGAGAAAATGGGATTCGATTGAAGCTGTATACGGGGGATCATGCCCCTATGCAATGAATATATGACTATAGGATAGTATTAGTGCTCCAGGCAGTTGCAAGGGAGCACGGGACTGTAAACTACTTTTCACAACTGCGAGGAAAAGGTAGCAATAGGTTGCATGAATATTGATGAGGGTGCACCAAATGAAGTTGCACTCAGGACATTGCACCATGGAGGAGGGTGCCACACAGCCCAACCCAAAAATAGTCGTTGGAGTCACTCTAGTTGATTGGACTGAGAAAATCCTATTAGGAGGAGTGGGTAAGCGGTAATTAAGGCAAAAATATTTGAAAATATCCCTCCAAAGGTGCATTTATGAGCAATTTATGGAGGGAGCGGTCGAATTTGAATCCGAAAATCGCTATAAGTATGTCCTGTTGGTATGCAAAGAAACGATTTTTTTCCTACGAATTTCTTGCATTCACCAAGAATAGTGGGCGAGTTTGTTCAAGTACCCCGGGTTAGTTCATTATTTTGATACATTGCTCTGAGTTTCTTTGCAGAAGAGCTCTAAGTCTATGAGTTTTGAGGCCGCGATGTCTAAGGCCCCAACTCCAGAAGCTACAGGCATAGAAGCTACACCAGAAGTACCTATGGTGCCAAGGTCACCTAGGCCAAAACAATTTGCTTCTACGGCAAAGAAAAAAAGCTAGTCGTCGAACTAGTTCGCCACTCACTTCGAAAACATCCGTAGGAGGTGCGGTAGAAGGGAAAAATAGATAAGAAAAAACAACCTTTTGTGCCCCAAGATCTAGATGAAGAGGAACTCTGATAGGGAATTGAGGAGTTGGATGCCGAGGAAGCAGAACCAATCACTATACTTCTTTCATACGTGCCTCCATGAAGAGGACAGAAGAAGGTGACCAAAGACCCTAATTCCAACAAATTTTCAATTGCTACGCCACTACTCCTAGCTGAAGTTCCATTTGATGGTACACTCTTAGCGTGCACAACAACGTTAAAGATGGAAGACTAGGATCTCGTTGACCAGGAAAAACTCCCACATTTAGAAACAAATCAGTATATGACCTGCATATACTATGAAGATACAGGGGTCACGAAGTTGGAACCAATGAAATGGGTTCATGGAGTTTAGCTGGCAGGGCTTTTACACATGCTATTCGTACCTCATTTTCATCGCTCCAATATCAATATGGCATGTGTGCGCTAGTTGCCGACTTTAGTGCATGATGGGTGTTTATGACTTAGTGAGCCTATCCCCACCATGGATATGTTAATCCATAGGATTACTAAGCTAACATATAAAGGAGCAGACCTGGAAAAGGAGTTTGTGGGCAAATCCCTAGAAAAACAACTTGCAGACCGCATAAAGACCAAGTATGTGGTGGCAAAGGGAAAGTGTTATAGCTCCAAATCTCACCCTTGATATTTGTGATGCTGAATTTATGGCCTAGGGCAACCCCTCTTTCCAGACCTGGTCCAAATACTTAAAAAACTATGTTTTATTCCCTATACGTGACATTGCCCTGAGCTAAACGCATGTGTACGCGGGTCAGTGTATACCCAACCCGCGTATATGTCTTAAAACACTTAAAAAAATTAAATCTCCTTAATTTTGGGCAGAGATCATGGGTTTTACTTGTTGATTACCTATTAGTGCCCATGGCCCAACTGTTCCCAATGAATTCCCAACTAAAAAACTACTTTGGGAGAAGTATAAAAAGGCTTCAATGGGAAGGCCTAAGGAGGAGAGAATAGAGAGAAAATTACTCTACTGAGATTATCCTTGATCAGGTCTGAAGATCCTTGTGCTTCTAGCACTTCCCCCACTACAGGAAACCCTTGCTTCCTTGAGTTATGATGTCATTTCACTAATTCAGATATCTTTGTGTGAGTCATGGAAGGAGCCTTTTGAAGACTTGGGATTGGACGGATCCAGAGGACGGTTCTGCTTGGAGCCAGCAAGAGGAAGATTCAGGTGATATCATTCCTTGCTTTGTTTTAGTTATCTGCAATAAAGAAACATTTGTCTTGTTCCCGAAATCAATCTTCTTTATGCATATGATGTTATTGTTATGATTTACACATGAATAATTGTTTCAATTGTATAACTAACCATCTTTCAATATGTTATGAAGTTGATTTCTATATGATACTTGGTCCATATATTGCTATGCTTCTTTGAATTGGCTGTTTTATAGGTTCAAGGATCGAGAGGAACTCTAAGAGGGTTTGAACCCTAGCTGGATCTACTAGAACGAAGGACCCCCAGGTGCACCTCTCTTCACATAGTTTGCTTATTTAAGTATCATGGCTGTGTGGAATGCTTGTTTTTTACTGTAGATAGCCCCTGCTCTACTAGGGTGTTGACCTAAAACCCTAGGGGACTTTGTCCCTCAACAAAATTGGTGACTCCACTGGGGACAACAGTATTGTTGTTCCTATTTTGGGTTATTTTAAGCCAATCAGGGCTCAGCCACTGGTGTTCTTGCTGTAACTAGTTTGTTTGTTCCTGTAGGAACTCAGACTTTAAGTCTGAGCAGTTTCTTCAGACCTCTTTTTTTCTTTTTCTTGTGAACTGTTATATACGTAGTTTTGTCAGGTTATAGTAGCATATGTATGCAATTTTCCCCATATGAACCCGCGTATACGCAGGTTTATTTGGGTTGAATCGCATATACACACCGCTATGTATTGACACAGTCGCATATACCCTAATTTTCCAAGATTTTGTCAAGTCTTTCTATTTCAGAAGATTTGTTTGCTAGTTTGAGTATTTCTTGAGCAGTCAATTTTTGTTGTTAGTCTTTAGTTTTGCAGCAAGTTTACAGTTTCGAATTCTCTTCTGTTGTGGAAATTTTTTGGTCTTGTTTTTGTTTTGTTGCAAGTGTCATCATTTGTTTTTTAGCACACGAGATTTCTTTCTGAGAATCTTGGTTGTTGTAGTCTTCCAAAGCAAAAATATTGGTTTCAATCTTTGTGACAAACTTTATCTTTGTGATCTTCTTGCTTTGTGTCAAAACTACATCTTGTGGCCATTTGCTTTTCTCGCTTTTTGAAAGTAGTTGAGTGACGATTTTGAAAGTTGTCTTTCTTGGTCTTTTGATCATTGTCACCAAGCTCTTTTTGTTGCTTTTTGGTCGTTAAGAGCATCTTGAAACACCTATTTTGTTGAGCTTTCACCCATTTTGAGTTGATAACTTGCAAAGTGTTTTTGTTGCCTATTTTTCGGTCTCAAAGTTTTCAATAGTATTTGGAGTGCTTTTTGAAAAGTTGTTTTCTGTTTTTCCTTTTGAAGAAAACTTCTTAAAAACTTGGTTTTTGCTTTCTTTTGCCTTGTTTTGATTTGGTTTCTTTTTGTGAGTGAAAGTGCATTTTGTTTGTCTTGAGATTTGCTTTTAGTGTTTGGAAGAAAATGAGCTTTGGGATCTTATATTCTATCTAAACATCTTAAGTGGCTAATTAGAAGCGATAATCAATTTACTTTCATTCTTTGCTTTAGAGTAGTCTTAAGTTTTTGCATCAGCATATACTCATTGCATTAGGATAATTTGTGCACCTTTTAAGGAATCCATAGCTTTTGTTAGTTTTTGTGAGTGTGAAGCTTGTTGAAAGAAAAGAAAAGAGAAATTTATTGCTTTCTTAGAAGTTCCTTAGAACCTGGTAGAAATTTCTTTCATCGAAGAACAAAACAATTGCATTTGCATATAGTTTGGTTTTTATTAATTTCTTTTGCATCAAAGAACACCACAAGTTTCACTTCTGTTTATCCCTTGACTTAAGAACAACCCATTTAAAAACAAGCGCTAACTAAAATATACTAGAACTTTTTTATTTTGTCAATTTAGACACACCAACAAGTTTTAGGATATTTTAGGGCCTTGGATTAGGTGAGTGGAGAGAAAACTCTCCAAGGCCACTTTAAACTGTCAAACATAGAAGTCTGAATAACGAGTGCAAATCCAATAGAGTTAAGGAGACCAGGAAAGCTCTGGATCTGGGAGTTAAGCACGAGAATTTTTGAAGATAAGGAAGAGAGATACCCCCTCTCCTACTTGTTGGATTTTACTTCAAGACTGTTCCGCTTGGCTTCTAACACGAGTTGGTAACCTTAGTTGCTTATCCTAGGGAACTACACAGGTGGTTACAGAGGGGAATCCCGTGGCATCTGAGGTCAACATTGTATCACTCTCAGCAGTACTTCTGGAGGGCACCCTTGCGAAGCTTGGGGGCTTGCACCGGCACAGGCTGTTGTTTGGAGGTCAGCATAACTTCCTCTGATACCTGCACTGGTAGGCCTGGGCTGTCATTATCCCAGACTATCTTCAGAAGGACCCTACTTCACTTTCTTGTATTTTGGTGTCCAGTCCTCATCACCCGGAGCGGAAATACTTGAAAGTTGTTTGACTGGCTGATATCTTTTAGAGACTTTTATAGTGTGTGCTCTGTGATCTTAGTTGGCCTAGCTTTCATTTTTTCTTGAGTCTTTAATTAAATATTAATAAAAAATTCAAAGTGGTTGACCTATGGCTTAGACAGTCTCGAAGACTTCGTGGTCTTTCACCACCAAGTTCAGAGCCTTCTCCTAGAAGGTGCAGAGGTAATACTGCCAGTGGTTTTCACCCCGTGGTAGCCGACGCATCAAAGATTGATCCTCTGCTCGGGGGCATTAGTGTTCAGGATAGGCCTGGTACTTCTGCAGAGCTAGAGAGGAATACCCCAGTTCTTTCTCGAGTTCTCTTCCAGTCGGAAGATAACATTGAGGTAGAAGAATTCTCAAAGTCGTTAGCGGCTCCGAATTCTCCTCTACCTTCTGATCATCTAGACGTATTGTTATACGTTGGCACTCCGATGCATAGACCGTCAAGTCCAGGTTATTTAATGCACTTACCTTAGATGGCCACAGCTGGAAGCATGGCATCTACCACGAGTACTACAACAATGCAGACTCCAACATCAGTACAAGGGGGAGGAACTATTTCCATCTCCTTTGCATCTTTATTTGGGTCTATTGCTAGCACATCCTTACTTGGGTCTACCTCCATTTCGTCTACGAGTGGAAATTCCCAAGCCAATGCATCTAGTTCTGGATTTTTCCCATTTGGCACCCATTCACAGGGTATTCCGTCAGTTCCATTTAGGGCCTCCACATCCATGATGAGTGGATCAACTTCATTTCAAGATTTTCCTTTTGGAAGTGGTCATATAACACATTCCAACCCAACGATAGGATCTATGTCGTTCTCTTCTACAGGTCAAGGCAGTAATCCCTTTCAAGGTTGGACTAACCTTGCGGTTAGTGGCATAGGAACTGGGAATCCGTTTTTCAGCCAACAAGGGAATAGGCTATACTCCACAGTTAGTTTGTTTCGAAGTATTCCTTCCCTAGCTAATTCTTGGAATCCTTATCAAGGGCTATCAACTCCTTATAATTCTTTAGGAGGGAACTTCGCTAGTTATGGAGGTTTTTCGCTTAGAGTTGGTCAAACTCCGATTTTTGCTGGACCACAAGGGTCACCTTTTGGTTAAGCGGGTTCTGCTAGTTACTTCGGGCAGCCTGGTGCCTTCCAAAATCCAGGCCAATCTTTTCAGAACTTTGGGAACTCCGCCCAATTTGGGTGGAATCCCCAAGGTCCTCTTAGGCTTCCTTTTCTGGCAACGCTGAATTTTCCAGATCTCACGAAATTGACAAATGATCTAATCAGATACAATCCGGCTTGGCCTCCAGTCCCAACCAAACTCCCATTGGATATTCCAAAATTCGAAGGTAAGGGTGGTGAAGACCCGGGCAACCATGTAACCACATTCCATTTATGGTGCTCATCAAACTCCCTCATTGATGACTCGATTAGGTTGAGACTTTTTCAACGCAAATTAACTGGCAATGCGGCCAAGTGGTATATAGAGTTGCCAGGGGGCAGCTTTACATCTTTCACAATTTGGCTAACATTTTTCTAAACCATTTCTAGTTGCTCGTCCATTATGATGCCGTAATTGAACTTCTGGCCAATTTTCGTCAGGATACGGCAACTCACATCTCTGATCATATTCAGGAATGGAGACGAAGAAAGAGGCTCATTAAAGCTGAAATTCCTCCTGAATACCATCTCGAATGGTTCTTGAAATTATTACAACCTGAGATTTCCAAGGATGTCTCTCTGTCCGGAGTCTATTCTGAAGAGCAAGCTATTTTTCGGGCCCAACAGTTAGAATTGATTTACTCTCAGTCTGGGATTCTTCAGAAAATCTTGCCTGATGCTCCTAGGACTAAGGTTGATATAGCCAAATCAAACCCAGATCCTCATGTAGATGGTATCATTGGATTGATAAACACCAATGCGGTGAACCTGTTGAGCCAATTGCAGCAGTTATCTTTACAAACTACTCCTACCAATCAGGTCACATCGTCTAACCCTTCGCCTTCCCAACCCTCTTCCATTAACACTGTCCAATATTCTAACCCTAAGGAAAATCAAAATTCCAATGGGAAGAAGAAAGGACGAGGTAAGAAGAAGAGTCAAGATGGGAAAGCTGACACAAACAAACCCGGCAATAGTGTTGGTGAGGGTGGAAAGCAGTCCAAAAAGAAAGTTAAGTTTCCATGCAAGTTATGCAATGGAGACCATTTGACTCATCTCTACCCCAAAATTCAAGATGCTTAATGCTTTTTAGTGTAGCAAGGGTCTTCTAGCTCTCAAGTTGTGTTAAGCAACCCTTTTCCCCAAGGGAAGCAGTTTCTTGTTGGTGCAAATTCAAATCTTGGTACCTCTGCAGGGGGCAACCAGGAAGGGGATAAATCATCAAATGTTTTCATGATGGGTTCTCATGTTAATGTGGCCACTCGGTCATGTGATTACGGTGAAACTGAAACATCCAAGGAAAAATATGCTCCCGAAACTATCAACCAACTTCATATTGAGCGACCCTCTGTCAAGAATATACCTCAGATACCAAAAGGTTCTGCTAAACGTGCGACTATCAACCCCAATGCTAGGACTACCTAGAATTACTTCATTTTTTAGGATCTAGCCCAGAGTCCATGTGTTATGTCCATTTTAGAGGTGCTCCAGTCATGTCTAACTTAGCGAAGTGCTTTGCTTTCGGTGATAGGGGCAGTTGATCCAAATAATGCCTTAGTGCTCACTTTTGACATGCTCAATGTCAAAAAGTGACTCCCTCATCATATGGATTTTCAAACTAAGTCTACTTAATGAAAAACTAATATTTTTTGAACAGTTGTAGATGAGGGGGCTTCCACATCTGTAATTTCTATATCATGCTGGAAGGCCATTGGATCTCCTTCGGCTATTCCTTCACCTACCCTCCTAACAACGTTTGATGGGCATTCTCATAGGCCGCATGGGATTATCCCAGCCTTTCCTATATGTGTTGGGGGAAAGGCCGTTAATATCGAAGTAGAAGTCATTGATGCTAACCTAGATTACAATATCCTCTTAGGAAGGAACTAGATCTATGAAATGGATGTCGTTGTTTCGACTCTATTTCGTGTCATTTGCTTTCCTCATGAGGGGAAAATTGTTAAGGTTGATCAATTGGATTATTCTCCAGTTGATCCTCGAGAAACTTCGGACTCTACTGTTCCCTTAGTGGATAACCCACCTATCAAGAATCTAGGAGTTGGGATGTAATCTTCATTGATGGGCACATTTGATTTTCCCTCTCCTATAGCTAGAATCAATGTCATTTCATCATCCAAATAGTCTTCACGAGAAGAGTTCTTATGAACTCATTATTTTTCAGACCCTTGGACCTTACCTTCACCTACGACCACATTAGATGAAGGACAAGTTGGTGGAATGGAATTTCCTATGTCTGCAGCAGAGCTTAGATATCAGTTTATCATCAACTCTGTAGACAACCATTCTACTCCTTTCTTTGAGGAGGAGTTAGATGGTGATGTGGCTCCAACTTGGACCCTTGATTCTACCTCCTCTATGGACTGCTTAGATATGGTTTTACCATCTGAGGAGGCAATCTTAGAAGTAATTATGGGTGTAGATCGACCTTGGGGAGACTTACACCATCGTTCATATTTTCTTCCCCCATTGCGAGAGGTCGAGTCCAGGTGTTACTATCTACTTACTAGCGATGTTTGTACGGTATCAAATCCTTTGGCTCCAGCACACATTCATGCCGAAGGTAACATGTCGGTCAGTCAAAAACCGTACCAATAAACATCTCTAGGAACCCTAGCGTGATAGAAAATGCCTTCATTAGAGCTGAGTGTTCCCCTGAAGAGATTCAAATTTACACCGACCTCTTCAAAGAGTTTCTTGATGTATTTGCTTGGTCTTATGAAGAAATGCCTGGTATTGACCCATCCATCATTCAACATGAGATCAAGGCGTATGAAAACGCTAAGCCGATTAATCCTAGGAAAGCAGCAGCTATTAAAGCTGAAGTAGAGAATTTTCTCAAGGCAGGTTTTATATACCCTGTTCCTCTTACAGATTGGGTTTCTAATCCAGTTCCAGTTGATAAAAAGAAAGGAACAATCCATGTATGCATTGACTTTAGGGATTTGAACAAAGCTTGTTCGAAAGATAATTACCCCACACCATTTATTGATCAGATAGTTGATGAATGTGTGGGTAATGAGATTTTTTCCTTCATGGATGGATTCTCTGGTTATAATCAAATATCTATCCGTCTAGAAGATCAGCACAAGACAACTTTCATATGTCCCTGGGGTACCTTTGCGTACAAAAAGATGCCTTTTGGTCTTAAAAATGCTGGAGTGACCTTTCAGCGGGCCATGTCATACACTTTCCACGACATCAAGCATGTCATCGAAGCATACTTAGATGATTTAGCTGCTCGTTCTCGAAAGAGAATTGATCATCCTGGTCACCTTCGATTGGTTTTCGAACGATGTCATTTTTACAAGATCCAGTTGAATCCAAATAAATGCATTTTCGCAGTTACATCAGGTCGGTTGTTAGGGTTCATTGTGTCAACTGAAGGGATTCATGTTGATCCCTTCAAGGTAGAGGCAATAATTCAGTTGCCTCCCTCTTCCTCCATTCAACAACTTTAAAATCTTCAGGGGAAGGCTAATTTCTTAAGAAGGTTTATAGCAAATTATGCCAAGATCACTAAAGGGTTTATGCGTTTGCTGCGGAAAGGAGTTCCATTCGTATGGGATGATTTTGTGCAATGGTCATTTGATGCCTTGAAAAAGGCATTAGTCTCTGCCCCGCTTTTGAGTCCACCAGATTATGGTAGGGATTTCCTTTTATATCTCGCCGCTGCAAAATCAACCATAGGTATGGTTCTCATTCAGGAAGACGATGCTCTCATAGAGAATGTGATTTATTACTTGAGCCGAGGCTTGGTAGGTCCTAAACTTCGCTATTCTCATATTGAGAAGTTGGCCTTGGTAGTTCTCCATGCTGTTTAGCGGCTCTGCCATTATATCTTGCTACGCAAAACTTTTGTCTTAGTGGTGGTCAATCCGTTGCAATTTGTCTTCAGTAGGCGAGTGATTGGGGGCAAATACAATCATGGATTGTCATTTTACAAGAATTCAATCTCGAGTTCTTGTCCACCAAATCTAAGAAATCTTTGGTTTTCACAGAGTTAATTTCTGAGCTGCCTTGTCGAGAGGATACTGTTTATGAGGAAAGTTTTCCCGACGAACATCTATTCCTCATCTCTTCACAAAATATGGAGATATCACTGTCTATATCCAGACTTCGAAGTTTCCCTCTACTTTCTCTAAGGATGAACGTCGAAAATTACGTCACCTGGTTAAGAAATATGTCATCATTGGTGATATGTTATATCTTCGAGGGGTTGATTCGATCCTTAGGCATTGTTTAACCTTAGAGGAAGCAGAGTCTATACTCAATGATTGCCATAGTGGAGCTTCTAGTGATCATATTTTAGGGCTTGCTATAGCCCAGCGTATCTTGTGTGCCAGCTACTTTTGGCCTTCATTCTTCAAAGAATGTGTTAAAGCGGTCAAACATTGCCACCCCTGTCAAGTTTATACTCGGAAGATGTGTGCACATCCAGCTCCTCTTTTTCCTGTTGTCACTGTTAGTCCTTTTACTAAGTGGGGTATTTATTTTACAGCTTGTAATCCGCCTTCAACAGCAAATCACAAGTACATTATCGTTGCCATAGACCACTTCACGAAGTGGGCTGAGGCCATGCCCACTTATAAAAATGATAGTGAAATAGCAGCATTGTTCTTTTTCAATCAAATTGTCTCAAGGCTCAGTATCCCGAGAGAGATTGTCACTGACCATGGCAGTCATTTCCAGAACCAACTAATGTCTGAATTGGCTCTTAAATTGGGTTTCTAGCAGGAACACTTATCTCCATATTATCCTCAGGCCAATGGATAGGTTGAGGCTATGAACAAAACCCTTAAGACGATCCTGCAAAGGATGATCGACAAAAATTGGTCCAATTCGCATCTTATGTTGTATCCGCCTCTTTGGGCATACCGAACCTCGGTAAAGACTGCCACAGGTTTTACACCTTTTCAGATAGTTTACGAGCTGGAATCTATCTTTCTTTTTGAATGTGAAATTCCATCTCTTAAGCTATTTGTTGAGCTCCTTTTAGAGACTTCTAGTCTCGAAGAGTGCCTCCTTCATTTGGGACATCTCGATGAGCAGCGTCGAGATGCTACCACAGTCAATGAGGCTCATAAGAAAAGGGTTAAAACTCAGTACGATAAAGTTGTCCCTCTTTGAGTCTTTTCTGAAGGCAACCTTGTCTTGGTCTATGACCAAGATAAAGATGCCTAGGGGGCAGGAAAGTTAAAGCCTATGTGGTACAGTCCCTTTATAATTGAATGAGTTTTAGAAAAAGGGGTGTATGAGTTAGTCGATTTTGAAGGGAACAAGTTGGCAAAGCCCCGAAATGGGCTCTACCTTAAGAAGTACTTTGCTTAAGTAGTAGCTAGGCAATGGCTTCTTTGTATATTTTGTATTTTTGTACATATCTCATAGGGATTTTTTGATATGCTGTGGCGAGTGTTGATAGATGATCTAGTCTATTTTGGATTCGCCGATGGTGCTAGTCAACACACTCAGAACATCGCTTCCGCAGCTTGGGTGATCTATTATCCAACTGGTCAGTTGATGGTATCAAGGGGAGTATGCATTGGTCCTGCGTTAAATAATATGGCTAAGTATATTGCCATCATTAATTTACTATCTGAAGCTATTTCTTATGGAATTGATTCGTTGGTAGTCTATCTTGATTCACAACTGATAGTGTCACAATTGAATAACATTTATTGGGTAAGGGATCCATGTTTATATCACCAATATTTAAGAGTGAGGTTGTTGCAAAGATCATTTACTTACATTACTTATTTGCACATTCCAAGATCTCATAATTGGTTAGCAGATTCTATTGCTAATCAAGCTTTAGATTGGCACATTATTCATTCATCACAATAAAATCAAGCATCAAAAAGTTGAAACTGTATATATATATATATATATATATATATATATATATATATATATATATATATATATATATATATATATATATATATATCATAAAACATCCCGAATGTACATAAGTGTGTCTAAAATAATATACAAAAATTGGGACTCAAATGCCCATAATCATATCCAAACTATCTATGACTCAGCTCAGGATGAGCACCAAAGTATGCGACTATAGCCTTAGCCACCCGCCTAAGAGTCCGAACCCAGTCCCGTGGCATTCCAACCATGTGATGTTGCATATCTATAGGGAGATCCTCTACCACTGCCATCGGTACTCGGTGAGTTAACCACACCAAGTTCCGCTGAAGTGTGTATAGGACCCGCTCTGTATCGGCAGCCGCCTCTTCGGCACCTCGGCTGCGACATCCATGCCGTGGGAAACCATCTGGTCGTACTGGCCCAATATCTGGAATATGATCATTACATTAGTCATTTGAATCCCATCAAAAATATTTTTCAAGTTCATTTTCATATTTGAAAAATCATAAAAATCATAAAAATCATAAAATCAAAAACATTTATTACCTATATCACCTCATGCTGCGGTGGTGGTAATGCTAGATCAGGATCTCCTCGGAAGTCCAAGTCGACATAAGGTTAATCATCCATTGCGATGATTTGCTGCTCCCACCAGGAGAAGAAATCATCGTCAAAATCTGTCTGCGGTACGTCCCCACCTCCTAGTCGTTTCATCAGATCAACCCACTTTCCCATCTATGGATCTCGTGGGCTACTGATCGGAACTGGTACTCTAGGGCGTAGCACTAGGACCCTCTCGAAAAAGAAGGAGCACATAATGGTCCCATACCCAAAGTTTTTGGTTTGGCCCTTTTTGATATATGATAGCTAGCACTTCAAGTTGGTGAGAAGAGGAGTACACCAATCAAATACTATGGTGAGATAGTCTACCGCCAAGCTCATGGAAAGCCGTGAAGCCTGGTGTAAGGAAGCTGATCCATTCACTCTGGATATAGTGAACAGGATGATCCTCAATGACAAACTCTCTATGTACTTGATTGGAATTTTGCTTCCAATCTTTTCTAGATGGCTTGGGCAGTATATATGCACATAGTCCTCGATAGAAAGGCTACCTCATGATTGACCTGTAGAATGTACTACCTTTCCCCTCCGGGAAAGGCCTGTGATAAAATAGATATCCTCAATCTCTATCCTTAGTGTCATTTGATCAATCATGAATGAGTCATCCTCGACGCTCCAGTAGTGAATGAGCATTTCGAGCAAGCGAGTCTTTTCCTTCATATTTGGCATTTTGAAAATTTTTAGCAAACTGCACCCTCTTAAGGCATCCAAGGCTTGTTGATCGTTCATAACCTCATCATCAACAGTGGCATGCTCCCTTTCCCTCCAGGTGATTGGCATCTTGAGGAAAAAACAAATTTGGACCATTATTTTTTTGTTTTGAAATTTAAACAGCATATACGCGAGTCTGTTTTATACATAGTCACCTCTAGGGCCTGCGTATACACAAGTTGCATATAGCCAATCCACGTATACACCGCGACAAATTTTTTGACATAAATTCAATGGTGAAACTTTAATTAAAATTCTTAAAACCAATCACAAATTGATGCAAGACAAGTTTGGGGGTTACTTGGTGATTTTGGGAAGATTTGAATGGTCGGATTCGACAAAAGGCAAAGCTTGCTTCTTTTTCTCCAGTCCTTATGCTCTCAACTCAAACAGTAACAATGGTGAGTCAAAAAACTATTTTATAAGCTTTGAAAATGTCGAATTTTTTCAAAACTTGATTTTGTTTTGTCTCATGTAACTTTTAACTTCGGAGTTTGGAATGTCGAGAATGGATTGTTTTTCAGGACATTTTGGATGCTTTTTTGATAGTTTCGAGTTGGTTCCATGACTGCTGACCCATCATGGTAGGTATCGTTTTCTAACTGGCATATAGGTTAGGGAATCCATCTTTTCGTTGCATTTTGCATACTAGCCTCCATTTGTCGATACACTTGCCATAAGGTCGGTCCCATTATGTTATGGTTCGTAAACCATCTTCACTCACCGATTTTTTTAAAATCATGGCACGGTGGTAGAGCCATCCTTTTCATGGGCATAGTTAGCACCTCATTGACATTTGTTTCCAATGTTGCTTCGATTTGAGTAGGCTCGGGAGTCCTCTGTAGTCCCACCATGACTTATGCGATGAAGACTCATTCCTCTTTGCTTCTTCGTTTCATTCTAGCCTTATACCCTAGAGGCTCCTTCGTGTTGAGTTGTACTACTGCATTGAATTTTGACCATTTGCACCTTTGGCCTTGAGCCGGCTTCACTTGGACTTGTATTTAAGCCACTTTTTGACAATGTCATCTGAGAAACCAAACTTGCAATCCCTTAGCTTCTACAACTTGACACCCTATGACCCATGGAAGGAACATACCTTTGAGTGTCTTTGACCAATTTTTGCCTCCCTGCATTGAGCATAGGATTTTTCCAATCCCAGGAACTAGATCATCTGCTTCATCGACACTCGTTATTTCCACTGTATTATAGCATTCTTTTATTGTTTTTCCAGCTTAAAGAAAAAGAAAAAAAATTATATATTCCAGAAAAGAGCGGGAATGGAACTATATTTCCATTTATTGTTAGCAACTAGAGTCAGTGATGTTGCCCTTGAAAAAAGCACTCAAAATAAAGTCTCTCCTCCATTTGGGAGGGATTTAGTTTGACTTAGGTATGCCTTAACCTTGTCATTGAATCAGTTCTCCTCCGATTGGTTATCTCTTCCAATCATATGGAGAATTCGTTCGTGCCTCCTGCATGACAAACTTATATAGAGTCATCATATGCTGCCACATGGTCATCATTGAGTCGTGCTTTTTTTCAAGGGAAGTTAGCCTGAGTCAGCCTCTCTGCGGTGTCTCTTGACTCATTTTTCAGTCAGCCATCCCTGATATTCAGTGTCTTGTCTATCATCACATCATTTATATTGGTCCTTTACTCATGCCGGTTTGAGAAGGTCTCCATTGACTTCTTGCTGGCGGGTCTTGTCCTTATTGATGACAACATCTTGCTTTGAGGACAGGCCTAGAGCTGCACTCTGGCCTTATTTTCATTATTGATAGGTTACCTTGTGCTCAGCATTGATCAGTATCATGGGTCTTTGACTGAGTGGTTTCCCTTGTGTTGATGCCTCGAAAATCGCTGCAAAAACATCGGGGAAAACCACCCGGTCCGGACCTTAAAGGCAGCTCCTTTTCCGTTTGGTGTGGTGGCTCCAACTGGAAATAATGGAACCAGTTTCCCAATGATTGGTAAATAGGATGGATAAGTGGTTGATTCTCTAATATATAATGATAATGGATGAATGATTTAATCTAAAAAGTAAAATTATGAACAACTATCCTATCCTGGGAAGTTTCTGCTTTAGTGTAACTTTTGATGATCTTTATCTACAAACAGGCATATAGATGACTCTATTGATAAACAAAGACATTTATTCATATGATAATTACTTTGTTCAAGTAGTTGAACAAAGTAATCATGAAAACATTATTACATTATTCTTCATATATATCATAGACATAAATACGATTGAAAGAAAAACACTCCTTAGACATTCAATAGTGATAAGTATAAGGACTGCTGTTAAAACACATACATATATCCAATGATAGCAAGATTAAATAAATGTTGATTCACATGCAAGAATGAAGCAAGAGCATAGATAATAGTACCATATGTTATTTAGATCACTCCCAAAATCAATCACATTCAAATTCCTTCTTCTAACTTAGAAACACTTCCACAACAAGGCAATAGTGCACATCTCATCAAAGCTTTCTTCATTAAAATTCAGAATACTGGCCCAGTCTTCATAAAAAATATATTAGAAGCATAATAGTGTGACTTCCCGATTTGAGTCCATACAAAAACTAAGGACCCTTTCTAAATGCATGAAAGGGCCTATAAATACTAATTAGGCTAACTAATTACAAAATAAAAATGTTATTAATTGGTACAACTAAATTATGAGTATCTCCTCAAAATCGGCTTGTTTGCAGTCGACAACATGATTCATTGTTTCAAATGATCTCCCTTTGGCTTGAGCTAGAAGATAGCAAACATCGGTTGCAATTCTGGAGGGCGACTCAGAAAATAATGCAGTTGAGTTGAGTATGCGGCATCATGGATTTCGGGAATCATGTAACCAATCGCATCGGTTAAACATTTGAGTGCGGCCCTTTGACTGTATGGTTTAACTAAGAAAAACCAAAAAGTATCCCAAGTTAAACTTTGGATGTTGGCGATTAATCTTCCATTCTTCTCCAATTCTTGATTGCATGTTTGTTCCAATGCTTTGGCTGACGGTAATTTACCTGGAGTGCACTATGAAATCATGTTAGACAGATAAAGAGTGTCATTGATTAACTCAATTAAATTACTGGTTGATAATCTGCATCTTGAGGTTTCTCTCTCTACTTTCATCAGTTGTGACTGCCATTCTAGGAATAGGATTTCTTTGTGTGACTCTAGAATTTTAGGCAGATTCGCAGCTTGACCTTCACTGGTGTCTTTCCAAGCAAGAAAGTTGGTTAAAGTCTCATCGGCCTGTTCCAAATCCTGTCTGGCATCGACTGATTTGTCAACTATTGATGCAGTAATCTCACAAAGGGGCTCAACCAGAGAAATGTTATGACATAGCAGTTTTAGCTGTGTAATCAATGCTTTATTGATTTGGAGAGCTTCGGACCTGAAATCTGTTGGTTGCGGAAGACTCTTGAACTTTTCTACTTGGTGTGACAGTTGAGCGATTTGCTCATCTTTCATATTACTCATTTGTTCATTCATTGCCTTCAACCTGGCTAATGCTTCAGATAATTCCTTTTGTTTCTGTACTGCGCTTAAGTCTATCCTCTGCTTCTCCTTGAGCAATTTCTCATTTAATTGATTATTTATTTGCTGCTGTGTTGATAGTTGCTGTTCTAACTGTTCTATTTTTTGTTGTCTTTCAGACATCTATGACTGCAATGAAACAATTGTTTGGTCTCTTTCCTTAAGTAGATTGCTTACTTCCGAGGCTTTATCCATGGTGGCTACCGAATAGGCTCCGGCATACTGAGAAAGTTTTTTAAGGTCATCAGAAGGAGTAAATTTCTCCTTCCACACCACATTAGCCATCTCTGTTTGTGCTGGTAAAAGGGAAGATTGATCAAGTCTCCTCCTTTTCCTTTGTCTTTTCACTATAGCCCTGTGTTTGGGACTGTAAAAGACATCTAATGGTGGTATGTCTTCTATCTGCAAAACAATCTGATCGGATGGATCTTTAGGAATTATTTCTGCATCTTTGTTGATGGATAGGTCGTTGGTTCCTTCAATTGGAACCGTAGTTGTTGTTGTCTCTTGACCGACTATTACTTGAGGTGTGTTGAACCCTTGTGAAGTCTCGGGATTGCTTATAATGAGTGAAATTGTTGCCACTCTTTGAGGAATTTGGGATCAATCTGAGTATCTATATCAATATATTCACTGTCCTGTTTCTTTTCTTTCTCCTGCTCTGTTTCCTGTTCTGCTTGCTTTTCTTGCTCGGGAATCTTCTCTGTAGCAGGAGGTTTGTTAATAATTTGCTATTCAGGCTCGCTTGACTAAGTTGTTGGGACAGTAGCTAATAAGTCTAGAGGCAGAGTTTTCAACCTCTGTTCTCTGAGCCTATTGAATTCTACCAACCCTTTATCTTTATATTTCATTTTGGCCAATGTTTTTACCTGAAATAATGATTCTGATTAAGAAAACAGGTCATCAAATTCATCTTTTTCATGATCAAACTTTGTAAGTTTGGCTTGTTCAAGCACGTTATAGGCAACTTTCCTTGGGTCATATTTCCTGTTAGGGATGGTTGCAAGATTGAGCATGTTTATTTTTTTTGTCTCTTTCTCCGCATGTTTGTAATCATGTAGAGTGTAAACACCGCACCTCAAAGGAAATGTAGGCCATGACTTCTTTTTAGAATTCCTAAGAGTTTTCGATGTTCCTGTTGTGGTTATTTGGTAGGCCAACTCTCGAGCCAACAGCTTATCAGGTATATACAAAGGAAGGACATGGGGTCTTGCGAGGCTACCATAAACCCTTATATATGTGAACTTGTCTTCCCCAAACCAATTCCCTATAGTAGTCAAGTCAATCGCTGCTTCATCTGAAATCCTTGGGGCAAGCTTATCAAAAATGGCATAATAGATAGGTAACATGAAACCATTACAGATTTGGTACAAGTGGTCTTTATAGTGTGCATTCTATAACATCTGATGATAAATGTGGATTGGCTTAGGGTCTTGTGCAGTCCCTCTCCACCCGAGTACCGGGTATTCAGAATTAAAACAAAGAGTATCCATAATATAAGCACTATAATAAAAAGGGGGAATGATTTTGGTGGTTTTACGTGCATTTGATCTGAAGTCAAGAATTGCAACGGCTAATTTATTAGACAATATGTTTGCCCAATCCATCACATAACTATTAACCGCCGCTTCCATTAAAGGAACCATTTCAATAGTGAACTTTGCATAATCATGCATTCTCCACATTCTACACATCATTGCCCCAGCATAACAATAAGGAGATGACAATGAATCCACGGAGTACTTACCCGATGATTCATGTCTGTGCTTTTCGGGATTCTATCTCCATTGCTTAATTGGGGCCGATTCAGTCTCGTTCTCTACTGCGAATTTCTCCAAAAAGGCTTTGTTGTATTTCTTTTCAGGTTCGGGCAAATGATATATCTTCTTTAAGTCATCAAGCTGAAATGAACCAAAAATTCTTCCATCAACTGTGCAAAACGTACTATTTGAAACTGGAATTTCTTCAACCACCCTTCTGACTACATCAGTGTATGGAAGAATTTTCTCTCGTGCTGCTATCCTGTGCAAATATAAGTCGGCTAAATCTTTTAGGGAAGCTTCTGATTTATTAGTTGAGTCTGCAGTAGCTTCTTCCGACACTTCCTCAGGCGCCTCTGCTTCAATTAAATTGTAGATACTTTGCAAACTTGTATTTCCAAGGCCGAGACACGTAGTGTCTGAGATTAAACCTTTTTTACTTGGTCTTGGATCAATGGTGGGTTGCACTGTTTCTGTAGGAGCCGCTGCTGCCACGGATCTCTTGGATTTCTTTCCCATTTGTTTCAAAATTTTTATTTCGGCGGAGTTCTGTGCAAGGAATGAAAACAACGTGATATACAGAATAGGTAGTATGAGCCAATATGAAAGAATTATATCGATTAGCGGATAATAAAAGATTATAATGAAACTACTGCAGATACAATCTAAGGGAAAATCTCGATATAACTGCTTCATTAATTGGTTGTTTAAGCTATCAATCATGGTAAAGGAGTTTGTAAATACCCATCATATCATTTATATGATGAATGATCCATTCAAGCGTGGCTTAGATTTTTTGGCAGATAATCAGAAGTAAATCACAATTGGTGATTGGTAACGTGAACGGAAAGATTTTAATAATAGTCCAAAATATCCTTTGATTACCAAAAGGTGATACAATGCATGCAAGCCGTTTAAATATGTTTCAAAACACGCGCCTTGATTTAATGCATCGCAATCGGGGATGGGTTCGGGTCATATTATTTATGCCATTGCAAAATCGTCAATCGCTGATGGCGATATGCCTTATCGCATCGGAGGATTTGAAGGTGTCACAATTCATGTATTGGGTTGTTTCGGCTAACTGTCAATGGCGCTACCCTTTATTGCATCGGAGAAATCAGGGAGGCGTTTCTCTATACTATGTGTTTTTGCCTTTCCCCGATATCCGATAGCGATTTCCTTTTTTGGATCGGAGTGAGTCAATGGGTCTTTTATATATGTTTTCTTATTATTGCGATATGCGATCTTGCGATCGCTTTATCGTAATAACAAAGAACTTTATAATTATTTAAAAGACCTATTTTCTTATTGTTCAAGAAGGTTTATTTTAAAAATCATTTCCATTGGACCTTTCGATGAGGGTTTTTCTAATGATGAGTTAATACCAATTTATTCACACATCTATGTTTAAAAGGGACCCATTTCATATTATAATTTTAAAGAAAATTTTATAAAATGGGGGGTTGTTGTACAGCACAACAATTGGCGATTCACTGGGAGAAACAGTTATCTCTGAGAAATGTTAAAATACTTAAACTTTCTTAATCTGGAAATCTTATCTGAGCAAAAAAAATCTAATATAACTAGGCAATCATAAATTCTGAATATAATGATAACTATTTCTGCTATTTTCTTCTCGTGTTAAAATTAAATACATTCTATGTTTTAAATTAGCCTTAATTGGTTGATAATGATAAAATAAAAAACTTTTCCATCTTAGCTTTATAATGACTCCTCTGTCATAGGTAGAGCCTCTGCTGCCAGCAAACGTCTATAGTCTCGACAGGGATACCTTTTAACCATTTGATCATTCATTATTCCATCCGTTTCCGAGTATAATAAAAAAGAATGAATTCAAAAATATGTTTCCATATTTTGTATTACTTTTCTCTTTTTTTGTAAGATAAAAAGCCATTGTCCTGGTTTGGTGGCCAGCTGTTTGACAATGCCATTCACTGGTTGTAGTTTAACTGAACAAGTTGGCTCATGATGAGACCCCTTGTCTTATAATTATAAGCCATTACCCTATTTGGTATGCAGTATTGGTAATTTCGGTTGAACTATTCCCCTAATGATCATGGTAAGCAGGCTTGTAATAAGACCTCTTATCTTTTATATCATACATATTTTAGAATTACACTCTGAGTAATTATAAACTTTGATGAATGGGATGAACAATTTTCCCCTTAAGAGAAGATGGATGACAGGGTAAGAGTTGAAGATGCTAAGATTGAATCAGTTTCTATTTTGTATTGATAACCGTTTTCAGGCTGCTTGAAAACATTAAAATGATTTACAGTACTTCTAAATCTTGAGAAGATTTCACAAAAATAAAATGAGGTTTTCAGAATCTAAATATACCTAATTTCATAGAAATCTTTCTTTCATTTAAGGCTTCCATTTCTCAAAAGTAAATATCAAAAACTATTTCTTTTGAGTAACTTTTCAACATAGTAAAAACCAATGGAAGGCTTCATACAACTTTATTTTCCTAAAATTCTAACAAATAAACTACGTATACAAATTTTGCTGAAAATTGAATATTTACAAAGGGAGAAGGGGTTACCTCCTCAATTGAAGAATTTTTTCAAGATAAGACTGTTAACAGGAAGAGAATCTCTCTTTCCTGATAGATCTTGCAATATGAAAGTAGAAGGGCCTATCTTCTCGTTGATTTGAAATGGTCCAAGTCACATTTTCTAGAACTTAGTGTGTTTTCCTTTATCTTCATGGGCTTTGTCCCATTTCAAAACTAGATCACCAACTTGTAATTGCTTTGAATTGGTTGAAGTTGTATCAAAAGATGACTTGATAATTTGCTGATGTTTTGCATGTATAATTCTGGCTTTTTCCCTTTCTTCTTCTAGTTTCAAAATTTGATCATATCTTAGTTGAATAGAAGATGAGGGACTTTCTTCAATAAACTGCACTAAAGCTAGGGATGGAAGTACTAAATTTGCTGGTATGAAAGCTTCCTTTCCATATACTAGATTAAATGGAGAAGTGCCTATGGAGGCCTTCTGTGTTATTCTGTCAGCCCATAGTGCAAATATCAAAGATTTATGCCAGTTTTTATGATTCTGCTCAATAGTTCTCTTAATAATTCTAATAAGATTTTTATTGGTGGATTCTGCTAAACCATTACCCTGGGGGTAGTAATTTGCAGAATACTTCAATTTAAATTCCCTTTTGATAGCAAACTCAAATATAGAATTTTCAGAGAAATAAGATGAATTATAAAAAACAAGAGCGTTTGGGACACCAAACCTGGTAATAATGAATTGATCTATGAATTCCATGATTGCCTTAGAGTTTGTTGTCTTCAAAGGAATTGCTTCAACCCACTTAGTAAATTAATTAGTGGCAGTAAGGATATACTTATGATGTTTGGATGAAGGTCGAGTGATTTCTCCAATGATGTCCAATCCCCATTACTCAAAAGGTTGTTCAATGTTTACTGGTTGCAAAGGGAAAGCTAGCTTCCTTTGTCTTCCACTGGAGGTTTGACAACTTTGGCATTTCCTTACATATTCATGAGCATCTCTGAACAAGGTGGGCCAATAATATACAGCATGAATGATTTTTTGAGCTATTGTATCAGCTCCAAAATGCCCTCCTACTGGTCTGTCATGTAACTCTTGCAAAACTTTTTGTGCTTTAGGTTTTTCTAAGCATCTTAATAGAATTGAATCATAATCCTAAACAATACATCATCTACAATTATGAAGTTTTTCGCTTTCAATCTAATGGTACGTTTGTTTTTATAGGAAAGATTAGAAGGAGCGTATCCATTTTTTAAATAGAAAATCAGATCTGCATATTGTGATTTAGGATTTGTGGTACTTATCTGATTGATTTCTTCAGTATCTTCTGTACCTTCAGGTTCTTGGATGTTGGATGCTTCTGCTAACAACCTACAAAAACCTTGGCCTTTGACAATCTTTACTGGTTTGATTTCTAAGTCATATTCTTGTAATGCTGTGACCCAATTTGCTCTCTTTTCTCTTAATTCCCTTTGAACTAGTAATTGTCTTATTGCTGAAAAAGGAACTATAAATTTTGTGTGAGCTTTTAAGAGAAAGGGTATGTAGTGTTTAATGGCTTTGTACACAACAAAGGCCTATTTTTCAACTTCCAAGTAATTTAGTTCAGCACCTTGAAGATTTGCGCTGTAAAATGAGATTGGTGCTTCCAAGTTTTGATCATTAATTTGAGTCAGCACTGCTGCATAAGACGAAGCGGATGCGAGGGTATATAGCATGAAATGACTTGAAAAATTGGGAGTGCTTAAAGCAGGGGCATTAATGATTGATTGTTTGATAGAATCAAATGCCTCTTTTTCTGCAGGTCCCCATTTAAACACCGAATTTTTCTTAATCATTTTTTGCAATGGTAAAATAATCTGGGAAAAATTTGGAACAAATCTTTTGAAAAAGTTAATTTGAGCCAAAAATGACTACATGGATTTTTTATTATGAGGGAATGGAATATCAGAAATCTCTTTAATTCTATCTGGATCAATATAAATACCATCCTTTGAAAAAATGAAGCCCAAAATCTTTCCTTGATTAAGAGAAAAAAATGACTTCTTTGGGTTAAGCGAAATACCATACCTTCTGCAGCGTTCAAATATTTGTTTTAAATCGTGTAAATGATTAGACCTTTTCTTGGAAAATACAGTAATATCATCTAAATAGACAACTACTGATTTATTGATCAATCCTTTGAATGCTATGTCCATTGCTCTTTGGAATGTAGCTCCTGCATTGATAAGTCCAAAAGGCATTTTTTGGTAAGCATAAGTTCCCCACTTAGTTCTGAAGGTAGTTTTAAGCCTATCATCAAGATGGACCAAAATTTGGTTATATCCTAAAAAACCATCTAAAAATGACATTAACTCAGAACCAGCTACCGAATGGAGTGTCTGCTCCATGGTAGGTAAAGGGAAGTTATCCTTTTGGATTGCCTTGTTAAGATTTCTAAAATCGATACAAATCCTAATGTCACCATTTTTCTTTCTTACTGGCACCATATTGGACACCCAGTTTGAATGTCTGACAGGAAAAATTATCTTAGCCTTCAAGAGTTTATTTAGTTCAGCCTTTATTTGACTCTCTAGGTTAGGATGAATCTTTCTTAACTTCTGTTGCACTGGCTTTTGTTCGGGAAGCATTGGAATAGTATGCTGAATGATCGATGCATCGTATGTTTTCAAATCATCATATTTCCAAGAGAAGACATATTTGTTTTTCTGTAATAATCTAATGAATGTTGTTCTTTCTTCTGAAGAAAGTCCTAATCCCAAATTGATGTTTTGAGGGTTTTCCTCAGTACCTAGGTTTATCAATTCAAATCTTAAAGTAGAACTCTGGAGTTTTGAATTGGTCACCTGTTTAAACCTGTCTTTAATATCATAAAGATCCTCAAGTTTGACCACTGGTTTAGGTATTGAGTTTTCTTCTTGCTTTTCCTTCATTTGAAGGTCATGATCATTTTCATCAATGATTTGATCATCGTAGGACTTGTCTGAAGTCAAGAAATTTAAAATGTCTTCATCATGATTGAACACTCGCCAATTGGTGACATTATCGGGAATTGATGGTCTAAAAATTAATTCTACTGAAAATCTGTCTGGGCTGTAATCTTTGGATAGTAGGAGTTTGGAAGCAACATTAGCTAGTAGGTTTGTTGTTGCATTCTAGGACCTAGGGATGGGAGAAATATTGAATGCTAAAAATTGAGATATGAGTTCCTGCACCAAAGACTGATAGTGTTTGAGATGACTAGAAAGGCAATGAATTGCATTTTTAACTTGTTTTATAATAATTTTGGAATCACCAAACACTTTCAAATATTGAACTTTAAGGCCAATTGCTTTGTATAATCCTTGAACTAAGGCCTCATATTCAGCTGTATTGTTTGTGCATTCAAATTCCAATCTACATGATAACATGGTCTTTTCTCCCTCAGGACTAACTAAAATACATCCTGCTCCTGCACCTTCACTAGATTTAGACCCATCAAAGTATAATGACCAAAACAAAGAATTATCAACAATTTTATTTACAGTTTCCTCAGCGATATTAACACATCTTGATCTATCTGTTTGTGAGAAGTTTTTGATTTGAGATGTGAAATTATTAACTAGGAAAGGAGATGGTTGGGCAGTGAAATTGCCAAAGAATGATTCGGATGAGTAATTCCCCAAAATATTGTTATTGAACGCTATTGGTTGATTTTCTTGTTCAAATTCGGTAACAGTATGGGTCATGTGTTTCTCCCGATCGATCTTGATCTGATTTGGCTTTCCTTTATAAGGTAGCCACATATGGGACCAATCGGTGGAAATATAACCATGGAGTTTCTCAGACCAATCTCTACTCAAAATCAAACCATAGAATTCAGGTATATCAGCGATTAAAATATCAATTCTCTGAACCACTCTTGGATCAGCGGATAACCTGATAGTCACTGAGTTGATTTCCCCTAAAACCTGGACCTTAGTTCTATCCAACTGTACAATATGAATTGCAGACTTTTGGGGTTCAATGTTCAGTTTTGAACAAACTGAAGCTGGCATTATATTAGAGGAAGCCCCTGAGTCAATCAAACAGTTGTGTAGATTTCTATTATAGATCTCATAGGTTAAGAGGAAAGGAGGAGTATGTGAATTCAATCTATCTCCGATTAAAACGGCATCAGTAGCTTCCACTCTACCAGGAGGTGGTTGGCCTGAATCATTAGCAGCTTTGGACAATACAGAATTAGGAAGAGGTGAAGAAGGTACAACATTTAGTTCCTTAAGAAGTAATTTCTGTTGATGTTTGAGTTTGCTAAGTTCAAACATAGTAATATTTTCCTTAGTCTTCTTCATGTCTTCGATAATATTGTAATCCATGGAATCTGTAACTACTAATGTCTTAGATGTTGAAGGCATGTTTGAAGATGATGGTGGATTTTGGGATAGTATTGTTGCAGCTTTCTTTGTGGGAACCTTTTCTTTGGTAGTAGTGGTACCTGCATTTCTTTTCTTCGAAGTTGTCTGAACAGGTTCAGGAGTACCCTTACTCCTGGTAGTCACAGGGAAAGCTTCCTGTTCATTCTCTGTATCAGAATTAGGTAAAATAAAGTCCCACATCCCATGACATTCTACAGTCTCCTATTCTTCTGGTTCCTCGGATGACAATACTATTTCATCCTCTTTTTCCTCTTCAGGATCTGAGTCTGCATTGGATATAGTATTTGGTGGTTTTGATTCAGGTTTCTTAAAATTTCTAAATGGCCTTTTTGTTGAAGTTTCAGCTACTTGCTTTTTGATTTCAACCATTTCATTTGACATAGTCTTGAGAACTTTTTGTAGACCCTCCATATCATATGGATCTTTAGGGGTTTTCTTCTTTGAATCATCCTTAAAAGAAACTTTTTTGGATTTTCTATCTTCAAGAGCAGCTTTCTTTTCTAAAGCAATAATGTGTTTCTCTACAGCAAGCACCTCTTTCATGTTTTCAGCTAAAGTTGGTTTTGCAGCTCTATCTACAAAAATAGCTATATTTGAAGGTAGGGTTGTTATATACCATTCGCTTCTGATTTGCTCACTTGGTTTAGAGGCAGTTGGAATCTTATTCAGGAGTTTATTAAATCGTGAATTGAACTCCTTTATAGGTTCTTTAGATTCTATCCTAATATTCGAGAGATCATTAATTAACGTTGCTAAAGATCTATCATCGCCATACTTAGTCAGAAACTGTTCTTGGAAAATGTTCCAACTAGTAATGGATCCAGAGGGCAGGGAGAAATACCAAGACCCAGCTGATCCTTGTAAGGTATAAGGGAAAATCCTAACAACAACGTCTTCCTCTGTCACTCCTTTCAAATTAACTGATAACATGAAATTGTTGATATGTTCGTCAGCTTGTATTCCTGCATCTAGATTAAATTTTGGCAACCATTTTTCAGGATGTGCTGGCAACAGATGCAATGGTGCAGGCATAGTAACCGCACCAGGATTGTTCCATGGATTCTGAGCCATTGTAAGATTAAGAATAGATGATATTTCCGATGAAATTCTAGATGTTTGGGAAGGAGTTGATATAGAGGTTTGAGGTGGTGAAGTTCTTGATCTCTGTTGTACAACAATGTGTAATGGAGGAGTGGATGGTTGACTTCGCACTGGAGAAGATGAAATGGAGGATGATGATGAGAAAGTCTCACTGTCAGATCCTTCAGTAGTCTTTTTTGCCCTTTTCCTTTTGGGTAAAGGCAACTCAATAGGTTCAATACTGAGCCTTCTGCTCTGAAGTCTGGTGAGAGGGTGAGGTGGATTGAATTGCGAAGTTTCACTGCCTTGAGATACCTCAGATTTCTGTGGTGATATCGAAAAGCCTTGAAGTTTATGGATGAGAGACTGAACTTTAGGAGACTCAGGACTTAATCGTTCTGTGGTATGTTGGGTTTGAGCAGTTGTGGTTGACTCCTCTTCTTCTCGTTTGAATACTGGTGTTCCAGCATGCAAGTGGGAGGTTTGAGGTGAGGTGGAGGGAGATTTACTCTCAGAATGGGTTATAGGTTTGGGTTGGCTCGCCATTCACAGTTCATGCCCTCCTTCTAGCACAAAAAATGTTGATGCCTCAAAAATCGCTGCAACAACATCGGGGAAAACCACCCGGTCCGGACCTTAAAGGCAGCTCCTTTTCCGTTTGGTGTGGTGGCTTCGACTGGAAATAATGGGACCAGTTTCCCAATGATTGGTAAATAGGATGGATAAGTGGTTGATTCTCTAATATATAATGATAATGGATGAATGATTTAATCTAAAAAGTAAAATTATGAACAACTATCCTATCCCGGGAAGTTTCTGCTTTAGTGTAACTTTTGATGATCTTTATCTACAAACAGGCATATAGATGACTCTATTGATAAACAAAGACATTTATTCATATGATAATTACTTTGTTCAAGTAGTTGAACAAAGTAATCATGAAAACATTATTACACTATTCTTCATATATATCATAGACATAAATACGATTGAAAGAAAAACACTCCTTAGACATTCAATAGTGATAAGTATAAGGATTGCTGTTAAAACACATACATATATCCAATGATAACAAGATTAAATAAATGTTGATTCACATGCAAGAATGAAGCAAGAGCATAGATAATAGTACCATATGTTATTTGGATCACTCCCGATATCAATCGCATTCAAATTCCTTCTTCTAACTTAGAAACACTTCCACAACAAGGCAATAGTGCACATCTCATCAAAGCTTTCTTCGTTAAAATTCAGAATACTGGCCCAGTCTTCATAAAAAATATATCAGAAGCATAATAGTGTGACTTCCTGATTTGAGTTCATACAAAAACTGAGGACACTTTCTAAATGCATGAAAGGGCCTATAAATACTAATTAGTCTAACTAATTACAAAATAAAAATGTTATTAATTGGTACAACTAAATTATGAGTATCTCCTCAAAATCGGCTTGTTTGCAGTCGGCAACATGATTCATTGTTTCGGATGAACTCCCTTTGGCTTGAGCTAGTAGATAGCAAGCATCGGTTGCAATTCTGGAGGGAGACTCAGAAGAGAATGCAGTTCAGCTGAGTATGTGGCATCATGGATTTTGGGAATCATGTAACTGATCACATCGGTTAAACATTTGAGTGCGGCCCTTTGACTGTATGGTTTAACTAAGAAAAACCAAAAGGTATCCCAAGTTAAACTTTGGATGCCGGCGATTGATCTTCCATTCTTCTCCAATTCTTGATTGCATGTTTGTTCCAATGCTTTGGTTGACGGTAATTTACCTGGAGTGCACTGTGAAATCATGTTAGACAGATAAAGAGTGTCATTGATTAACTCAATTAAATTACTGGTTGATAATCTGCATCTTGAGGTTTCTCTCTCTGCTTTCATCAGTTGTGACTGCCATTCTAGGAACAAGATTTCTTTGTGTGACTCTAAAATTTTAGGCAGATTCACGGCTTGACCTTCACCGGTGTCTTGCCAAGAAAGAAAGTTGGTTAAAGTCTCATCGGCCTGTTCCAAATCCTGTCTGGCATCGACTGATTTGTCAACTATTGATGCAGTAATCTCACAAAGGGGCTCAACCAGAGAAATGTTATGACATAGTAGTTTTAGCTGTGTAATCAATGCTTTATTGATTTGGAGAGCTTCATACCTGAAATCTGCTGGCTGCAGAAGACTCTTGAACTTTTCTACTTGGTGTGACAGTTGAGCGATTTTCTCATCTTTCGTCTTACTCATTTGTTCATTCATTGTCTTCAACCTAGCCAATCCTTCAGATAATTCCTTTTGTTTCTGTACTGCGCTTAAGTCTATCCTCTGCTTCTCCTTGAGAAATTGCTCATTTAATTGATTATTTATCTGCTGCTGTGTTGATAGTTACTGTTCTAACTATTCTATTTTTTGCTATCTTTCAGACACCTGTGACTGCAATGAAACAATTGTTTGGTCTCTTTCCTTAAGTAGATTGCTTACTTCCAAGGCTTTATCCATGGTGGCTGCCGAACAGGCTCTGGCATACTGAGAAAATTTTGTAAGGTCATCGGAAGGATTAAATTCCTCCTTCCACACAACATTAGCCATCTCTGTTTGTGCTGGTAAAAGGGAAGATTGATTAAGTCTCCTCATTTTCCTTTGTCTTTTCACTACAACCCTGTGTTTGGGATTGTGAAAGACATCTAATGGTGGTATGTCTTCTATCTGCAAAACAATCTGATCGGATGGATCTTTAGGAATTATTTCTGCATCTTTGCTGATGGATAGGCCGTTGGTCCCTTCAATTGGAACCGTAGTTGTTGTTGTCTCTTGACCAACTGTTACTTGAGGTGTGCTGAACCCTTGTGAAGTCTCAGGATTGCTTATAATAGAGTCAAATTGTTGCCACTCTTTGAGGAGTTTGGGATCAATCTGAGTATCTATATCAATATATTCATTGTCCTATTTCTTTTCTTTCTCCTGCTCTGTTTCCTATTCTGGTTGCTTTTCTTGCTCGGGAATCTTCTCTGTAGCAGGAGGTTTGTCAATAATTTGTTGTTCAGGCTCACTTGACTGAGTTGTTGGGGTAGTAGCTAATAAGCCTAGAGGTAGAGTTTGCAACCTCTGTTCTCTGAGCCTATTGAATTCTACCAGCCCTTCATCTTTATATTTCATTTTGGCCAATGTTTTTACCTGAAATAATGATTCTGATGAAGAAAACGGGTCGTCAAATTCATCTTTTTCATGATAAAACTTTGTAAGTTTGGCTTGTTCAAGCACGTTATAGGAAATTTTCCTTGGTCTGTATTGCCTGTTAGGGATGGTTGCAAGATTGAGCATGTTTATTTTTTCTGTCTCTTTCTCCGCATGTTTGTAATCATGTAGAGTGTAAACACCACACCTCAAAGGAAATGTAGGCCACGACTTCTTTTTAGAATTCCTAAGAGTTTTGGATGTTCATGCTGTGGTTATTTGGTAGGCCAACTCTCGAGCCAACAACTTATCAAGTATATACAAAGGAAGGACATGGGGTCTTGCGAGGCTACAATAAACCCTTATATATGTGAACTTGTCTGCCCCAAACCAATTCCCTACAGTAGTCAAGTCAATCGTTGCTTCATCGGAAATCCTTGGGGCAGGCTTATCAAAAATGGCATAATAGATAGGTAACATGAAACCATTACAGATTTGGTAGAAGTGGTCTTTATAGTGTGCCTTCTATAACATCTGATAAATGTGGATTGGCTTAGGGTCTTGTGCAGTCCATCTCCACCCGAGTACTGGCTATTCAGAATTAAAGCAAAGAGTATCCATAATATAAGCACTATAATAAAAAGGGGCAATGGTTCTGGTGATTTTACGTGCATTTGATCTAAAGTCAAGAATTGCAATGGCTAAATTATCGGACAATATGTTTGCCCAATCCATCACATAACTATTAACCGCCGCTTCCATTAAAGGAACCATTTCAATAGTGAACTTTGCATAATCATGCATTCTCCACATTCTACACATCATTGCCCCAACATAACAGTAAGGAGATGACAATGAATCCACAGAGTACTTACCCAATGATTCATGTTTGTGCTTTGTAGGATTCTGTCTCCATTGCTTAATTGGGGTCGATTCAGTCTCATTCTCTGTTGCGAATTTCTCCAGAAAGGTTTTGTTGTATTTCTTTTCAGGTTCGGGCAAATGATATATCTTCCTTAAGTCATCAGGCTGAAATGAACCAAAATTCTTCCGTCAATTGTGCAAAACGTTCTATTTGAAACTGGAATTTCTTCAACCACCCATCTGACTACATCAGTGTATGGAAGAATTTTCTCCCGTGCTGCTATCCTGTGCAAATATGAGTCGGCTAAATCTTTCAGGGAAGCTTCTGATTTATTAGTTGAGTCTGCAGTAGCTTCTTCTGACACTTCCTCAGGCTCCTTTGCTTCAATTAAATTTTAGATACTTTGCCAACTTGTATTTCCAAGGCCGAGACATGTAGTGTCTGAGATTAAACCTTTTTTACTTGGTCCTGGATCAATGGTGGGCTGCACTGTTGCTGTAGGAGCCGCTGCTGCCACGGATCTCTTGGATTTCTTTCCCATTTGTTTCAAAATTTTTATTTCGGCGGAGTTCTGTGCAAGGAATGAAAACAACGTGATATACAGAATAGGTAGTATGAGCCAATATGAAAGAATTATATCGATTAGCGGATAATAAAAGATTATAATGAAACTACTGCAGATACAATCTAAGGGAAAATCTCGATATAACTGCTTCATTAATTGGCCATTTAACCTGTCAATCATGGTAAAGGAGTTTTTAAATACCCATCATATCATTTATATGATGAATGATCCATTCAAGCGTGGCTTAGATTTTTTGGCGGATAATCAGAAGTAAATCGCAATCAGTGATTGGTAACATGAACGGGAAGATTTTAATAATAGTCCAAAATATCCTTTGATTACCAAAAGGTGATACAATGCATGCAAGCCTTTTAAATATGTTTTGAAACATGCACCTTGATTTAATGCATCGCAATCGGGGATGGGTTCAGGTCATATTATTTATGCCATTGCAAAATCGCTGATCGCCGATGGCGATATGCCTTATCGCATCGGAGGATTTGAAGGTGTCACAATTCATGTATTGGGTTGTTTCGGCCGACTACCGATGGCGCTACCCTTTATCGCATCGGAGAAATGAGGGAGGCGTTTCTCTATACTATGTGTTTTTGCCTTTCCCCGATATCCGATAACGATTTCCTTTTTCAGATCGGAGTGAGTCAATGGGTCTTTTATATATGTTTTCTTATTATTGCGATATGCGATCTTGCGATCGCTTTATCGTAATAACAAAGAACTTTATAATTATTTAAAAGACCTATTTTCTTATTGTTCAAGAAGGTTTATTTTAAAATATATCATTTCCATTGGACCTTTTGATGAGGGTTTTTCTAATGATGAGTTAATACCAATTTATTCACACATCTATGTTTAAAAGGGACCCATTTCATATTATGATTTTAAAGAAAAAATTTATGAAATGGGGGGTTGTTGTACAGCACAACACCTTGTTTTCAACATCATCTTACATTATCACACATTGGGATTTGTGTAGTACCTTGGTTTCCATTTGATCCTATGGGTGGATACCTCGCCTCTGTGTCAGCTTTCATTATTGGTTGGTTCAGAGGGTTTCTGTCATGCGCTAGCCACATCTTGTGTACGCCGGAAATGTGCTTCAGTTGGGTTACTACATCTTTTTCATCCGATTCCTTCCACATTATTGGCCTGCGGGTTACAATTGCGTTAGATTAATGAAGGATGCCTTAATTCCTTCCTTCTAGCAGATCTTTCCCCATTGACTATGACTCATTGTTCTGGGGCAAAGGTCTAGAGTCGATTTGGCAGTACCTTGGGGTTTGTAGTCATTAGTGGCAGATCCTTCGCTATCGATAGTGGGAAACCATCATTGTCTCCTGATCGATAGATTCTTCCAGGTGTTCGACTTTAGATCATTTATTCACATTTGTTATATTGTATTGGGGTACCTTGACTTTCATTATCATTATCAGTGAGTAGTCTCACGTTTGTTAACGGTCTACATCAATGACCGGTAATCAAACGATTTCTCACATGGTCGACTTCAGCTCATTCATTCCCATTGTGTAGAAATGTACCATCGTGGTTGGTGAAGACCTCAGGTTGCATCAGCATTCATTGGTTCACTTGACAATTTCTCCTGTTGTTGCTAGTTGATACCA
Source organism: Pinus tabuliformis (assembly GCA_031772625.1). Classification (NCBI taxonomy): domain Eukaryota; kingdom Viridiplantae; phylum Streptophyta; class Pinopsida; order Pinales; family Pinaceae; genus Pinus; species Pinus tabuliformis. Next base: position 279,948,688 of record CM062810.1, on the reverse strand, counting down.
TTCCACCTTATATGTTGCAACCATTTACAGCGACATTCTATACGCTGACACCCAATTTTGCAGTGTAGTACCATCTTATTCCATCATGTTCATTTGGTACTATTGGGATCAATGTTAGATATCAGTGATCAGCTTCATCCTTCAGCATCATTGACATTCTTATATGTGATATTCAGACATGTACTTGTTCGATCGTGATCAGATGATCCATTATGTATTTTTGGTCTTCTATACTTGTATACTTAGTGGATTCGCTTGTACTTGATATGCAGACATGCTTTATTTTCTCTGAGCATGGGTATGCTCGCCTCAGAGAGTGTTTCTTTCTGATCTCCTTTGTGGCTTGGCAGGCTAAAATCTAGTGAAGTCCTCAATTTTTGACAGGTTTCCTTTCCATGTACTTAATACATTTCGGCCATCATGTACCCCTTCTAGCCTCATATATTAGGGGGCATCTGTTATAGCTCCAAATATCACCCTTGATATTTTTGATGCTGCATTTATGGCCTAGGGCAACCCCTCCTTTCAGACCTGGTCCAAATACTTAAAAAACAATGTTTTATTCCCTGTACGTGACATTTCCCTAAGCTAAACGCATGTGTACGTGGGTCAGTGTATACCCAACCCCCGTATATGTCTTAAAACACTTAAAAAAATTAAATCTCCTTAATTTTGAGCAGAGATCACGGGTTTTACCTGTTGATTACCTATTAGTGCCCGTGGCCCAACTGTTCCCAACAAATTCCCAACTAAAAAACTACTTTGGGAGAAGTATAAAAGGGCTTCAATGGGAAGGCCTAATGAGGAGAATAGAGAGAAAATTACTCTGCTAATATTATCCCTGATCAGATCTAAAGATCCTTGTGCTTCCAACATTTCCCCCACTATAGGAAACCCTTGTTTCCTTGAGTTATGATGTCATTTCACTAGTTGAGATATCTTTGTGTGAGTCATGGAAGGAGCCTTTTGAAAACTTGGGATTGGACGAATCCAGAGGATAGTTCCTCTTGGAGCAAACAAGAGGAAGATTCAGGTGATATCATTCCTTGCTTTGTTTTAGTTATCTGCACAAAAGAAACATTTGTCTTGTTCCCAAAATCAATCTTCTTTATGCATATGATGTTATTGTTATGGTTTACACATAAATAATTGTTTCAATTGTATAACTAACCATCTTTCAATATATTATGAAGTTGATTTCTCTGTGATACTTGGTCCATATATTTCTATGCTTCTTTGAATTGGCTATTTTGCAGGTTCAAAGATCGAGAGGAACTCCAAGAGGGTTTGAACCCTGGCTAGATCTACCCAAACGAAGGACCCCCAGGTGCACCTCTCTTCACGTAGTTTGCTTATTTAAGTATCATTGTAGTGTAGAATGCTTGTTTTTTACTGTAGATAACCCCCCCTCTACTAGGGTGTTGACCCAAAACCCTAGGGAACTTTGTCCCTCAACAGAAAGCACGATATTCTATTTGCTCCATAAAAAACTGGATGGTACAGTTTTCTGTGCAAATCCTCACAGGAAAGATAATGCGGAAGCGTGTGCAGATGAAGTACCCACACCGGTCATTTCATTAGCCGTGCAGTGTGCGAACAGGGTCCAGTATAATTAGGCCTAGTATCTCTATAGAGAATTTTTGGCTAACTTCCGTGAGGTGCAAGAGAAGAGCTATCCATTCCACTATGCTTGACTCTTATTACTAATAGTTTTGGTGGCATGGAGGCTTCTGAAGGACTGTCAGTTCCCTCCGCTGAATGAGACCCTCCCAGAGGCAGTGAAGTTTGCTTCACTGTGGCAAACAAAAGATGTGGCACAAAGTATAGAATCTAAGGTTTTTTGGGTTTTCATGGAGATGGACATCCACATGGCTGTAAACCACAGGCCAAGGTTATCTCCCACATTATTCAAGTAGCTGAGGGTTGTTGGGTGCAGGAATTGCAATTAAGCAAGCTCCTTTCAACACTTAATTTGTCAACCCGAGGTTTTGTACACTTCGAGGCATAGCGTAGGAAATGCCAAGAAATGATATGAACCTTCTCTAATTGTATTCCTACTTCTTAAACCACAAATTTATAGAATAAAAAAGAATGATGATTAAGCAGTAATTGATACTCAAAGAAAGTTTGGTGCTGGAATAAATGAAAAGTAATTTTGCAGAAACTGAAATGGATTCCTAATTCATTGTGAACAATTTTAACTAATGAAATGACCCTTTATATTTACCTTCAGTGAGATGGCGTGATAAATAAGTTATTCAGTGTATCTATCTTCTTTAAATATATTCTTGTTTGCACTAAATTGTTATTCCTATACTACAACAACATTCTTGTACCAGAACGTTGTGCCTACACTAGAATGAGGTTTAGATACCGGAAGGATATTTTGTACTTTTACTGAATTTCTTACCTTCGTGCAAGAGTTCTAAGTCTCTGGGCTAGAACACTATGATCTTGTACTGGATCTGAGGTTCCTTCACCAGATAATCAATATTTCTACACTTGGTTTCTAGATTACTTTTCAAAAAATAAAAAGTGCATTAAATGAAATAGAGTGCAAAGAAAACAAAATTTTGAAAGTAAATTCTCACAAGCAGAAAGATGCTTCAACCAAAATTAGATTTTGGACAGGAAAATACTTTCAAGAGTTAAAGTAAATCTTTCTTTAAAATAGAAAACTCTTCTATATAATTACAAAAATCATCTGGTTGTGTGGATCAGGCTTTTCCTGAGATAGTTGTGCATGTAATTTAGATCTGCCCTTTTTATGTTTTAACTCAGAGGGTTCATTCAATAATTAATCATGAAATTCAATCCTTTCTTTGAAAGTGTTCAGTGCAAGCACAGATCTATAAGTTATTACAACATTTATTCCATATTCATCACATCACAATTAAATCTTAAGTGAAACCTTAGATATTAATAATTCCCTTAGTTTAGAAACAAACATTAATCTTGCATGAAGGAATAAAGAACTCTTACGAAAATAAAGGAATAAAAGGCTTGCAAAACTGAACCAATGAAATCAACTTGTAGAATCAGAAATGCACTAGTACAGGCAGCATGCTTGGACATGCAGCGTGCTTGTATCATCTTTACAGAAATGAAATCAGTCATTAAAGGGAAATCTTATGTAAATTGAAATCAAATGCTTCTAAGCTTGCAAATTACGGATCCGTAACACAACAACTATAAATGAAATCAAACCTGTAACTTGTGAGAAATATTAAAGTAAATAACAAATTCACACCTACACTCTAAAATAAATTAACACACCTTTAAAGAAAGGGAGAATGAGATGGATTGGTCAGGCCCTAGCCAACCAACTTGTTTCCCTGTTAAGAATTAGAGAAACATAGTTGGTCAAAGATTCATCACAATGAAAATAGGAAAAGAAACTGCATACTGCCACATTCCTTTATATTAGTTTCAAAAGAAAAAATACATCTTGGATATGCAATCTAGCCCAGAAAGGTGATACTTCAAAATAACTACAGTCTCTTAACAAAATTTTACCATGGCATCACTCCCTAATTTCTATCAGAATTTTACAATATATGCAAGCCTTTAGGCCTATGGCCGTAGCAAAATCACAACAGTATCTTAACTAAGCCTTTTGGTTGTTTACAAAATGCTAATCTAAGGCATCTGGTTGAGGTCATGATATTCATCCGTTGATTTCTCTCCCGCTTTGATCCCAAATTGAGGTCAACTAATCCTTTGCCAAAGATACACGTCGGTTGGTGAGCTGTCATGGGAGTGCAGGAATCCTACCTAGACTCGACCATACTATCACAATGATTAATACATTTGCTTATCAAATACTTTAGGAAAGACAAATATTAGTTGCAAGGATAATTAAAGGTATAAAATCCATAAATAAATAATTAAGTCCATGAAAAATGTTTAAATATGAAAATACAAAGAGGGTGCAGGAATGTGCATGATTTTAGAGAAAAGTACAAGAATGGATAACTTCTTAGGTTAAAATAGAGGTTTAGGTCATGTGTATAGAGTAATATAGAGGTTAAAAAATAGGACAATTTAGCCTACTAACATCCTCCCATCCCTATTTTTTGTGTGTCCTCACACAACATTTACCTACTGCAAAAAAACCAAAAACGAGGGAGCCTTCTTTCAGTCCTATATTTGTGTGCTAATTCTTGCGTTCACTGTCTTCCTTTTCTTGTTTTGAGCCTTCTTGAGCCATTTGGTCACCTTTCTGAGATGATTGTAGCACTTTGATGCTTGGAATTTCCATATTTTCACTTGTCGTGTTTGCTCCTTCACTTCTCCTTCCAGCGCTGTGTTCTTCTATTTCTTCACTTTCCCTTGTACTTTCAAAGCCTGGTTCAGTACCTCCAATGTAGGAATTTACAGGGTAAGTTCCTCAGAAAGAACACCAAAAGGACACCGCTCACAACCAGATCACAGATCAATACACCAGTATTTTTGACGTGGTTAAAACCCTCAAAGAGGGAAACAGTCCACGGCCTGTCCCAACGTGGGTACTATAGGCAATTTATTAATCAAAGAATGAAAATTTACATAAGCTTCTCTCATGCACGGATTTCCCGAACAATGACCCTCCATGCGCTTTAAATAGAACTCATGGACCAATCTGGTGTCAAGCCACGGATCAAGTGTCGGTAATACCGAGGAGAGAATGAACCGTCGAATCACTACATATCGTGACCGTCGGATTGTAAGTTACAAAATGTACAACGGTAAAGAAACACACTTTACCTAACTCTATACCTAACTCTATACTAGACCAAGTTGAACTTAACTACTTCCTATGTGTCGGAATATCCTAACATCCCCCCTTAAGAACAACTTGGGATAGGATTGAAGGATTTACAAATATGACACAATAGGAGAAGGAAGGAGGCACTAGAGCCTATCCCCCCTTAGTGACAACTTCCTGAACTCCAAGAATATATCGAAGTTTAGTGAACTTCGCCTCTGTGAGAGCCTTTGTGAAGATGTCTGCAACCTGATCATCTGTTGAACAATATTGCACTTCAAGAACATGGTCATGAATGAGCTTTCCGATGAAGTGCATGTGTAGTTCAATGTGTTTGCTGCGCTGATGCTGGACTGGATCTTTGCATCGCTGAATGGCACTTTGATTATCACACCAAAATGTGGTTGGATGTTGCTGCTCAAAGCCAAACTCTAATAGGATCTGACGAAGCCACAAGGCTTCCTTACTAGCTTCCACGGCACCACGATACTCTGCTTCTGCTGACGAAAGAGAAATGGCAGCCTGTTTCTTGCAAGCCCATGTAATAGGTCCTCGAACATAACGAAGTATTCGTTTGGCTGCTTTCCAATGACTTTCACGGGGGTTTTGCATAAAACGAGCAACAAGGCCAACAACAAAGGAAAGGTCAGGACGAGTATGGGTTAAATACAAGAGTTTTCCTACAAGTTGACGATATAAGGTAGCATCAACTTCAGGAGAAGTACAAGAGACTGAAAGTTTGACTCCAGACTGAAAGGGAGAAGGGGCTGGCTTACAGTCTTCCATGTGAAAATGACGAAGAATATCACAAGTATACTTGGACTGGGAAAGGGAAATACCCTCCTTGGATTGCAAGACTTGAAGACCGAGAAAATAGTGTAAGTGTCCTAAGTCTGTCATTTCAAATTTCTTTTTAAGGCTGGACTTCACATGGTTGATAAGGTTGGGATCACTAACAGTAAGGATAAGATCATCAACATAAAGAACAAGGATGATAAGAGAGTTGCCCACTTTCTTGGTGTAGACAGTATTGTCAGAATGACACCTAGAAAAGCCAGATTCTAAAAGAAAGCTATCCATTTTGGCATACCAAGCCCGAGGAGCTTGCTTGAGGCCATAAAGGGATTTCTTAAGTCGACAAACAAGGCTGGAGTCTGTTTGTATGAAGCCAATGGGTTGTTCCATATAGATTTCTTCCTGCAAATCCCCATGCAAGAAGGCAGATTTAACATCCATCTGATGGACTTCCCATTTTAAAGAGGCAGCAAGGGAAAGAACAAGGCGGATAGAGTTCATTTTGGCAACAGGGGAGAAGGTTTCAGTGTAGTCAATGCCTTCAACCTGTGAAAAACCCTTAGCAACAAGACGAGCTTTATGTTTATCAACTTTCCCATCTGGTCCATACTTGGTTCTGTAAACCCATTTACATCTAACAAGTTTGCGTCCCTTTGGTAGAGGAACAAGATCCCATGTATCATTTGTCATCAATGAATGATATTCTTCATTCATAGCTGCTTCCCAATGTGGATGGCCTGAAGCTTCTGCAAAAGTGTCAGGATCATGATTTACTGGAGCTTGAGCCAGTAAAGAAGAGGCTCTTTCAAACTGAGAACGTGTACGTCGCTGATCTGTAGGATCACTGGCAAGATCACCTGCTGCATCCCGAGTAGCACTGACCCATCTTGGAAGTTGAGGATCCTGAGAAGGTGGGGGAGGATTATCATCCTCACTTTCATCATCTGAAGAAGAAATGTTTTCAAAAGTAGAAGAGATAGGAAGGGGTGGCACATCCGCCGGACTAGGCTCGCAGGCCGATTTATTTTCATCAAATTTTACATCTCTTCTAATGATAACATTTTTGGACTTAAATGGAATAAGTCTATAACCTTTTACATCTTCAGAATATCCAAAAAAAGTACATTTCTCACTCTTAGGTTCTAAAGCTTTATGCTTTTCATCTGGAATATGGGCCCATGCTTCACTTCCAAAAACACGAAAGTGACTTACATCTGGTTTAATGGAACTCCAAGCTTCTTCTGGAGTGATATTCTGTAGAACCTTAGTAGGAGTGCGATTGATTATATAATTTGCACAATTAATTGCTTTGGCCCAAAAACTAAGACTGAGTCCTTTAGATTGCAGCATACAATTAGCCATTTCCTTTAAGGTGCGATTTTTCCTTTCAGCTACACCATTTTGTTGTGGAGTGTATGGAACGGTATGTTGCATTTGAATTCCATTTTCGGTGCAAAAGTTGATGAATGTGTTTTTAACATATTCTCCAACATTATCAGTTCTTAGCTTAAGAATTTGATGTCCAGATTGTTTTTCAACAAAGGCTTTGAAGGCCAAAAATGTGTTAAATACTTCGCTCTTGAGTTTTAAGAAGTATACCCAAGTGCGTCTGGAGAAATCATCAATGAAAGTTAAGAAATACTTGCAGCCAGAGAATGAAGCAACAGGAAGTGGACCACATAAATCACTGTGCACAAGCTGTAAAGGGGCTGAGGCGTGCCAAGAGGCACGTTTGTCAAAACTGTCCCGATGATGTTTTCCGAGTACACATCCGGAACAAACACCATCTCTGCAAGATACCATAGGAAGACCTGTCACCATATTTTCTTTACATAGATGCTGAAGGGAGCGATAGTTTAAGTGACCAAATCGCTCATGCCAAAGTTTGCTCACTCCATCATTATGAGCAACAAATACTGAGGGAAGATTTGATGACCCAAAGTTGTGAAACTTATACAACATTGTGGAATCATCAGCAATACCAGTAGCTAGAATCTGTTTAGGATCTCTTAGATCCTTGATTACAACATCATGAGGTGAAAATTCAACAATTTTACCTTCACCTGAATGAGTTATCTGATATATAGATAGAAGGTTGCAGGATAAGGTTGGAACACATAATACATCATTAAACTGACCATTGTCTATATGAACAGTTCCAGTCCCTACAACATTAAGAGATCTATCATCACCAACGTATATATTTTTGGTGTTACAATCATTTAAAGAAGAAAACATGGCTTGGTTTTTGGCCATGTGATAAGAGGCTCCAGAATCAATGAGCCACTCATGAGAAGGAGAAGAAGAAGATACATTTAATGCATAACCAGACTAAGATGATTGACAACGACATGCAGAAAGTGCCATTCCGGAAGTTGAAGTTGAAGTATGCTCCACATGGATGTTATGTTTCTTCATTGCGGCTTCCAAGGCTTCCATCTTCTTAAAGCATTTAGATTCTAAGTGGCCATCTCTATTACAAAAGTTACAATGTCTATCAGCCTTCTTCCATTTGTTTTTATTGGTCTTATCATTTTGCTGAAATGATCTTTCATTTTGAGGTTGAGGACCATTCTTTTTAGGATATGACTTCTTAGGATTCTTTGAATTTGGTTGCTGCTGGGCGGCTAACGCTTTCGTGGAAGAGTTTCCAAGATTAAGAAGACCAAGGTGTAAGAGTTTTTCTTGTTCTCTTATTAAGGAATCACAAAAGGAGTCAAAGGAAGGGGCCTTGTAGTCTTTTCCTTGACAAATGAAAGCTTCCCTTGTAGAATGGAAAGTGGAAACGAATACAGAGTAGGCTGGTCCCAACTTAGTAAGGATGGAATAAATAAGGTTACCATCTTCTTTCTTAACTTTAACACCTTCCAAGAGATATCTAAGGGTCTTGAATTTGGACAAGAAATCTTCAATGCAAGAAAAATTATTAGGATCCAAAGTAAGCAACTCATTTTCAAGTTGATGGGCTCTAATTTCATTTTTAATCCCAAAAACTTTAGCGAGTTTTTCCAATGCTTCATGAGGAGTCTCAAGTTCTGCAATATGGAATCTAAGATCAGGAGAAATAGACATCCCTATCAAACCACGTGCTTGATCTTGTCTATTTTCCCATTTTGCAGCCTTGTCTTCATCTTTTGGTTTCTTCTCTTGGTCTGTGGCTATTCTGAAGAGACCTTTACTTCTAAGTAAATCTTCCATGTAGGTTACCCATTGGAAGTAGTTAGTGCTGTCAAGAATGACTTGGCATGGACTTTTCATTTTTAAAAAAAAAAAACTGAAGCTGAAGATGCTGAAAGTAAGTGTTCCAATGGATAGATCTTGAAAAATTAGGCTGTTTTAAAAAAAACGGCTCTGAAAAAGGCTTCCGGATGAAGAAGTTATGGCTTTTTAAAAAAAATTGTTGAAGTTGCCGGCAAAGTGCGCGAATGTGCGGGAATGAAAAAAATCCGCCCCCACAAAATGGAGACTTGAACCCAAGACCTCTACTCTCTTAAAATAGCTTTGAACCAATTGATCTATACAAAAAATTTGTGAGAGAGAGAGAGAGAGAGAGAGGGGGGGGGGCCTTGGTTTGCGTGCTTGCCTTGAGAAAGCTCTTTTTCCCTACAAAACACAAAACCCAACACGAATATGCAAAGAAAAACGAACCTTGTGGCTCGAAGTTAGCTTTAGCCAAAAAACTAAAAATTTTAAAAAAAATCTCAAAGTTACCTTTAGCCGAAAAACTAAATATTTTTCTCAATGTTTCTGATTTTCCGAGATCACACTAAGGTGCAGGGAAAAGAGCATACGCATGAGAAAAATCCTTCCTTTCTATTTCTGATTTGCCCAGATCGCACAGAGTCGCAGGGCAAAGAGCATACGCAGAAATGAAAGGTATAGATCCGGTTAAAAAAAAGGCTAAATAAACCAAAACCGAAATAAGCAGAGAGAAAATAACAGTAAACTGCAAAAACATTGTATACCTCCCGATCTGAAAAATGACTCAGCTGGGGCTACCGGAAACCTTTTCACGTGAAACGAAAGGAGTTCCTCACTGGAACAGATGCTCCGAACGCAACAGAGCAGTCCTCTCGGCCCGAAAGCAGTCAAAAACAGCAGATCTAGGAAACGACAGCCGCATGCAGTTCTACCGGCTTCAGATTTGGATCACCAACAGACGCAGCCCTCAAATAGCTCTGATACCATGTAGGAATTTACAGGGTAAGTTCCTCAGAAAGAACACCAAAAGGACACCGCTCACAACCAGATCACAGATCAATACACCAGTATTTTTGACGTGGTTAAAACCCTCAAAGAGGGAAACAGTCCACGGCCTGTCCCAACGTGGGTACTACAGGCAATTTATTAATCAAAGAATGAAAATTTACATAAGCTTCTCTCATGCACGGATTTCCCGAACAATGACCCTCCATGCGCTTTAAATAGAACTCATGGACCAATCGGGTGTCAAGCCACGGATCAAGTGTCGGTAATACCAAGGAGAGAATGAACCGTCGGATCACTACATATCGTGATCGTCGGGTTGTAAGTTACAAAATGTACAACGGTAAAGAAACACACTTTACCTAACTCTATACTAGACCAAGTTGAACTTAACTATTTCCTATGTGTCGGAATATCCTAACATCCAACCCATAGATACATTGCTTGAGCTCTTCTATTTGACTGTTCAGGTGGAGAGTGGGTGTTATCAACAAAAAATTGATCATCTAGCCTAATTTACTAGATGGATCGAAGTACACCATGTAAAGCAAATTTTACCATAGTAAAATTGCTTTCACTCTGAGAAATTACTTAATAGACCACCTTTGTTAAGTAATTTATAGTTAAACCCATGAAGAATAATTAAATAAATCACTATTTATTTGATTTTCTTCTAGGAATAATTAATTAAACCATTGTTTTATTATTATTCCTTGTCAAATTTGACCCAATCATGAAAAACAGATAAATCATTATTTATCTTATTTTTCTCTAAGAATAATTAATTAAACACTAATTAATTATTATTCTTTGTTAAATTTGACTAAATCCCTTAGGAATAATTAAATAAGTCCTTTTTTGTTTATTATTCCTTAACTAATTCGTTGAGATGATAAATAAATCATTTATTTATTTATTATTTCTAAATAAAAGTTTAAATACTTCTTTACCTCCTAACCAAATATAATAAAATATTCCAAGTGGTTATTCCAAGAATGGGATCAATAATATTTTATTTTTGCTCATTATTTGAGGATAACTCAAAATTTTGTTACAAATAGAAGGGTTTTCCATTCATTATTCACTTTTGATTATTTTCATTGTTGCACTCATTGTTGTAACTCTGATTATTTTCATTGTCGCACACCATATTTTCATTGGGTTTATGCATTATAGAGGAGAGAGACTCTACACAAGCTGAAGACATTTGAGGATAGCCAAGAACCCATCCCATGAAGGGGGACTGGTTACATTTATCTGTTCTCTTCACAAGTGTTATAATAAAATTATTCTTTACATATCTAGTTTCCATTGGATGATTGGAGTTATTACTTTTTCTTTTTGTTGTTTAACTATGATTGTGGCATAGATCCGGACTTTGGCAGGTTTTGTTTCTATCAGTTGCTGCAGATCTACAATTTTTAGCAGCCATTTATATTGTTGAGATTGTTTGTCATCCACAATCTTAAGTGGGTTCTTTTCGTACATCTTTGAGAAGAAAACACTACAACAAAATTAGCGACTCCGCTGGGTTTTATACTTCAGATCCAGAAACCTGGGTGACCTTCGGTTTTCAGCTTAGGGTTTCTTCTTTTTTCAATTCTCTTAATGTTTCTTAGTTTTTTAACCCTAGATCTGATAAATTTTTGACTTCCACAAGCTTTCTAGTCTTTTCTGCAGGTCACAGGAACCAGCCGCGACATAGGCGGCACTTTTTTCCGAGATTTTCCGACCGAGATCCACGGAGCAGAAATCACACTTTTTTTCCCAAAAATTATGATCTGGAGACCATAACACACTAAATATCCCAAAAAGTTCGATCCCTACAAAGAAACAGGTTAGTACCTGTGATTTCTAGGTTTTAGGGTTTTTCTCAGATCTGTTTCTGGGTTTTGCAGAGAGCTCTCTATTGGGTTGTTTGACCTCTGTCTCATCCTGCTTAGACCTTGATCCATTCTGATTTACTCATCAAAGTCAATTTTATCCTCCCCTAGGGTTTCTAGTATGCTTCCACCTTTTTAGGAGGAGTTTAGCTGAGTGAGTAGTCTGAGTTTCTGCAGCGATTCCAGCCACATTTTCCAGATTTGTACCCTTCTGTTTGATATCTGTTAAGATAGGTTGTTACTATCTGTAGTTTCACATTTAAACTTGTTTGGTCATTTGCCTTAGGGTCCCATCGGTTTCCCTAGGAGTTTCACCCATATCCCTATCTTTTTGCAGTGATCTTCCTCTCTAGTTTTTTGTTGTTGTTGCACCACTTTCCAGTAGCTTAGTGCCACTTGATCCCAGTCACACCTACATTTATATCTCTTGACCATTTCAATGTATTTTCCATCAGTTTAGCCACCAAGTAGTACAGTGTCTGCAAACCCAATTTGGGTGGGGTTTAGTTAATTGTTTTGTTGTTCATTTATGTTATTTATTTCAGTTTATTTTCAACAAGTTTTTTTCTTTTTACAAACACGATTTGGGCTTAATCAATTAATACACCTGCACACACAAGCACACCTTAAGCGAAAGGTGCTTGGTTTACACCACCAAGCCAAGACTGAACATAATAAATTTATCTCCCTGCATCAAGACAAAGATATATTATTGATCTCTCTTCACCATTTTCGTGTCACGTGTGTCCTACCACCATTGCCCCACCAAGGCATTTGTTGCAAAGACTATTAGGCCTTCACCCCCAGTTTTCGCTTGGGCATATTACCCCTCCCTATTGGGTTCGAGTTTACAGCTCACCGAGTCCCCATACTGACTCTTCTCCTGGTCCTTTTGATTTCTCATTTGATTCCAAGCCTCCTTCACCACATATCATCACCATGTCTGGACCCACAGCTAGTGCAGGAACCCAACCTAGTGTTGGTTCCAATTCTATCCCGATGGTCACATCAAGTGAAACAGCCTCAGGAACCATCCCGACAGCCCCCATGCTCCCCTTTATGGCTGGGTTAAGCCTACTGGATTTTAACTAGTTGATAAATGACCCCATACACCATGATGCTAGTTGGCCTTCTATGCCGAATAAGCTTCCCTCAGAGATCCCAAAGTTTGAAGGTAATGTTGGAGAGGATCCTACCAACCATGTCTGATCCTTCCACATGTGGTGTTCGTCCACCTCCATAACTGATGACTCCATTCGTCTTCGGCTATTCCAATGCACGCTCACTGGAGACGCACCAAAATGGTATGAAGACTAGCCCTCCGCATCTCATTCCGATTTCACGATGCTTGTTAGAGCATTCCTTTCATATTTCCAATTACCTCTCTGGTATGACATTGGTATGAAGCTATTGACCACATTCTGTTAGTCCTATGCCACCATGTTCAAGAGTGGCGTCGAAGGAGGAGCACATGTCGTGCCCCACCATTCGAAGACTATGTTTATCTAGATTGGCTTCTTAGGAGCCTTTTATCTCCCATCGGAAAATATGTCACATCTTACTTTCCTCAGATCGAGGAAGAAGCTCTCCAAACCACTATGAGATATGATCTGATTTATGCACAATCCAGTCATGTCTATATCATCATTCTAGACCTCCCTCGTCCTAGAAGTGCTAATGCACTAGGGGCATCTCACGTCACCGATGGTATCATTGGATCCCTTTCACACTCTTCGCCATATACTCAGAAAAGTTATGGCTATCCGCAAGGGGGCACCAATTCCTCCAACACTTCTGCCCCTCCTACTAGCAACATGTTTCTAGGGCCCCAACCTGTCTACCAAACTGTTTCTCCTCCTTATGCACAGTCAAGCGCTCCAGCTCCCCAAGCATTAGCATCACAACCTCCCATGCATCCTCAGCCCCAACAGTCACCAGCCCCTCAAGGCCAGGTGTTTCCACAACAGAGTGCTACCAATCCCCCAAATTAGAAGAAAAAGAATAAAGGGAAGGGTAAGAAGGGTAACTAGGGTAATCAAGGTAACCATCCTATTGAACCTTAGGGGAACCAGCCTAACACCAACAACCAGCAACAAGGTGTCCAACCCAAGAAGAACAAGGCTATTCATACGAACAAGCCTTATGCATGTTGTGGTGTGCATGGCCAATATACACATGAGTGTCCCCTCTTACCCCATATGCGCCAAATGTGGGAAGCTCAAGCATCTTCTAGAGGTCAACAATCGCCTCAGAATCCTGTGCCACCTCAACCGACAGTGCTCACAAATCCTTTCCCTCAGCAAGGATTTGTTGTTGCTCAACCTAGCTAGGTCAAACAACCCATCTCCCCCAACCTTCTAGTCCTGGTGACTACTAGATCCTTATGATGAACTCTGATGAGGTTAACCCCTCCAATATCAACCTACAAACTCGGTCACATCAATATGACAAACCCTCGACTTCGTCTGCTACCGAGTCCAAAACCAAAGTATCTGTTGAGCCTCTTATGACACCAAATGGTCCTTTACAAATCCCTCAACCTAAAGTTGAGGCCATTCCTAAGATCCCAAAAGGACCATTACGTCGTAATGCAGATTCTAACAGAGCTGCCCATACATATAGTATAGTAGACGATTTGGCGCAATCTCCTGCTGCCATGTCAATGTTGGAATTCCTCTAGTCATTCCCTTCCCAAAAGAAAGCTCTACTAGCTGCCTTGGGTGTAGTGGAACCTTCAGGTGATCATTTGATTGTCTTCCCAGTTGATACATCACAGCATCCCCCATCGCCTTCATCTATTGCTTTCCAAATACCAGTTAGAGTCCATAATGCCATCATCTCCAGATGCATTATTCACGAAGGCACATCCACCTGTGTGATGTCCACTACTATTGGAAACAACTCAAGTCACCTGAGTTGTCCCCCTCCACTATCACCTTGCATGCTTGGGATGGACACTCCTCCCAGCCCCTTGGAATGTACCTCAACTATCCAGTGACCCTTGCGGGCAAGTCTGTCCATGTCGACATTAAATTCATTGATGCCACTTTGGATTACAACATTCCCTTAGGTCATAGTTACACACATGCCATGTTAGCCATCACGTCTGTGGTGTTCTACAAGATGTGCTTCCCACATGAAGGGAAGATCATTACCATCGATTAGTTGAATTACTACGAGCCAGCATCCATGACCTCCCCCAAGTCCATTATCTCATCAATGCCTGACAAACAGTCTTCAACTCCTTCCACCAGTGTTTCACCCAGATTCTATAAAGATTCCTCATTTTTGGGTGCTTTCCCTGGTCTTCCACCTCCCATCTCAAAGCCTACCTCTATGAGTGTTTTCATGTTACAAGCTTCACGGGCTACCCTTAAGTAGTCTGGTACACCTGATCAACATCCATTTCCTCAGCACCCTGTCATTTCTCTTCCAGCTGGGCCCTCTGGAGCCACCCCCTTAAGACCTCCTCCATTTTTGCGTGCCTCTCCTATGTTTCCACTAGGAACTATTCCTCCAGGCCTCAACCATCCAGGAGCTATTCTGTCAGGACATTACCCTGTAGGCCATATACCTTTCTTATTCCCGCCTCTGATAGTTTTTTCTGTCCCTGTCATGGATTCATTGGTCCTTCCTAACATGACTTTGGGGATCCGATTATGGTACAATGATCCCCCTGTGAACATTCCACCCAGTTAGCTAAGACCTTATCATGCTTTGACCCTGGTACAACTGGTCCCCATGACCCCTATTGCTGCTTTAGTTCCATCACAACCTCAACAGGGACCACCTCCTATTTCAAAATCAACTGACAAGGGGGCAAAGCTAAAAGGAAAGAATAAAAATACAAGGCTCCCCAAGCTCCTCCAGCCCCTAAGGCCCCAAAGCCATCACTTCCATGTGCTTTGTGTAAAGTTGTTGGGCATGCCACCAATAATTGTCCCGAGCTTCCTCAACTTAAACCTTTGGTTCATGAAGCGTAACCTGAGTCAAATATCCCAGAAATCCATGTTAACTTATCAATCCCAACTAAGAAACTCAAAACACTACGCACAAATCACCCTTGTGCCCTGAGTGATCATCATGGTCACTATTCCCATTGTTTCCCTCATCTTGATGAATTTTATGATTTCCTTGGGGCGATTCGTGAATACGAGGCCACTCGTAGTGGATCATCTACTCCTATACCTGTGGATTTTGGTACCACTAGTCAACCAAAACAAGGAGACTCTAGCCCCACCATTTTGATCCCTCCCCCCGATGTCGAGATGAAGGACACCACGGTCCATATCCTTTACCTGTATTCATCCTTGAGTTCCTCGTAGACAAACATTTCGAAGGTTTCTGTGCACGCTTCTATCAAACCTCTTTCGATGGAATGTCGGGTTTCAACATCATTAGATCCTCCATCTAATATCTCGTCGTCCACCATTTCAGATGACGCATATGTGAACCTTCTTTCTCAGGTTAATGCACCAGGTAATGCGACCACATCATGTAGTCAGTCTTCCTCATGTTCGACCCCTACCCTTAAGCAAGGGGGCATTTCTTAAGTGGATTTTTAAGGCCATTTTCTTCCTAATTCTCCCAATGCGCTCTACCTCAAGAAATTTCACTCATAGCACATCCCTTTGATTTGCGTGTCTTTATTTATGACATGAAGTTAGGTAGATTGTATCATCTCATCTGTTGTCTTTTGTACCTTTTAGATGGATCCATCATCCACACTGTATATCGGTCATGCCAACGGTGCAAGTTGCTTCTCCTAAAATCTAGCCTCGGCAACCTGGGCCATTTGTATCCCCTTGCATATGTTAGTCCTTTCAAACAACATGTGCCTTGGATCTGCCACCAATAATCAGGCCGAATATGATGCAGTGATAGGTTTTTTAGTCGAAGCCCTCACTCATCTGATCCTTCATCTTCATGTTCGTTTAGATTCATTGCTACTTGTCATGAAATTGAATGGTGTGTATCATGTGCATAACCAAGTCGTATTTATAAAATATCTACGAATTAAGTTGTTGGTACGTGAATTTGAAACCATTACATTCAATCATGTGCCTAGAGCCAAAAATAACTATCTAGATACCATCGCAAACAACATTCTAGATTGGCATTTATCACATGTATACCACAAAATATAACCATAAATAAAAAATGGCTAACCATCATCGTCATATAAAATGCATAATCATATTATGTATCATAAAAGTGTTTGCATCCATAGCTCTAAATACATCTAACATGCCCACAACAGGTTACAAAAATCACAATCAATGGGACCCACATGTCCTTGCATCTAGTCACTGTCCGGCAAATCTCGTGCCAAAGGCTTTGCTCCACCTACATGTAGATCATGTACTGCCTTACCAGCCATCGCCACATGCTGTACGATACCTCACCACTCTAAGGGAAGACTAGTGCACTCATCTGTGTACCGATCCTCTAAGTCATGTCATCCATGCTCTGAAACCCCGATCAAGAGTACATAAAACATACGATCCAAATTAGCAAGCAGTGCAGTATCCTCTGACCCTATTGTGACGACGATGTCCCCCAATCTGTGGCCCCAGGTGCTGTGGCTTAGCCTGCATATCTTGTTGGCTTCATCGGTGTTATGTTTGCATACAACATATTTCACACTCAGTACCATACACATGTGACAGAAATATAAACTACACCATAAAATGTAGCGACTTAACACTTACCGTCTGGTCCCCATGCTCACCCAAGCGGAAGTGGCAAGTCAGGATCCCACTGGTAGTTCATCTCGTTATAAGGGTAATTGTTAATGTAAAGGGGCATCTGATCCCAATGTGTGAAAAACATGGGTCAGAACACCTGTCCGACTCCCCCTCCTCCTCTTCGTAGTAGTTGTGCCCAGTGGCGCATCCTGGGCTCCTGTGAGCCCCCATCTTGGATCTGTACATGAGAATGGATAGTGGGTATCTTCTTAAATAAGAACACACATAGTACTGTACCAAAACCATAGTCACGATTCACTTGCCTCTTACAAAGACTCAAATATTGTTTCATCGACGAAAGCATCATCTGGGCCCACCCATAGTAGGTCCTGGATAAAACACTCTCAACAAACATCATCTGCCCACTAGTGATGTGATGGAATGCCTGGCTGCCCAAGACCCATAGCGCAACTGCGGTAACAACCTGTGTCTCTAGCTTCTCTAGATCAACAAGCGAGATAGTTGTGCCCTTGACACAAACACCCCATCGATAATGACGCTCCACAAACTCAGTAATGTTCCTCCCACGAGGCAACACCATATGAATATCCCCCACCACTCCAAGCAGAGGCAGTTCGGTCAAGAAGTAACTATCTTGTAATGTGAGCTCGATCTCGTGCCCCTGCACGACAAAGAACTCTTGGTCTAGATCCCAATAGCTCACAATTCTTGATAGCAAGGGCTCACCTTCCCTCATCAATGGGCTCTCTACCAACTTGAGAACCCCATAACGAGCCAATGCACCTCGAACCACCTGATCCCCGTGGATCTTGGATCAAAGAGTGTCCAACTCTCATTCATGCCAATTGATTTTAATCTCTGCCATATCTACAAAACACCACATGTCTTGTTAGTTTAGAAAAGAAAACAATGGTCTACACTGATCTGCCTACAGCCCCCACCAGGCCGGTAGACCAAATCTCTCTCCAACCCCAAATCATAGTTTTTAGCCCATAAAGTGTGAGCTTGCAGGTTTCCAGCTTTTTCCTGTGAGCCAAATCACATTTCTACTCCCATAAAGTACGATGTGACCGTGAGCAAGAGTAGGGGTCTCCTAGGGAGCTGCCAGGTGCCAAAAATCAAGAAATTAACCACTAAAATTGAAGAGATGAGTAAGGCCACCTACATGAAAGTCGCAGATCTTTATTTCACTAGTCAGTTTGTCCGCTACAGTATCCATAAGATTTAGGGCCTCTTCCTCCTCTCCAAATTCACCACAACTCACTTAGCAAATGAATCCACATTGGAGGGAAAACACCCTTTCATAGAAAAATCCCCAATTTTTCTATAGCCCATTGCAACTAGACCGTAGCTCAATTTGACAAACCATTAGTATTGTTGGAAATATCTCACCGAGCTCTATAATGGGTCTTCCTCAGTTTTTGATGATTTGACACTTCACTAGGAAACCATTTTTCCATGAAAAGTCACTTAGTCGTGTGTCAAAATCGAATTTCGTCATAAAGGGACACTCGTACTTTGAGGTCTGCCTCCTCTTAATACTTGTCGTAACAAATGTCAACTTTGGTCGTGAGTAACGATCCTTTACTCATGTTTTCATGGTCCCCACTGGGCCTAGTTTGTGTGGCAGCATCATCGAGTCACCCTTGTTCAAAGCATCTGTGATGAGTCACCCTTGCATTCTTGGAGTCTATTTCATGTCCTAGCATCTCATGTCACAGTATGCCATCCATATTTTCATACCGTTCATCCTGTGTTTCCCATTTTGGCCTCCATTCATACTGTCCCCATCCCCTCCAGAGTTGAGTCAATTGTTGAATGGTCAACCATGCACTTTATGCTCTGACAAGGGTAGTCATCTGTTTGTCCCTCGGTCCCCTTTTTCCCCATTATCCCTGGTGTCAGTCCATCAGTCACGTTACTATTTTCCTCGTGCTTTAGTTGAGTATCCTCATTACCTCATCTATCGCGGGCCCTATTTTGTCGACATCAGCTCATTTATACCAGAAGAATAGCCTAGAGGGTGGTGTATCTCGATTCCATCTTCCATTCTTATTCAACGCCTTGGATCAATTAGAGGGTCTCATTATTTCCCTTTGACTTAGTCGTTTCATGTTCATGATCCATACACTTGATGGTCCACAAATGTAGAGATTCTACCAGTGATTCCCCGGTCTACGTGAGATGTTTCAGGCCTTATGAGGGGGTGGCCCTTCAAGTAGCCCCCCACATGCCCAGATCCATACCTATTATGCTACAGTTTCAGATATAGCTCCGCAGAGTTGATGGGTTCAGTTCCTACCAATCACAGTGTGCATAGCATGCACATCTCCTCAAGATGATCCACTCAGTTTTGCAGAGCCCTTCCTTATTTAGTAAGGTTTCTACGGTTGTTTTAACCTCCCTCCCACCCATTTTTTTGAGGGAAGAGGCTTTGCATCTCATGTACTCAGATATTATTGTATTGAGTCTTAGCTCATGTTTTTCCAGGTGCATTATGTATATGGTACACATTGCATTATTTTCTAGCTCTGTTATGCTAGCATGTCATGTACCATTCAACATGTACTTCATTGCTCAGTTTTATATTTCTGGGCGAACCATTATTTTTGTACTAAGTTATCTCAGTGGGTATGGGTATGCCTCCCCCACCTCATTGAGGTCCGGTACCACAACATAAAAGGATACTTGCATTAGTCTCACCCCTCTATCCCTATCCTCTTTCAATTCAACTTCATTGGTCTCTCTCTCTCTCTCTTTGACTCCCCTGTGTTGTCTAGTGATTGTGTCTTTACAACGTACTTCAGTCATATGTTTTTCTCCTAACACTCGTACGTTGGGGGGCAATCTGTTATCACCAAAAAAATGATCATCTAGCCTAATTTACTAGATGGATCGAAGTACACCATGTAAATCCAATTTTACCATAGTAAAATTGCTTTCACTCTAAGAAATTACTTAATAAACCACCTTTGTTAAGTAATTTATATAGTTAAACCCATGAAGAATAATTAAATAAATCACTATTTATTCGATTTTCTTTTAGGAATAATTAATTAAACCATTTTTTTATTATTATTCCTTGTCAAATTCGACATAATCATGAAAAATAAATAGATAAATCATTATTTTTCTTATTTTCTCTAAGAATAATTAATTAATCACTAATTAATTATTATTTTTTGTTAATTTGACTAAATCCCTTAGGAATAATTAAATAAATCCTTATTTGTTTATTATTCCTTGACTAATTCCTTGAGATGATAAATAAATCATTTATTTATTTATTATTTCTAAATAAAAGTTTAAATACTTTTTCCCTCCTAACCAAATATAATAAAATATTCCAAGTGGTTATTCCAAGAATGGGATTAATAATATTTTATTATTGTTCATTATTTGAGGATAACTCAATATTTTGTTATAAATAGAAGGGTTTTCCATTCATTATTCACTTTTGATTATTTTCATTATTGCACTCATTGTTGTAACTCTGATTATTTTCATTGTCGCACACCATATTTTCGCTGGGTTTATGCATTATAGAGGATAGAGACTCTACACAAGCTGAAGACGTTTGAGGATAGATAAGAACCCATCCCATAGAGGGGGACTAGTAACATTTATCTGTTCTCTTCACAAGTGTTATAATAAAATTATTCTTTACATATCTATTTTCCATTGGATGATTTATTACTCTTTCTTTTTGTTGTTTAACTATGATTGTGGCATAGATTCAAACTTTGGTAGGTTTTGTTTCTATTAGTTGCTCCAAATCTACAATGTTTAGCATCCATTTATATTGTTTGTCATCCACAATATTAAGTGGGTTCTTTTCGTACATCTTTTAGAATAGAACACTACAACAGTGGGGTCTTCCCTAACGACTTCTTCTTATGTGAGAGTTTTCTCCACAGTTGACTCCAGACTAGTGCCAACATCATCAAGGTTGATATCACCCTGGTCATTATCGAGGTTGATATCACCCTGGTTATCCTCCTGCATTTCAATATCATGAACGGTTTTAGTACCGTGCACTTCAACATCCATTGGATCCTCTATCGGGCCTTTATCTGCACTTACAATAGGTGTCGGCGTGTTTACGGTGCTAGACCTGCCAACATGTCAGGGGATCTCCCCAGTAAGAAGTCCCAATTAGACCTCAGACCATTTGGTGTAGGAGTCCCAACAGTGGGTCATGTGGTAATTCCTTGACCACGATTTCACATAGAGGCAAGTAATATGTCCTTGTTGGTAGCAAGGGTGTGACATATGCAGTAAGTTAAGGAAGGTGCATGAGAGGTTCTAACACACGGAGGGTGAGGTGAGTGCACCCCTTGGAAACATGTGATAGCACGGAGTTAAGAAGGGAACACACAAGCAAAGATGCATCAAAACATGGAAGGCAAGTTAGCTATCAATCCAAAGTGATGGTTAAACCAGCAACACATTTCAGAAACATTCATACATACATATACAGAAATGAATGCGTAAACAAAAATATACATATATCATTTAGAGTACTCAAGATAGCTGAAATACAATACCGCATATGCATGAAAAGTGTTGGCTTTGTTATATTAAGAAGTGTAAGCTCCAGTCTTACAATACATCCATGTCCAACCACAAGTTCTAATAGTGAAACGTTACAGCCACAACCGCCTGCCCCTCCAAAGTGATAAACTAGCTCTGCACAGTGGAGAAGCCAAGGCTTGTTACAATAGTGTCCAAGATTTCTCTAAGATACTCATATCGGAAGCTTGGTTGACAAAAATCATTTACAATGAGTTATGAGGGGTTATTTATAGCAAAGGGTGGGGTTACCCTTGACATTCCCCTTTGTGACCATTCATCTAGCCTCATGACTCTTCAACTATTCTATGATTGTTACATTCAACTATCGACACTTGAACTTCCACATGACAAGATGCTACATTACAATGCACATGTGCCCATGTGAGACAAAATGGCTTGAGCAAGCCATGCAATACATCACTGACTCTCAGACCATTGTGGTGAGACAAAATTTTTGACATCCTTGTGAGTGGAGCAGCTTAGCTCTGCCTCTATGATGTCAACAACCTTCCTCATGCATTCATTGTGTGCAAGCATGTTGCCTTCTACTACTGTTGATGGTGTTGCTCACTGCGATGTCATTTCCATTCATCTTGATATCCTTGTCCATGAACAACTTGATGTCTTCATGGATAGGCAAGTTCATAGACACTTGATCAAATACATCCCCAGTTTCACTCTTAATGGTGTATTTGACTCAGCTCTCCTGGAAGTCATTGTACATGTGCTGCTGGGAGGAAGATGAACACTGTGATTCTTAGAGACATAGCAACACTCATGGAAAGCAATCTGTCAGTCGAAAACCAAAACAAACTTGAGGATTGACTTGCAACATACCTGTGTGATTGATCGTGAAGGTTGGGCAATTTCCACTGGGAGGTTGGGAGACTGACTACCAAAATTGTGCACAACATAGTCTGAGCTATCAGGAGGCTAACTGACTACTGGAACTGTGTAATGCACATTCCAACCTAGCCTCTTGAGGACTGAGACTGCGTAATGCGCAATTTCAGTTAGCAGTGACATGCAACTAGCAAACTGCATTGTGCAGTTTCTAGGGCCAGCAAGACACTGGCTCCAAGGATTGTGCAATGAAAGCCTGGAGGTCAATGCTAGGTTAGACTTGTGCAATTTCTGGAGGGAAGGTAGATCCTTCGCTTCTAGAAATGTGTAGTGCTAGCTGGGAAGGGCATGGTCCGGGCCAAGGCAACCCAGACTGGCCGACGGGCAAGTGAAAACATGAGAAGTCTAGATGCATGGTGAGATGAGTGCAAACAAGAGTGAATGATCATTCATGCAAACAACAAGTGCAGGATTCAGAAAACAGGAAAGCATGCATGTGTGTGAAGTGAGTCACCGCAATGATGACCGTCTGTGCAAAATAATGTCATGCATGCGACAACAGTGAGATGCAAATGAAAACTGAAACGATGCTTCTACAAGCTAACATACATCAAAATGACATCAAGTGCTCACTGAAATCAAGCAGACAACACTCACACAAAGCGAAACACAAAAAGTGACAGAAACGCAACGCAAGACATGAAAAGCAAGCTTACCCCAAAACAACTGAGCTGAATGTGTCGATGGCTCCTAGATGCAATGTGGGATGTCAGAGATGCAAGGTCAATGTGGGGAATGAGCTCTGTAGTACCTGGTTCATGAGTTTCGATAAAATCAATTTTGCGACGTGCACGCCACAAATCTAAGAAAAGTGACACTTAGCGGGAGGTTTCTGAAATGATCCTTGCATGTAACCTCCAACTTCTAAAAATAGATCCCTGAATCAAGGGATGCCTTTGCATGTTGCCTTGGGAGAAGAATTCCATGCATGAAAATCAATTTTTCTCGGTCTCAAAGGGAACTGGGCAACGTGATGGCACATGCAACAACCTGCTTGACTGATAGGAAAATTTGAGCATTTTTGGGAAGGAGCTAGGTTGGCTACCCAGAGGGATTGCACAATTTTTGGGTTGAGCAGATGACTGCTACCTGTTAACACCCAGTTTGTTCCCTTTGACTCCCAAGGGAATACGGCCGGGGTAACCACTAACCAAGCTTTGGATTATAGGTCCTAGCCTACCTATAATCAGAGAGGGCTCTCTCTATAAGTTTAACTTTGCTTTGTGAAGATTTTAGGCTAGTTGTGGGTTTCAGTTTTTGTTCAAGGTTTTGGTTGAATGATGTCTTTCAGTGCCTAGGGTGGAAATCTTCAGATAGTATTAGTTCATTGGGAAATGGAGTATGTGGCTATAGGTTGTTTGAAATATTGAGTGGGGATGTTGAAACTGCAGGGTCATTTAACTATTTCATGAAACAAACTTGAAATTGTGATGGTGAAGTATGTTTAACCAGTGAAAAGCAATGAAGAATTTTCCACTAAGTTGGGGTGTGAGAAAGAGATCTATTGCACAGGAGCAGATTTGAATTCCTGAAAAATAGACCATGTGAAAGATATAGTTTGAAGATGCAGCAATTAAGAATTACACCTTTATAACTATAACTGAAGAAAACATTTATAACAGCGTAGATTGAGTTCAGGGTATTTTATGAATAAATCCTAGAACTATTCTTTTTCTCTGCTATTAACTGTGAAACATAGCATATGATTGGATTATGAAGAAGTAATAAAAACACTTAACGAAGAGTTTAAAGGAAACTTATTGAGCCATGAAATACGTAGGAATCCTGTAGCATTCAGCAAACACACTACAACACCTCAGACAACACAGAATTTCGGAAATTCCATCAGCCTTTGTATTAATCCTCTGAAAATTTTACAACATCAGATCTTTAGGAGAGAAAATCAACAACCCCTGTAAGCTTATGCGAGGGGGAATATATACAATCGGTTACACAAAATATCTGAACCGCTGAGTCACTTGAGAAAATAAATATGTTTACCAACTTTACAGAATAGCAGATAAGGAAGTTATTGCTGCTCTTAATACAAAATGAATGCTCTTTAATGTTGTCAGAAAACTTTTTGACCTTTGGAGGTCACTGAGTCGGTTGAGCGTTCTGAATAAATGCTGAATGATGTGTCTTTATGCTCTGTCATGCTGTAGCTTTCTCGGCCTTGTCATTTGCAGCTGTCAGTACTACTTTAGTGGCCAAATCTTTCTGCTGAGTTGGCTCAGTCCACTCTTCTTCATACATACTGAATGCATCAAATTTTCCGGTATATGATAACTTATGTTTTTTGATGAAAAAACTTGATGAGAGGCTCTTGTTCACAATATCAACTGTATCATTTTGGTCCACCATTCCTGTGTGGGCAATTGATGTCTCAAAATTGCATCTAAGGTCTCATCTGCTTCTGTATATTTGTAGAAGTTTGGAGGCACTTCAAACAAATGTTTGATCTCATTCTTAATAAAAAATAAGTTCTCTACTCTGTTATAGAGACTTTGCCCAGATGCTGGCCCTGTTTCTTCTGAAGTACTTGGCCTTTCAGTGATCTGATTGGTAGCAAATGTGTTGACCCTTTTAGCATAGTTCTCATGTGAAAGTAGTTTCCTTGCACTGTTCAGTAAGCCAGGGAGACCTCTGCTTTGTAATGCTGCAAACTTGTCCATGAATCTGTTTACTTCTGTCTGCATGTCCTGGCTTCTTCTTTCCAGTGTTTGTACCAGGCTTCTCAATGTAAGGACCCTCTTTATCAGCTGGATGGTTTCAGTTCTGTTGGAGATCCCTATTGCTGCCAGCTGAGGACCTGTACGGTTATTTAGCACGTTAATCATTCTGTTGGCTATCTCAGGCATATTGCCTAGAGATGCCCTTGATCTTTGCACTTCCTTGTGTGCTTTGCCTATGAGCTCCATTTGCTCATGAATGGTCTCTATATACTGCCACTGATCTGTGATTGATTGGCCAATGTTGGCCCATAAAACTGTCTTGAGCTCAGCCACCACTTTGTCCAGGGTGAGCTCTTTCTCCAGCTCCTTTATCTTCTCTTTGAGAGCCTTGACTTCTCTTCCTTTTTCAGCTATGCTTTGCTTTGACTTGTCATATTTTTCATTGAGCTTAGCCAAATTCTCCCTGGCTTCATTTAACTCTGCCATTTGGGCTTCTAAGGCCTGAATTTCATTCTTCAGCTTCTGCATATCAAGGCTTGGAGCCTGCTCTGTTGTTGGTGCTGGTGCTGATGTAGATGGTGCCGTTTGAGCTGTCTGTTCTGTAGGAGGAGCAGTAGTCTGAGGAGTTTCCTCAAGGTTGATTATTTGTGGAGGGGGCTGTGATGTTTGGCCTCTTTCCCTCTGTTGTAGGGCTGCCTGCAGTGCAGCCTCTGACTCTCCCAATTTCTCCTGTGTCTGGATCAGTTGTTTGTATAATGATACCAGCATAGTTGTAGCATCTTGGTCATGCCTTAGCTGGGCAACCTCTTCTGTCTGGGGATGAAGAGTTGCTGGAATCTTGATCATTTTTCTCAATGCTGCCATATCTGCATCTCTTAATTTCAACAGCACTTGTACAGCCTTGATGTCCTTGGGATCATGCCCAAGCTCTATGATGATATCCTCCAATGCTTTGATTCGGTTGTCTTTTGCCTGGGAGGATGCTTTCTCCAACTCAAGTTGGGCAGCCGTGTTATTTAGGCTATTTTCCAGCCTATAATTCACCAATGTTTTGTCTGCAAGGGTAGCATATACCATCTCACCCGTTTGTTTGTGCAATTCAATCTGATCCATAGGGTGGATGTCTTTTGCAAGGACCTCAAGGTTGGTCCTTATGTAGTCTGCAGCTGACTGTGGCTGCAACATGGTTGGCATGAAATGACTCATTACCATTTTGCCCTCATGTACATCATATGCAGACATTAATCTCTGCTGGTTTGTAGGAGCCATCTTTAACAAGTGATTGTAGAGCTGTATCTTGAGTGGCTCATTCCTCTTTTTGATATCAATAAATTGTTGTTTGATGCCTGCTTCAGCTCCCCTTTGGTGGCTTGAGGAGCTGACTTCTCCTCCAACTGTTCTTTCTTGTTCCTGCTGAAAGGAACTTGCAGATGCCTCCATACTCGGTGGGCCCATGCCCAAAGATTGCCCAATAGGCATTTCTTCCTCAGAGAGGGGATTCATTATGTGCCTTTTCTCCCCTTGATTTGTAGATGTGGTGAGGGGAGTCTCCTGCTCTCTATCCCTCTTCTTTCCCTTTTCTTCTTTTTGTGGATTTTGTAGCACTGAGGCCTCCACTGTCTTTTCTTGCCTAGGAGGCACATTCTCTTGAGCCTGTTGCTCAGTGGATATTGGGGGTTCAGCTGTTTGTTCTTGCTGCTGTATTGGTTGCCCCTCTTTTTGCTGTTCTTTTTGCTGCTGTACTTCTTCATGAGGTGGTTGTTCTGGCTCCATCTCTTTCTCTTTCCCTTTGCTGGAAGCCTGATAAGTATCTTTGGCTGCTTGTTGATGTGTTGTAGAAGATGAGGCAGCTGCTCCCACTTGAGTGCCTGGAAGAGAAAATACCTGTGAACAAAGCTCTAAGTCAGCCAACTTTTGGAGATTTTTTACTGCTCTTTGAGCTAGTTCTTCTTGTGTGGCAGCCTCCTCTAAGGTGCCTTCCCTCCACTTTAGTTGATTTGCATATTTTTCTATGTGAGGCAACCTTAAGTGGTCATAACTGGCCAGCCTATATCTGACCCTTCTTAAACTTATGAAATGATTGGGGTCGTATGGTTTCCAAAGGAAGTTGGTCTGTAAGCCAAGGGCTTCTAGCATTCTATCTGCCTCTTGCCAACCTTCCTCCCTTTTATTGTAAATGAAGTGGCCTAATTGGTTTCTGACTTTGAGCTGTGCTTTCTTTCCCTTGCCTGAAAAATGGAGTACATCAGCATTCCCAAATTGCCTGAAGTACTCGAGGGCAAACAATCTCATAGGCACATATTTGGGTAATCTGTATGGGGGCAACTCACACCCATATATTCTGATAACTGTGTGGTTTTGGTAATAGTACCAATCCCCAATGCTGTATACCTTAGACAATTGAAGAATCCTCTGCATCTCATCAGTTAGTCTTGGAGGAGGTGAGCTCAGAAGCAGAGACATGGCTGGGTGGATGAAGAGGTCTATAAACTCACAATAAGTGTATGGGGAACAAGATCTGCAGTGGAAGGTAGAGGACCAATAAACCACTGACCTTGGATTGCCTTGTGCATCCACTCTTTTCACAAGAAAAGGAAATTTCTCATGCTGATAATATAAGATTAAGTGGTAGATATAGGAGGTGTATCTGAACACCCTTTCTCTTGCCAAGTTCATCAATTGCTCATGTATTTTATTGGATATGTAAGTGGCATAGTCATAACAGATTGGGGACTTGCCAGGGGAAAACATGAGCATCATCACCAGCACAGTTTCATCAACATATTCTATTGAATTATAGCCCAATATGGGACTAATCATGTCTACAAGGTCTCTGCCCAATTGGTTGAGGTATACATGAGAAATGGGAGGGTACTGCACGGTGTCAGAGTCAATGTACAATTGATTCATCTTGGTGACTTGAGCATCTGTCAGCTTAGCTCCTTGCTTTATCAGATCTGTCAGTGATAAAGGAACTAATTTCTTATCAGTATTGAAGTGTAGCATCTCTCTGATGGCTTCAGGGGTGACATAAAAAACAACTGAGCCTGAAGGGTCAAGCACAACCCTCTAAGTGGGGTCATAGCAGTCAGCACATCGGTGGATTAGCTCAGGAAACTGGTTGACCTGAGGGAGCTTGAAGATAGGGAGGAAAGAGTCCCAAATGCCCAATACATCCATTCCACTCTCATGCTTGATCTTCAATTCATTTAGCAATTGAATGTGGTACTTGCTATGCATTAGCATTTCCTCTGATATTTGATAATCTAGATCTGCTAATGCTTTCCACTCCAACTCTCTCTGAGGGGCATTCAATGGAGCAATATTTAGGGCCACAGGTGCTACTGGTGTATCCATGTTTCTCAAGTGAATTTGGGTTGAATCCTAACTATCTATGGGAGAAATACCGTCCTGCGCGGTAGGTTAGGTAGTTTTCTGAATTACCGCCTGTTTCTGAGCAACAGGGGTGTAATTGGGCACAATTGGCCGGTTAAAATCTGAGGGAATTAGTTTTAAGGCGTAGTAGGCCTATTTCTCCAAGGAAAATGGTCAATTTTATTGGTTTTTTAACAGTGCAGGACGAAACAGAGGGTGCAGTTGGGGAATTTGACAAATACCTGGTTAAGTGGCGGTATTAGAGCTTGGTTGCAGTTGAATTTTGGGCGACAGCAGCTCCGAATGTTCTTGGCGAGGTGCGGCAGCAAAGGACGTAAAATCGCATGCAGAAGGCAGAGCATAAAAAACACAGAAAAGAACGTAAAAATGACAAAATTCGGCCAAATATGGACTTTTTGGCGTTGGCGCGAAAATTTGGATGACGTCAGCATGACGTCATCAGGTGGGGTCAAGGTCGGGTGACATCAGCATGACATCATCGGGTGACGTGGCGGCCTGTGAGTGGTCCACAGGGACTGCATAGGTGGAGGACATGTCGGAGCGATGGCGGGCGGGGGCGCTGACGCGGTGGTGAGGTGGCGTGACGCTGGC
Source organism: Pinus tabuliformis (assembly GCA_031772625.1). Taxonomy (NCBI): domain Eukaryota; kingdom Viridiplantae; phylum Streptophyta; class Pinopsida; order Pinales; family Pinaceae; genus Pinus; species Pinus tabuliformis. The sequence goes on along the minus strand of CM062810.1, from coordinate 279,919,209 downwards.
ATGACCGGTCAGCGGAAAACCGGAAACGGTAAGCGGTATAATATCGCACCGCTCTTTATACGGAAGCAGGATTGTCAGAGGGCGGCCCGATAAGATTTGGGGGCGACGCGTGGCAGAGGCTTGACGTCACCCTCTGACAAATTTCGGAAGCTAACTGCAGTACATCGGGGCCGCTCCGAAATTGATAAGGGCCGTCGGATGGGAAAGCCCAGATCCGACGGCTGGCGGGAGGCAGAGGTGGCCGGACGATACGGTCAAGCGGGGCCAATAAAATATTATTATTTGTTTGAAACGTGCGCCCGACAGGACTTTGGAAAAAGTGGGTTTTTTAATGTTTTTTCTGTGTAAAATGCACATGACCTCCAAACTTTGGATAAAGCGGAAAAGTGGGTTTTTAGCGTATTTCGCAAACAACACGGGTTAGGGGTAATAATGGGTTTTTACATGGGTTTTTACAAGGCTTTATTGACAAAGAGGGTTTAGGCTATTAGACTGACCAGAGGTCAATTTAATCCCTGACTTTGGACATATGGCTATAATGCCAAGGGAAGGGAATATTTATACATTGCTTGGGGTTTATACACCATAGTGTTCATCATAGTAGGGGAAAGGGGAACATAGGGGATTTAGATAATAAGAAGTTAGGGGTTAATATGAGTGGAAGCGGTGGATGAGGAGTGGAAACACTAAGTTTTATATGGAATCAACTTAGTTTAGGGAGTAGATCAAAATGAAAAGAATTTTACACAAGAAATGTGGCTTTTAAAGAGACAAGAACCACCATAAGACCTTAACTTTCTTCCATGAACATAACTGGTAATGGGATGTTAGCAATGAATGTGAGGGGGGGAAAACAGGAAGTTAGACATGCTCCTTTGTATTGCTGCAAGATGATGGTGACGAGTAACTACTCTATCCCCTGATGTTTCCTTTATGTTAGACCAGCAAAGTTCAATTGAAAGGAATGACATTTCTGCAACCCCATCTACCTACCCATTAACTTTCCTAGCCTTTTTTTGTTTCTTCATGGAGGGTGCACTTAGACTTGCAGACCCTCATGTGCCTTTTCTTTTCTTTTGGCTTTTTCTTTTGATTTTCTATCTAGAATTACCCTTATTGCTTCCAAGGTCCCAGATTAAGCAGTTGGGAACCTTAATTCTCTACCTAACTACTGGTCTGCCAAGATTGAACAGTTTGGATAGACTTCTTTCTCTATTCTACAACAAGAAATTGAAACATGGCATGTGTTATCACTAAAAATGTTGTTGTCAAAATTTTTTAGTCTAGCTTAAAGTCAGGGTGTTTTCGCAGCGCCTGAATTCTGTTTAGCAGTTTCACAGCGCCAGAATTCTTTTAACAGTTTCGCAGCGCTAACTGTTTAGTGGTTTCGTAGCGCGCTACAAAACTGGGAATTTGTCCGAAGCCATAATTCACACATATCACTTTTGTCTTCTATGGGTTCTGTGGGAATGTTTGGTGCAACATGTCACAGTGCAGGTTATTATCATCAATATACAAATAATACAGCTGTTTTTTTCATCTTCAAGGCTTTCTCTATAATCCCACTATATTGGTCAAAGTTCTGGTATCTAGTGGAGGTCAATATCATAGCGTGCCTATTGTACAGAGTTCTGCTTTCTTTCAGAAATCTGCATCAAGTGGGAATCTCACAGGAAATGGCACAAGTATTTAGGACGTGAATCCAGCTTTTGGTTACTCAACATCCAACAGGATTTGCAGCAGCGGAAAATTCTTTATATGGGATTATACCTTCTTATTTGGGGGAAGGCTGCAAACCTACGGTTTATGCCAGAGTGCCTCTGTTATATCTACCATCATATGGCATTTGAGCTGTATGGGATGTTAGCTGGCAAGGTGAGTCCTACAACAGGGGAAAATGTAAAGCCAGCATATGGAGGTGATGAGGAATCCTCTCTCAGAAAAGTTGTGACCATCATCTATGAACTCATTGCAATGCCAAGGAACCTGAAAAACATGTTTTTCATCTTGTAACGGATAGATTGAATTTTGGGGCTATGAAGATGTGGTTTTTAGAAAACCCTCCAAGCAAAGCTACAATACATGTTGAAAATGTTGATGATTTCAAATGGCTAAATTCTTCCTATTGTCCAGTTCTAAGGCAGCTTGAATCTGTAGCAATGAAAGAAGATTATTTTAAGGCAGATCATCCAATTTCAAGTATCGAAATCCAAAATACTTGTCTATGCTAAATCATCTTCGCTTTTATTTACCACAAGTTTACCCTAAGCTGGACAGCTATTACAAGGATTATGATTTCAAGCACACATTGCTTTCTCCCTCCCGGACAAATTGAAGCAAACTTGACTTTTGCCGTTGGCACTGAACTAGCAGATGATATTGTTACAGATGTTTGTATTCAGACTTCATATGTTGACTCGGGGTCCTTAAATACTTCAAGTATAAGAAATGGGAGCACCCAAAAGAAGCTGATCAAGTTTTGGTTAAATATGAGGCCAGATTGGAGGACGGAACTGCTATATCAAAAACAGTGAAAGGATGTCAAGAAACAAATCATTAAGTGGGCATTCAAGGCCCGGCTGAGTTACTTAAAGGTAAAACCAAGATCCTCGAGAAGGAAGTAAGGACATGTTTTGAGACTAATTTCCTATATTTACAGGAGAATAAGATAGATGGATACTTAGATAGCTTTTATGACCTCTCTAAGCCATTTAGTCTTGTCAAAAGGATCCATCATACATATGAAGAACAATACCAAATACTAGAGACTGTGCAACCACTAAAAGTGTCTTATATGTGTATCACATTTCTTGGTGATATCTCCAGAAATTATGATATGGCCTACAGTTCATTCGTGAAGTATTTTTTTTAAAAAACAAAGGTAGAGGTGGATCTTTCCAAGCCAATTTTTAGGAACACCAGGTCTCAATTTGATTATTTGCAGTATGATGAGAAAGGCAATGTAAGGAATGCAGTTGAAGCCGCTTCGATGTTTGCTGGCTTTAAGATTGTCCCGAAACTAACTTTGACATGCAAAATCTGGGTGAAACAGAGACTGCATTTATTTCAATTATGGACCTGTTGATGTCATTAATGTAATGGTGGATTTGTTTCTTTCTGGAATAAGTGTGAGCAGATTCATGAATCTTGTTTTGATATGCATTTTAGTAATGTAAATGACGGGGATTTATCAGTAATGTTTGAACGCTAGAGCAGAGAAGTAGTTAATCATGTTCAAGTTATTGTGGCGCCGTTATAGCTGCCAGATGTTCAAAGGTTGCCACACGCCAAATTGCGCATGCATGCATTGAATTTAAGAAAAGGGCATCTTGACACGGCAGGCTATGTCGAGTGATGGCAGTTGTTCGATAGTATGGTGAATTTATATGTCTGCTCGGCGCTCTCCACGATTCACTTGTAGAACTTGGCAATCTTAAGCTTCAACGTTTGCCTCTTAAAAGCTTACATACCTTTTGGAAGGAAGGAGTATTGGGACACGTTTCACTTAGCATATATTGCTGTACAGAAGCATTTTCGACATGGTTCATGGTATCATGAAACAGATGCGTTCTTGCAATTCTGTTATACAAGGGAAAACAACTTGTCTTTACACAAACGGATTCTTGATGAAATTGCTCAACGTTTACTTAGCGATTCTATGCTGTCAGCATCATGTGATAAACAATCTTTTGTGGTAAAGGTATCCATGTATGATGCGCTGAAGAAGAGGAGGTAAGAATAAGATAAAGGGCACTTGCTAGAAGCAGCAGAGGCATATAAGAAGGCTCTTGTAGTGGATCCTACATACAAGCTTGCTGCGGAGTACTTGGCAATTGTTTTGACAGACCTTGGGACCAGTTTCAAACTTGTAGAAAATGTCCATGAAGGAATTCAGAAATACTCTGAAGCTCTAAAAGCACATAGCTGCTATGTTGTTGCTTAGTATAATTTGGGGTGGTTTATTAAGAGATGAGCATATCGAGCCTAAATCTGGCTGAGGCATTGACAATGGATGGAAGAAAGAAGCTTTTGATATTGGCTAGCACCGATGGAGTTGTTAATTCCGCCTTGCTTTCTGGAGAACATGATGGCACAGGGGACCTTTTTATTCAGCCTCATCATTTAGATCTCACATATAACTCATATGCTGGTGATAAAAACATCATTAAGTTCGAAGGATTCACACAAAATGACATCACTGAAGATGCCAATGATCATTCCCACTCTAGGAGGCAAATGAGATAAAAGCAGTGACAGCATTCTTGACAGAAATTGTAGTAATACTGTAGCAGCATTTCTCACAGACAACCGAGTTCCTGACTGTACTTTGGCTAGATTTGCTCGAGTTTCAATTTCAATAGATGATGAAGAAAGAGTGATCATGGAAGCTTGCCTCTTTTCAAGATTTGGAAACTGGAGAAGTTTCTCAAAATGAAACCTCCCAACTTTCAGATACTATATCCTGTAAGAAAGCTTCACTTGACAAAGTCAAGGCACAAACCGAGACTTGTTATAAACTCATCTGCTGAAAGCAACACATCAATAAGCATATCTAAAGGAAGCCATCAATAGAGGTGGAGTTAAGGTTGTAGAGGAAGGAAAAAAGGAAGCATGAACTTTTTGAAATAAGTTGATGAGCAGGTTTTATGGTGATCCCAGATGTTTCTATTGTGTGGCCACAGTTGATTTTAGATGATCAAAAGGCCCGTTCAAGGAAAGTTTGAGCTCCCAATGTCACATTCATTGGTAGTCTAAGCATTCAATGTTGAAATTTTCCAACAGTCTTTTTCCATCTATATTTGACATTAGAGAATGGAATTTTTGAGAAAGGACACAGCCATCTATAATAGATGCTTCAAGAGATTAACGCGCACCTTTTAAGAATGTTCCAGCAGTTCTTATGGGGAATTGGACTCATATGCGAGGGCTTTGTTCTATACCAACAGAAGGATCAAGACATTATTATTCACCTTCTGTGGACGGTCCAGTACGCAGTAAATTACCTTACATGGATGTTGTGGGAGGTTCCAAGAGTCCCTTAACAGAGGAGACAAGTTTTTCCTCAGGAGAAATATTTGTTGCAAGCAAACCTTTTCAAAACAATCAAGTGCTTAAGCCATGAACACTGATGATTATTTAGAAAACCAGAGAGGAAGAGTGTATTTTTTAAATCACACAGCAGTTTCGTAGCGCGCTACGAAACTGCTGTAGGTGATGATTTTAAAGCGCAGAGCAGTTAGTGTGATACTGTAAGCGGGAGTTGCGGAAGAGAGATATCTGTTTATCAATACCATCTACAGCACATTCAAAAACATGGTAGTATTTCATACCTGGGGTTGTTAAAAGATTTGGGAACATGTTGCTACACTTTAGGAGAATGTGGGGAGACAGAAGCCGTGAAAACAGAGCACCTTCCTTGGTTAATTAATAAAGCCATCTACGTGACTGGAATCCAAGGCCAACTCATTTAGTGTACTTTCCTTCAGTCATCTCAACTCAAGCAGCAAAAGGACATGTGTCAAGAGCCAGAATAGCATCATGCTACGAGGAGCAAAGATTGTGGATTTTGATTAAATGAAAACCATTTGTAATTTCAGTTTAGTCATTATGTAATTAATAAGTTAGTTATGCACTAGATAGGGATAGTCAATAGCCACCTTCGAGGCTCCCCTCATGCTGGAGGAGGAAGCTCGAGGTGGATAAGTTTGTTTGCCTATAAAGGGATCAGATGAGAATGTAGAAGGGGTTGGACATTTTATAGAAAAACAGAGTTGTTTTGGGCCATTGTAAGACTTGTGACAGTAATAGTAAAACAGTATTGATTTCTTCTCAAGATTCTCGATGGATTATTGTGGTCAAATATAAGGATGGTGTTTTATATTTTATGTTCATTTACAGCCTTGTTGTAACACAATCACTCAGAATTCATAATCTTATGCTCTGACTTCCTGTGTGTTTGGCAAGCTGTGGTTTTGATGGAGTATGTTTGACACTTAATGCAAAGAGCCTTGACTTCTATGAAATGATTATGTTTTTCTTGTTTACTTAGTGTATGAGACTCCATAGCCCAATGAGAACCAGTTTGACATGTATCCAACCAGCTTTTGCTTTCATGAATAAGTAAAGAGTTAGCCATCTTTTGTAGTGAATGATTTTTATCAAGAGTTTGTGAGAGAGCCCTCTCTGATCAAAGAGGCTAAGCTTTGATCTAAAGCTAGGTTGAAAGAGTTACATGAAATCTTGCTTGGTTGCAGCCCTCAGTAGTGATTTTGTGATAACATTTTGGTGCGTCTGCCGGGAGCTTAAGATTGAATTTCTGAAGGTAGCAGGAGTTCAAATGATTTTCAAGGCTGCAAAACTACCTTGGCGACTCCACACATCAAAGAATAAATTAGAAGGTGACTCCACTGCTAGAAGATCAGTAGCTTGATGAAGTTTCAAGATGGATTCCACTGCAAGAAAGAATGCCAGGTATGCTCCTATGAATCGGTCTCATATCCCTGGTTTCCCAAATCCTATGCCAAAGGTTGATTGGTTAGATGATCTTCCAATATTCAAAGATGAAAAGAAGGATGATGCTGCTCTCCATTTGGTTAAGTTTCACATACATGTACGCAGTCTTAAGGTTCATTTCCCTGAAGATTGTCTCATGAGGATGTTTATGGCTACTTTAGAAGGAGAAGCATGGTCTTGGTATAAAAGTTTGGAAAATGGTTCATTATCTTCTCTTGCTGATTTCCATGATGTGTTCTGTGAAATGTATAAAGAATGTTATCCTTCTTTGTTGCTGCTCAAAGATTGCTGTAGGCATTCTTTGAATCTTATTCAGTACTTGGAGGATTGTTATGGTGATGATGAATTTACAGATGAAGAAATTTTAGAGGCTCTTCATAACAATGTTTTTCAGCACCAAGGAGAAGGTATAACACTCCATGAAGCACAGCATGAAGAGCAGCAAGAGTTTACCTGTGAAAACCATGTTTTATCCTTAGATATTGATGTAGAGATGCAGCAGATTTGTCAGGCTTCAGATCATGATGAAGACGAAATTGATTGCACCCAGCAAGAAGAAATATTGGAGGAAATTTTCTATGACACTCAGACAGAGGAAAAGCTTGCTCAATTTTGTAATTCCTTGCAGCATCTTACTTCAAATAATAATCATAATAGTGAGGAAAATTCCATTATTTGTTGGAATGATTCAGAAAGGCAGCTGGATAACTTGTCAAATAGAAAAGTGGATAGCACATCAGAGGGGTCTTGTGTGGTTGAGAATCAGTGGCCTGAAAATGAAGAGTGTTATCATGATCATTATTTTCAGCAGCTTTCTATGACAGAACACAAGGAGAGAGTGCCACTTCCTTTCTCTTTCACGTTTAAGGAGCTATACATGGTTGTTGAAGATCAGTTTGCACAGCTGGAAAGTTTCAAGGAAGGACAAGCTGATCATGTGTTTTGGGATCCTATAGCTGATTACATGGAAGAGTTTTACTCTCCAGTGTTTCAGTTTTCCTATGAAGATCAGAGACTATTTCAGTGGCAGCGGTCTTTACACTATCACATTGGCTCTGAAATCCGATACAGTCAGAGACAATTTCAGTGGCAGCGGTCCTCACACTATCACATTGGCTCTGAACTCCGGGACAGTCAAAGAAATCAAATATCAGATGAGGCTAATGATTGGCTGCATTGGAAGTTTCATATTGATTGAGCTGAAGAAGTTGAAATGGTTAGGGTAGGTAGGTAGGTAAATGCAAATAAGCTCAAGGTTAACTGAGCATTTCTTTTCAGTAGATGTAGCTTTCTTTCTCCTACAGTCATGATGGTCAAACAAGTTTCTGTTTGTCAAATAAATTCTATAAGGCACTGGAGCTGCAGGTTCTTAGCGCACCACAAGGGCACACTATCCCAAGTGGAGCCACTGTTATCACTAAAAATGCTGTTGTCAAAATTTTTTAGTCTAGCTTAAAGTTAGGGTGTTTTCGCAGCGCCTGAATTCTGTTTAGCAGTTTTGCAGCGCCAGAATTCTTTTAACAGTTTCGCAGCGCTAACTGTTTAGTGGTTTCGTAGCGCGCTACAAAACTGGGAATTTGTCCGAAGCCATAATTCACACATATCACTTTTGTCTTCTATGGGTTCTGTGGGAATGTTTGGCGCAACATGTCACAGTGCAGGTTATTATCATCAATATACAAATAATACAGCTGTGTTTTTCATCTTCAAGGCTTTCTCTATAATCCCACTATATTGGTCAAAGTTCTGGTATCTAGTGGAGGTCAATATCATAGCGTGCCTATTGTACAGAGTTCTGCTTTCTTTCAGAAATCTGCATCAAGTGGGAATCTCACAGGAAATGGCACAAGTATTTAGGACGTGAATCCAGCTTTTGGTTACCCAACATCCAACAGGATTTGCAGCAGCGGAAAATTCTTTATATGGGATTATACCTTCTTATTTGGGGGAAGGCTGCAAACCTACGGTTTATGCCAGAGTGCCTCTGTTATATCTACCATCATATGGCATTTGAACTGTATGGGATGTTAGCTGGCAAGGTGAGTCCTACAACAGGGGAAAATGTAAAGCCAGCATATGGAGGTGATGAGGAATCCTCTCTCAGAAAAGTTGTGACCATCATCTATGAACTCATTGCAATGCCAAGGAACCTAAAAAACATGGTTTTCATCTTGTAACGGATAGATTGAATTTTGGGGCTATGAAGATGTGGTTTTTAGAAAACCCTCCAAGCAAAGCTACAATACATGTTGAAAATGTTGATGATTTCAAATGGCTAAATTCTTCCTATTGTCCAGTTCTAAGGCAGCTTGAATCTGTAGCAATGAAGGAAGATTATTTTAAGGCAGATCATCCAACTACTCTAGCAGCGGGTTTTTCCAATTTCAAGTATCGAAATCCAAAATACTTGTCTATGCTAAATCATCTTCGCTTTTATTTACCACAAGTTTACCCTAAGCTGGACAGCTATTACAAGGATTATGATTTCAAGCACACATTGCTTTCTCCCTCCCGGACAAATTGAAGCAAACTTGACTTTTGCCGTTGGCACTGAACTAACAGATGATATTGTTACAGATGTTTGTATTCAGACTTCATATGTTGACTCGGGGTCCTTAAATACTTCAAGTATAAGAAATGGGAGCACCCAAAAGAAGCTGATCAAGTTTTGGTTAAATATGAGGCCAGATTGGAGGACGGAACTGCTATATCAAAAACAGTGAAAGGATGTCAAGAAACAAATCATTAAGTGGGCATTCAAGGCCCCGGCTGAGTTACTTAAAGGTAAAACCAAGATCCTCGAGAAGGAAGTAAGGACATGTTTTGAGACTAATTTCCTATATTTACAGGAGAATAAGATAGATGGATACTTAGATAGCTTTTATGACCTCTCTAAGCCATTTAGTCTTGTCAAAAGGATCCATCATACATATGAAGAACAATACCAAATACTAGAGACTGTGCAACCACTAAAAGTGTCTTATATGTGTATCACATTTCTTGGTGATATCTCCAGAAATTATGATATGGCCTACAGTTCATTCATGAAGTATTTTTTTTTAAAAACAAAGGTAGAGGTGGATCTTTCCAAGCCAATTTTTAGGAACACCAGGTCTCAATTTGATTATTTGCAGTATGATGAGAAAGGCAATGTAAGGAATGCAATTGAAGCCGCTTCGATGTTTGCTGGCTTTAAGATTGTCCCGAAACTAACTTTGACATGCAAAATCTGGGTGAAACAGAGACTGCATTTATTTCAATTATGGACCTGTTGATGTCATTAATGTAATGGTGGATTTGTTTCTTTCTGGAATAAGTGTGAGCAGATTCATGAATCTTGTTTTGATATGCATTTTAGTAATGTAAATGACGGGGATTTATCAGTAATGTTTGAACGCTAGAGCAGAGAAGTAGTTAATCATGTTCAAGTTATTGTGGCGCCGTTATAGCTGCCAGATGTTCAAAGGTTGCCACACGCCAAATTGCGCATGCATGCATTGAATTTAAGAAAAGGGCATCTTGACACGGCAGGCTGTGTCGAGTGATGGCAGTTGTTCGATAGTATGGTGAATTTATATGTCTGCTCGGCGCTCTCCACGATTCACTTGTAGAATTGGCAATCTTAAGCTTCAACGTTTGCCTCTTAAAAGCTTACATACCTTTTGGAAGGAAGGAGTATTGGGACACGTTTCACTTAGCATATATTGCTGTACAGAAGCATTTTCGACATGGTTCATGGTATCATGAAACAGATGCGTTCTTGCAACTCTGTTATACAAGGGAAAACAACTTGTCTTTACACAAACGGATTCTTGATGAAATTGCTCAACGTTTACTTAGCGATTCTATGCTGTCAGCATCATGTGATAAACAATCTTTTGTGGTAAAGGTATCCATGTATGATGCGCTGAAGAAGCGGAGGTAAGAATAAGATAAAGGGCACTTGCTAGAAGCAGCAGAGGCATATAAGAAGGCTCTTGTAGTGGATCCTACATACAAGCTTGCTGCGGAGTACTTGGCAATTGTTTTGACAGACCTTGGGACCAGTTTCAAACTTGTAGAAAATGTCCATGAAGGAATTCAGAAATACTCTGAAGCTCTAAAAGCAGATAGCTGCTATGTTGTTGCTTAGTATAATTTGGGGTGGTTTATTAAGAGATGAGCATATCGAGCCTAAATCTGGCTGAGGCATTGACAATGGATGGAAGAAAGAAGCTTTTGATATTGGCTAGCACCGATGGAGTTGTTAATTCCGCCTTGCTTTCTGGAGAACATGATGGCACAGGGGACCTTTTTATTCAGCCTCATCATTTAGATCTCACATATAACTCATATGCTGGTGATAAAAACATCATTAAGTTCGAAGGATTCACACAAAATGACATCATTGAAGATGCCAATGATCATTCCCACTCTAGGAGGCAAATGAGATAAAAGCAGTGACAGCATTCTTGACAGAAATTGTAGTAATACTGTAGCAGCATTTCTCACAGACAACCGAGTTCCTGACTGTACTTTGGCTAGATTTGCTCGAGTTTCAATTTCAATAGATGATGAAGAAAGAGTGATCATGGAAGCTTGCCTCTTTTCAAGATTTGGAAACTGGAGAAGTTTCTCAAAATGAAACCTCCCAACTTTCAGATACTATATCCTGTAAGAAAGCTTCACTTGACAAAGTCAAGGCACAAACCGAGACTTGTTATAAACTCATCTGCTGAAAGCAACACATCAATAAGCATATCTAAAGGAAGCCATCAATAGAGGTGGAGTTAAGGTTGTAGAGGAAGGAAAAAAGGAAGCATGAACTTTTTGAAATAAGTTGATGAGCAGGTTTTATGGTGATCCCAGATGTTTCTATTGTGTGGCCACAGTTGATTTTAGATGATCAAAAGGCCCGTTCAAGGAAAGTTTGAGCTCCTAATGTCACATTCATTGGTAGTCTAACCATTCAATGTTGAAATTTTCCAACAGTCTTTTTCCATCTATATTTGACATTAGAGAATGGAATTTTTGAGAAAGGACACAGCCATCTATAATAGATGCTTCAAGAGATTAACGCGCACCTTTTAAGAATGTTCCAGCAGTTCTTATGGGGAATTGGACTCATATGCGAGGGCTTTGTTCTATACCAACAGAAGGATCAAGACATTATTATTCACCTTCTGTGGACGGTCCAGTACGCAGTAAATTACCTTACATGGATGTTGTGGGAGGTTCCAAGAGTCCCTTAACAGAGGAGACAAGTTTTTCCTCAGGAGAAATATTTGTTGCAAGCAAACCTTTTCAAAACAATCAAGTGCTTAAGCCATGAACACTGATGATTATTTAGAAAACCAGAGAGGAAGAGTGTATTTTTTAAATCACACAGCAGTTTCATAGCGCGCTACGAAACTGCTGTAGGTGATGATTTTAAAGCGCAGAGCAGTTAGTGTGATACTGTGAGCGGGAGTTGCGGAAGAGAGATATCTGTTTATCAATACCATCTACAGCACATTCAAAAACATGGTAGTATTTCATACCTGGGGTTGTTAAAAGATTTGGGAACATGTTGCTACACTTTAGGAGAATGTGGGGAGACAGAAGCCGTGAAAACAGAGCACCTTCCTTGGTTAATTAATGAAGCCATCTACGTGACTGGAATCCAAGGCCAACTCATTTAGTGTACTTTCCTTCAGTCATCTCAACTCAAGCAGCAAAAGGACATGTGTCAAGAGCCAGAATAGCATCATGCTACGAGGAGCAAAGATTGTGGATTTTGATTAAATGAAAACCATTTGTAATTTCAGTTTAGTCATTATGTAATTAATAAGTTAGTTATGCACTAGATAGGGATAGTCAATAGCCACCTTCGAGGCTCCCCTCATGCTGGAGGAGGAAGCTCGAGGTGGATAAGTTTGTTTGCCTATAAAGGGATCAGATGAGAATGTAGAAGGGGTTGGACATTTTATAGAAAAACAGAGTTGTTTTGGGCCATTGTAAGACTTGTGACAGTAATAGTAAAACAGTATTGATTTCTTCTCAAGATTCTCGATGGATTATTGTGGTCAAATATAAGGATGGTGTTTTATATTTTATGTTCATTTACAGCCTTGTTGTAACACAATCACTCAGAATTCATAATCTTATGCTCTGACTTCCTGTGTGTTTGGCAAGCTGTGGTTTTGATGGAGTATGTTTGACACTTAATGCAAAGAGCCTTGACTTCTATGAAATGATTATGTTTTTCTTGTTTACTTAGTGTATGAGACTCCATAGCCCAATGAGAACCAGTTTGACATGTATCCAACCAGCTTTTGCTTTCATGAATAAGTAAAGAGTTAGCCATCTTTTGTAGTGAATGATTTTTATCAAGAGTTTGTGAGAGAGCCCTCTCTGATCAAAGAGGCTAAGCTTTGATCTAAAGCTAGGTTGAAAGAGTTACATGAAATCTTGCTTGGTTGCAGCCCTCAGTAGTGATTTTGTGATAACAGCATGATCCAGATTAAGCTGTTGGATCACCCATCCAAAATTGAGTCAATATCAAGCTATGTACACATATTACCTTCTCTTGAAAATATGGGATCTTTGCATCACCAAAGCAGAGCATATTTGGAATTCCCTTTACCAATCATGAAATATGAAACCTATTGGTATAGGTATCTAACACTACCCAAAATTTCAGAATTTCTGGGCTGAGTAGTCCAGCTGGAACAGATTATGCAGTATTTCCAGTGAATCTTGACAGGAAGAATTGCGCAATTTTGGAGCCCAATAGGCTGCCAGCCAGGACTGCACAATTTCTAGAGGTAAGGTTGGTTCCCCTCTAGAATTTCACAATTTCTTGAGGGAGCTGCCCAGCTTGTCGCTGGACCAAGTCCGGAGAAATAGCCTGTGAGGGGAATGCAACAAGCTATCATGCACATGCTGGAAATCTACTAGAAAACCACTAAAGCTTGTGTACTTGACAGTGCAAGACATGCTACTGAGGAAGGTTGGTAGGGAGGCTCCAAAACGAGGCTAAGGAAAAATTTTGGAGGGTGGTTGTAGTTGCTACAACACGGCGTCATTTTCCTTTTCTTCATTTTCCAAGAAAAACTGACAAAGGTGTGTTGTCTTCTTCATCAATACCTCCCTTGCTAAACACTATATGAGCCACAATATCTGCAAGAACTGTAAGGTTGTCTTCAGCTGGTGAAGGAGGTGGGGAGTCATCCAAATTGATTGGGGAAGTCGATTGAATGTGGGCTTCCTTCAAAGAGGCAGTCCTCTTGACTGAGATTCGGGTCCTCCTTTTTGATGTAGATGGGGTTTCAACAATGGGCTCTCACTCCTTTTCTTTCACTAACTCTTCTCTTTCTTTAGTCTTGGTAGGGCGCAGGGTTAGGGTTTCAAGCTTCCACTTCTTGCTTGCACTCTTCTTTTCGGAGGATTTCCCTGCACCTCTTTTCTGTAGCTCGTTCAAAAATGCTTCCCAGGTCATATTCTTGACCTCCAATTCCTTCTTAACTAAAATTGTAATCAACCCATGATGGTATAACTTGCATGCAACTTGGCTCATCTTACTTCTCCACACTCCTTTTGACATTTTCTTCAAGCTTCTTAGCATAAAATAAGGGAAATTGATAAGTTTGCCTCACTCAAAATGTAGCAATAATCGAATATGATACAAGAAGGTCAATGAGTAGTGACCCTAGCAGGTGAGGAACTTTTGTAGTATGTACAACAGGTCTTTCCATTTTCCTTCCATGGTGGTGCATGGTAGTCCTTTCTTACAATCCACTTTTTGTTTTTTGTGGACCACAAACCAATGCCACTTTTTCTTCTCAATCTTCTCCTTTTTGAACCACTACTCACCTTTTGCTAGTAATCCTGTGGCTTGTGATATAGATTGTTCCATTACTTCAAATTCCATTGATCCTACCTTGGCTCGGCTCCCATCAAAGGTTTGAGCAAACTCTAACACCACGGTCGAGTCAAAGCCATTAAATTTCAGTAAAAACGGGAGGAACCTGAATTCCTACAGCAGTGGAAGATTGTTTCGGTACTTGGCCATTTGTTCTAACTCTTTCACAGAACAAGGTTCAATTCTCATGAGTGTCGTCCTTAATTCACTAAACCCTGTCTAAAAATTCTTAGAAAAATCACATGCCCATTTAGGAGCTTTGTATAAACAAATCTTATGATAATTGAGCTATCTGATTACCACTATATTGACCACCTCCTAACGGTCATGCTCCATCATTAAATGTAGGTCTTTGGATGGATGCGATACAGATAGGTTGTGGTACAAGCAGAGACAATTATTGGTGAAGGCAGTGGTTAAGGTGCCATAATTAATATGACAATCCTGTGAGGTATGGTATAAGTTTGGGTCATCATTAACAGGTAACGAGATTTTTCAAAAAGGCAAGTATTGTAAGACATGTTAAATCATACACATCATGCAATCACTTCATTATTTGACACAAGGTGTACATGGTACTTTAAAAAAATAATATTTCATAACTTAACTATCCATTTACTTAAAATATTTCCTTCCTATTTTAGCAAATGATAAAAGAAAGTTTAATCATAATAAAAAATTATTGAATTCTATCAATCTGGAAGTGGTGCAGTCATTCTGCCTGCACATGCTTTTCATGAAACAAGAGTAGACTTTCCAGATGCATATTTTTGCACTAAGTATTTCTACACCATAATACAAATTTTTTCATTAAAGACCATTGTTCTTGCACCAGGACATGTAGTTTAGTACTCGGGAGTGCTTAGCAGTGTGGATTCCTACACTGAACATTTCTGCACTATAAATTCTTGCACCATATATTTATCCACCGAACATTCCTGCATTGAACATTCCTGCACTCGAGCAGTCCTGCACCGAACATTTCTGCACTGAAAATTTTTGCACTGGACATTCCTGCACTGGATATTTCTGTACTGGACATTTCTACACCGAACATTCCTGCACTAAACACATATACCTGCACCAGGGATATTGTGGCCATAAAATTTCTGATAAAACTCATAGGCTGGATTCTGAAGGGTTTGCTAAATCATAAAGGAGGTTTTATTCACCATATTTTCCGTATCAATACATGCCTTTTGATCTGCTTCATAATCTTGAATCAGATTCTGTAATATGATCCATGAGGGAGAAAAGAAGTGGTAAATGGGGTAAATTTTTAGAATGGGAAGGAAATTATGACAAGGGATTTGAGAGTGAGACTACCAAGAGGGACATATCAAAAAAGGGATCTGGGAAAGCATTTCAGGGGAAAAAGAAGGAAGAATGAAATTAGATATGCAAATTTTCCATATGAAGAAAGGGGTGGTAAACTTTATGGGATAAAAAGAAGAAAAATAGAGGGAATTTTACGAAAAAGGAAATAGAAGAAGGGAAAAATTTCACCTCAAAAATCTGTCTAGATAGTGCCAAACCAAAAATAAATGCAGCGGGAATTGAGTGTTTCTTGCATAAAAAATTTCGTGTCAGCTATCCCAAACTTGGATAAGGGCTCGGTTCCTGCACTTAAAAACCTGCTTCTTCTTGGTGACAGTTAGCACATATAAAGATCAAGCAACATTCCCATTTTATTAAAATTTCGATCTTCCTACCAGCATGCTGATTTTCAGGATGATCCTTCTAAGACCATGTCAGCAAACTAATTTTCACAATCATAGGAAAATATTTTTTCTTTTATTTTTAGTTTCTGTCATTTTTTTCTTTTTATTGTTTTTTTTTTAATAGAAAAAAATAAAAAATAAAAAATAAAAAAAATCAGATCTGTAATAGTTTGGCATGGCCACCTACCATATATAACTCAGGTTGTTGTTGCACTTGCTGCATGAAGCCCTCCTTTGTGAGGCGTTGAAAATATACCTTGATTCTATGCTCGTTCACAAGGAATACTGAATTTTGCCCATCAATAGTTTTGATCTCTACAACCCCATTCTTGAAAATTCTTGCTACTTCATAAGGTCCCATCCAGCGTGTATGTAATTTCCCTTTGAAATGTTTAAATCTAGAGTCATAGAGAAGTAACCAATCACTTGGTTGGAACTTCTTCTTCCTGATAGACTTGTCATGCCACTTTTTGCATTGTTGTTGCACTAACACGTTCTGTTGAACAACATCTCTTCGAAATTCATCTAACTTATTTAATTGTAATAGACGTTGTTGTTGTGCTTCTGAGAGATCTAATCCCAACTGAACTGTTGTTCAAATTGTTTTTATCTGGAACTCTATCGAAAAAAGAACTTTTTTACCGTATACCAACTCATATGGTGTATGTCCTGTGCTATTCTGCCAAGTGGTTCGATTAGCCCATAAGGCTTCAGGTAACTGGATGACCCAATCCTTCCTATGTAGATTTACCGTTTTAGTGAGGATGGATTCGATCACCTTGTTGGTGGACTCCACTTGTCCGTTTTCTTGTGGGTGATACAGAGTGGACTTTTTATGCTGAATTTTGTATTTATCCATGACTTCCTATACCAGATTAGAAATAAACTGCGGTCCATTGTCAATAAAAATCTCTCTAGGAACACCAAATCTAGTAAAAAATTCACTGAACAAAAATTCAACAACATTTTTTTCTGTAGCAAAAGAAATAGCTTTAGCCTCTACCCATTTTGTAACACAATTAGTGCAAACCAATATATGTTTTTTATCATAGATGTTGGATTTATTAGTCCTATGAAATCAATAGCCCATTTTGCAAAAGGCTCAATCATAATATGAGGAAATAAAGGCATTTCATTGGCTTGAACAAGTTGACCCATTAGATGACACCTATCGCATCGCTTAACATACTGTTTGGCATCCTTAAACAAAGAAGGCCAAAAGTATCCAACGCGTAAGATTTTATATGTAGTTCTCTTATCAGCAAAGTGACCACGACAAGGTTCATCATGGGAAGATTTCACTATATCAAACACTTCTTCCTCTGTTACACATCTACAAATGATAAGATTTGGTCAAGTGTAAAAGAGGTCTCCTTGGACCCAAGAATATCTTTTTAATATGATATTCTGCTTTTCACGAGTGGATAAGTGAGGTGGTGTTTTTTGATGACTAAATAGTTAGCTATGTAAGTAAACCATGGAGATGTTGTTGACATAGAAAAAAGATGTTCGTCGGGGAAATCATCATCAATAGGAATTACTTCACCAAGATTATTCAATCTACAAATATATTCAACTGCAACATTAGATTTTCCTGGTCTATCAACAATAACCACCTAGTCACTTTACCACTAGTCAATGGTTTATTCATTAAATATTTTGTCGCAGAATGATTAGTATTCACAAAGACTTCATATCATGTGATGTAGTGTCTGAATTTATTGATAGCAAAAATTACAGCCAAAAACTCTTTCTTGGTCACTGCATAGTTCAATTCAGCAGGTGACAGATTATTACTAATGAAGTAAATATCATAGGATTGTTTGTTTTCTTCTTGTCCTAAATTTGCACAAATAGCAGTATCTGAGGCATCAAAGGAAATATGGAATGGAAGCGACTAGTTGAGACCTCTCAAAAATGGTGCCTGCACATTTTTTCCTTTAATGTCCCAAAAGACTGTTAGCAAGTTGTGAACCAGAGAAACTCACTATCCTTAGCTAAAAATCAGAAAAGGGGTGTAGCTATCCTAGAAAAGTTCTCAATGAATCTCCTATAATAGCCCGCATGTCCCAGGAATCCTCTTACTTCCCTTTGTGTTTTGGGTGTAGGAAGATGCAAGATAACTTCTATTTTGGCCGGGTCTACTTGGATACCTTTGTCAGAAACCAAATGTCCAAGGACTACTCCTTCTTTTCACATTAATCTACACTTTTTATCACTCAAAGCAAGGTGAGCCTCTTGGAAATGTAAAATAATTTTTTCTAAGTTTTTGAGGGATTCCTGGAATGAGTTACCAAACACTGAAAAATCATCCATATAGATCTCAACGCACTTGAGATTAGCAAAAATGGTTAGCACAACCCTTTGAAAGGTGGTTGGGGCATTACATAGCCCAAAGGGAAGCACTCGGTAAGAAAATGTACCTCATGGACATGTAAAGGTGGTCTTATCTTAATCTGTGGGTGCAATCTGAATTTGGTTGTAACCACTGAACCCATCTAAAAATGAAAAGTACTTTTTACCAGCAAGGTTATATAGCACCTGATCAATAAAAGGAAGGGGAAAGTAATCCTTGATAGTGGCTTTATTAAGTTCTCGATAATCAATGAAGATGTGCCATCTCCCATCCTTTTTTGGGATTGTTATCACTCCAGGAAACTCTCCTAGGTTGTAGCTCTGAGATGCCTAGTAACATATAAATCTTCAATATTGTTCTCTGAACTATTGGAATGGATGATGGTTTGGATCAAGTCGGATGATTGTTTCAACTCTGTTTTCAGTCAAGACATGCATGAACACCCTCATCTTTACAAGGCTTTAGACCACTAATGCTCAATAGTTTGTAGATTCAATGGATAGATGGAGAATACTGATTGTACCAGCAGATGCATACATAAACACATATGAATGGCTAGCTACAGGAAATAAATGAAACTTGCAAATCTAATTTATCAACGCAGAGATAAGATGACAGTTATCTGGCATTAGACACAAAAGAAAACATGAATAACCTATTCAAGTGCAAGCTTAGAACATAAGAGAAATGGGAATTGAACATGTAACAACAAAAGAAGATTATATTGTTGGAATGAAGATGAGAAGCTTAGAGGAGCAGAGTCTCCACAGTCTCCAAAAGTTGAACCCTTCATACTTCTAACTTTCAGCCATTTATAGGCTTTTTACAATGCTCCCGAGCTCTCAAAGGCTCGAGGTGTCTTAATCTATCCCCTCTGTCTTTTTAACTGTTTGATGCCATGACTAGACACACATGAGCTTGGAGGTTTTTTTTTCTAACAACATAGTAACCAAATTCTGGTAAATGTGCTATGTTGTTAGGTGGCTTGCTCGTAACAGCGATGCTCCATGATCATCTGTTGGTTTGGCTGTGTTGCGTTGTTGCATTTCCCCTTCCTGCCTCCTATCTCCCAATCTCTGTCTCCCGGCCTCTGTTCTGTAATGGAATGGGTCTTCGGGCCTTTGAAATCCTTTCAAATACTAACAATGACTGTTTTCTGTTTTACACAGAGAAACGCTACAACACTGTGAAATCCCACCAAGCTCTGTTCATTTCGGACTTCAAAAGTCCTTAAACACGGTCTATTCCTCTATTGCATCTGTCCTTATCGCTATCGCAAGTCGCAAATGGCATGTTCCCAGTCTTCCCTTTGTATTTTGAAATACATTAAAAACACTAAAAATCTTGAAAAAATGGCTTTGGCGGATCTGAAATATTATATATTTTCATTTCTGAACCCCTTCGGGTCCAAGTTTGATCGCATCAGCGTTGTCCCTTTATATTTCGTTAAATAACGAAATATGTGAAAATACATATGAAAATGCCTTTCAATGGATCTCAAATCTTATCCAATATATTTATATAACTATCGGGTCTGGTTAATCGCATTTAACATCACTCATGCCCCGAGCCGATGTAAGCACTCCTTGTATTTTCCGATAGTGATCCCGCGATGCAACGTGGGTCGTCGATATGCACGCTTGATCAATGGTCCATGTTGCATCACTGATCGCCATCGCAAGTTCCACATAATATGCCCTCAATCTACCGATTGCGACCAGCCGATCAGATCTGGACTGTTGATCGGCCAGATCTGACGGTTGTTGTGCATTTCACTATTTATGCCTCTGATACTCTATTTTTCACTGTTTTTATGTGTTTTTGGCCTCCCGATAGTGCTTTTCTGCCATTCTAATGGCTCTCCTCCTGTGATCGTTTTGATATTTGGCCTGTTTTTACTAACTTTTGAAGACTTAGAGAGCATATTTGGATCCTGTTAGAGTCGGTCTAGTAGCCCTCCATCAGCGATCAAAGCTCTTTGCATTTTCATAAGTAGATGTCTCATCAGTGTCATCTCATTGCATTCCATTAGGCATGCCATAACCCTGATGGAGGAGCTGGTGTCTTTATTCCCCTCTTGGCACTGCTGGATCAAGTTGTTTCAGTCAATAAACTCTTTTAAGGTTGCTTGTCTTGTCTTGAGGTCAAAAGTCCTAGGTCTAGGGTTTGGGTCCAATTTTTCTTTAAGGTCAAGTCTTTAAAAGTCAATAAATGCCCAGCAGGCCAGAGGGATGACTATCGAAGTGTTTCTTCAAAAGATTTCATCTTGTACAGCTAATTTTTACCTTGGATTTAAAAACCTGTTTTTAAAGCCCAAGGTCATTTTCTCAAAGTTTTGTAAGAAGTTGTAAAAATTCAAAATTCTTTGAAAGTCAGCATGCAGCCCTAGTTCCCTTTGCCAAGATTCCTCAGGAGCTATCCCTGCAAAAATTTTCAAGAAAAACATCAATTCAACCAATTTCAGGACAAAAGGAAACCATAAAGTCAGCAGCATTCAAAGTTTGAAAAAGTGTGATGATAAACATTAGAAAGAGGGTTTGAAATGAAATTAATTTAAAACAAGACTATAAAGCCCCTTTCTCCCTCCATTTAGTCTTCATTGTGCCTCAAAGCAATAGAGAGAATCGTTTTGAAGAAAATTTGAGCGAGTTTGTCTAGTCTGCCTGCGCGCGACCCATTGAGACTGGTGCGCGACCCGTTGGGTGAGCGCGACCCGTCAGGCTGCCCATTCCAGTTCAGAAATTACACAGGCGTGACCCGTTGAGGGCGCGTGACCCGTTGGGCAGTGCGCGCAACCTGTTGGGAATTCTTCCACCAAATTTCGCCTGCAAGCTGCAAAACAACTCCGGATTGCTTCAAAGTTGCAGCATTTCAACAATTAAGCTAACAGATTTTTGAGCAGAAGCAGCAGTACATTCCAGCCTCTTTGCTCTCAAAACCATGTCAGAAACCGAGACCGAATATGAGAAAAGTGATGACTGTGAGTCAACTTCGGAGGTTGAGGTACAAAGGAGGCCTCACAGGGGTGGTAAGAGTGGTCACCATAAGAGAGAGGAGCCCACCTCTTTGACCGATTTGCAGCAATTGATACTCAAAGAAAGTTTGGTGTTGGAATAAATGAAAAGTACTTTTGCATAAAATGAAATGGATTCCTAATTCATTGTGAACAATCTTAACTAATGAAATGACCCTTTATATTTACCTTCAGTGAGACAGTGTGATAAATAAGTTATTCAGTGTATCTGTCTTCTTTAAATATATGCTTGCATGCACTAAACTGTTATTCTTGTACTGCAACAACGTTCCTGTACCAAAACGTTGTGCCTGCACTGGAATGAGGTTTAGATACCAGAAGGTTGTTTTGTAATTGTACTAAATTTTTAACCTTCGTGCAGGAGTTCTAAGTCTCCAGGATAGAACAATCTGATCCTATACTATATCTGAGGTTCCCGCACCAGATAATCAATATTTCTGCACTCGGTTTCTATATTACTTTTCGAAAAATAGAAAGCGCATTAAATGAAATAGAGTGCAAAGAAAATGTAATTTTGAAAGTAAATTCTCACAAGCAGAAAGATGGTTCAACCAAACTTATATTCTGGACAGGAAATGATTTTCAAGAGTTAAAGTAAATCTTTCTTTAAAACAAAAAACTCTTCTATATAATTACATAAATCATTTGTTTGTGTGGATCAAGATTTTCCTGAGATAGTTGTGCATGTAGTTTAGATCTTCCCTTTTTATGTTTTAACTCAGAGGGTTCATTCAATAATTAATCATGAAATTCAATCCTTTCTTTGAAAGTGTTCAGTGCAAGCATAGATCTGTAAGTTATTACAGCGTTTATTCCATATTCATCATAGCACAATTAAATCTTAAGTGAAACCTCATATATTAATAATGCCCTTAGTTTAGAAACAAACATTAATCTTCTAGGAATGAATAAAGAACTCTTGCGAAAAGAAAGGAATAAAAGACTTGCAAAACTGAACCAATGAAATCAACTTGTAGAATCAGAAATGCACTAGTACAGGCAACGTGCTTGTACTGATCTTTGCAAAAATGAAATCAGTCATTAAAAGGAAATATTATGTAAATTGAAATCAAATACTTCTAAGCCTGCACACCACAGATTTGTAACACAATAACTATAAATGAAATCAAACCTGTAACTTGTGAGAAATATCAAAGTAAATAACGAATTCACGCCTATACTCTAAAATAAATTAACACACCTTTAAAGAAAGGGAGAACAAACTGGGTTGGCCGGGCCCTGGCCAACCAGCTCGTTTCCCTGTTAAGAAATCGAGAAATGCAGTTGATCAAAGATACATCACAACACAAATAGGAAATGAAACTGCATACTGGCACATTCCTTTATATTAGTTTCAAAAGAAAAAATACATCTTGGATCTGAAATCGAGCCCAGAAAGGCGATAATCCAAAATAACTACAGGCTCTTAACAAAATTTTACCATGGCATCACTCCCTAATTCCTGTCTGAATTTTACAATATATACAAGCCTTCAGGCCTACAGCCATAACAAAATCACAACAGTAGCTTAACTAAGCCTTTTGGTTGTTTACAAAATGCTAATTTAAGGCATCTAGCCAAGGTCATGATCTTCATCTGCTGATTTCTCTCCTACTCCGAGCCCAACCCGAGTTCAACTAATCCTTTTCCAAAGATACGCGTTGGTTGGTGAGCTGTCAAGGGAGTGCAGGAATTCGCTAGCTGGTGTAGGAATCCTATCAATAAGTTGTCACGGGAGTGCAAGAATCTGCTAGCTGGTGCAGGAATCCTACTTGCACTCGACCATATTATCACAATGATTAATACATTTTCTTATCAAATACTTTAGGAAAGAAAAATATTAGTTGCAAGGATAATTAAAGGTATAAAATCCATAAATAAATAATTAAATCCATGACAAACCTTTAAATATGAAAATACAAAGAGGGTGCAGGAATGTGCATGATTTTAGAGAAAAGTACAAGAATGAATAAGTTCTTAGGTTAAAACAGAGGTTTAGGTCATGTGCCTAGAGTAGGATAGAGGTTAAAAAATAGGACAGTTTATCCTACCAACAAGGGCCTTCGCAGAATTTAAAGCAGACTTTCACAATGTCTAGATCCGCGTGAGGAAAGACCCCCAAGAGGTATGACACAAGTTCCTTACTTTGTGGTCGACATGGATGTATAGGAGGTTGTGGGTGGATGTCCAATAGAGTGGCACGAGCCTACCCAGTTGGATGTCAGGACAAGAAAAGTAGGAGAAAAATCCTTCATGCAGACCTCTGCTGCAGAAAAGAAGAAAGAACAAGAATAGGCAGTCACGCGGGAGAAGGTTTCCCAGCAGAAGAAAAAATAAGCTACTGCTAAGGTAGATGTGGAGGAAGCGCAGGCTTAGAATGAGCACGCTGCTAAAGAGCACGCTGAGAAGGAAAAACACGATACCAAAGCAAGCAACAAATCAGCATTTCTGCGCACCGATGATCAGGAGATATCTGCACAGGATGATGATGGGGGTGAGGAGGTGTCCACCCCCTTTAAATTCCATAAGCGCACCAAAGAGACAACAATAGGCCTGCAAAATAAGTGAAATTCAGATAAAAAATTAAAATTGGACCCTCTTGTGCTAGCAGAGGGTGATTTAGATGAGATAGGCGACAAAGTGTGCGATACCACATCCGAGCTATGTGTTATCACTCAGGTTGTCCTTAAAGCTCCGAAAAGGATACGGCCGAGGTAACCACAAACCAACTTTGGACTGCAGGTTCCAGCCTGCCTGCAGTCAGAGAGGGTTCTCTCTTTTAGATTTAGCTTTGTTTGAAAGGATTTTAGGCTAGGTCTTGGGTTCAGGGGGTTCTTTGTTTTGTTTTGGTGGGAAGGATGGTGCTTTCAAGTAGAGAGGCAAGACATAGTCTGGTAAGTTTTCAAACCATTGGGCGTGGAGTCAAAGAACAGGACTGCAGATGTGTTTTCTTGGTCACAAGATAAACATGGAGCAAGGTAACTGCATATGAAACAATCTTTGAAACTAAAGAATGGAGTGAAAGCTGAGGCATGAGAGGCAATTAAGAATCTCTCAAACATGTTCAGCACAGGGAAGTTGAATGAACCTTGACCAGGAGCAATTAAGAATTCCTAGCTAACAGTCATTCATATGTGAAAAAGGTTAAACATGAGCCATAAAGGAATTCATATTCATCCCTAAATTAAGAGGAAAACATTAAGAAACCACAGAAACTGAGCATAGAGTGCAAGCATGCAAATTCTAAACCAATCTTTCTTTCTGTGATTTGAGCATATATGAGATGAAAATAACAGAGACAGGGAACACTTATTGTTTCATACAGCAGTGCAAGAATTCCACATTCATATCTTCAACCATTAAACACGGCGCAGACCGTTGTCCTCCAGACTTTTGAGCAGTCTTTGATTATAGAAAAGTTTCAGATATACAGTGCGAGTCTCTCTTGAGACACATTAGCCGACCAACCCTTTTAACAATGCAGAGGGCGGTATTTATACAAAAATTGGATACAAAAATATCTAGACAAGAAGTTAATAGCTAATAACTTCTCTGCCAACTCTCAAGGAGTGGTTGATGAAAAGTAAATGCTGAAATAAATACATATGTAACAGCTGTTCTTTTGTGCCAGGAAATATTGACTTTTGATTATGCTTAAGTCGGCTGCATTGCGCTTTCAAAAATCTGCGCTCTCAGGCTTATCGTCCCAGTGGATTTCTTTGCGACCGCTTCAACCTGTTCCGTGCATTCTGCGACTGCTCTGTCCGGTGCGTGCTGATAACTTGTAGCCGACTGTGATTTTGAAATAAACAAAAAGGGTAAAAACTGACGCTACCTGGGCACAACAACCAGCATTTCCTGCCACCAGTTCTGAGAAGGCAACTGATGCCTTTGTATTTTGACCAGTGTTTCATCGGCCTCCGTGTACTTGTAATAACTGGGCGGCATCTCAAACAGATGATTGACCTCATGTTCTAGATAAAATAAGCTTTCCAGCTTATCATAGAGGGTCTGCCCTGTAGGTGGTCCTGTCTCTGTTGCAGAACTTGATGCAGCAGTAAGCTGATTAGTGACAAAAGTATTGAGTCTGGTAGTATATTGGTCACATGTCAATAATCTCCCAGCACTGGTCAGCAGGCTGGGCAATCCTCTAATCTGTAGCGCTACAACCTTTACATCAAAATTGTCTAAATCTCTTTGTATATCTCGGCACCTCGCTTCCAGAGTCTGCAGAAAACCTCTCAATGTAAGCACACTTTTTGCTGTTAATATGGCATCCGTTCTATTCATGATATTGAGTGCTGCCAGCTCTTCCCTAGTCTGATGATTCAGAAAATTGATCATTCTGTTGGCCTGATCAGGCATATTACCTAATGCTGCCTTGGCTCTCTGGATTTCATGTTTAGCACGGCCAACAAGTTCCACCTGCTCATATATTGCCTGAATTGACCTCCATTGGCCAGCGATTGACTGATTTATTTTTGCCCATAGGAGCTTCTTTATTTCAGCAAAGGCCTTGTCCAACGATAACTCTTTCTCCAATGATTTGATTCTGTCTTTTAGGGCCTTGATTTCTCTTGATTGCTCACCCACTGTCATTTTGGACTTGTCATACTTTGTTTCTAGCTCAGCCAATTTTTCTCTGGCTTGTCTGATCTCTATTGCCTGAAGCTCTACCTCTTTGATAGCCCTTTTTAATCCATCCATGCTCATACTAGCCTCAGGAACTGCTGTTGTCGCCGCTGTAGCATCTATAGTTGCTGTGGTTGTTGAAGTAATTGGAGGGGTGGCCATTGCTTGTGCTGTAGGAACAACAACACCAGTTGGAACTGTCTGAGGAGGCTGGGAGGTCGACTCTCCCTGCTTACTTTGTAGTGCCCTCTCCAAATCTCCCTCTAAATCAATTACTTTTTGATTTAATTTCATTATCAAATCCCATTGATCCTCCGTTTCTTTTTCCTTTTGCAGTTCACCTGTTTGAGGATGCTCAGTAGGTAGCAACTTCAATCTTTTCTTCAGTGCTGCAATGTCATCATCTTTCTTTTTCATAAGGGCCCTCACACCCTTAGGATCTTTTGGATCATGACCCAAGTCAATAATGATTTCCTCCAATGTTTTGATTCTATTATCCTTAGCTGTGGAGGACAATCTTTCGAAATCCAGTTGAGTGTTGGTATTCCTCAAAGATTCGCCTAACTCATGGGCCAATGTGGCCTTTTCTGCAAGGGTAGCATAAAGCATTTCAGCTGTCTGCTTGTGTAGCTCTATCTGGTCCATAGGGTGAATATCTTTAGACAGGACCTCTAGCCTTGTCTTAACGAAATCTGCAGCTGACTGTGGCTGCTGAATTTTGGGCTTGAAGTGGGTCAGAAACATCTTTTCTTGCTTTATATCATATGCTGCCATCAGTCTTTCCTGTTTGGCAGGTGTTGCCTTCAGGAATTGTTCATATAATTGCACTCTTAGTAGCTCATTTTGAGCCTTGATTTCTTTGAAGCTGGCCTTGGTGCTGACTAGTTTCTTGCCTCTTTGTGTGGAGGAAGATACCTCCATGCCGCGTTGTGTATCCTGCTCTTGCTGTCTCTGTTGCTCTTGTTGAAAAGAGCGTGTTGGTGTATGCTGGCTTTCTTCCCTTCTCGGGCTTTCCACGATCTCTTCACTGACCTCCTCCTCAATTGGAGAATCCCCTCTTTGCCTTTTTGACTCAGGCTGTAGCATAGACCCACTAGCAGGTGTGGAGTCTTCCCGGTCTCTTTTCCTGCCTCTCTCTTCATTGAGTGGAGTTTGGAGAACTGGTATTTGAGCTGCCTGTGTTTGTTGTGGAAGGGCTTGCCCTTGAGTCTCCCCCATTGAAGTGACTGGCTGCTCTCTTACCATCCCTTGTTCTGTTTCCATTGGCTCTTTCCCTTTGGCTGTACCCGCTGTTGAAGTTGATGCTCCTTGGGAAATCTGTGAGGCCGTGGCTGTAGATGGGCCCTCTTCGACTTGGTATGGCAGCCTGAAATATACCTGGTCATCAAAATCCAAGTCAAGAGTTTTTTCAAGATCTCTAGCAGTTTGTTCCATAATTTCCTCTTGAGTTAATTCTTCAATTAAAGTTCCAAGTGCCCATGCATCCTGATTAGCATATGGTTCAATGTCTGGCTTTTTGGAGTGCTCATAGGGTGTTAACCTATATTTGACTCTTCTGGCATTAATAAAACCAAGCGGGTCATAGGGGACCCACCAGAAACTCTTCTTCAACTTAAATTGATCGCTGAGTATCAGGTCAGCCTCTTGCCAACCATCCTTCTTATTCATAATGAAGGGGCCTAGACGGTCTCTGAATTTCAGTTGTGCCCTTTTCTTAGCGCTGTGGAAGTGAGTCAAATCTGAGTTTATAAGTTGCCTGTAGTATTCTAATGCAAACAGCCTCATTGGCACATATCTCGGGATCCTGTAAGGGCACAGCTCACAGGCATACATTCTGATGACAGTATGGTTTTCATACAGGTACCAATCACCTAATTTGAAGTTCTTAGACAGCTGCAAGATCTTTTGCATTTCATAGGTTATTCTGGGAGGAGGAACCTTCATTAAGATGCAGGACACAGGATATGCAAACTGGTCTATGAATTCAGAATATGAATAAGGGGAGTCTTGAACTTGGTGGAAAACTGATGACCAGAAAACAACAGACCTCCTTTCTCCCTTTGAATCCAGTTTCTTGATAGGGCATTGGAAAATTTCAGATTGATAGAACATGAATAAGTGATAGATATAGGAGTAATATTTGAAGATTCCCTGCCTATCTAGTCTAGTGAGCTGGTCATGGATTTTGTCTGATATGAACTTGGCATAATTATACTTGATAGCAGGAGGTTGTCCTTGGCTGAAAGAAGACAATATAATGAGCACTGTCTCATCTACAAGTTCAGCTGATGTGAAGCCCAACACATAGGTTATCATATCTATCAGTAGCTTACCCACCTCATTGAAATGGTCATAAGGATATGGAGCTGATTCCTTTGGTTGGCAATCTGGCTTCATGAATGTCTCTGTAATCATCTCCATCTTGGTAGCAAGTAACCAAGAGGTCTCTTGCAACAAACTGTTTATGGACAACGGCAATAGCATGTGATTGGTTCTGAAGTTCAGCATCTGGTTGATGGAGTCAGGAGTAGTGTAGAAAAGTATGCTTCCAGATGAAGACTTAACAACCCTTTGACTCGGTTCATAATTTGCAGCACAGAGATGAATAATCTCAGGAAAAATATTCACAGAAGGGAGGAAATAATAGGGCAAATTAGACTGCCATATGCAATACTTGTCAGATTTGTCTAAGAAATTGTTTCTCAGCTGGCAGTAGGTGCGCAGATGATTTCTTTTGGCAACAAAATCCTGAATCAGATAATCTGTATCGGCCAAAGGCATGGATTCCAGTTCTTTTCTTGGTGGGTTTACGGGAGTGACATCCAGAGCAGATGGGGCAGCCATTATGCAATTCTTTGAAGGCTTGAGTTGAAAAAAGGGCTACACAGCAACTGGCTAATAGATTTGCGTGTAGTAACCAGCAGGAGTAGGCAAACTACACTCTAATGCAACAGTAACTGGACAGCTCAAAAGCTTATGCTGTAAGGGACCAACTTTGCGGAGTTTTTTGGGTCGATTTTCCTTTTTTTAGTGGATTTCTCTGAAGTTAGAAGTTGTAAGGAATAATGCAGAGGAGCCAAGGGCAATTATGGTTTCAGTGGAGGCTTTAAACAGCGGAAATAGGGTGAAATAGGGCAATGTGGGACCGCTGCTGGATTTCTTGCTAGGGGCTAAGTCTTAAACAGGATTTCGCCAGTAAAATTGCAGATGGGCACCGGGTTTCTGAGATTTTTTTGGTGTAAAGGTTTACAGTGGGTTTAATAGAGTCTCAGGTGCAACAAGGATACCAATTGGGTAGTTTACAAGCTTACAGTCATGTGCAGTGGATAAACATGAAGAACAGGCATGAAAGAGAGGAGAATATGGCAAATACCTGGTTTTAAAACAGCGCTAAAGAGGACGAACTGGTGCGCAGGTAGACTATGAACCCGAATTAGAGGCCGCAGCAGCTGGCTTAGTCACTTTGAAGCTTTGAGAGTGAGCAGGTGAATGAAACAGGGGAGCTGAGCGTTCAAATGAGGCAATAAAATGAAAGGTAACGGTCGTTAGCGTGCTCTTTTTATGCAAAAATTTGACATTTGGGCGCTTTTGGCGCTTTTTCGGGATGACGCGCTTTTTCGGGATGACGTCAGCATGACGTCATTATGTACGGATGGGTGACGTGGCAGTACGGTAGCAGGGACACGATGGCAGTGACGTGGCAATGCCACGGAGGCAAGGCGCAGGTACAAAAGGTTGATGTGGCGGCAACGTGTCAGGGCACCGGAGCGCAGAAGGTGACGTCAGCAGATAAGACGTGGCGCTGACGTCACGCAGGAGAGGATGGTAAGCGGTTTCTGGGCGCACCGCTTATGGACGTGAGCGGTTTTGGGAGGAGGGGCTCCGCCACACCCCAGAGCTCGACGCGTGGCGGGAGTACGACGGCAAAACCGCCGAACTCCCGGACACTAAAGCTCCGGCGGGTTGGCGGCTTATATCACCCGCCCACCGTTGGATCGAGCGCGATGGGAGATCAACAGCTGGCGGGGAATTTGACACAGCGGAGGGTTATGAAAGGGGCCCGCGCGTTATTATAATTGATTTATCTACACGGCGGGGGGGGGAAAACATTACCAAAGTGGGTTTTTTGGGTTAGATGGCGGGAGGGTTAATTTGAACGGTTAACC
The DNA here is from genome assembly GCA_031772625.1 of Pinus tabuliformis. Taxonomy (NCBI): domain Eukaryota; kingdom Viridiplantae; phylum Streptophyta; class Pinopsida; order Pinales; family Pinaceae; genus Pinus; species Pinus tabuliformis. The sequence continues at coordinate 279,888,905 of CM062810.1, read as the reverse complement.
AAGCTTTTAAACATTAAACCCTTAGGGATAACGACTGTGGGAAAAAAAAAAAAAAAGGTGAGGGTTTTGGTAAGCAGGGGTTTTAAGCATGGGCTCTTAGTCCTAACCAGAGGTTAGACTAATCCCGGGGAAATAACGCAGAAGGGTTGACTATAGCCCCAGATGAGCTAATATCTCCCATGACCATAATACTTAGCTATAATGCTAAAAAGGGGGGGGGGATATTTAATATATTTTTGAGTTTTTTCATGAAATTGTTATAATAGTAGGGGAAGGGGAACATTTAGGGAGCTATGTAAATAATGTTAGAAGTCAGTATGAAAGGGAGATGTAAAAAGAGGAATGAAGATCCAAGTTTAAGGAGTAAACTTAGATTTAAAAGCAAATGAGAATGCGAAATGATTTTACACAAGAAATGTGGCTTCTTTTCAAAGAAGAAGGTCACAACTTGACATGACTTGCTTAAGGGAGAAATGTAAGAAGGACTGTTTAGGCAGATCCTAAAGCCTTCAAGGGGATATTAGTAAGAAACCTTTTGAAAGGACTGAGGGAAGTTAGACATGCTTCCAAATTTCTGCCATTGAACCACTGCCTTGCTACCTTTGCCACTGATGAGATGAGTCTGCTTTGTAAGGGCAGAGCTGAAGATGACCTTATTTCTGCAACCCCAAGCTACCTACCCTTTCACAATGCCTAGCATTTTTTGTTACTTCAGGAAGGGTGCACTTAGGCTTGCAAACCCTGATTTCCTTTTTCTTTTGAACTGCCTTCCTATCTAAAAACTACCCTTATATCTGCCAGGGGCTCAGGTTAAACTGTTGAGTCCCCAAGATTCTCTACCTATCTGCACATCTGCCAAGCTTAAATTGTTTGGCCAGATACATTCTCTATATTCTAAAGCAAAAATTTAAACCTAGGGAAACCAAGCTTAGGCTGTTTGGCTTTCCCTTAACTGAGAAAACTTTCAAAAATGGAACCTTTGCAGCATAGAAAAGATGAACATTTTTGGTACTTCCACTGTCAATCATGAAATATGAAACCTTTGCAACACGAGGCTAACAGTATGGTCGCACTTTGAGTAGCATTATATGCAGACACTGGGGAGTGTCTAAAAGGATCTGCGGAAGTTGCAGATCTAGACAAGTCAGATGCAGGCAAGTGTTGGGCAAGCAAGCATGGTGCAAGCGAGCCTGACTCAAGCGAGCGTGAGTGTTCTAGAAGAGGAATGGAAAATGGACCTAAGGATCATTCCTCTACCAGAAGGACCCTTGCAAATAGATAACCAAGAAGACTGCAACACATTAGAAATGATCAAGGCTATTGGGATGAATGTGGCTATGATGCCAGTCCAGGCCCTCCACACATTACATCATGGGGTCTCAAATGAGCTACAGATCAGGGAGTAGTGCGCCCTTGCGTTCCTAAACGAATGTAAAGTCAAAAATACACATATTTACGAGGAGAAGACACAGGAGTTAAAGGAGAAAGAGGAAATGAAAGCACGAAGCACAAACCTTGAGGCAGTGATTGAACAAGCCTGTCAAACAGTTCCAGAATTTCATATCCCAGATGGTGAACAGATCACAACGAAAGTTAGGAAGTTAGCTGCTGCAATGCGTGACACCAAATATGAGGTTGGGCGAGTCACTTTCGAGTTCCAGATGAAGATAACCGAACTCCAGCTCAAGCTTCAACCAGCTACACTACTAGAATTTCGGGAACAAAGAGGTGCAACTATAAAAGAATCCATGGGTCAACTAGATGTCATAGTCCAAGGTTCTGACCAGCTATTCAATCAGGCAATGGGCCTATGGGATACATTACAGGAGGACCTCAAGCTGCAACAGTTGAACACAAAAATCAGGGAAGTGCAACAACAATATGATGAAATCAGTAAGACTGCGTGGATGTTGGTGCCTGTCCAGCACTTTGCGCACCTACATGAAGGCAAGGCAATTTAGACGCAAATCTAGGAGTTACAGAAAAAGCAGTCCCTATTAAGAGACCGGCTTCAGTGTTGGAAAGAGGAAGCCAACCAACTTTCACAAAATGTTCATGAGAAGTTGAAGGCCATGCAGTAGACCCAGAGGAATACGTAACTTGCAGTGGAGGGGCCAACCACAGAGAAACTGGTCTAGGAGGTACAACAAGAAGCAAAACAGAGTACTGCGGAGCTTCAGGCATTGACCAATGCATTGAGCGAACTCCACCATAATGTGGAAAAACCAGCTAAGTGACTCAAGGGCTACTCACAATCTTGGTGTTGGGGTCCTGTTGGGATGGAGTCCCCAGGGGTGGAATTGAAGTAATTTATTCATTTTTTTGTAAAGAATAAAAAGTCTCCACGAAATGTGGATGCAGAGCACACAGATAGATAAGAGTCAAAGGGGTCATAGCCCCTTGTTTTGGTCGGTTTTGAAGACTCACGCATGAGCCAGGGGCCATGGTATTGTATTATAAAAGTTATAGATAGTTGAGTCATAGCGATTCTTAGAGATAGCTTTTGATAAAGAAGAATAGAGAGATGAATGAATGAACGATGTTGTAAGGGTTTGATAGGTAGGAAGGTTTGTTCCTATTAGTAGCGAAGGAAAGGCTCCGCAACTAAGTGCGCAGAGGCCTAGAAGAGTCCACCGTTGAGTGCACGGACCCTTGCAACTGAGTGTGAACGGTAGTTAAAGTCTATACTGAACCGATTCTCATTAATAAATATTGATTTTGGGTTGGAAATACTTGCATCTATGATTTATCTATTTATTTGTTTATCTCGCTCTAAATACTGTTTTCTCGAAGTAATGTGTCTTACCTGCGCGAATTAGGTTACTTGAATATGCTTATGCTTAATAAGATAGATGAATGATGTACACGAAGTTCTAGATCTAAACTGAGTTAGTTTTGGATAAAGAAGATAGGTCTGTGCAATGACTGATCTAGATCCCAAAAACCCTAGAAGATCTGTTTATGCATGCGAAAGTAGTGGTTCTATGCTCTTAGGGTATGACTAAGACAATTGATTGGAGTTTTGAAGGATTAAAGGTACTGAAGGTTGAATTTAGGGTTTAAGCTTTGTCGGAAGGTTAGATCTATGCAGAAGCAGATCTAAGGCACTGAAAGACATCACACTAGTCTCTAGATGCAGAAACTTGGTTCTTGCATCCCCCAATACTGCTTTAGGTGAGACTGCTAGTAGTGTAGGGTTTTGTTGGTTGGCGCAACTAACTCCAAACCTGGGTCAAGACCCCTTAGCCAACAAAGAGGGCACATCAAAAAAATCTACCCCAAAGGCTCACATCACCTATGTTAGGAATCCTGTCACCAAGTCAGCATCAGTAAAGCAAGAGAAGGCACTTGTGACACCATTACAGAAAGGAAAAATCCTTCTACGGGAAACTATGCCAGTCCTCTAGGAAACACAGAAAAAGATACAGGAAGGACAGTAGGGGCAGAGGGAAGGCAAGGAAGCAACACCACAAGTGCAGGAGGGGGAATCTTCTCCAAAAACAACTGAAGGGGAATTCCAAGGGCTGCAGAAGCCTAGCCCACATCAAAATCTAAGCTCTTACTACAAGTTCATTGAGGGAGGTAGAGTAATACCACATAAATTTGCAATCCCTCTCTTCTTTGAGATTGAGAAAAAGAGAGGAAGGACACATTACAAGATGCAAATTTCCAAGTCAAAGAAGGTAGAAGATGTGGTCCATATGGAAGAGAAACTCCTAGAGATGGGTAGGGATTTGAGTGAGATGAGAGATAAGGGAAAAAATTATGAGATCTCAACTACAGGAAGAAAACACATGGCTAAGGAGGAAGTTGTAGGAAAAAGAGAGCCAATTAGCCACCATGGCAAGCCTCTCCATGGAGGCACTTCAATGCAGGATGCCATCAAGATCATAAGCACTATACCTCAAGGATCAATGAATGCAATTTCAAATCAAGACACTAGCACAACAAGGGATTATTCCTTTCCAAGACTATAGACATTTCATTGAACTATGTGACAAAAGCACCCTGGAAGATAAGGCCAAGATATCTGAATTTTACCTACACAACTTGGCCTTAACATATTTGAATGTGTGGGACCCCAATGCAAAGTTGGGGGATTTACAACTAATGTCCCATGCATCATGGATGTGTCATGAGGAGACCAGGGCTAATGAGGTGAAGAGAATATTGGAAAAAGAGGAAGGGGAGCCCCTTTACATTAGAGAAAAATAGATAAATTCAATGGCTGTCATTAGCAACCTTTTGTAGCAGCTGCAAAACCCTCCACAATTTTGGCATGCATCCAATTTTGAAGCCTTCCTTGGGTTTTTCCTTGATGTTTGTGATCACTCAGTCTCATTCTGTGAGCTCGTGTTGAGTCTTTGCACCCTCTTTGCTTGACCATTCACCGGACATCTTTTAGCATGTTGGTCAAAATCTCATCCTTGAAACCATGTTCTAGCTATGTACAAAGTCCCTCTTCGTGTGTACAAGGTGTATTCACTGTGTAAGAATTTTTCATACTCACATATGAATTTTTATGCACTATCGCGCAAGCGTCAACATGGTCGTTCAATGATCTATCACAAGTGTCGCACTTGTCGCTCACACCCATCGGTCAATCACACTAAGTGTATGTTGTCTTGATGATCCGAGGTGTCTTGTCATCAAGTCATTTTGATTGTGTGTTCGCAAGTTCATGCATGTATGAAGTTACTTGTTCACACACTTACTCATTTTTTTGAAACTCTATCGACCAGACCACCCTCAAACAACTAGACCTTCACTGAGCTACATTGTGTAGTCTCAGCTCTCAGTGATCATGTACTACTTCCCAGAATTGCACAAAGCTTGAGGCTGTCTCCCAGGCAGTCCGCATTCTGCAATCCTGGAGTCAAGTCGACTGACTGTCACCTAGAACAGTGCAAAATTTCTCAGCTAGCCATCTCAATCTGCGCTACCAGAAAGCAAATCCATCAAGACTCCAGTTGGTCAACTAGAGAGTTTGACTGGGAAGTGGACCCAGACCTCACTCCTCTCAAAAATTGCGAAGAATATTCCAAGCATGCCCACCTCTGTTGACTGAATAAATTCCATAGACATGCTAGATAGACACTCGTTGCCTGTCACTGCACTATCCTCAAAATTTGCACAATTCTATCATCTAGTCACCCTGTCATTCGGCCTATTGCTCCTCCTGAAAGCTGCGCAGTTTTCATGGGTTTTCTCCCAGTTTCCCAGCATCCCACTTAGCCCAGAAACTATGCAAGGATGTCCTACAGGCCAACCTCCCAACTTTGTGTAGTTTTGGCCAGTAAGCTCCCACAGTCAGCTGCTAGCCTCCCCGAAGAATCTACGTTGTTTTCACTGCCATTGTCCCCTTGCTGCCTGCACTGTCTCCCTGGAAAAATTGTGTAGATCTACCCTCCAGTAGACCCAGATCCTGCAAATAGTCATTGTTGATCCGAAATACCCATATCAGCCTCCCCATGACCTCTGCATAATTTTCATTGATAGTGCCCGAAGCCCGCATCCCAGCCTGAAATGTGCTCTATGCAGTTTTTGAGCCTTTTCCTCTCTCTCAATCACCTGCATCCAAAAGTGAAAGATAATGCATCATGGTAGACCAGGATATTTTTGGATTTGATGTGATCTCATCATGAGTGATTTCAAATACATGTACATGGATGAGACAGGGTGTGACGATGAATGGAATGAATAAGAAGCACATGCTAGGAGACTTGTTCGCTAATGGACAAACACATGGAACATGCCAAGTACAGGTGAAGGAGAGACATGCACGTGCAACATCAATCGAACACCAAGACCATCGAAGACTCTACACACCTTTCTTTATATAGGTGGAGCTATGATACACCAAGAGCACATTCATCACTTAGCAACACTGCAGCTCAACATGGACACCAGCAGTAGCATGAACATACCAGCTCTGTCATGTCGAGTCATGTAATGAGTCATCTCGGCCACATCACTACTGTGGTCCATACTATTGTAATGAATGTAATGTAACGTGGAAGTCCAAGAGACCCACATGTAAAGTTGAAGAGCCATATAAAGTTAAAGAGTCATGCAAGTAAAACATTCATGAGGGAAGTCGAACAGTCATAAGGGTTAGTTTCACCCTTGGCTATATATACGCCTCATTTGTACACGCAACTTGAACCACACCTCGAACAAAGACAATTACCCTATGACATCTATGGAGCATAGTTTACAAACAGTATATGGGGCAGATATGTTTTCCTTACTCGACGGGTTCTCAAGATATAACCAGGTTCTGGTAGCGAAACTTGATCGACTCAAAACTACCTTTCGTACCAAGTGGGGCACGTTCGCATACAAATGAATGTCATTTGGGCTCGTGAATGTAGGCACAACCTTTCAGCGAACCATAGACATTGCCTTTCGTGGACTCATTAGATAGAGCGTAGTGGTGTGCCTGGATGACTTGACTGTCTTTTCAAGAAAATGGTTAGATCACATACGCCATTTGAAGAAAATATTTGAGCGATGTCGAAAATACGAGATTTCCTTGAATCCAAAAAAGAGCGTATTTGCAGTGTCTAAGGGGAACCTCCTTTGGCACATCATTTCCAAAAGTGGGATCAAGATTGATCTGGACCAGGTCCGGACCATTACACAGATCCCTCACCCAGCCAACAAGAAAGCAATGCAATCCTTCTTGGGAAAGATAAACTTCCTCTGGAAGTTCATCTCGGACTATGCGCAGATAGTAAAACCAATGCAAGGCATGATCAATAAGGATGCACTCTATAGCTGGGGCAAGAGGGAAAAGAACGCATTCACCCATATTAAGCAGGATATAGCAAAAGCGCCTTCACTTTACAGCCCAGATTTCAACAAAGATTTCTTGCTATACACCTTCACCTCCGACAAATCACTTGTTGCAGTACTCACTCAGAAGGATGAGATGAACAATGAACATCCCATTTCCTTCATGAGCGCAAGCATGCAAGGACCCGAACTCAACTACCCTACCGTTGAAAAACAAGCATACGCAGTATACAAGGCGGTGAAACACTTCAGACCCTACTTATTAAAGAACCATTTCATAGTCTATGTGCCTCACCCAGTAGTTCGCTCACTCCTTGTACAACAAGAGTTGGGTGAATGATGTACGAATTGGATGACAGGATTGCAAGAGTATGATCTTAACATCAAGAAAGTTCACACGTCAAGGATCATGGTCTTTGCAGACTCGCAGTTGAGACAGTCCATGCACAGGAGGAAGAAGAAGAGCTCGTTGGTTGGGAGCAAGAAATCAAGATGTATGATGTAGAGTGAACACCACCCATGCGGAAACTCTTGGTACAAGGATGTGCACCAGTACCTTGAGTAAGGCACCATGCCCTCCCATTTCTCCATGAGACAGAAGAGGACATTGTGCCTCAAAGATTTATCTTATCAATTGGTGAATAGAGTGCTTTACATAAAGCATAGTAATAGAATCTTGCTCAGGGGCCTCAAAGCACATGATTTAGAGAAGGTCTTGCATGATTTGCATGATGGAATAGACGAGGGTCACTTCACAAGAAATACCACTGCTGATCTTAATGTTGGGAAAACTTGATAATGCTTGTTGGCTTAGGGGGTCCTGACCCAGGTTTAGAGTTAGTTGTGCCAACCAACAAAACCCTACACTACTGGCCCTTTCAGCAATAACCCTCATAGTGCATGCTGCAGCCTCACCCGAAGTAGTATGGGGGGATGCAAGAACCAAATTTCTGCATCCAAAGACTAGTGTGATGTCTTTCAGTGCCTTAGATCCACCTTCGCGCAGATCGATAACCTCTTAGGGCATGTTGCTACTACTCTATTAAAACAGCCTTCAGACCTTCGTGAAGGTCTACGATCAGTCCTTGCGGACCTTTAACAGTCAATTTGCCTACTTACGCGCATCAGAGAGTAGTCCTAAATTAGTGTTTGCAAAAATTTACTTAAATTATTAGTAAACATAAGAAAGATCACCAGAGTCTTCATGAAAGTAGTTAAACATGCATTGCGTACATTATTAAGACTTATCCAAGAGAATCATGTAACATTCAATCAATATTTCATAAACAAATTATTCATCAGCAGTATATAACATTAACAGAGATAAATAGAATACTCATGAATTCTTCAGAAAAGTTGTCTTTATTGATCTTCCGTTCAAGGTTACAGACTCAACTACCCTACGCGCAAAGCTGGAGGGGTCCGTGCACTCAGCTTCAGACTCTACCCAGGCCTCTGCGCACTTATCTGTGGAGCCTTTCTTTCCCTATATAAGCGCAGGAAGTAGAGCCTTCATGCCCTAGATGCTGTCATAGACTCTTCAATTGATGCAATTCTCTATCTTTTTTCTCTTGTTCTTCTTTTTCTAAGTCTAAGTCTACTTGTCCCTTCACTAAGACTCATTATTTATAGACTCTTCATACAATTCCATGGCCCATGGACCATGGGTGAATCTCAAAACCGACTCAAAACTTTACATAAAACAAGGGCTAAGCCCCTTCGACTCCACAAATCGTGAAGACTTTACATTACTTACAAAACTGTACTAAAACTTGGGTTATCTTAACCCCAAACTAACCCAGGGGACCCCATCCCAACAGGCCCCCAACACAAAGATCATAACTCGCCCTCGAGTCACTCTGTTGGTGCCATGATCTTACTGCGAAGATCCCCCGGCTCCACCTGGATTACTGCAATTTCAGCGGTGCTCTGTGCCACTGCCTGTTGAACCTCCTAGATCAATTTCTCAGTGGATGGTCCTTCTACTCCCAACTTCATTGTTTGTTGTGTCTGCTATAGTCCTTCAATCTTATCTTGAATTGTAGTCGTGACTTGATAAGCCTCCTCCAACTAAGGCTGCAACCTTGCCTTTAGTAAGGCCTCCTTCTTCTGTGCTTCCTCCACCTATGCCAATAGTTTTTTTCCTTCTTGGAACTTAGAAATGTGTTGTGTTGGTGCTAAGGTACGCGCAGTCACCCTGATTGTATGATTCTGTGAATTAGCATGTCCGTGATGAGGATAGGTTGTCCTAGCCATAAAAATCCATTGTTCACCAGTGTGAGGATATGGCGCACACATATTGTATTAATGGGGGTGTGGTAATAATGTGGCAACCACAATAGATTGAGCAACCTCGATTGCTCGACACCACAAATACATTCCTTCGTCTCCAACACTGTAACACCTATTTCTTCATAATAGACCCTCCTCATATATGTTTTTGTTGCCAAATGTGGAAACTTAGTGTGGTCTGCGAGGTCCCAACCCTCCATTTTTAACAACGGGATCCTTGCGAGCCGAGGGCCTTCAAAAGGGACTTTCTTAGTAGCAGGGGCGTGGATATTGTAAATTTCTCAGCATCTGAGTCCATCGTGACCTTTACGTTTCCCTTCGGTGGAGGAATATAATAAGTTAGCCTTGCCATGGGTTTCACTTTTTCAACATCAGTATCCCTTTTTCCTTGGAATTCTTCTGCCTCTAGGTCCACTACTCTCTCTCGCTGCTTATCTTTCTTTTTCTTTTCTTTTGTTTCATTATGCTTCCTTGGGGATGCACTCTTAGGCACTGACTTCTTTTGCTTTTCCTTCATGGAGTGTTTTGATTTGGTTGGTTGGCTCTCTCTGGTAGGGGTATTCTTTATCCTAGGCGACCTCGGCACAGTAGGCATAGTAGCTGGAGCTTCCATACTTACAACTTCCGAGGCATATGTGTCGGAGACAACATCGCTAGTACTAACAGTTTCAGCAGGGCTTGGTGTAGACATTTTCTCAAGAATAAGCTTCTGGTTGATCTTAGGAAATTCGAAAAACATGGGGCTCACAACTAAGTCTTCCCAAAATGCTCAGCTCATAGCAATAGACAGCAAAATTCACTAACAATTCTTAGAGCACAAAGTGTTCTTTGTTGGACCGGCATGCACAATTTATAGGGGGTTTTGAATTCAAATCTGATCGTTCCCCCCAATTTCTGATAATAAATGTTGTTTTGGCAGCAGATCTTCAAATATTTTTGCCTTAAATTCCACCACCCTACTCCACTTAACTGTCTCCTAGCTATCAAGTCATGAACAGTAACTCCAATGGTTATTTTCCTACTACACTGTGCAGTACCTTTCCCCATGGTGTAGCTTCCTAGGTTGCATCTTTGTCACTCTTCGCGTAGCCTTCTCACTGTGTTGTCCTCCAAGCTAGGCAGTGTAGTTTATAGTTTCGCGCTCCCTTGCAACTGCCTGGAGCACTAAGACTATCCTACTACCATATAGTCATTGTGAAGGATCCCTTGTATACAACTTCAACCTACTCCCATTCACTCTTCCCGGGAAGGGTTCCCCATTCAGATTTGCAAGATGAACTATGCCGCCATCTATTATTTCTTTAACAATATATGGCCATAACTAATGCATGTGGAATTTACCCAGAAATTTAGTGAATTTACTATCATATAACAGGACAAGATCGTTTACCTTGAATGTGTGAAGCTTGATGTGGCGATCATGCCATGCTTTTTCACATTCCTTCTGCACTTGTTGATGGAATCCTGCCAAAAATCGATCTTCTTTGAGCTCCATCAGTTGCGTGAGCCATTCCTCCAAGGCCTCATGATCCACCATATTCGTCAGGGCTGGTATGCGTAGACTAGGCACAATATGCTCCATCGGCATTACAGCCTCAACCCCATATACTAATTTGAATAGTGTTTGCCCTCTTAGATTCTTACAAGTAGTCCTCTAAGCCCATAGTACTGCAAGTACGTGCACATCCCAATCATTCCGCTGTGCATTACAAATCTTTGTTAGCGTGTTCTCTAAAATATTGTTAAAGGCTTCAACGGTTTCATTTGCCTACGGGTGGTATGGCATACTCTTATGATGGTAGACCTAGAATTATTCAGTCAATGCACTGATCGTTTCGTTTAGAAAGTGCGTACCCCTGTCACTCAACAATACTTTCGGGCAGCCAAATATGGTTAAGACATACTCAAACAAGAATTTTGTTGTCATAACCCCTGTACAATCCCTAACCAGTTGTGCTTCTGCCCATTTAGTTAGATATTTCATCACAGTGATAATATAACGCACACACGTTTTCTTTTCAAGGGCTGAATGGGCCCAACAAAATCAATCGCCCACTTCTCAAAGGGATGCAAAGACACTTGAGGGTGTATTGGTAGCTCATCTCTTTGCGATGGTCTACTAGTTCTTTGATATGCATCGCACACCTTACAATATACCTTGGAATCCCTATGCAAAGTTGGCCATGATAGACTTGCCTACAAAATCTTTTGCACAGTTGCCTTTCCTGCATAATAGCCCCCATGAGCTTAAGCGAGAATGCTATCCCACTCAAATTCCGGCACATATCTTTGCAATATCTAATCAGCACCCATCTTATATAAATGTCCAGCATTGACTAAAAAATTGGTTGCGCACACTACTAATTCCTTCTTCTGTTGGCTTGTATATTCTTCTGGTGCCATCCTCATAGTCAAGAAGTGAATAATGTCTACAAAATGATCATTTGCTACACGCATCACAAAGAGATGTGCATATGGCAACCCTTCCTTCAGATTATTAGGCTACTCTCCTATTTCGATCTGCAACAGATGGCCAGGTCCTGCATTTAACTTCTATGGCTTCACAATGACTTCAAAGTCATACTCCTAAAATAATAGAAATCATCTGCAAATCTTCCCCCCCAACACAGGCTTGTTGACCAAGTATTTCAAGGCAGAATGATCTGTGTACATTTTGAAATTCCCTCCTAACAGATAATGCCTAAATTTTTGCAGCGCATACACCATGGTCAATCCTTCATGCTTAGTCGTTGAATAATTTTTCTCGACCTTCGATAACTTCCTACTCACGAAGGCTATAGGATGGTCCATTTCTCCTTCACCGGCCTACATTAGCACTGCACCCAACACAATGCAAGAGGCATCCACATGTACATGAAATTCCCTTTTCCAATCAGGGAATACCAAGATCATCGGAGTGATCATATTTTCTTTCTACACATCTAAGTTGTGCTGGCATTCTTCGTCCCAAAAGAATGTTTCATCCTTCTTTAGCAGTTTCTCCATGGGCGCAGTAATTTGAGCATATGATTTGATAAATTTTCTATAGTATCTTGTATGTCCCAATGTCACATGCAGCTGCTTGACGTTTCTAGGGGCCTCCAAATTCACAATTACCGCAATCTTTGCAGGGTCCACCATCAATCCTTGCTTGCATACAACATGACCCAGTAAGATCCCAAAAGGAACATAGAATATGTATTTTTTCAAATTCAGCACGATCTAGTATCTACAACATGTATCCAACATCAGGTGCAGGCTTTCTACATGGCACTTCACTAATCCAAACACCGTCCAGTCATCAAAGTATACTTCTAGAAACTTATGAATGAACTCTTTGAATGCTTCTATGACTACGCGGGAAAATATCACAAGCGCATTCTTGAGTCCAAATGGAATCACAGTGTACTGAAAACAACCCCACTCCATCGCAAAGGTCATTTTGCTCCTATCCTCAGGCATGATCTTGATCTGATGATACCTGGAAAACCCATCAGTAAAGGAATATGCCTCCTGCCCTCCAACATTATCTAATACTTCATCCGTAAATGGTGTTGGAAATGGGTCGTGAACAAATGCATCATTAAGCTTCCGCAGATCTACGCAAATCCTTATTTCACTTTTTGTTTCTTCTCCTGAACCACCATCGGGCTCACCCAATTAGATTCTTCAACAGGCTCTATGATGCCTACCTCCAGCATCTTATCTAGCTCTTGGAGAACCTTTTCCTTGTATTTAGGATTAAGTAAATACAACCTCTGTTTAATAGGCTTCGCATCTGGCTTCAGAGTGATCTTCATAATGCCCAAATTCCCAACTATGCCCTTCAAATTTGAAAACATAGTGTGGAAGAGATCTTGGTATTTGCGAATTAACTCAACAACTTTATCCATAGTAGCGTCATCCCAATAATCTCCAATTTTTGTGAACTTCAATTCTTCTTTAGTTCCAATATTTACTTTCTTTGTCTTCAAAGGTGAGGAGATGTCCAGGTTTTCTATTTGTGGGCTTTTGACTTCGCAATACCCTTCTACCTCTAGAATATTAATGTTTCTTAGGTCTTATCTTCCTCTTTAGCAATCACATTATAGCATTCCAATGCATCACATAGCTGGGTGCTCCAGTCTGGTTGGATCCACTCCCTAGGTTCCTTAGGTGTTCTAAAGATAACCGCCTTAATCTCTTGTAGCGCTTCATCGATTCATGCGAAGCCATCTTCGAATCTAAAGGTCAATAAGAACCCTTCCTTCAATACATCCCATTCCACAGTTCCATGGTGAAGTGGCGTTTCTAGATACCGGTTCATGGGAATTGTATCCAAGGTATGGCAAAATATGTGTACCCACTCCGGCTAAGATTTTGTTCCCCATGCTTTAGTCCATTTCGCTAGGTGATCAAGTGGAGCATCTCTTCCATTATATTTCTTAGTCATTCTGATGTTAGCACATCAAAACCGTAACCTCATCATTCTTCGGTAATCTTGCCATCCAACAAAACTATCCTTATGCGTACCCCACCATCACCCAGGCGTAGCGCACAATGCCAACTCTAATGCTTGGAAGCAGTGATCCTCAGGGAATTCACACTCCAATTCATCCAAAAATAGATCTACATTAGTTAAACCATCATAATGGGGTAATTTCCTTACCTCCGACGAAACACCATGCAGCGACTTCGTCATCATATTTCATCGCAATGTAGACACTTCGTGTAAGCGATTCTGCCAGTGCTCTAATTCTTTGTCAGAATCAGAGGTGTAGGAACTCTCTCGGTCCTAGGAAATCCGTCCATCTACTGTCGGATTGACTTAGTCCTGAACTCGCACTGTTAACTTGTAAATTTAATCTAGTTCATCATCACTTTCATTATAATCATGGACTGGTTCAGCATAGCGCATCCCTTCTGCGGGATCTAGTGGCACTATAACCCGCAGCGACTTTCTTTTAAACAAAATCATCCCTTTCTTTAGATTAATTCCACTGGTACACTAAAGTTGCTCCATTTGGGGGGGAGGTTGCAGGGGAGGGTGGTCACACAAGGTTTTCCTTGAAAAAAATGTTTTCTCAATCATGAAACCTAAGACTTTTTACCCAAGTTAAGAATATAAAATATAAAATTTGATAAAAGAAAACAATAATTTAAACTCAAGCCTGCATCAAAACAAGATGATAACAAAACATAATCTTCATAAAATGAAAAAAAAATGCACAATAAATTATTCATATTATTTACAAGAAAGAATGTAATAAACATAGTGTATCATTGCAATGTCTGTTAATAGCCTAGTCTATTCCCAAGAGTGTGGGGTATGGGTCACTGTTGTCAACGATTTCTATAACCTCAAAGTTGGCCATCGCGCTCACACTTTCTATATCAACTGTTACTCCATATAACCATCCCATGGGGATGATTTTATATTGGTTCACCATCCTAAGCATAATCAGAGACCACTGCAATGCAAGTCTCCCCATCCTTTCCCATGTTTGTTTCAGTAATACGTTCGCATCAGGCCCAAGAGCCAAAATGATCTGGTCCATCTCATAATCACCTATCTATGTGGTGAGCCTCATCTTGCACCCTGTTCATGCCTTACGTTTGCCAATTTCTCTGACCACCCGGTGTCCATTAGGGACTTTCTCTTTTCTGACACATTTATTTATTATTTCCTACAAGCCTTCCACAACTTTGCTATCGTGCAACAGTTTTATGCAGGTTTCCAAAAACGTAGTGAGTACAGAGGGATCAACCTTTGTAGGCGCGTTGATTTCTTGCATCTTTTCCTATCTTCCTGAAGTGTAGGCCTCAGTGAATCTCTTCTTGGATTCTATAAATGTTTCCTTAATGCGATCCAGATCAAATCCAACTTCTTTCTCTAGTGCTTTGTAGACCCATCCTTCTTCTTCAGGTTGTTTACCCTTATCAACGTCAATCATTATTCCACTTCTTAGTAAAATTTTAAGGCTTTGATCTTCTTCGCGGGGCTCAGCCCTCATCATCTATAGATTTTGTGTAGGTTGTTGAGGCTGTGTTTTCTTCTCTTGCATTTTGGCTATTAGCACTAGGAATTCTTCTATAGTATGGTCAAATTTTCTGCAATATTGACAATACGGGTGTGTAGGATTTTGGCACTCTCACGCGTAGTGCCCTGGGTGTTCGTAGTTGTAGCAAATAATATGACCATGGACTCTACCAGGTCCTCCTCCTCCTCGTCCCTGTCCTCGACCCTGATAACCTCCACGCACTCCTCCAACGCCCTGATCTCGAGGTCGATTTTCTACTTGCATGCGGTATGTAGGTGTCCTTTCCATCATCAGCTCATAGCTTTGACAGTGGCACTCATCGTGGTCCATAGATTTGCAGAAGTTACAAAAAAAACTGCTAGGGTGTTTGGACGAACTTTTGAAGTAAATAGCAAATATATGTCACATGTTGTCGAGTAACTTGACAAATAGCACACCATAGCGTAGCCCCCATGCTCGACCCTTTTGGGGCTTCCGTCTTTAGCGGAATTGGCCCTAAAATATAATTCCCATACATTGGATAGTGGTCTTTATCATGCCCTTGGCCCTTACACTTCAAACACCAAAATTTTGCGCGTACTTTTGGTGTAGTCTCCTTGTCTTTCTTCAAACTCTATAATTCTAGGTGTAAGCTAGCTAATTGTGAGTGGATCTACTGTACTCCTAGGCTCGTATACTGAATAGGTGATGCATGTAGCCTCATTGCGATTTCCAAGGCTTTTTCCTGTGCTTCTGTCTTCTGTTGTGATAGAGCAATTCACAAGTGGGGCAAAAGCGATGGTATAAACCATTCATGATGCTAGTTATCTGTGATTTGCATGTTAGCTACTCTGATCTGACACTTCAACCTCTGATCAAATTCCCTGGGCATCTCATCGACCCTCATCATGATTTCTTTAAATCCAATTACTGACTGTGAGTTAGACTTAGGCTTACTAAACTCTTTGTTTAAAGCCGCCTTAGTCTTTGCTAGCGTTGCAAGAGGATTATCAAAACAATACTTAATGTAACATGTTATCACACGATCCTGAAAAGTGGTAACCAACTGTTCCTTCTTTATATTCTCATCAGTAATCTGTTGTGTTTTCCATACATCATTCACAAAAAACCAAAAATGCTCTGCATCTTCACTTCCTATGCCTTTGAAAATCGACATATTCATTGTGTTCACCATGTTGAATGGTGGTGGTGGAGGTGGAGGTGTGAGCGAAGGTGTATGCGGTGGAGGTGGGGGTGGAGGTGGAGTGGAAGGATGATTTTCTCAAGGAATCCCCTGAGTGATTAGTTACATAGCACTTCGGGGCATAAGTTGTCCCGCCCCTTCATTGTCACTTGAAGGAGTTCCAATCAATGGACTATATTCTCGTCCCAATACTTTATGATTTCTAAAGAATCGTCCACTTTGCGTAGCTCAAAACATCAAGGTAATGGCATCACCCATTTTTCACATAACAACATTTTAATCAAAGTATTCAATTATCTTAAATTCTTACCTCGTGGTCCCTTGAAAAATCGCTCCTCTACTTCGCTATAGCTGACCGAGGTATCAACTGCAAATTTAGTAACAAATCCTCCCAGAATCTGATTGAGCCAATGGTCAATAGCCTGCGCGATCTTGTTTTCAAAAGCTTTTAATTGTCACACTAATTCTAGAGTTCACACTATAGGACTATCAAGCTTCCACCATCCTTGATTGTCTGTCAATTTAGCTAACCACTCATACAATTCAATGGCGAAAGTGCAGAAGAAGATCTCGTGTATCTCCATATATAGATAATTGTTCAACCACTCTTCCTTTGATAGGCACAGATTCTTGTTTTCTTGCACCGTGAACTCGTGAATCTTCCGATCCAACCACTTTTCAATTTCTTTCTTGGTCGGATTCCAATGATGCAACATCACACATCTCTTTCAACCAGATCCTGGTCTCGGCAACGGAACCATTTGTTGGCTTAGGGGGTCCTAACCCAGGTTCAAATATAGTTGTTCCAACCAACATAACCCTACACTACTGGCCCTTTCGGCAACAACCCGCATAGCACAGGCTGCGGTCTCACCTGAAGCAGTATGGGGGGATGCAAGAACCAAGTTTCTACATCCATACTAGTGTGATGTCTTTTAGTGCCTTAGATCCACCTTCGTGCAGATTGATAACCTCTTAGGGCACGTTGCTGCTACTCTATTATAAAAGCCTTCATACCTTCATGAAGGTCTACGATTAGTCTTTGCGGACCTCTAATAGTCAATTTACCTACTTACTCGCATCGGATAGCAGTCCTAAATTATTGTTCACACATATTTACTTAAGTTATTAGTAAACATAAGAGAGATCACCAGAGTCTTCGTGAAAGTATTTAAACATACATTGGTATATTATTAAGACTTGTCGAAGAGAATCACGTAGCATTCAATCAATATTTCATAATAAAAGTATTCATCAGCAGTGTATAACATTAACAAAGATAAATAGAATACTCAGGAATTCTTCGGAAAAATTATCTTTATTGATCTTCATTTCAAGGTTATAAACTCAACTACCCTTTGCGCATAGTTGTAGGGGTCCACGCACTCAACTGCGGACTCTACCTAGGCCTCTATGCACTCAGTTGCGGAGCCTTTCTCTTCGTATTTAAGCGCAAGAAGCAGAGCCTTCCTGCCCTAGCTCTTGTCCTAGACTCTTCAGTCGACTCAATTCTCTATCTTTTTTCTCTTGTTCTTCTTCTTCTAAGTCTAAATATACTTGTCCCTTCACTAAGACTCACTATTTATAGACTTTTCATACAATGCCATGGTCCGTGGACCATGGGTGAATTTCATAACCGACTCAAAACTTTACATAAAACAAGGGCTAAGCCCCTTTGACTCCTATTCATCTACACGCTCTGCATCCACAAATCACTGAGACTTTACATTACTTGCAAAATTGTACCAAAAATTGGGTTATCTTAACCCCAAACTAACCTAGGGTACCCCATCCGAACAAATGCTATGCAAGCTCCCTCATCAGTATTAAAAATGTGTGTTTAGGATCGTCTCAAATAAACCAAAATGTGAGGAATTATGTGTCAAGTTCTGAGTGCATTTTATGAGAAATTCATGAGGTTAATTAGTTGTTTAAAACAAATATACAGCAAGTAAATTACAGAGAAGTAAAACACAAAAAACTCATAACACAAAGTTGATAAAGGAGTTCACCCCTCCTAGGCTACATCTCCTTGGACCTACTTCAATGGCTAGGCCCTCTTTGGATTAATGGTCAATTCACTGATTACATGCACCTGCAATGGTATAATGGCTATGCAACCTACTCCATTGGATTCATAAGACCCAAAAATGACCTTCCAAGCTCCGCAATTGGACTTCAGCTAATCTAGGTTTGACCTCCTCTCCCAGTGGCCCTAGGCTTCCTTAAACTTCAACGTAGAAAAATCACATACATAATTGTCTTTCTTCCTTTGCAACCTATTCCATTGTGTTCAGAGCATCTAAATCATCTAGTAATGACTCTTTCTGAGCCAAAATTGGTCAAAACTGCCAAAGTTATGGCTTCTTCAGTTTCTCCTAGGAAATCTCCACTAAAACTAGAGAAACTCCAGTTAACTTTGCCAAATTTGGAGTAGCTCTAGATTTGTTGGACATGCCAAAATAACCTCCAACTAAATCCAAAATTTAATTAACCGTTAAGCATGATTTAATTAATGTTAATCTCTAGTTAGCACATAATCGGGCAGTTAGTGCTAACCATTGGCTCCTGGTTATGGTTTGGTCACATGCTGAAGTTTGAAGTTAGTGGTTAGTCCCACAAATCACCACATTTTAAACTTCAAATACGCATTGCTCACACCATATGTTAATACACATGGTTGTGGTGTAGCGGTAGCACATATGGCTTGTGCAAGCGAGGTTACGGGTTCGACTCCCCGGCCTGCCAAACAAACTTTTGATTGACCTTTGAGAGAGCATATGGCGGCCTTCAGGCTTGTAAAATTTCAGTGTCTCATTAGTCCACCAAAATTTACTTTGACCAATCCGATGCTGATAAGTGTCAAAATCCCCATTGAGCCATATGTCGAAATATTCTAGGAATATTCTTTTTGCTGACTAGGTTGTACGAATGCCTAGTCAGCATCCCAATCACAAAATTTTGCATGTTTGACAAAATGGACAAAAAGGTATAACTTTCTCATACGAACTATGTTTTGAGTGAAATGAGTTGCATTGGAATCATATCACCGAGATGACATTGTCATTCAGGTTTTGATAGATTCTGTGAACTTTTATTTTTGAGCAAATTTTTTCCCCTAATCTAGATTCTGATCACTCCTTCCCACTAACAGGATTTTGGACCCACAAAAGCTGCTTATTTGATGAGAGATGAATACTCTTCTCCTTCCCAAGTTCTATCAATTGATTCTACCTGGAAAATCTCCATGACAACCACTTGGGTTCACTGACATGCCTTTCCTTGCAAATGGCTTGGCACTTCAACCAATTTTCTTCTGTTGCTACTGACCCAATCCAACACTTGTTGGTTGCTTGCTGATTAAACACCCTGTTGTATCAAAGCGATCCCCCAGTGCTTCGAAAGCTGACTGATTTCCTTCCCACTAAGAATCATGTTCCTCCTTTGCAACACATGCATTCGATGCAAGCTTCTCCTTGGAAACCACTTTTCCAAGTTAAGCCCGTCTAAGTCAACTACAACAATGAGTTCTAATATCAGTAATAACAAGAAAATATATGACCATTATTTTACCTCCATGGTTCCAAATTCCACATGATCTAGAAGAATTCATTCACCATCTATTTTGCTTCTTGGCATCAACACATCAAATCACATTGTAGACCATTTGATATTTTACAAGGGCTGCAATTCTTTTTTCCATTTTTGTCCACTTTCGCTTCTTGATTCCATCATCCTCCAGTATTAACATGCTTCTCATGTCATGATTTGAGAATGAAGGCTAATCATGAGCCTCTTGCTCAAGTGTGGACCTTCCAAAATCCTATGACATCTTGTCACAAGAAACACCATTAACCTTGAAAAACACTCATGCAAGAATATAACTTGACGACCTCTTCCTTTTGCTTCTTCAAAGAAACAAATGTCACATCATGTGAACATCGCCATGTACTCTTACATCTTGGTGTATAAACCATCGACTAAACACAAGTCGACAAAACATGCTTCTTCAAACAACTGACTTTCAAGTCAAGCAAAAGCATGTACAACAACTTGACGATTTACAACAAGAATTCCACATTCTCATGAAACAATTCGTCACAACACCCTTTCATATTTGGAGAAAAAATCAACTCTTCCAAGTTGATATAACATACATGTAACAATCAATCGACCACACAAGCCGACACTCATGCATGTGCAAATGATCAACATTCTCAAGTTGACAACATACATGTTAACAAAGCAATCAACCAACACAAGTCAATCACTCATGCATGTTCAAACACAATGAAACTATTAAAAATTCCACTGTTCACACACAAACTCTCATGCATGTATAAAAATTCTCAACTCTCTCACAAGTACAAGAATCCCATTGGTATGTACGAGTACTTAAAGAGATGAAATGACCAAATTTGCTGCAATAAAGTGAGTCAACTGATGAGCCCCAATTTTTGGTACAATTTGGGCTCATTTGGCCTACTTGCTTTGCTCAAACCATTCATTTTTTATTGTTTATGCATTCATTTCTTGGTTTATTCGTGTTGTTTGTAGGAAGAAGGGTAGGCATTCTATCTACGTGACTAATACATGATGATTTCAGGTTTTTGGCATTAAAAGGGAGCAAAGACCACGAGAAAGGAGACAAGGAGACAATGAGGTGGCACTGCTGGTTTTTAGGAGAGGATGTCCACAGTCTTGGGGACCTTCCTCGTGATTCCCACCATAGCTCCGAGCTCCAACCAATCTCCCCACCGAGCTTAGAGGCAACCAACTGTTCTACAGGAACAGCAGTTATAACTGTTCTACAGGATCAGCAGTTTAACCTTCAGTTGGACAGCCGAGCTCCACAAATCAAGGAAACCTGTTGGATTATCATTTTGCATAAATACTGAGGCCGTAGCCTTGGATAGGAGCTTTTTGAACTTTTTCATTACTCTTGTAATTTGGAAGTACGAGCTACAACTCGGTGTTTGTTCCTTTTTGTAAGCCAGTTTTGGCATGACATCTGATTTTTGGTTATGAATAAAGGCAGGCAGATTTTGATCTCATTCTGAGTTTCTAAGGGAGCTATAGCTCTTAGGTTAGGGCCCAACCTGAGAGCAATAGATCTCCTCGGTGTTGTAATGTTATTTGCATTTCGTTCCAGCACTTCGTTTCTTTACTTTGACATGCAATTCGAATTTACAGTCTGCTAATTTAGTCTTTTTCATGAGATTGAATAGGATTAGTTTATGGTGAATTTGCTTCCAGTTGCTTAGGTTAGAAGAGGATAGACATAATCCATTGGAGCTCCAGAAAAAGGTTGTTAGAGCTCACTGCCATCTCTGCTTAGGGATTTGTCACACGGAATCTGTCAAGGGTGCAGACACGACTGACCTTCCTAGAAGTCTAAGACATTCTAATGACAAACAAGACAAAATGGAGTGATCTTTCTCTAAATACACCTTTTACAACATGAAAACTACAAGTGTTTAGGCTTACCTTATTCCAAAACGCTGTTGTTGAAGTCCGTTCTTGACGATCCAGATGAGCTCCTCCTTCAAGTCAATTCCTGCAACCACAAACAATCAAACAATTACCAAGCACTTGCATTTCATATAATAAAACATATATTCAACATGCAGACCAAGGAACACATGAAATAACTCATTAACATAAGCTATTGAGAAAAATAAACCAGTTTGTATTAATAACGAAACAAAGAAACTCTTACAACCTGGCCTTGGTGTTGTGCAAGTTCCTCCCAGGGTCCATCAAGGGTTTTCCTCTACTTTGACAAAGCTCACCCTCTCCCAAGTAGAATCTAGTGAAGACAATCTCTCCTCACAAAGGCTCTAATGGAAGACCTAAATCCTGCAGCATTTACCCAAAGAAAATGTATAGCTCCAACCTCCTCTCCTTCTGGCTCAATGCCTTTATTTATAGTGCTGTAAAGAGGTTATTCAGGTCCACTATCAATGGGATCATCCCCCTCTATGGGTGGGATAGCTCCCTTATTGATGGGATAAGTTCCCCCTTAATAGAGATACATGAACCAACTGGAGACGCATCCATTTCATCAAACCGACCTCTAGAATGTTCTAGAAGTAACCACAAGTAACTTTTTCAAGATAAAACTCGCGCATTTTGCCTTTTACAGAGGGACGCACCTGTCCCTTAACATACAGAGCGTCCATGGACGCATATTTTGTGAACATGGTCAGCGTCCCCGCAGGTAAGGCTAGAGAGAACCTGCGACCCCAGAGATAAACATAGTTTTTACAAGACTTTCTCTCTTCTTTGAGTTTGAGATGGATAACAGAGGCATGAGACTTGCCTAAGAGGGTAGCATGACTGTTGATTTGAGCCATACTAACTGTAAGTAGTCAAGGTGACATTTTTTAGTGTAACAGATTGCCCCCTAAAGTGCGAAGCCTGGAATAGAATAGGGTTTTGTAATTCTAGGAAGGGTGAAGCGCTTTATCATTTCAAGGATTGCCTTGTGGATGGCCTGGTTGGAACCTGCAATTTTCAACACAAAATACATGGATAAGATTATATCATCACTGAGGTAGGCATTCCCATACTCAGATTCAAAACTTTAACTAATGGACTAACTATTCTGATACAGGAATGATCTTGCAGTACATCATTTTTATAGACTTTTGTAGACACAGTATGGACGCAGCCATCTGTTTATGATTAGTCTACATAGATAATGAATACAAAACTCCTCGCAGCCTGGATGGTAGAAACTAGATCCAGGGTCTTCACTTCTACTTCCCGAATTGGTACGATTCTAGCCATGTGATTAAATGATTCGATGTCGAACATGGTAGAAACCACTTGATTACCAGTCAATGATGTAAACTGTTAACAAGCGTGAGAGAAACCACCAGTAATGTCAATGGTTCTCAAAGTACCAAGCACAACCCGTGAAATGTGAATAGATGTTTTGATGTCGAACACTTCACGGAATCCTCTGATCGAAAGTCAATGATGTAAACTGACGTCAAAGGCGAGAAACCTGCCATTGATGCATGCAGACTTCAAGGTACTGTCGATTCCTAAGTCATCTTTCTAGATAATGTGTCGATGTCGATAGAAAGCGACCCGTTGCAGGCAAGCCCGCAACACGAAATCATTGTTCAAGTTGAAGAAATGTTGCTGTAAGGACTGACTCAGGGATGGTCAAATGGATGACAAGTATTTTGCAGATGAAAGTTTTTGCTTGCAGACCTCTTGAACACATAACGACACAACAGATGGCTTGGTGACGTATAACTCAAAGTTAACCCCTGGAACCCGGTTAAAGACTTTCAAAGTGATTTGGTCAACTGTGAGGTAAAAGATTTCCCAACCCAGGTGAATGAAAAGTGTCGTGTTCAAGAGCGGTAATAAAGTTTCTTCTGAGACAAAAGGTGACAAATAGGTTCATTCTTCTCTTTTTTCCCCCACCATTTCTGGCAAGTACCTCTTTATTTTTAACAAGCTTGAGGAGGATAACATATGCTTGATTATAAGCTCATCCTTCGGACGAGTCCAACCTAGTTTAAATTCGAACCCTAGGAAGGAGTGGTTCGTTCCTGTTTGTAATTGAACAGGTCCTCTACTGTAAAAGTTTAACGAGCCCAGTATAGGAGAAACTCGGCGTTTTTCAATTTTAGAGAGTCTGAAAAAACTAAAGGAGACTCCACGTTGAACTTTTTCGTATATTTGTGTCCCTCAAGCCCGAAAAAGTATAAAATAATACCTGGGGGAACCGCTTGATCTTGCGACCAAGGAGTACTTTCATAATAGTGTCGTTAACCTGAAAAGTAAAAAGCGATCAAGGACACGTCGTTTTATTTCCTTATCGAGTTCGAAACGACAAAAACCCGGCAATCTTTTCCTGATTTTGCGGTCAGAAAAGAGCTAAAAGGGGACCGTCTTTTAATTCCGTTTTAACGAGTGAAAAAGAAACACTCGGCGATCTTTTCATGTTTTAGGAGTCAGAAAAGGGCTTAAAAGATGACTCTGAAATTTTGTTTGTGAAAAATTACAATTTCCCTCGAAATCCCTTTGTCCTGCACAAAAGCGACACATTACTCATACCTGTTTAAAATAGGCAAAAATACATTCAAAAACATCTTTTCATGGTAAAAAATGAACTAATTCATCCAAAAAACCTATAAAAAGACCTTTTACCATGTCATTTTTACCGTTTCACTGTTGAGGTTGAAAAAGGAGCTTTTGACAAGAAACTTCCCGTGGTCGCTGCGGAAAATCTGACCGTTGGAATCGAACGCCGTCTCATCCAGGTATTTTACACATCCTACTCTGCATTTCTATCCGTTTAGAATCAATTTTTAGGTTTTAGTTTCATTTTTTGGGGGGGTTTTGGTTTTGGAATGCGCCTCTCGGCGGACGCAGGTGCCCTTCGGGTGACCTGCGTCCCCCGACTTTTTCTCATACGGGAAAACGGTCGGAAGACGCAGCCCGCCTTCAGGCCAGCTGCGTCCGGGCGCCCTGTGCTACAAAGCCGGGGTGCGTCCTCCGAGAAACGCGCATTTCAAAACCCCAACTCTCTCAAAAAACCACCAAAAATTCCCAAATTAATTTCTAATTGCTATTTTTGATATGCAGGGCATTAATCATGTTAGACTGGAGAGAAAGAGAGCATGTAGAGGAAGATGAAGCTGCAATAAATCATCAACCTTCCCTGGATGCCCTAAGAGCATGCGGATTATACAAATATTGGACCATACCGGGCATGAGGGGCCAGGTAAGATTCTTGGAATGGCTGGTTGAGCGATGGAACGTACAAGAACAATGCTTTTACATAGGAGGGCACCAGCTCGAGATAGAGCCCTCGGATGTATACTTTCTCACTGGCTTGCCAAACAGAGGTGAGCAACTCAGTCTTGCGGGGACTAGGCCGGGTGGCCAATCCCTTGATAGTCTCCGCGAGAATTGGTGCACACCTGGGGCTCACCATTCAAAAGGCATAGAGATAAAACACATCACTCTACCGGAACTCAAAGTCATAGCGTTCACGGTTACCAGAATTTGCGGCGCGGCCGCTTTACACATTGCTTCCGGATCCCAAATGCGGATGGCAATTGACTGTTACCAAGGCACCATTTTCAACTGGTGTGAAGCTGTGTCGGCTCATATGAAGAGCCAACTGACCAAGGCAAAGAACGGACGACTAAAGACTTTTGGATATGGGCCTATAGTCGTGAGCTTTGCCTTGGAGAGAATTCCAATGCTGATCCCTCAGCAACTCACTGTTGATATCTTGGGTCCTCAGCAGCCAAAGCTGATACGATGGGTTGCGGTGATGGCCCGGCATCCTGACGAGGGCGCGACAGTAGTTCGATTCTCAGATAGTTATTTTGACTGGTTAGAGGGCCAGCTTTTTGTGATACAGGACTTTCCGTATGCCGGAATGGATTTCAGAGGTGATCCGGACATGGTTCTTCCACAGGGAGAACAATGGGACGACAGAGGTACTTTTTATTTTCACAAGTTTTCTAGTTATGTATTTTTTGTATTTTTTATATATATCGTCTCAAAACTAATAGTAAATCTTTCAAAATGCAGATGTTGGTCCACAGCGTCCAGCCAACCTCCGGCCTTATGATAGACTACATCCAGCTGCACCGGTACCGGCCCCACAGGATGCGACAGCAGAAGTACTAGCTGAGTTGGAGCATGATCTAGAGCGTCTCACGGCAGATATACCTGAGACTACTATGGACGACATTCCTATCAGGCTTCAGCGCTTCGTAGTCGCGGTCCCTGGACCGTTTAGGAGATTTTTGCGTAAGGTAGCCCGCGCAGTGGTGTCGTACAGAGAGCACCACCAGTGATTGA
This sequence comes from Pinus tabuliformis, assembly GCA_031772625.1. Classification (NCBI taxonomy): domain Eukaryota; kingdom Viridiplantae; phylum Streptophyta; class Pinopsida; order Pinales; family Pinaceae; genus Pinus; species Pinus tabuliformis. The sequence continues at coordinate 279,862,769 of CM062810.1, read as the reverse complement.
CTTGTGACATTTTTGACTTTTTGTACTATCATTTTGCCGATCATAAGGTGTTTTAAACCTATGATCGAAGACGATGTATATATTTTTTGACACACTTCTATCTATATATATCACTATTACCGGCTTATCTTGTTTAACATATGTGATGAAATGTTTTTAAATTTACTTGCATGATTATTGTAAATGTCTGTCCAACATTCGAGAAGCAATTGCATCTGCTAATGTATTCAAAGACCTTGGAATATGTTGATATTCAATGTAATCAAATTCACGTTCCAAGAGACGCACTCTCAAAAACAACCTTAATAACACAGGATTTCTAATGGCATAAACTCTATTAAGCTGTAATACAACAAGTTCAGAATCTAACCTCACTATCAAACGTCGAATTCCAAATGAAATAGATTCGGATAATAATTCAACCACTGCACTGTATTCTGCAATGTTATTCGTTGTTTGACCGAGGCTTACCCCATGCATAGAAACTAACTCGTCAGAGGGCGAATAGATAACCCAAGCTGCGGAAGAGATATTCCGTGTATTACGACAAGCACCATCAGCAAATCCAATGTATGTTTGGAGAGGCGTCGACATCTACAATATCAAGAGTAAAACCAAGATAAGCCAGAATAATGACGAAAAACCACACTTGCTAAGCTAAGCACACTGACTAAACTAACACACTTGCTAGCTAGAAAGAAAATCTAACCTATCTAAAAATTTCTCCATACCCATCATTTTAAGCATAATACCTCTTTAGGTAAAGTCCATTTCTGGGTTTACCCAAAGAGTCCCCATCAAAATCAACTAACTCATAAGCCCCTTTTGCTAGCTTTCGCTTTACAATGTAGGGCCCATGCCACATGGGAACGAATTTTCCGGCACCTAGCTTATCGTTAGCTTGATCATATAATAGTACTAGGTCTCCTTCCGAAAAACTTCGAGGGGTTACATTTTTATCGTACTGAGCTTTCATTCGTTTCGCGTGAGTCTCGATAGCTAAAGTAGCGTCACGTCGAGTCTCATCTAATTTAGCCAAGTATAATAACCGTTTCTCCTCTTCGGAAGTAGCTGGAAGTAATTCGACAGCCATTTGAAGTGATGGGATTTCGCATTCAATAGGTAACACAGCTTCTAAGCCATAAACTAGCTGGAAAGGGGTGAAACCTGTTGAATTTTTCACTGAAGTTCGATATGCCCATAGCGCCGAAAATAACATGTTATGCCAATTCGTTCGATGGATACCAATGATCCGTCGAATCATGATGACTAGAACTTTGTTGATTGACTCAACCAAACCGTTGGCTTGCGGATAATAAGGAGTAGAGCTATCGTGGCGCAAACCAAGCTGGCTTGTAAGCTCAGTCATCATGACGTTTCGAAAATGGCTCCCATGGTCAGTAATGATTGCTTGTGGGACACCAAACCTAGTTATGATATGATTGAATACGAAAACTGCAGCTGTCTTGCCGCTTGCGTCGAATGTAGGCATCGCCTCGGCCCATTTTGTAAAATAATCAACCGCGAGGATGATATACGCATGCCCCCCGGCCGAGTGAGGGTTACAAGTAATAAAGTCAATGCCCCATTTGGCGAATGGACCAGCGGCAATTATAGGGTGGAGAGGAGCAGGTGGAGCGCGCATCTTTCGATCAAACACTTGACAGTTGTGGCATGTTCTGACAGCAAGGATACAATCTTTAAACATAGACGGCCAGAAATAGCCAGCGCGCAACACCTTCTGAGCTGTGGCATACCCAGACATATGACCGCCACATGCTCCAGAGTGACAATCATTCAAAACTCTCTCAGCCTCTTCGTGAGTTAAACAACGTCGAAAAACTAAGTCTGCCCCCCGGCGATAAAGTGTATCTCCAATAATTCTGTATTGCTGGGATCGAAACCGAATTTTTCGACGGTCTTCCTTGGAAGCTTCAGGCCGAAAGGTTTGGGTTTGGAGATAGATGATTATATCCCCATACCACGGATCTAAAGTGCTAATAAGAAACAAAGATTCGTCCACAATGGACTCCTCTGCCACAGTCTCTGTGTCAGCACTCGGGAAATCACACATCAATTCCGCAAAAACTAAAGATTTCTTAGACTTGGACTTCTCGAACTCCAAGTCGAACTCTTGCAGGATAACAATCCATTTAGAGTACTTGCCCCCTAGCAGTTGTTTTGTCAAAATATAAATCATAGGGTTGCAATCCGAAATAACTGTAGTCTTGCGGAGAAGAATGTAGTGACGAAAACGCTGGACAGCTTGAACGGCTGCCAGGGCCAATTTCTCCACATGCGAATATTTTAACTCAGTGGGATTTAAGGTTCTACTAAGATAATATATCACATGCTCTGCTTTGAATTCATCTTCTTGAACTAACACCATTCCAATGGTGGAATGCGAAGCTGCGAGGTATAAGAAGTAGTCCTGGTTGTAGTTGGGAGGATGCAATAACGGTGCATGGGTCAACGCGTGTTTTAGTGCATCAAAAGATTGTTGGGCAATCTCGTCCCAAAAGAATTGTGCGTTCTGTTTCAACAACCGTGTAAAACCTTTAGTGACCTCGGCGTAGTTTGGGATGAATCGGCGTAAAAAGTTCGCTTTCCCTTGCAAACTTTGGAGTTGGCGCAAACTCGAAGGAGGAGGCAATTTGATGATAGCCTCGACTTTCGAGGGATCGACGCGAATGCCGGCTTTTGAAACAACAAATCCCAGCAATCGACCTGTTTCTATACAAAAAACACACTTGTGGGGATTCAACCGAATTCGATAATGCCTACACCTCATAAAGATTGCTCGTAGGTGGACAAGGTGATCAGCTCGTTGTAAAGAATGAGCAGGCAAATCATCGAGATAGGGTTGCACAATGTGCTTGATGTCATGAAATGCATAAGACATCGCCCGTTGAAAAGTGGCCCCGGCATTCTTAAGTCCAAAAGGTAATTTGCAATAAGCAAATGTCCCCCATGGACAAATGAATGCCGTTTTTGGTTGATCGGCAGGTAGAATATTGATTTGATTATAGCCTGAGAAACCATCCATGAAGGAAAACATCTCACTTCCGGCACAATCATCAATAATTTGATCGATATAAGGCGTAGGATAGTTGTCTTTTGGACAAGCTCGATTGATATCCCTATAGTCGATACAGATTCTTATTGTTCCTTGTTTTTTATTGACGGGAACAATATTCGATACCCAATCCGTTAACGGGATCGGATAAATGAAACCTGCTTTCAACAGCTTTTCGACTTCTGCTTTAATCGCAGCCGCTTTTCGAGGGTGAATCTGACGCAACCGTTGCCGAATGGGTTTAGCATCCGGGTAGGTTTTGATTTCATGAACAACAATGGCAGGATCAATTCCCGGCATTTCCTCGTAAGACCAGGCAAACACGTCGCGGAATTCTTGGAATAGGGCCTTGTAAGTTTGGATTTCTTCTTCAGTACATGCGGCACCTATATGAATGTTCTCCTCGATTCCGGGCTTCACTGAAATATCAATGGGAATAGTACGAGAAATATTCCCTAAATTCAGCTCTGAATCAGAATGTTTCGTTGGATCCTGAGCGTCTTTGACATATTCAGCGGTAAAGATAGATGAAAAATCATTTTCAAATGCATCATCCTTAGGTAAAAACGAAGATCTGTGATGGAGATCTTCCCATGGTAGATCATCTACACTTAGGATTTCGCGAAGTTGTTCGTCAGATGACACTTCTTCGGGAAACGTTATCCGTTCTAAGGGTGAGGTGAAAAAAGACTCTTCACTGACCACATTCATTTGGTCGGTTGAATGAAAGTCGGTAAAAGACATAAGAGCTTCATAAGCAATCTCATACGGACTCAACGGCATAACATCACCGAGTGAGTCTAGCTCAGAGTCAGAGGGAACATACCAAGGATCATCATAAATAATGTTTTCTGACGTGATCATATGAATTGTTGCAAACGAAGGGTCTGCATTGAGTGGAGGGAGAGGAAAAGTTCCCAGTAAACCGGAATCCTTAACTAAACCTACACCAATGTCCCTATAAGGGATTGTCGTTTTACCAACATGCTGGATAGTTTCTAAAGAGGTTGGGTCGGATGAAAAGTATGTCAGCTGATCAATAGTCACGATCTTACCGTTATGTGGAAACTTAATGACTCTGAAGACCGATGACACGACCGCTGTCATAGCATATGACCAACTTCGACCCAAAAGAAGGTTGTAGTCTAGAGGGGCATCAACCACTTCCACATCCAGACTAACGGTTTTACCTTCGACCCCTATAGGCAATTCTTGTAGAATACCAAACGGACGGAACCCACGGCCATCAAAGGCCTTAAGGATGGTGGGGGATTGGTTCAACGAAGGAGAACCAAGCGATCTCCAACATTGAATCGACATAATACACGTAGAAGCTCCCTCATCAATCACAGTCCGATGAATAGGCCTGTTTTTGACTATCACTGGAATTTGGAAAGCCATTTGATGGGGGAGACGCGGTGTACTATTTTCTAGATCAAAGATCATTAGGTTCGGGTCCTGAACATCGACAGCTCCAATAGCCGACAAAAGCAATTTTCGTTGCGCTGGACATGATTGCAGCACTTCGAGTGCCGACATTGCTGAAGGTGAAACAGCTAAGTCTTCAACAATGTTGTAATTCTGGGCTGCTCTCGCATGTGGATTGAAAGCAGACCTTCGAAGTACACCCTTGGCGGGCGGCTTAATCACTAAGTCTGGGTTAGGTTTTTCGATCTGTAGTGGATCGGAACCAGGAGCTGAGGTTGATGGGTTAGAGTGAGAAGATTCTGCTTCCTTACCATCAACAGGAGCCTTACTACCATAATCTTGCGATCGAGTCGCAATCCTGACATGAGACATCATCAAAATGGGTTCTTCACTGGCATTCGAAGAAGAACCTATCATCTTATTCTCCTGCTCTGGAAATGGATTTTTTAACACAGCAGGAGTGGGAGAACCTTTGACTATTTTCACTACCTCGGCCCGATGAGGGCAGTCTCTCGTAAAATGATCTTCTTCACAAATAAGACAAGGATAGCGAGGTTTGCGCTTTTCGTCATTGGTTTCCGACTTTTCCGTTTTCTCCTTTGGAGCCTTGTCTGCTTTAGCCTTCTTCTTTCCTTTCTTCTTTCCACCATTTTTTGATTTGGCCGTAGATGACTCTACGGCGTGAATGTCGGCGGTAAGTTCAGGAGGAGAAGACTCTCCTGTCGGAGAATCAGGCAAAGTGATAATTGGAGTATTGGAGGTCTTGGAAGACTTCTTCTTACTCTTCGTAGTCACGATACCGATCATACCATCAGCGGCATGAGATCCCGAAGGAGCAGCAGCGATTTGGTTTGACTTTGGAAGATCCGGAATTTTCTCATGTAACGTACCCGACTGAGTGTAAACTAAGTCAAGGTATTGTGCCTGAGCAATGACTTGCTCCTCAGTAACTACTCCGGCCTTAGCGACATCTTCAGTAATTCTTGGTAATAATGATTTGACAAACCATTCAGCTAAGATTTGGTCCGGGATAAAAACTTTGACTAATCTTCTTCGACGTCTCCACTCATGGATGTGATCAGAAATGTACGTGGATGTCGATTGTTTTAGCGAAGTTAATAACTCTGTACCATTATCGTATCTGACTGGTAACTGAAAATGAGTTAAGAACGAGGTAGCTAACTGGCTAAAGTTGTAAAAAGAGGCCCGTGGTAACTCAATGTACCACTTGGCTGCGAGACCAATGAGTGTACGCTGGAAAAGACGTAAGCGGATGGAATCATCTGAGATGGAATTTGATGCACACCAGAGGTGGTAAGTCATCACGTGATTAGACGGATCCTCTCCAGACTTACCTTCGAACTTGGGTATATCGCTGGGCAACTTATTTGGCATTGGCGGCCAGAACGGAAGATATTGAATTGGATCGTTCGTTAGGCGCGTCAAGTCGGGTAAATCTAAAGTTGCAATAAACGGTAACTGCCGGTTAGGATCTCTAAAACTCTGAGTCACAATACCAGCCCCAGGAGGAGGATATCCAGGATAACTAGGAACAGGAGTCGCATTTGGGATATTATATCCTCCTGGAAAACCAGGATTAACCGGACCGTACTGGGGTTGCTGAGGTGGTTGATAAGTGTACCCAGGATACGGTTGATACTGGTAAACCGGTTGTTGGGCAGCTTGCCCAGGTTGATACTGTCCCTGGTACGGAGGTTGAACAAATTGAGGTTGAGTAGTAACAACCGTACTTGTACCAGGTTGGCCTGCAGGCATCTGGACTGTGGTTTGAACCGTGGGTCCAGACAACGGTACAGATGTCTGAGGAGTGGTTTTCCTCTACTTTGACAAAGCTCACCCTCTCCCAAGTAGAATCTAGTGAAGACAATCTCTCCTCACAAAGGCTCTAATGGAAGACCTAAATCCTGCAGCATTTACCCAAAGAAAATGTATAGCTCCAACCTCTTCTCCTTCTGGCTCAATGCCTTTATTTATAGTGCTGTAAAGAGGTTATTCAGGTCCACTATCAATGGGATCATCCCCCTCTATGGGTGGGATAGCTCCCTTATTGATGGGATAAGTTCCCCCTTAATAGAGATACATGAACCAACTGGAGACGCATCCATTTCATCAAACCGACCTCTAGAATGTTCTAGAAGTAACCACAAGTAACTTTTTCAAGATAAAACTCGCGCATTTTGCCTTTTACAGAGGGACGCACCTGTCCCTTAACATACAGAGCGTCCATGGACGCATATTTTGTGAACATGGTCAGCGTCCCCGCAGGTAAGGCTAGAGAGAACCTGCGACCCCAGAGATAAACATAGTTTTTACAAGACTTTCTCTCTTCTTTGAGTTTGAGATGGATAACAGAGGCATGAGACTTGCCTAAGAGGGTAGCATGACTGTTGATTTGAGCCATACTAACTGTAAGTAGTCAAGGTGACATTTTTTAGTGTAACAGGATTGGGGTGCAGTCCATATCAACCACCAAAAAGAAACGCAGTTCTTTCCACGTCCATGCAAGCTGCAACATAGACATTTTCGTTGAAGATCCATCCATGCACTTTTGATATTGAACCATACTTCTACATTCTTCATTCCATGCACGGTTTCTTTTCTTGGTTTTACATTGCTGTTCATAGGTTTAATGGCACAGGTATCATAGGTTAATGAATTCTCGTTTTTGGTGCAAGACATAAGTCATTTGTTTCATTTACGCTGCTCCATATCATTCCACTTCCTTCTTCTTCTTCTTAACCTCTCCTCAAGCCACCTACTCGGCCTCTGTCTAGCTCGTTTACCCTCCAATTCATCCATTGCCACGTAGCTTCATCTTTTTGACCTTTTCGTTGATCCCATCCTTTTCAGCCATCAACCCACTGCATGCACTCTTTCTCCATCTGACTTCTCTGCTCCTGAGCCATCACCAGTTCCATCTCCATATCACCTATCCTCCCACACCACTCCAACACTTCACCATCTCCCAAAACTTCCACGGTCAAACATCCTGTAGAATTGCACAGACTTCCTGTAGAATCCCTGAGTTTCCTGTAGGATCCCCTGCAGACTTCCTGTAGAAGCCTGCAAACTCGGTTGCTGAGCATCCGAACGTGGTAGACTTCTGTGGACTGATGCTAGAGACCCTCTGGGACCTCCCCTAGCCATCCCGACCTTGCCCATGCTTTCCTTCCATTCAAACCGCTCCTGCACAACCAAACCCTAATCAAAAGCATCATCACAATAAATCCAACCACTTAATGAAAAAATACAAAAACATGTCTTTTCAGATGCAAGTAGCTTAGATGCATGTATTTCAGCTCACTACAAGTAATGGCATTATTGGTAGTAGTTTCATTCACAGTTTTGCATTGTAAGGGTCTAGCTAGTCAAATTAGGGTTTACTAGGGTTTTCATGCTTTGTTGGCTTTCAGTTTCTTTCTGCAGATAGATTAGTCTCCTTTGAGTTAGCTTTCGTCCATCATTCATAAAGCTTCTTCTGTGAGCCTATAGAAGTTGGCTTGAGCCCTAGCAGACTTGTGCCAGCTGAAAAGGTTTGAAAAAGATCCTTGAGTGAAAACCTCTCTGAGGCGCTCAGGGCAGATGGCACGGGTGAAAACCTCTTTGAGGCGCCCCTGTTATCTTTCAAAAAAAAAAAAAGGGGATAAAAAAGAAAAAACAATAAGCAAAATATGGTAAAATTGCATGCAGGTTGTAGATGTTCTATGGAGGAGAGGAAGCCCTTCAACTCAAAGCCAAGGGTCCTTATCATGCTGTCAAGAGACCTCACCAGCACCTCCTCCAAGGGTACCCATGTTTTTTTCAAGGTATGTGCAATTTTATCATGGTTTGAGTCCTCTACAGGAAGATGCAGTCTTTCTACAGGAAGATGCAACCTTTCTACAGGAAGACGCGGATTTTCTACAGGAAAGTGCAGACTTTCTACAGGAAGCCCGAACTTTCTACGGGAAGCTCTGTGTTCTACAGGAAACTTCCTGTAGAAGTTTGGGACGGCCCAGAATTCATCTTAAAAGGATATTTAGCGACTACGGATTGGTTTGGATGCATGCAAGCCTCTGTTGGCACCCTTGCACATTGCTATTACCTTGCTCCACCATCCTTGTCGACATGCAACCAAGTTCCCTGCACCAACAAAGAAGATCGATGAGTTCTCGCGATAAAAGCCATTTTCGAAGATAAACAAATGCTGAGATCTCATACCACAGGCATCAGAAGCTCCGGGAACGTGATTGAAAGGCCAGATCCTCCGTCGTGCAGCATGCACCCAAGGAGGAAGAACTGTTACGAGACACCTCGCAGGAATCCTGTAACAGTTCAACCTGCTAGAGTGGATACCATTCACAGCACCGCCATCTGCAATGAAACGCAGGCGCATGCAACCCAAGCATCCACTCCATCGTCGGCAGCCTGTAACCACGAGCCTCCGGGTCTGTGTAAGTTCGCATGCAGCAGGTAGATCCACTCACCATCGTCCAAAGACTGGAAAAATCGTGTGCAGCCACGCAGGTAAGTGTCTCGACCCTTCCTTCCATCAAATCGCATGAATTTTACTTTGAATTGTTTGCATGGCGTAAAAGTGAATGGTTGAGCGGCTGTATGGCCAGTCGACTGGCCACGTCGGCTAGTTATGGTGTAATTGGATGTTTGGGTGGCGGCCACGACAAAGAGAATGGGCGGCACGCACGTGAGAACACTCCCGTCAGAAGCAAGAGTTTAACAGGAAAAGGCGGCGGCAGATTTGTGGGAATGGATGCGGCAGCAAGTGAATACGCAGGCGAATGATGGATGACGTCGCCCAACGGTCCGGCGGGGACAGCTCACCCCCGCGCCACGGATTGTGCCGATTCAAAATCTAATCGGCTAGATCATGCGCATGCATTTATCAACCACCACTTCAAACTCGGGTGGCTATTCTGATCTCCTCTGCACTTTGATACGCCGAGCTGTTGGCTACCAGAACGCCGGTGAAGCACACCTCGAGCGCGGGCCAACTACATTCCTCCCCGAAAATTGCGCACTGCTCCTACAGGAACACAGTTTCTACAGGAACGCAGTCTCTACAGGAACGCAGTCTCTACAGGAACGCAGTCTTCTACAGGGAAGCGGGTGCCTCACAAAAAAGGTGGCCAATCAAAGAGGTAACCCTGAACTCTTCATGCAACTGGTTAGTAAGAGTGGCAAGACCATCGTCCACAGTCTGGTCATAAAGATATTGGTGAAATTGTTGTTTGCTGTGCCTATGCTGTCGTTCTACAGGATGTCAGTATAAGTAGACTGTGTTGAATTTTGTGGATTATGTGCATGCTCTGTCTTAATAGACCAAATCTCTTTCGCATTTGCCACCTTTAATTAAAACAACCGTGTTCATCATGCCGGGTGGGTTTATAAGACGGGAACCCACTGATTCAACCAAATTAAGGGAAAACCCGGCAGTGGTAGAGCTCTTCACCAGAGCACAATGGATGTCTTTTTGTGATAAGCTGCAGGGTTACGATGATGAAGTGGCCGAAGAATTCTTGCAGGCTCTGAAGCCTAAATCCCAGACACTGGCCACAGTGAACTTCAGAAGTCTAAGCCTCAAGCTCACCCCGCAACATATCAGCCGGATCATAGAACTTCCTATGGGTTTGCCGTGGGATAAGGAAGAAAGAAAGCTGAGCCAGCAGGCAAAGAAAGAATTCTTTCCACCTGAGGAAGAATTCTCGGAGGACAAAAATGGGGTGCGAAGAACGAGCCTGTTGCCACCATGGAATGAAGTCAGTTTGCAAATCATGAAATATATCACTTGTGAAGGTCGTTTTAGCATCGTGTATGCATATCACTTTCGGCTGCTCACTGAATTGAGCCACCGAATTGATCTTCCTGTAGAACAAAAACTAAGCATCCCTTATTTCCTATTGCAGTCTCTAATGGAGTGTGCCACAAAGCTAAAAGAGGGCATACCAGATCAGATAGCCCACCATGGGTTGATCAAGCTTCTTGTGGAGGATGCGCTGCATTCATATAAGGTTCCCCTCTCATGGGAATCCTTCCGGAATTTGACAAAAGATGGGGACATTAAAATGTTGATCGAAGAAACGGGTTCCTCCAGCAGTGAGGAACAAGAAGCAGTGGCCGAGGGACAGAGAGAAGAAGGCCAGAAGACCCCGACCACAGTACAGAAGAAAGAACAAAGGAAGAAGCATGAGGAAAAGGAGGACAAAGAAAAAGGTGGCACACCTATCTTGTCAGCAAGAGAAAAGAGGATGAAGAACAGAATGGACAAAGCTGAGGTGGTCCACGTCAGCCCAAGTACCTCAACAGCACCTGCAACCAAGGCAAAAAGCAAAACTCAGGCAGGCAAGCAAGCAGAGGTGGAGACACCTGTGTCTACAGGGAAGCATAAACCGGCTTCTACAGGAAGCCCGAAAACAAAAACAAAGGCTTCTACAGGAAGCCCGAAGATCATCGAGAAGCGGGCTTCTACAGGAAGCCCAAAAACAAAGACAAAGGCTTCTACAGGAAGCCCAAAAGTCATCAAGAAACAGGCTCCTACAGGAAGTCTGAAGACAGAGAAAGGACCTTCTACGGGAAGCCCGAAGATTACCAAAGCAGGGGCTTCTACAGGAATCCCGGGAGTGGCCAAAGCCGGGTCTTCTACAGGAAGCCCAAAATCGGGAAAGAAAGAATCTTCTACAGGAGGCCCGGAAGTGGGCAAAGCAGGGTCTTCTACAGGAAGCCCGAAATCTGAAAAGGAGGGGCCCTCTACAAGGAGCTCTGAGAGGGCAAAACACAAGAAAGAGAAGGCTGGTATTCTCGAAAAGGAGGCAGCAGCGGCGCTGGCCGCCCTCAGTACACCTCCAAAACCAAAGGAGAAGAGAGAGAGGGAGACCCCTCTACCATCTAAAGCCAGGAGAAGCAAGAGGATAACCACGGGCAAGCCACAGCCTCCACCCAGCAGCCAAACCATTTTGGGGGATGTCCCTACTTCACCCAGTGCAAGAACCCCCTCTAAAACATCAGCCACCCCCGAGAAGGGAAGCCCAAAAATAACTTCCTGGACACGAAACATAGGCCAATCGCCTTCCGAAGCTCGGCTCAAAGAAATGGAAAAGGGGGAAGAAGCACCACCTTCGTCACCACCAGGGGCAGCAAAGGCAGGGCCGCCAAAACCAGGAAAGGAAGAAGCACCACCTTCGTCACCACCAGGGGCAGAAAAGGCAGGGCGGCCAAAAACAGGAAAGGAAAAGCATGCTCCGGGCTCTAGTTCTCGGCCAAAGATGAGGAGCCAGAGCAGAGTTGCTCAAGGATGAGCAAATAGTTTAGCTGGGGGGTGATGATGAGCCCCAATTTTTGGTACAATTTGGGCTCATTTGGCCTACTTGCTTTGCTCAAACCATTCATTTTTTTATTGCTTATGCATTCATTTCTTGGTTTATTCGTGTTGTTTGTAGGAAGAAGGGTAGGCATTCTATCTACGTGACTAATACATGATGATTTCAGGTTTTTGGCATTAAAAGGGAGCAAAGACCACGAGAAAGGAGACAAGGAGACAATGAGGTGGCACTGCTGGTTTTTAGGAGAGGATGTCCACAGTCTTGGGGACCTTCCTCGTGATTCCCACCATAGCTCCGAGCTCCAACCAATCTCCCCACCGAGCTTAGAGGCAGCCAACTGTTCTACAGGAACAGCAGTTATAACTGTTCTACAGGATCAGCAGTTTAACCTTCAGTTGGACAGCCGAGCTCCACTAATCAAGGAAACCTGTTGGATTATCATTTTTCATAAATACTGAGGTCGTAGCCTTGGATAGGAGCTTTTTGAACTTTTGCATTACTCTTGTAATTTGGAAGTACGAGCTACAGCTCGGTGTTTGTTCCTTTTTGTAAGCCAGTTTTGGCATGACATCTGATTTTTGGTTATGAATAAAGGCAGGCAGATTTTGATCTCATTCTGAGTTTCTAAGGGAGCTATAGCTCTCAGGTTAGGGCCCAACCTGAGAGCAATAGATCTCCTCGGTGTTGTAATGTTATTTGCATTTCGTTCCAGCACTTCGTTTCTTTACTTTGACATGCAATTCGAATTTACAGTCTGCTAATTTAGTCTTTTTCATGAGATTGAATAGGATTAGTTTATGGTGAATTTGCTTCCAGTTGCTTAGGTTAGAAGAGGATAGACATAATTCATTGGAGCTCCAGAAAAAGGTTGTTAGAGCTCACTGCCATCTCTGCTTAGGGATTGGGGTGCAGTCCATATCAACCACCAAAAAGAAACGCAGTTCTTTCCACGTCCATGCAAGCTGCAACATAGACATTTTCGTTGAAGATCCATCCATGCACTTTTGATATTGAACCATACTTCTACATTCTTCATTCCATGCACGGTTTCTTTTCTTGGTTTTACATTGTTGTTCATAGGTTTAATGGCACAGGTATCATAGGTTAATGAATTCTCATTTTTGGTGCAAGACATAAGTCATTTGTTTCATTTACGCTGCTCCATATCATTCCACTTCCTTCTTCTTCTTCTTAACCTCTCCTCAAGCCACCTACTCGGCCTCTGTCCAGCTCGTTTACCCTCCAATTCATCCACTGCCACGTAGCTTCATCTTTTTGACCTTTTGTTAATCCCATCCTTCCAGCCATCAACCCACTGCATGCACTCTTTCTCCATCTGACTTCTCTGCTCCTGAGCCATCACCAGTTCCATCTCCATCTCACCTATCCTCCCACACCACTCCAACACTTCACCATCTCCCAAAACTTCCACGGTCAAACATCCTGTAGAATTGCACAGACTTCCTGTAGAATCCCTGAGTTTCCTGTAGGATCCCCTGCAGACTTCCTGTAGAAGCCTGCAAACTCGGTTGCTGAGCATCCGAACGTGGTAGACTTCTGTGGACTGATGCTAGAGACCCTCTGGGACCTCCCCTAGCCATCCTGACCTTGCCCATGCTTTCCTTCCATTCAAACCGCTCCTGCACAACCAAACCCTAATCAAAAGCATCATCACAATAAATCCAACCACTTAATGAAAAAATACAAAAACATGTCTTTTCAGATGCAAGTAGCTTAGATGCATGTATTTCAGCTCACTACAAGTAATGGCATTATTGGTAGTAGTTTCATTCACAGTTTTGCATTGTAAGGGTCTAGCTAGTCAAATTAGGGTTTACTAGGGTTTTCATGCTTTGTTGGATTTCAGTTTCTTTCTGCAGATAGATTAGTCTCCTTTGAGTTAGCTTTCGTCCATCATTCATAAAGCTTCTTCTGTGAGCCTATAGAAGTTGGCTTGAGCCCTAGCGGACTTGTGCCAGCTGACCAAGTGACAGCTGCGACAAGAGCTAGTACTTGTGCATACAGCACCGTCGCTTCCAAGTTTGTACGAACTACCGGGTTGATAAAATTAGAGATAGGAAGCTCTAGGAGTTGTAGCATTATTGCTACAATACTGGAGCCCACCATCAACATACTCCACTTTCGAACACCTTCCTGGCGTCAACATGCAAGTTCAAGAATGCAACATGCATGCAAATTTGTAGTTGCAAATTTCCATCTTTGTTGCATCTAAGTGAGTTACCATAACTCTACTTTTCCAACATCTTGCTTCATGCAATATGTAGCATACTTTCAGGAGAAAAGAAATGCATCCAAATAACAAGGAAATGCATCAATAAGGCAAGATTTGCATCAATTATCAAAAGAAATGCAAGGCCTTAATTGGTTAAGAAATCTAACCATCTCTTTCCAAACCATTTTAATGGTGCTTCTTTCAATTGCACTTCATCATGTGTATCATCCTGACCCACATCAATTATGGAATCCTCTTTTTCATTCTTGTCAAAATCTCTCTCCACCTTCTTCAAATGTCGCGGATGACTTGTTGGATGCAAATTCCAACGCTTGTCTACATGATGACCCTACTTATGGCAATGAGTGCAAAATAATTCCATCTTATTTTCAACATGATTTCCATTATCCAATGGACCTTTGGCTTTCTGTCTCTTTTGTTTTGAAAGTTTCCTGTGTATGGCTATCCTCTTCCAACACCTCTAAACAGTATGGTTATTCAAACCACAAAAGGAACATGTAAAGTTTCTCCAAATCTTATATGAAGATTTACCATGTTTATCATAATAATAATAAAACTTGATTAAAGGCAGATTTATACCTTGCACATTCACCTTTGTCGCCTTATTGAGGAGGTGAATTTGATGAGGTAGTGGCTCTCTTAGGAATATCAACAATGGTTTCAATGACCTTAGAGATTTCAACATCGTCTTGTTTTCCATTTCCACTAGTTGCATGCTTATGAGCATCTTCTTGCAAAGTGGGTATAAAACTTTTTCATTACTCATGAACACAAACTTCACTAGCTTGAGGTAATCAACATGTAATGAAAGTCCTTCTTGGAACACCTTCATGTTCCTCCTTGGCTTTGGAGCATTCTCCATCATGTTTTCCATAACCAAGACCCAAATACCTAGGCCTTTCCTCAACAACAATTGGCTCAACTATGCCTTATGCATGTTTGCCTAACCCTTTACCTTCATAGCCCATCTTCATCAATAATTTGGACCCTATTCCTCTAGTGTGTTTTTCAAAAGCACCAAAACATTCATTTTGAGAGGAAATTGAAGATAAATTTGAATTGCATACCTCATTTTCATGCACATACTTGGCTAGGGTTTCCTTGGCATCATGGAGTTCAATCTCCATCGCATGCGTCTTTTCAAGAAGCTCTTGCTTCTCCTTCTTCATGGCTATCAACTGCTCTTGAAGTATAGTGTTCTCCTTCCTATCTTCATACATCTCTTGCACCCTATCTCTCATGATGATAATCTCTTGCAACATCTCTTCATCAAATATTCTTGCTAAGGAAGATGGATTAGAAACATCACTTGTTGAAGCTACCATCACATAAACTTGCACACAGTTAAATTCTCCTTACACAAATACAAAACCAATAGCTAATTTTCTAGCTAACCTTGGCAAACCATCTCAGGGTTAAAATGAGCTAACAAGTGCTATGATACCAAATTGATTTGAATGTTGGGAAAACTTGTTAATTCTATGCAAGCTCCCTCATCAGTATTAAAAATGTGTGTTTAGGATCGTCTCAAATTAACCAAAATGTGAGGAATTATGTGTCAAGATTTGAGTGTATTTTATGAGAAATTCATGAGGTTAATTAGTTGTTTAAAACACATATACAACAAGTAAATTGCAGAGAAGTAAAACACAACAAACTTGGACTTGCTTCAATGGCTAGGCCCACTTTGGATTAATGGTCAAAATCGCTGATTACATGCACTTGCAGTGCTCCAATGGCTTTTCAACCTGCTCCATTGGATTCAAAATAGCCAAAAACCCCAAAAATTCCCTTCCAGGCTCTTCAATTGGACTTTAGTTGATCTAGGCTTGACCTCCTCTCTTGGTGGCCCTAGGCTTCCTTAAACTTCAACGTAGAAAAATCACGTACATAAGTGCCTTTCTACCTCTGAAACCTACTCCATTGTGTTCAAAGCATCCAAATAATCTAGTAATGACTATTTCTGAGCCAAAATTGGTCAAAAACTGCCAAAGTTATGGCTTCTTCAGTTTCTCCTAGGAAATCTCCACTAAAACTTGAGAAACTCCAGTTATCTCCACCAAATTTGGAGTAGCTCCGGATTTGTTGGACACGCCAAAATAACCTCCAACTATATCCAAAATTTAATTAACTGTTAAGAATGATTTAATTAATGTTAATCTCTAGTTAGCACACAATCCATGTGGTTAGTGCTAACCACTGGCTCCGGATTATGGTTTAGTCACATGTTGAAGTTGGATGTCAGCAATTATTCCCCCAAACCGCCACGTTTTAAACTTCAAATACACATTACGCCCACCATATGTTAAGTCACATGGTTGTGTTTTAGCGGTAGTGCATATGTCTTGTGCGGGCAAGGTCACGAGTTCGACTCCCTGACCTACTAAACAAAATTTTGATTGACCTTTGAGAGGGCACGTGGCGACCTCCAGGCTTGCCACGTGTCAGCCTCTCATTGGTCCACCAAAACTACCTTTGACCAATCTGATGCCGACAAGTATCAAAATCTCATTCAGCCATATGTAGAAATATTCTAGGAATATTTCAAGGAATATTCCTTGGAATATTCTTTTGCTGACTGGGTTGTATAGATGCCTAGTCAGCATCATGGTCACAAAATTTTACCTGTTTGACAAAACGGACAATAGGCTCTAACTTTCTCATACGAACCTCGTTTTGAGTGAAACGAGTTGCGTTGGGATTGTATCACTGAGATGGATGTTTCCATTCAGGTTTTGATCGATTCCAAGAACTTTTATTTTTGAGCAAATTTTTGCCCCTAATCCAGATTCTGATCAACTACACACAAAGTTATGAGAGTCGGTTTCTACTGGCCCACATTGTTCAAGGATGCACACACTTATGCTCGCAAGTGCTTGATCTATCAATGATGCACCGATAAAACATGAAGGTCAACAACCCCACTGCATCCTGTTGCAGTGATTGAACCATTCCAACAATGGGGTTTGTACATCATTGGGGAAATTTTCCCACATTCGTCAAAACAACACCGCTACATCTTGACATCTACTAATTACTTCATGTGGTGGAAAAAAGAAGTTTCACTCAAGCAAGTGAATGACTAGGAAGTCATCAACATCCTCCAACGTAACATCATCGCACGCTTTGGCATTTCGGTATCACTTATGTTTGACAATGCAACTTACTTTTCATATTTGAAGATTTATGATTTTGCATTGTAGTATGGTATTGTGCTGAGACACTCATCTAACTACTACCCGCACGGAAATGGTCTTGCAGAATCCATAAATAAAAACCTTATCTGCATAGTCAAGAAGACCATTTACTCTGGACAGCGTAACTGGCACTTCGCATTGACAAATGCCTTATGGGATGACTGCGTAACACCCAAACCCTCTCTAAAAACTTCGCCATACTTCCTGGTTTATGGTAAAGAAGTCATCCTACTGCCAAACATCTACTTGTTTGCACTCCAATTGTCCCAAGAATTCCAAGGCAAGCCTTGTCTGCTAGTTCAACGTAGGAAGAATACACTTCACAAGATGCAGGAAGAAACGATGAAAGAAAAAGAAATTTGTTACACTCCACCAGAACCATATTAAGAGATGGTTCGACAAGAAGTCTATAGGGAACACTAACTTCAATGTTGGTGACTTAGTCTTGAAATGGGACAAACCCCATGAAGACATAGGAAAACATATGAAGTTCCAGTCCCTGTGGATTGGTCTGTACACTGTCCATGAGAAGCTTGGCCCACACACATACTGTTGGCAATCACTTGATGGAAGGATCGAAAACCTTCCTGTCAATGGCCAAGATCTCAAACATTATTTTTAGTAAGTCGGGGCCGCGTCCCACCCGAATTACATAGTCTGTTTACTGCTTGTTGTCTTTTCACTTCGCTTACTATTTTTGTTTCTTTTTGTTTTATTTTCTTAGTATCATGCTATTTTTTGTTTTTTAAATAAGTTTTTCCCTCCACTGAGTTCTAGATTTTGAATGAGTATGTGGTTGAGATCCAAAGAGTCTTGTGACACTGTAGCACTTGGCCAGTCCTATGCCTGTATTCTATGTGCTTGGTTATAACCTTCGGTCGATGAAGTCTTGATGGGAAATACAATCTGTCTGCAAGGGAAGCCTAAGTCAAACCATGAACTTGTGTCCACACTGGGAAACCCCATGCATGTACTCAGCCTTTTGCTCTGTGTGTTCAAGCTCATCCAACTAGTAAAAACAGAGAAGGGGAAAATCTAAATGAGTAAACCTATGTCAAAGATCTTATAGCCTTCTCTGAAGGAACAACCTCTTCTTCTCTCAATAAGTCAGGATATCTCTTCCACCCCAAAAATGAATAAGTGCCTATTCACAGTCCTCTTTTAAAAATACAAAGGCAAAAGAAGAGAAAGGCTTCATGCATAGAGAGGTGAAGCATGCAACTCCACGAGGGTACTGACCAAGCTCATTGGCAGTAGAGCAATGTGTGTTTTGTTGTGTGGCTTCGTCGGGGTATTTTCCAAGCCTACTGGCGACGGAGCAACACCAGAGATGAAAACTTATATTCTAAAAGTTCTTAACTCGTGAGAAAACCTACCCTTCCTGATTTCGAAACACTGTGATCAAGCTGAAACTTTTTGTTGTGTTTGACTGAGTTGGCGAAAGGTGAACCATCTTTGTCCATGGGGTAAGTGGGGATTTCGCAGTAACCCACACAATGTTTCAATACTCCTTTCAGACCAAGGACCAGTACTATCAATGGACCAAAATAGAGAAGTTGGAGTTCAACCAGTGTGTCACCGAGTGTTGTAGCAGCTGCAAAACCCTCCAAAATTTTGGCCTCCATCCAATTTCAGAGCTTTCTTTGGGTTTTTCCTTGATGTTTGCGAGCACTCAGTCTCATTTCATGAGCCCATGTTGAGTCTTTGCACCCTCTTCACTTCATCATTCACTAGGCATCTTTTAGCATGTTTGTCACAATGTCATCCTTGCATACATGTTTTGGCTATGCACAAAGTCACTCTTCATGTGTACAAGTTGTATTCGCTATGTAAGCATTCATTGCACTCACACACGAATTTTTATGCACTATCGTGCAAGTTTCGTCACGATCGTTCAACAATCTATCACAAGTGTCATGCTTGTCGCTCTCACCCATTGGTCAGTCACACTGAGTGTGTGTTGCCTTGATGGTTCGAGTTGTCTTTTCATCAAGTCATGTTGAGTGTGTGTTCACAAGGTCATGCATGTATGAAGTAACTCATTCACACACTTAGTCATTTTGCTAAAACTCTATCAAACGAACCACCCTCCAACAACTAGACCTTCGTTGAGATGCAGTACGCAGTCTCAACTCTCAGTGATCATGTATTGCTACCTAGAATTGCATAGAGCTTGAGGCTACCTCCCAGGCAGTATGCATTGCGCAATCCTAGAGTCGACCCAACTGACTGTCACCTAGAATAGTGCAAAAGTTTCTCTGCAAGCCATCTCAATCTGCGTTGCTCGCAAGAAAATCCATCAAGCCTCTAGCTAGTCAACCAGACAGTTTAACCGGATAGTGACCCCGGACCTCACTCCTCCAAAATGTTGTGTAGAAGCTGCCAAGCATGCCCGCCTCTGCTGAATGAAGAAATTGCATAGACATGCAAGATAGACACTCACTACCTATCACTGCACTATCCTCGAAATTTGTGCACTTCTGTTAGCCAGTCACTCTGTTATTCGGCATGTTGTTCCTCCTAAAAACTACGCAATTTTCATGGGTTGTCTCCCAGCGTCCCAGCATCCCGCTCAGCCCAGAAAATGTGCATGGATGTCCTGCAGGCCAGCCTCCCAGCTCTACACAATTTTGGCTAGCAAGCTCCCGCAACCCGCTGCTAGCCACCTCGGAAAACCTACGTAGTTTTCACTGCCAGTGTCCCCTTGCTGCCTGCACTATCTCCCTAGAAAAATTGCGCAGATATGCCCTCCAATTGAGCCAGGTCCCATAGACAGTCACTGCTAATCTAGATTTCCCATCTCAGCCTCCCAGTGACCTTTGCATAATTTTCATTGACAGTGCCTAGAGCTCGCATCCGGGCTTGAAATGTGCTCTGCGTAGTTTCAGAGCCTTGTACTCTCTCCTACTCACCTACATCTGAAAGCGAAAGATAATGCATCATGGCAGACCAGGATATTTCTGGATTTGATTTCATCTCGTCATGAGTGATTGCAGATATAGGTACATGCATGAGATAGGGCACGACAACAAACGGGATGAACAAGGAGCACATGCTGGGAGACTTGTTCGCAAATGGATGAACAGATGGAACATGCCAAGTACAAGTGAAGGAGAGACTTGCACGTGCAACATCAAGAAAACACCAAGACCATCAAAAACTCTGCACACCTTGCCATGTGAAGGTGGAGATATGATACACCAAGAGAACATTCATCACTTAGTAGCACTACAGCTCGACATGGACACCACCAGTAGCATGAACATACTAGCTCTATCATGTCGAGTCATGTCATGAGTCATCTCGGCCAGATCACTACTGTGGGCCATATTGTTGTAATCAATGTAATGTAACGTGGAAGTCCAAGAGACCCACATGTAAAGTTGAAGACTCATGTAAGTCAAATAGTCATGAGGGAAGTTGAACAGTCACAAGGGTCAGTTTCACCCTTTGCTATATATACCCGTCATTTGTACATGCAAGAGTGTTATCAGGAAATCTAGTGTCCACTCAGAGCTGCTAGTCCCACTAAGACTGGTAGCTATCTTAGAAACAAACAAACTAAAACTACTTTCATTTTCCTTTATGAGAAGAAGATAAGAGGGGAATGAAGGACACCAACCTCAGTCTTGCGCTTGGTTCCTTTCTCGGTTCCTCTCCCTTCTGACAGATCCTTGCTGCTTCTCCTTCGTCTACCCAACTTCAAAGAGCACCTGTGGAATCAAAGCAGCATAATACTATCGAAGAACAGAGATCTACAATCATAAACAATATAGGACCAGATATATATTGATCACACAAATGCATATATCATCAAACATAGAAGAATGTGGAGGAAAACTTGAATAGCTTTATTAATATCAAGAATAGCAAAGAGGATTACAACCAATTGTTCTGACCCAACGTCATCCTCTAGCATGAAATCCCTTCTTTCACCTCATGAAAAGCTTAGATCACCAAACACTATGATATTCCACCAAGAAACCAACAGCACTTCCTTACAAGATACAAAATTCCAGCCTCTGGATCTCTGGGATGAGGGATCCATATATAGATGATTACAGGGGGGTAGTCAGCTTCTATGATTTTGATTAGTGACCTCTCTCTGATAGTTCTTGATTCCACTTGGAGATTGATGATCTCCTACTCATCCCTGGGTGAATTCAGAGAGGCAAGTGTCATAGGAGAAGTTTCAGGAAGATTCTATGATCATCCAACTCGCAAACTGTCTCTGCCATTTGTCCACTCTCGCCCATCGCACCCTACAGAAGGGATTTTCAGTATGCATCGCAACCTTTACACTGGGTAGGTGGTATGCATCGCACCCTTAGCATTGAGCAACCTGTATGGTCTAGTTTTGACCAGTTCTGAGCAGTTCCCTGTGGAGAACTTTTGGGAGATGATGTAATCAGCTGACCTTGTTCTTTTAGGGTATGGAACAACACTTTTAGGGACTTAGGAGCCCTTGGTTTATGGACATGTATGACTGGGGTTGCAG
This sequence comes from Pinus tabuliformis, assembly GCA_031772625.1. Lineage (NCBI taxonomy): Eukaryota > Viridiplantae > Streptophyta > Pinopsida > Pinales > Pinaceae > Pinus > Pinus tabuliformis. Next base: position 279,840,979 of record CM062810.1, on the reverse strand, counting down.
TGCCCAAAAATGTCTATAACAGTTGCCCCCTAAAGCATGAGGTCATTAATATTTCGATGTCGGGTGAAATGCTTTATCATGAGGATCCAAAGTTTTTCCAAGCTAGAAGGCGACCTGTAATAAGATACAATGCAATACATTATCTTCATAATATTTTTCATGATCTAGCTGAGGCGGGCATTCCCATGCTCAGCTTTATAAATTCATTTTCATGTACATAAGATAGACAATTGTCTGTGTGGCAGACTGATGATTCTGATAGGGTCATCATCCTTTGATTCGGATGATCATCTGTGCAAAAACAATGTACAATTGATGTCTTTATTTTCTTGAATATATTGTAGCCTGCATGGATGAAACTAGATTCGGGGTCTTCAAACTCATCCAATATTCACTCGAAGTACAAGTCGGTCCATGTGAAAGATGTTTTGGAGTCGAACATGGAAATACATCACCTGATTACCAGCCGATGATGTAAGCTGTTAACAAGCGCGAGAGGAATCACCGATAATGATGATGACCCTCAAGGTACTACAGTACAATTTGCGTGGTGTGAAAAGGACTTGGTGTCGAACACCATGCAAAATCTTTCTATCAAAGGTCATTGGTGTAAACCTGTTGCTGGAAGTGAGAAACTTGCCATTGAGGCATGCAAGCTTCAAACTACTGAAAGGGTTGTTACTAAGTCGACTTCTTGGATAATGAGTTGATGTCGACAAGAAGTGACCCGTCATAGGAAGGCCTTAATGAATCCCACATCTATGACACGGAACAGAGTAAATGATTTTTTGAGGCGAAAACGATTTGCTGATATAGGGTTCAAGGTGGCGGTCATGAAAGAATGGAGCGTGAATGTATTGCAGCGGATGAGACACAGGTAAATTCTCTGAGCGACATCTCTTGAACATACCGGTGACACTGACATGGATTGGTAGCGTTAACCCCAAATATGGATGGTGTGATGGACCAATGGTGATATGACCAGTGAACGGAATAACCCAACCGGACTCGAACGTGGAGTGAAAGTGTCATGTTCAAGAGCAACTTGCTACCAATAAAGTTTCTTCAAGTTTTCTTCCCAATTTTTCCCCAGTCATTGTTGACCAGTACCTCTTTATTTTTGTCAAGCTTGAGGAGGATAACATATGCTTTTTCTATAATTTGCCCTTCGGGAAAACCCGTAGCTATGTTTTATCGAGCCTAGCGATAGTGAAACTCGTTCTTGTATGTATGGACAAGTTTGTCACTATTCGGTTTTAACGAGTTTAACGACAAAGATAACTCGATCCTTTTCAATTTTAGAGAGTCTGAAAAGGATGTAAAGGAAACTCCAATAATCCTTTTTCATCATATAATCCCTTAAGTCCGAAAAAGTATAAAATAATATGAAAGGGATGAATTTTCGGTAATTTTAACGAGCCGAACAAAACAAGCACTCAATCTTTTTTGTGTAATAATCCCTTAGGTCCAAAAAGATTAAAATCTAGAGGAGGGATAGCACTTCCAGTAGCTTTAACGAGCTAGAGAGGTCAATTTCTCGGCAATCTTTTCATATTTTACGAGTCAGGTGAAAAGAGCTTAAAGGAGACTCGTTTTTTGAGGAACGAGTGATAATTTCAGGTAGTAGCTGATTCCAGGTAAGGTTTGGAATTTTCCAATCATGGCAGTGTCACAAGGATGGCTAACAGGATCACTCTTCGCAGTTGTTCCTCAAAAGGGGTAAACAATCCAATGGAGGTGAATGATCGGCTAAAACAGAGTGGAGGTGATGGTAAGAACACGACCAGGGCTCAAAAGCTGATGATAATGCATTCACAATGGTTATTTACCAGAAATTGGTTCATTTTTTAATGAGCTTAAACTTTGGGGGAACGTTTGCTCATTGCTAAGGTTTAATTTTTAACAAGCTTGAACTTCGCATAAAAATTGCTCGTGATAATGATCATCGATTTAATTTCACGGCTAACCACTTTGTTCCTTCAAAGGTTGTCCTTCCTATTCAATTGCTTCATCAAACCGATTGAAAATGAACAATATATGTTTTAAAAATTGAGCTAAAACACTAATATTTTACTCGAATTATGTGAAAATTAATTTAAAAGTGGTTTTTACCCCTCATTTACCATTTCATTTGAACTTTGGTTTGTTGGAGCTCTAGAGGTGCTTTTCCCCCTTGATTTTCACCAGCTAATTCCAGGAGATTCTGTGGATGATTCTCGGTGCCGTCTAGACCAGGTAGGAGCTAAACCTGAGCTCTTCAATTGCATTCCTTCCTTTTTGAATTCTGTGCATGTTTCCCTGTTTTTCTGAGCCTCTGGGGTTTGGAAAAATTGCCCTGGCTCCATCGCACCCTTCCTATATCGAAAGGTGTGATGCATACTGGCTTGGCTATTGGCCAGTTAGTATGCATCTCACCCAGTACACTGATGGGGGTGTGATGGGCGCGAGAAGGGAAATTTTTGCACTGTTTTCTCATGGAATTTTTGCCTGTTTTTTGCCAAATGAGGACCCTGACTCTTCTCTTGCTTGTTTTGCAGAGATTCATCGGAGCAAAATGGTTGTTACATGGTGAGAACGCAAGCATGAAGAAGAGGACATGCTTGCTTTACATGATCCGGTTACGGTAACTTCACTGCGGAACTGTGGCCTGTTTAAGTTTTTCCGCATCTCTAGCATGAGGCAACAAATCAACTTGTTGCAATATCTTCTCGATGCATGGGATCCTACCAACCAGGTGTTTTAGATCAGAGGCAAATCTATCCCCTTGACTGTCGTGGACATCTATTTTTTGACTGGTTTATCGAGGCATGGTGCCCCTCTTTCATTATCAGGTTCCGCCCGTGGGGGCGAATCCATGAGAGATTATATTCGCTGGTATTGCAGAGAGGGATCTCAGCCGAGTAGGGATGGCAAGATCAACATCTGAGATGTCAATGATCGGTCCTTGAGGACCATTCTATTCACTTTTGCTAGACTGGCTGGTAGTGCGACTCTTCACGTGGCTAACAGGTCTTATATGCAGTATGCCTTGGAATGCCTTGAACCAAAGGTGTTCAACTGGTGTGACGCAGTACTCCCTGTGATGAAAGAACAACTGACCAAGGTAAAAAGTGGAAAATCCAAGAACTTTGGCTATGGTTCTATTTTGACCGCTTTCGCCTTGGAAAAGATCCCATTGATGCAGCCGCAGTACATTTCACTTGGCTTACCTCCATCAACTGAGCCACAGATGCAGAGATGGGTCGACCTTATGGCCCGACATGCTGATCAGTCCCAGGTTTCCTTTTCTGATACCTTCTTCGAGTGGTTTAACCGCCAGGAGATGGTTTTTTCCGAGTATCCATATGTTGGTATGGATTTCTGCGGTGACTCGGATTTGGTTTTTCCGGCTAGTGAGCAGTGGGGTGCTATCAGTAAATTCTCTAACCATATATCTATTTATCGTTTCTTTTTATAATGTTTTTGTGCTTTCGTCTATCAGGACTAATTAAAAATCATGTGCTCATGTAGATATTGGACCAGTTCGGCCAGTTGTACGTCTGAGAGTACCAGCTACCGCTCTAGTAGGAGAGGCTGTGGGGAGGGCTATCCTTCGCGACCTTAATGTGGTCGAGACTCTTTCAGCATTGCAGGATCAGATCGAAGGCCTCACTCTTGGTATTCCAAACGTGAGGACCGACGAGTTGCCTCTGAGGTTGCAGTGACATACCACTGGCATGCCGAGTCGATGGACTAGGCTTTTACGCATGATTGCACAGGCGGTGACTTGTTATCACCAGCATCATTAGACTAGGGTGCCCCCCAACATTTTGAGTTTTGGGTCATTTGACCGGTTTTGTCCTAGTTACAGAACATTATGTGTGAACCATATATATATATATTTTATTTTCAGAGGTTTATTTTGGTTGAGTTATGTGATCTTGATGCAAATATTTGATGAAATGCTTCTTTTATAAATGTTGCAAATGTCTATCTAACACATAATTTGCCAATGAGTTTGTTAATGTGTTTAAGTTTCTGGAAATATGTTGATATTGAATAGAATCAAACTGCCTTTCCAAAATCTTGACCCTTAGGAACATGCGATAGATAGCTGGATTCCACACGGAGTAGATACCAGTGACTTGTAGGATGACGAGTTGTGAGTCTAGCTTGACGACGAGTCAGTGTATGCCACGCGTAATGGCATCAAAGAGGATCTCTATCAACGCGCTGTATTCAGCAATATTGTTCGTTGACTGACCAATACATACCTCTCTGAAACTCACTAACTCGCCGCTTGGATCGAAGATGGCCCAAGCCGCAGAAGATAGGTTCCGCAAACTACGACTCGCTCCGTCGGCATATCCAACAAATGATTCCAATAGGTCCAACATCTGCAACAAACGTAAAAGCGGATCACTTAACCAAAACAATTACCCTTAGTGAAAACAAAAATGTAATAAAAGCATAGGGGTCACTATCTTGAGTCAAGCATAGTAATGCTTAAGGTACAACCCGTTACGAGGTTGCGCTAGTGGAATCCCATCATAATCTACTAACTCGTAGGCTCCTTTTGCTAATACACGTTTAACAATATAGGGGCCCATCCATAAGGACTTGAACCTACCCGCCCCCAATTTATCGGATTCCTGGTCGTAAAGTAAGACCAGGTCACCTTCTGAGAAGACATGGGGTTTGACATTCTTGTCGAACAACACCTTGACTCGTTTCCTATGGGCTTTGTTAGCCAAAGTGGCATCACGATGGGTTTCATCCAATTGGATTAGTTCCAAGAAATGAGCCTCCTCTTCTGAAGTTCCGGGGAGAAGGTTGACTGCGAGTTTGAGGGACGAGATTTCACACTGAACCGGTAAGATTGCTTCTAGGCCATACACCAGTTGAAAGGGTGTAAACCCGGTTTCATTCCTCACCGATGTCCAGTATGCCCACAAGGCTGAGTACAGGATCAGGTGCCAACTCCTTTTATGGACTCCAATCATCCTTTGCAGCATCCACTTCAGGACCTTGTTGATTGCCTCAACTTGTCCGTTGGCCTGCGGATAATATGGAGTAGAGCTGTCGTGGGACAGCCCTAATTTGGCAGCCAATTCAACCATCATGTGATTGCGAAAATGCGATCCATGATCTGTGACTATGGCCTGTGGAACGCCAAATCTGGAGACTACATGATTGAAAAAGAAGAGGGCAGTCGTTTCACCGTTGTTGTTTAATGTAGGCATCACCTTGGCCCATTTGGTAAAATAGTCTACTGCGACTATGATATACCCATGCCCCCCGGCCGAGGTGGGGTTACATGTCATGAAATCTATGCCCCATTTGGCAAATGGCCCAACAGCAACTACTGGTTGCAGAGGTGCAGGTGGTATTCTGGTTTTTCGATCAAAGATTTGACATGCATGGCAACTTCTGACTGCGGTTATGCAATCTTTGAACATTGTTGGCCAAAAGTATCTTGCTCGTAAAATATTTTGCGCCGTAGTGTAACCAGATTGATGCCCCCCACACGTGCCTAAATGGCAATCATTCAGGACTTTTTCAGCCTCCTCGTGGGTGAGGCACCTCCTCAGAACTGTATCGACACCACGACGGTAAAGTGTATCACCAACGATCATGTAGTCTTTTGCTTGGTATCGAATGCGTCGTTGTTCCGAGCGGGAGGTATTAGACCTATATATTTGGGTTTGGAGATAGATTATTATGTCTCCATACCACGGATTTCTTGAAGATATCAGAAACAAATATTCGTCCATGATTGCTTCTTCTGATGTTGCATCGTTGAACGACGATGGGAGATCGCATAGTAACTTCGCGAAAACCAGGGATTTCTTCGATTTGGATTTTATAAATTCCAGATAAAACTCTTGTAGAATTGCTATCCATTTTGAATATTTGCCCCCCAGCAACTGTCGCAACAATGTATAAGTCATGGGGTTGCAATCTGATAGAATGGTAGTTTTTCGAAAGAGGACATAGTGTCGAAATCTCTTTATTGCTTGAATAGCTGCGAGAGATAGCTTTTCAACGTAGGAATACTTGCTTTCTATATCATTTAAGTTTCTACTCAAATAATATATAGGATGTTCAATTCCATTGTCTTCTTGAACTAAAACCATTGCGATGGTTGTATCCGCTGCAGCCAGATACATGTTAAAATCTTTTTGATAATCAGGAGCGTACATTAATGATGCTTTTATTAGGTATTCCTTTAAAGCATCAAAGGAAGCTTGCGCGACCTGATCCCAGACGAAGGGTACTTCTTTTTTCAATAGACGAGTGTAACCTTTAGCAAGTTCGGCGTAATTTGGAATGAACCTCCTCAGAAAGTTTGCTTTCCCTTGGAGTTTCTAAATCTGAAGCAGATTTGAAGGTGGAGGCAAATCAATGATTGCCTGAACCTTACATGGGTCGAGACAAATCTGGTCCTTTGAGACCACAAAGCCAAGTAAACGACCAGAACTGACATAGAACACACATTTGTGTGGATTGAGTCGTATCTTGTAGTGTTGGCAGCGTAGAAATATTATTCTCAAATGCTGCGGATGATCGGTCCACTTTCGCGAATGAGCCAGAAGAGAGATATGGTTGAATGATGTTTTTGATGTCATGGAAGGCATAATTCATTGCCCTCTGAAATGTTTCCCCTGTGTTCTTTAAACCAAAGGGTAGCTTGCGATATGCAAATGTGCCCCACAGACAAATAAATGCAGTGTTTGACTGGTCCTGTGGGCGGATATTTATTTGATTATACCCGGAAAATCCATCCATAAATAAAAATATTTCACATCCGGAGCATTCATCACGTATCTGGTCAATGAAGGGTGTAGGGTAGTTGTCTTTCAGACAAGCTTGATTTACATCCCTATAATCGATGCACACTCTAATCGTTCCTTGTTTTTTCATTACAGGAACAATATTCAATACCCAATCGGTTAGAGGAACCGGGTAAATAAAACTAGCATGGAGAAGTTTTTCAACTTCTGCCTTGATGGCAGTGGCTTTCTTGGGGTGCACCTGCCGTAGCCATTGTCGTACTGGTTTGACATCTGGATACATCTTAATTTCGTGTTCAACTATGCTCAAGTCAATTCCTGGCATTTCATCATATGACCAAGCAAAGACATCTCTGAACTAGCGAAAAAGAGCATGATATATTTCCAGTTCTGAAGGAGAACAAGATTTGCCGACATGAATATTCTCTACAACATTTGTTTTGGTCGAGATATTTATGGCGATAGTCTCTTCAATATTGGACAAGTTTCACTCGGAATCCACCGTGTTTACAGTATTTGATAGAAAGTCAAAAACTGAGGGATGATGAAGGTCAGTAGGAGTATCTTCGTTGTAATCCGGAAGATGGGAATGATGGTGGTAATCTTCCCATGGCGCCCCGTCAGTCATCATTGACTGAACAATTCCTTCGTCTGCATAATGTACTTGTGACCAAGGATCTGAAGGGGTACCATATTCTTTAGACCTATCTATCCAAATGCTTGATGAGCGTTGATTTGGGTTCGCCTCCCATGCCGAAAACATTGATTGCTACAAGATTTCCATTGGGCTTGGAGGCAATACCTGCAGATGATCCATGTTAATATCATTTTCAAAGATCTTTTGAATAGAAGATATCATATTGCAGGTACCCACCGTTGCCACTTCCACCAGATTGATTGGAGGCGTTAGGGAAAAAGTCCCCATTAATATAGGGTCTTTTAGTAGGCCCACTCCGATATTTTGAAGCGAATGAGAGCTTCCGTGGATCATCGGAATGCTTCCCGTAACTTGTGAACTGTTGGGGAGAAATGATTGTTGGTCGAAAATTGTAATTCCTCCTTGAAAGGGAAATGTAATCTTCCTGAAGTAGGTCGACACAATGGCTGCCATAGCATATATCCAGGGCCTTCCCAGTAGGATTTTGTAATCGAGGTTTCTGTCAATTACTTCAACATCTATTTCTACTGTTTTTCCCCCCAGTTCGACTTGTAAGTTACTTAAAATCCCATATGGGGTGTATGTTCATCCATCAAATGCTTTTAATGTTGTCGAAGATCACAAAAAGGGTGGAGATCCTAAAGTTTTCTAGCAACTCATCGACATAATACATGTAGATGCCCCCTCATCAATAATTGTTCGATGAACAGTTTTGTTGAGGGCTTTCACTTGAATAAGGAAATCTAGTTGAGCTGGTAACTGAGGGTCATATCCTTTGTGATTAAAGGATACAAGATTGGAATCCGTTGGGTCAATCCCACCTATCACTGATAATAAAGCCTGCTTTTGAGAGGGGTAATTTTGCAGTACCTCAAGTGTCGACATAGCGGATGGCGATTGGGCCATATCCTCCACTATATTATAATGCTGTGCTGCTCTGGCACGAGGATTAAATGTCGATTTGTGTACTACTCCCTTTGGCGGCTTTATCGTTAGTTCAGGAATGATGGGTGGCACAACTTCAGTCGAAGTTGTTGTCGAACTACTGGGTTGATCATTGGCCTTGTTGTCCAACAGCTATGGATTCTCGTAATCTTTATTCCTTGTCGATATCAAAGCATCATTTTGCTGCTTCAAAACCGACAACATTAGCACTTGGGACGGGGAAGCATTGTCACTAGCAACCAGATTTGTTCCTGGATTTGGAAACGGATTAGTCAATACTGCCGAGGTTTTTGAATTCTTGAAGAATTTTCTAAGCTCAGCTTTATACGGACACTCTCTTGTCCAATGATCCTCATCACATATAAGGCATGGATGATTTGGTTTCCTATCTCCAGAAGGGTTTGTAGAAGATTTTTCAGGGGATGACTCCTCCTGTTTCTTCTTCTTCCCTTTCTTTTTCTTCTTGCCTCCTGGTTGCTTGGTTTCTTTGCCTTTGTCAGTCGATACGACATTTACTTCCGAGGCGAGAAGTTCTTCATTTGCATTTTGACCTGAAACCGTACGGGCCTTCTTTGACTTAGCCTTTACGGTTTTCGTGTTGGTCATTCCTATCACGTCATCCCCGACATGAGAGTCTTTGTTTGATTTAGGAGAGGGAGGAACGAAAAATTCCAGTCTAGGAGCATAAGGGATTTTATCGTAGAGCGTGCCAAACTGAGTATAGATCAAGTCTAAATATTGCGCACGAGCAATTACTTGCTCTTCAGTGACGACTCCTCCCTTTGCCACATATTCCATAATAGAAGGTAACAATGACTTAATAAACCATTCAGCCAACAGCTGATCAGGAACATATGTTTTTACCATTCTACGACGACGTCGCCACTCATGAATATGATCGGATATGTGAGTGGCCGTCGTTTGCTTGAAATTGGTAAGAAGCTTTGTTCCCATTTCGTACCTTATGGGTAACTGAAAATGGGTTAAAAAGGTTGTGGCTAGGGTATTGAAGTTATCAAATGAAGCTCTAGGCAATTCGATATACCATTTTGCTGCCGGACCAGTTAATGTTCGCTGAAAAAGGCGAAGCCTGATCGAATCATCATTTAGAGTGTTAGATGAACACCACAGGTGAAAGGTCATCACATGATTCGACGGGTCTTCACCCGGATTTCCATTAAATTTAGGAATATCTTATGGAAGTTTATGAGGAATCGCTGGCCACCAAGGGGCATAAGCGATTGGATCGTTTGTTAGCCGATTTAGATCTGGTAACTCTAAATTTGCCACGAAGGGCAACTGTTGATTCAGGTTCAGCGAAGCATACCCAGGATAAGATGTGATTGCCTGAGCAGTGGGTCTTTGCATACCAGCATAGTGCATTTGATGCTAATAACTTTGGTAAGGTTGATGGGCATAACCATTATGAAATGGTTGATGTTGACCGTTTTGAATATACAGCTGCCCATTGCTTGCAAAGATTTGGTGCTCAGATCCTTGGTAAACTTGTTGGAATTGTGGTTGTTGATATTGCACCAGCCATGGTTATGAGACCATGTGTTGTTGTCCTATACTGGCTGTTTGACCAAGATGAGGGGTAATGGTACCCGTTTGAGCCTGGGTCACTCCAGTTAAGGAGCCACCAACCGATGATTGTGGTGGTGTCGTAGAGACAAGGGGCTGTTGGATTGCGACCTGAGAAACTTGAGGTTGGCATACAACAGGTAACGCTTGTACTTGCAACACTGTCACAATAGCTAGTGTAGTGGGGATATTTGACATAGGCAGACTTTATTGCATTAAGTATACAACTCTTGGTTGTTGAGGCAGTATTGGTATCCAACCACTGGATGTAATTCCAACATAACCTGAATTCTGTTGCGAACTTTCATATGTTTGACCTCCCGGAGGAGACAATGAAAGGGCATATTGCCCCCCATACGGCGGTAATCCAGTGCTTAAGGGAATGATTTTCCTTTGAGGACCAGACTGCCCAAATTGACACTGTGAAGGATCAATTTACTAAGACTCAACATAAGAGATTCCAGATATTATTCTGGACGAACAAACGGGAATAGACCATACTGTCGAAACAGCCTTTGGACGGATTCCATCCAGCGATTGAGAGCTAGTTACGACAGATGGTACGCCGGCGAACATTGTCGGAGTGGCAGAGGAAGTTCTGCCACTGCTGTGTCAGATGACATAGTCCTACATGTTGATGGTTGTTCAGACATATCTAGTCTATCCAAAATATTTCCTAGCGATTCTACAGGAACTTCCGATAACGGTAGACTAATTTCTGACGAAGAAGGATATAGGGTGATCCCAACTCCAAAATGCGATGGAGTACTAGATGAGGGATCCTCCACAATATCTTCTATAGCAATCAATCCAGGTGGAAGAGGTAGACCATCAGGTCCGTAAAATATTTCCGGTGCCGAAGAAGGTATAGATTCTGCAGCGACAGATGTTTTGGGAATAACACCTTCTGAATTAGCTGTAGATGGAGCCGTTTCGGGAATAGAAGTGTTTACCTTCACACTAGGATCAGTTCTACTATCCTCTGGTGACTGCGGAACTTCTTCCGTAGAGGCAGGGATACCACAAATGTTTAGAGTAACCGGAGTCTCTGAGGGTGTCGGAACACTTGTTCCAACCAGACCAGGGGACTTTGAGCCGGTTAAACGAGTTCGCTTTGTCCGGAATAGTTTTGATTCTGGAGACAAAGACGGTTGACTCGTAAGTCTCCGTGAACGATGAGGTTTTAATTGAATTTCCTCCACGATTGCATATTACTTGATCAACTAAAGATAAAGGGGAAAATGTTTCTGAATTAAATGAATTTTAGACGCTTTGACACAACTTGTTTTTTCAATTTTTAAGAGTCGAGAAAAAACAAAAGATGACTCTAGTCGCCTTCAATTTTTAATGAGCCTGAAGTGACAAGTGCTCAGATGGACCTTTTCCTTTAAGGAGTCTGAAAAGGAACAAAAGAGACTACTATGGAAATCTAGATAGAGGGATTACCAAACCAATCACAAAACTGCAAAATACGTTTTACGGTACGGCAGTCAATCTTCCCGAATGCTGTGTTCAGTGCATTGTGATCGACAGGGCGGCAGACACGGCTTCCTATGGATAAAGATATAGCCTATTGTGGTCTTCCAATATATACTCGACGGTACGTGGGAGCACAAGTCCGTACTGGCACTTTTTGTCTCAAAGAGGAGGAATCACCCAACCAACAATGAAAGCGACAGTTACCAAGCTTTACGATGCCAGAATACGTCTCTAGCCTAGACTTCTAGATGTTGTGCGTTAGGTTCCAAAGCATTTTTATGTTCATTGAATTTATTTTACAGTTGATCTTTCTTAAGAAATTTTCCTTTCAGGTTCACCGCGTGATGTAGATATAATTCCTAAAATGCAATCTAAGATGATAAAGAATCGTTTAATCTTCTTTTTGCAATGAAAATCCTAGCTACTAAAGAAAGAGAGATGATATTCTTTCAACATAGAGCAGAGAGCACACACTAGATGCACTGTCCTAAATCAAACCAACAAGCAGTCTAAATGCAAATGCACATGCATGTATTTGTTTTCAGCTTTCTTAATGTGTGAATGACAAGAAGAATGCTAAGTACAAATCTGAATTATCTTTTCAAAGCGACAGTACTAACAAATTTCTTTTCAAAAACGAAAGGAAGATAATGACGACCCTTTGCTATTTTGAATTGAAAACTGCTTTTGACACTTGAAAAATTACTAATTCAAATCAAATACAAGAGTAACCGTATAATCAATCGTCAAGAACAATAGAATTCTTTTCTTTGACTGAAAATGACACTTGCGACACTTTCAAATCAGAAGATGACAGTTTGATTATGCTACTTCTTTGTAAAAGAGAACTAAAAATGGCACATAATACATAAAAAATTCACAGTTCTTTGCACAATGGAAGTGTAATGATGCAAAGGAAGGGAGTTTCCACAGTGGTATACTGATCACAGACAGCAAAACTCCTGAATAAAGCTGAAGAGAGTGAACACAGAAACCAAAATCTGAGATCAGAAGAGGTCTTGTCTAATCAGCGCACCTGTAACACAGGGAAAGTGCGATGCAGCGCACCTACTACACACGGGAGGTGCAATGCATCCAGATTCCCAAGAGGAGAAGGTGCGATGGTCCAGGGACGAGACTTCAACTAGGTTCTGGGTCACAGTTTACAACTCAGTTCAGGGATTTAGGCCGAGCAAGTGATGTACAGTAAATAGAAATCACAGGGGTTGATCTAATGAGGTTACTAGAGCCACCACTAGGGCAATTAGAAGGTTTGCAAATCAATTGTTCAGTTTATAAACAAAATCCAGAGATAGACTGAAGCAGCATTGATCTACTTTGCACTTGCATAGAAAATGCAGTTCAAAGGCTAGTTGGCTTGACTTCAGGCTCCATCTGTAAGTTTATAAAACAAACAAACATAGACAAACAAACAATCTATTCGCTCCCTGGTGGAGTCGCCATTTTGTTATCGGGAAATCTAGTGTCCACTCGGAGCTGCTAGTCCCACTAAGACTGGTAGCTATCTTAGAAACAAACAAACTAAAACTACTTTCATTTTCCTTTATGAGAAGTAGATAAGAGGGGAATGAAGGACACCAACCTCAGTCTTGCGCTTGGTTCCTTGCTCGGTTCCTCTCCCTTCTGACAGATCCTTGTCGCTTCTCCTTCGTCTACCCAGCTTCAAAGAGCACCTGTGGAATCAAAGCAACATAATACTATCGAAGAACAGAGATCTACAATCATAAACAATATAGGACCAGATATATATTGATCACACAAATGAATATATCATCAAACATATAAGAATGTGGAGGAAAACTTGAATAGCTTTATTAATATCAAGAATAGCAAAGAGGATTACAACCAATTATTCTAACCCAGTGTCATCCTCCAGCGTGAAAGCCCTTCTTTCACCTCATGAAAATCTTAGATCACCAAACACTATGATATTCCACCAAGAAACCAACAGCACTTCCTTACAAGATACAAAATTCCAGCCTCTGGATCTCTGGGATGAGGGATCCATATATAGATGATTGTAGGGGGGTGAGTCAACTTCTGGGATTTTGATTAGTGTCCTCTCTCTGATAATTCTTGATTCCACTTGGAGATTGATGATCTCCTACTCATCCCTAGGCGAATTCAGAGAGGCAAGTGTCATAGGAGAAGTTTTTGGAAGATTCTATGATCATCCACCTCGCAAACTGTCTCTGCCATTTGTCCACTCTCGCCCATTGCACCCTACAGAAGGGATTTTCAGTATGCATCGCACCCTTTACACTGGGCAGGTGGGATGCATCGCACCCTTAGCATTGAGCAACTTGTATGGTCCAGTTCTGAGCAGTTTCCTGTGGAGAACTTCTGGGAGATGATGTAATTAGCTGACCTTGTTCTTTTAGGGTATGGAACAACACTTTTAGGGACTTAGGAGCCCTTGGTTTATGGACATGTATGATTGGGGTTGTGGTGCCCAAAAATGTCTATAACAAAGAGAATTTTCACCTTGGATCCTCCCACATAGCTTCGAGATTCTGTAGCCTTTTCTTTGAGGAGCAAGCAGTGGCTCCAACACCCCGCTATCGGGGTTAGTGATGTAATGGTGTATCGATGTGTCTTCGAACTTTTGCTTAATTCAAAATCCTGATAACGAGACAGCACGTTTTCACACATGTATTGTATTTGTTTGTAAGACTATTCTTTGGACACTTGTAATGCATGTTTATTTAACCTCTATTAAGACAATTGAACTATTTTAGTTGTTCTAATACATATGCTTAAGAAAATTTGTTGTATAAGTTGTTAATGTTGTCTCACCCGTGTGGACTATTCCATCGGACACTTGACATAACCATTCTCATAAACTTATTATAACGATCATCGCACTCATGTGGACTATTCCACTGGGTGTTGTATGTGCTATCTATTCACTATGTGTTTGTGACTGCCACATCCATGTGGACTACTCCGCTAGAAGCTGCGCATGTCCTGTTGTGTTGTGTGTCTGTAATAGAGTTGGGACTATTATCTTTTGAGTTGAGACTCACTTCCACCCTCTCCCTCTACGGTGTAAGAACCTTGACACAAGTAACACTAAGAACTCACCAGGCACGCGAACATCGTTGTTCGAAGACAAAGCAGACCACTCTCATGTGCTGACAAGTAAGAGCTAAGGAAAACATTTAAGACAATGGCAACCGGGCCATCATACCGGATGGGACTCCTACACCAAACGGTATGAGGTCTAGTTGGGACTTCATACCGGAGATATCCCTTGAATGTTGGTGGGCCCAACACCGTCAACACAAAGACAAAATTATCTCCAATGATGCCCAACTTTCACCAAGATACCTAGCTACGCAAGAACAGACCATCACCCACTTTGAAAATTCCTTGAGGTTGTTGGGAAAAGAAAGCCAGCAAGCATGTTAGAGGAGATGGAGCAACCTACCACATAGTTTAAGGATCAAAGAGTACCATTCCCCTGAGAGGTTGAGGAATGCACTAGAAAGGACCCCATTGTATAATAATTCCATGAAAAGATTAAAAAACAATTCAATTGGTTTGAAACTCATTCCACCCTTGCATTTAGGTATGTTAGAAGGTAGGAAGGAAGAGGAGGAAAGAAAGCAGTGGGAAGAAATAGAGAAACATGCAGGGTTCTATCCTCAAGAGGAAACTCCATCAAAATAGGCATGGGATGTCAGAGAGGCCACAAGAGCTATGAAAGATATGGACATAGACTAAGTTGCTCAGAGGATGAGAAACACCTTCAGTAGGGAGGTGATGATGAGGCTCATCAATAGGTAAATTATACAGGTCTTAATACCACTCTCCAACTTATTAAAATCAACTTTTCTCACATTTACTTACATATTTTATTATATTTTTCTTAGTGAGAAGGGTAAAGGGGAGATGTTATGTCATGTGGCTTGATATGCATTAATTGTAGGAATTGGAGCAATTTTGGGCTAATTTAAGTGCAGGAACTCGAAGTGGAAAAGAAAGAGGGATTTTAGGAGATTTGTCTCCCTCTTTAATTCCTCTAATCATTCGATGATTCCTCCACCATATCTCATCAACTCGGACTAACAAGAAACCAAGCCAACCGAGTTCATTGGTAGCCAATCGAGTGACAGGGAAGATAAGTCATTCTCAAGTTTGGGAGCCATGTCTCCCTAATTTTTAGGAAGTTGTTGGTAGCTTCAGTTTGTATAAATAAGAAGGCCAAGGGCCTCATTAGGATTTGATTTTTTTTTATAGCCAAGAGGAAATTTAGAGCTACAACATTGTGATTGTTAATCTTATGTTGTATTTTACATTTTGATGATAATGATAAGGTTTACCTTAATCCAGCATTGATTTGAATTAGAGGGTTGAAGCTCTTGTGTTAGGGACCAACCCTCGTAGCAGAGGTTCCTCTTTTTGTACATGTATTCTTAGATTAAAATCATATTTAGTTGTTGAAGTTATTTATACTTTGTTTAGATTGTTTAGTCTTTTTTCCAGTAGTTGAAGAAGTAGATCAGTGGTACAATAGTGAGAAAGAAGACCTCAGAAAAGCTTGTGACAGTGGCCTCTTCCTCATCTCCCTCATGGGATCATGGTTTAAGGGCCCCACTCTCACAGCCCCAAAAACATATTTATCTTTTGATCATTGCATAGCTTAGGGTTCATTGTTGAATAGATCATTGTTTATGATTTCTTGGAAGCACTTGCAGTTGTAATTTTGTTTCTTGAGTTTGTTGTAGTTTAAGAAGGAATTTCATTTCATAGATGTAGTCACTAGCCATCAATAAATCAATTTTCTCAAATTCAACTCATATTTTCCCTATTTATATGAATTTATGCATAAATGAACATAAGAACATGTTTTGTTGTAGGGATTGTTGATCTGCAGGGAGGAACTCATTCCACTAGCCTCATCTAAGTCTTCTCCACCTTCTGCCAAGGCCTACCAACCCCTAATCCAAATTTCTGTTTTGTAGCCACCGTGGACAACCACCTTGGGCAAATCCAACCTCCCTGAAGTGTTGGGCTTAGTCTTGGGAAATGTGCACCTTCCATACACCTTCCCTCACTTTCATACATATTTTCAACACCCTATCCCACCATTATTTCCCTCCTATAGCCTTCAACTAACTTCCTATAGAAAACCAGGACATCGTGTAGTAAACTAGGACATCCTATAGCAGCTACAGGATCTCTTGTAGCAGCCTGTTTGACCCTGTTTTGATCAGAAATGCTAGTCTGAGTATAGGGAAGGCCCTCATCTTGAATTCCATGCCTCTTAATGCCATCTGAGACCAACTCTCCCATGCCTCTCTCCCCTGCAAAGATCGGATAGCATAACCAAGAATTTACATTTCTAATTTAGAAATTAAAAGACTCTTTTTCTGCAATTTCAACATGAGATAGTTAGTGCATGCATATATAAATCATAGAGTGATAGAATAAATTTCCATGTCCAGTTAGTCCAAATAACTAGATGATAAAATGCAAGGTTAGATTAGTTCTCTTTTGCAAGTAGTTTATGTCATTTCCTAGCTAGATGATTTCATGGCATTTCATAGCATTTTCCCTTCAGTAACTTTCATTTCCTCAGTAGACAAGCATTTACTTTCTTGTATTGGAGCTAGCTTTACATTCATTGTTAGTAGTCAGACTCCTTCTAGTCAATAGAATACTGGTTTGAAACCCTAGTGGTCCATCACCCCAGTTGAAAAGTAACATGAGTAGATTATTGAATATAGCACTGTGACCTCCAAGTTTGTACGAAACCCTAAGTTGATAAAGTAAATTTGATAGCCCTAGGTGTTGCAACATCCTTGCTGCAATACTAAGGCTCATTAGCTTTCACGTAGGTTCCCATTTCATTATCCAACTACAGGAGAGGTGGAGAGACAGTTAGAGATTACATAGTCATCCATTGTCGACCTCGCTTTGAAGAAACTAAGGATCAGAAAATTGAGATAAAGGATGTTATTCAACTTCCCCCCGGATAATCATTTTTATCATTACTCGGTTTCTTTACATTTAGCTACCAAGACCCAAATGCAACATACCTTAAAATGATATAACTACTCCAAAATCCGACCCAGACTCTATGGGAGGCAGTGGATTTATAGGGTAAAATAAGTGGTTTTGGATTTACCATTCTAGGACTTATATCCACATTAGAGAGAGGATAAGTTCTAGGGATAAGAGATAAGACCTCAAGAGTAGGGGTTCGAGATCTAAATCTAACAGTAAATAGTTAAAACCACTCGGGAAGCTTTTGGAAAGAGAATATTCAAACCTTTTTTTATCTTTTTTTTACTGAAATTCGAGAGTCGTCACATTTAATGTGAAGGAAACATGCATTGGTCAGTGAAGATGCTTTATATACAACTTGCAACAATGCAGGTTGCATAAAGGGAAAGTGCAATGGGGTCAATTATTAGGATTTTAAGTTGTTTAACCCAGAATTCTTGGAACTTTTGGAAAGAGAATGATCTTGGCTTTGCAGGGGATGGATGCAAAGTATCAATGGATGTTGATTGATCTGGTTTTAAGGCCATTTGATTGGATGTGATAAAATGAACTATAACAAGAAGGAAGTTGTAGCTATTATTGGTGCATAGGTAATTACAAAGGCAATTGTCCTGGAAAAGAAGTTCCACGCCATCCTTGAGGCCATGGAAATGGTTGATTTGGAGGACAAGGCCATTAGGGCCAAGGCATCAGGTACTGAACTAGAGGAGGTTTATATAACTGCCAAGGGATTACAAGATATTGCATTTGTTGGGAAACTTGATAAGGATTATACATATTAGGCCAAGTATTGAAAGAAGATAAAGGATATTGAACCATAAATGATGGTTAATCTTGCCATGGTTTCTTGGAGCCGATGAAGTATGTTTTCTATTTCTCTTCACCTAATTCCTTGAATACTTCTTTCAATCCTGGTAATGATGGAAAATGTCCTACAAAATTCTCTTGCTCACAGATGTTACAGTATTCTACATTGTTAAGTGGGCATTCCATAAGAGGATGCTTCTTTCTACAATTAGGGAAAAACATAGACAAGGATATTTTAGCCTCAATATGCCTCTGTTTCACCTGTAATATGTCTAGTTGAAAAGATAAAGAACTAATAATATTGATTTTCAAATTTTCAAATAAATTACCGATTTTTTCCCTTGTCACCCCACCATTGGCTGATTTTTGTTTTCTAACAGAGACATCTCATGGAAAAGTTTCATTTCTTGTTGATCCTCTTGAGCTTATCAAGAAAAGTGCAACTATGTCATCATAAGGTTCCTTAGATATGTCCCCTTTTTCCATGAGGTTCAACATATCCATGAAATCATCTTTCATTCCCTTGATCAAAATTGTCTTTAAAATGTTCTTATCCAAATTACTATGCTTAGATCTCTGTAAATTGTATTGAAGGTGCTCAATATAATCTTCTAAGTTTTCTTCTTCCCTCTAGGACATCCTAAATATTTCTTTCCTTTGATCCCTATTTTGACAGTAATCCTGGTACTTTTCCAAGAATATTTTCTTCATATCATCCCATGAAGAAATAGATGCACCACCAAGTCCCATGAACCATCTTAATGTAACTCCCTTCATAGTAGTAGGGAACTATTTTAATTTATGTGCATCTTAGGTGTAATCATAAATTTGACATAAAACATCAAATTCAAGAGGAAAAGTATTTGGATCTTCAATGCTTATGCCCTAAAAAAATGGAAGGATTAACATAGGAATATTCTTCATTGGATCCCACCCTCTGACATCCAAAATAGGGAATTTATAGGTGGTAACTATTTCATCCACTATTCAATTCTCCCAAAAAATTTGAGGGTTCTGCAAAATAGTTTCAGGTATTTGCTACTCCCTTGGTTGTGATGGGTTTTTTTATGGTTGCTCAGTTTATTTTACAACACTTCCTAAGTTTGTGATAGAGTGATTGGGAGGCTATTTCTATGGACTCAATTCTTGATATTCCAAATTATTGTAGTACGTACCTCCTTTTCCTTATAACAAATCATGATACTCTTACTCTATTAATATAGATGACTCACAAAATCTTGTACTTTCATATGAGTTTCAAGGTTCATGAGATTCTACCTCTCAAATATTTTCTCCCAACATGGATGATCCTATAGATTCTATCCTTCGAGGAATAGTACTAATAGTGGATAATTTATGGGATCCTATTTTCCTATATTTTTTCTTAGGACAAGTGATTCAACATCAACTTTTGAGATCAGTTCTTAAATAAATTTTCCACATCCTATATCTTGGTTTTTCCTTACTCTATGTTCTATTTTTCTTTCACAATTAGTATTTTTGGGGGCACCATGTTTTCCTTTGTCTTTATTAATATGTGTCCTGACTCCTTATGAGGCCAAGTCTGCTTCAATTTCTTGAAGTGATGCATAGGTTCTCACCTCTCGTCTTACTACCCTTCACCTCAGATCCAAGAGAACTTATAATGCACTATATTCAACAATGCATCTCATAAAAGAAACACTTCTAGATATGCACCTCTAATAACCTCCCTAGAAACAATACCAAAATATTGGGTGAATTAATTGTCTTTTAATTAGAGAAAAATCATTGCACACACAAAAATTGTCAACCAGGATTGGTCTTTTTATTTCAAGTTTTTTGTGCAAAATATATGTAGGTAGCCTAACATTGATCAATACCAAATATATCTCTTTAAGATCATGGCACTCAATCAAAGAACAAGTTACTATACCTCTTCACACCAAAATCATCACTGTGAAACCCTCAAGAATTTGAATCACTCTGCACTAAAATTGAAATCACTCTTGTAGAATACACATAACACAATTACTTAGGATCACTCTTGTAGGAAAAGGAAATAGTACTCCTAGAAGGAAATTGCATAAACAATTCAAATTCAATTGTAATGCTCCCTCCCACCCCCTTGGAGTTCCTAGGTAGATGGGAGGTGTTACTTTTAACTAACTCAACCTCCATGGTCTCATCATGAATATGGGGTTATAACAATCCTTCTTTCCCAAAGTTGGTAGAATTAACTGTGGTACACACTATCATGTCTAGCTCTTTGAGAAATTTTTAAAGATATAAATTTTATCTTGATACGATGCCCATATCAAAATTTATGCCCATTTAAAGTTTGATCATTTAATCCATGCCATGTAAGCAAGATCTTTCCATGTGGAATCCACGTGGTTCCTGCATGGTTCCACCACCTCACCAGGTGGTTCCATGTTATCCTTTATGCCAACATGGATGTGGCTAAGTCCATGTAACCCTTGCCACAATGAAAATCTTGTGGACCCCACGGAGTCCAACTCTCACATGTAAATTTGAAGTTTTACATTATATCCAACTCTTATATAATTCTGACATTCCCATGATTTCTTACATAACAATGTTTTGGATCCTCCTATTTCTGTAGACCCCCAAAATGCATACATTTATGTACATTTATGTAGTGCATTTGGTGCATCTGGTGCCCAAACTAATTGCATCATCCTGAATACCTCCACACATTCGGCCTTGCACTATTCACTCAAACTGGACCTTGCCCTAGATATCTGACTTTGATCACTCATGAGGGCCTCGTGAGGTCCACCCCACCTTGGATATCCAACTTCAACCACTCATACGGACCTCATGAGGTTTACCCAAGTTGGGCCCCACCCTAGATAGGCTTTGATTTAACTATTTTTTTGGATGCATCCAGGCTCATACGAATTTGGTTCTACCATGATATTTCACCTTGCCATTTCTCCTGGATGTTTAGATCCCCAGATCTATCCAGATCCCCTGAATCTAGCTAGATATAATGGTTATTCTGACCTTATTTAGACTCAGAATGATTTAAGGTTTTTTGTATGCATTTCAAGGAACTGGCTAAGGTTCTCTTAGAAGCCTAGCTTTTCCCAAAACATCCATATTCATAGGAATTAATCCAATCCAAATACTAACCAAAGTCATAATGCATTCACAAAGATGTAAATCCACCTATTAATAGGAACTATAATAAGCCCATACATTGCTAATAACACTTTATTGTTTCATGTATGACAACACCACATCTTCTATGGAATGAGTATTAAAACATCACCATCAAATTCCCTAATGCATCATTCATTTATTCATTATCAGTCTAGAAATAAAGAACACAATCTATTAATCACGTATAACAAGAATCCATGTTGATTCCTAGCATGCCATCTACAACACTTTAGCAACATAACTCCTTAATTCCTAGATAATAGAGAACTCCTAGAAAATTAGAGCACCCAAGCCATGGAATACACACACTATAATAGTTTAGCAAGGTTCATTAGACAATCACACACAATTATGTAAGTAGCTATGCAAATTAGGAATATATTAACAACTATAGGGGTCTACATGTCCCTCACACCATGAAAATAATAATACTAACCATCTCATTGCAATTACACAGGAATACATATTCCTTCATTAACAATGTTGATACAATCATTGTCCTATAAAAACCATATTTATCATTCAAGTGCAACAGGTATACACAGAGAATACAAGTAAGTAAACTATCTTATTATGTGAATGAATAGCAACTGAGAGACGGACTTCAACTCTCCTCCCAATCATAGGCCAACTACACTGCCATTATTTCATGTAGTTAACTACCCCTAAGCCAGATTCATAGCCCGAGGAGTGAAGTGCTCAAGGGAAATTCACACAAGTCTATTTAAAAAATAACATGGCAGTCCAAAGCACATAATCCCTCCACCTAACACCTAGGAGTCCAAAGAACATAATGTCTCCACCCAACAAACAATTTAGGGAATCCATAACACATAGTGCTCCAGCCAACAAACACTTCAATCTAGAGAACACAGTGCTCCACCCAAAAATCATTACCAGAATCCAAAGCATAGAATATCTCCACCTAATTCACCCTTCATGAATCTAGGGCCCATAGTGCCTCCACCTATTACTCCCATAGGAATCCAAAGCACACCATGTATCCATCTGATACACACCACGAGTATCTAGAGAACTCGGTCTCCACTTTTTAAACACCAAGATAAGACCTAGAGTACATAGCATCTCCACCTAATAAGAAGGAATCCAGAGTTCACCATGAATCCACCTTCTCAATACCACAACTTCACCTTCACTCCACACTCCTCAATGTACTCCCAAACATGCATTTATGCTGATATTTCTCCGCTACGTTCACATGCACTTTTTGTTCTTATGTAATCTCCTTTGCTATTGTGTTACCACCATGCTTGAATATGATATGTGCTCTCGCTTTCCTTCGCGTCGTATGTAGTTCACATATCTTCCCTTTTTTCCTTTGTCGTATGCGTCTCCTACTACACTCACTTTCCTTTTGCGTTTTGAATTTTGGTTGCGTGTTGACCAGAACCAAATCATCCCATGAGATAAGGATTAGCTCGTCCTTTTGCTCAGGCACCCATATGCCATTTTATTGCTTGTGCCAGCTTGTCTTCAATTCATCAGGGAGATGGGAGGAAATTTAATGCAACTTTTGAGTTTGGTCATTTCCCCAAGCAATTCTTGAGCAACTTTTCCTCTCAAGCTCTTAATCCATGTCATCTTCCTCAACTCAATCATTTTACATTTTTCACAATTAATTACAATTGCACATAAAAACATTTACATGAGGGGGAAATAAAAAAAGGGCTATTACAAACCCCACCCCCTTAGAGGAACATCGTCCTTTGTGTTCTATATAAATAACACAAAATTTCAATAACAAGATTTATATACATAACTTTTTTACATTTAAATTTTCTTACACAACAAACAAAAATGGTTACGATACCTTCATCTAATTAACCATTTTCCAAATGGCTACATCTAATGCAAAGTTCCTCCATTTCAATTTGACCTGCTCAATTACTTGATTCTGGAGTGCAATCTGCCTCCAATGCCTAGGCATGGCATCCACTAAGCTCAATGTTCCTTCCAAGAATTATTTGACCCATTGTTTGACGGTCTCCTCTCTCTCTCAATTAAGATGCTCTATCAATAATACATAGTCGCAATACAATTCCCTCATAAAAAGAGCATTTCTTTGTAGGAAAAAACACTAACATAATTTATATTATTAGATCTATGAACTTATGATGAATTGTCCAGATTAACTATGAAATTACAATATTTTACAATGCAATTTTTCCAAAAACAATTCTTCATGGGCGTTACCCTCAACCCTTGCTAAGGGGGGCTCCAAAAAATTGTCATCACCCCCCTAGACTCCCTAGTGACAATAGTAGGGGGAAATCCCCTATACACCCCCCATTAATAATCGAGGTTCAAATGTAGCTAGAAAACAAGACATTTGAATTAAGAAGATAATCAGGTTCCACAACCATCAGACTCTATGGAGACGAATATGCTTTGAATTTCAAGGAGTCATGGGTGCCTCTTATATATAAAACTACCAAAAGTGACTCAATATTCAATTGGGATGCCATCCTCTTTACTACATTGGAGGAGATTATCTACAAAATTAAGTATGTAATTTCATAGAAGCACCCTACATTCCATATGTATTCCTACTTACTGGATATTGTCTACTTGGTACATGCTTTCCTGGGTATGGACTAGAAATGGTAGCCAAGTGATCATCCTATTCATGTTTATTGTTAGAACCTTTGGGAACATAGGTATCACATCAATTAACCTAATATGTGTGAACATTTTATGTTTCTTTATATCAATTTCTATTACTTCCCTTATCACCATGCTTGTCAAAGAAGGATATGCAAGTAGTAAGCAAAATCAGACTCTAGTATGTGTTGGAGAAAGGAGCATACATCAAGATTTATGGGGCTACTAAAGCACCACACTTTTCCCAAAACTCATACCAAACAAGCTAGTTTAAGACGAAATTGCATATCACACTTTGATTCAAGGAGTTGAGGTAGCTCTAGCTCAAAATAAGAAACTATGTTGACCCCAAACTTCATTTCATTTAAATTCTTATCTAAGTTTCAACAATGCCAAAGAAGTATAGGTTGAAGAAAATATTCTAGCAACTTTCCATTTAGGTGAGGAGAGATTCCATAGAGATAATCATCTAGGCATCACCAACTAGCACTGCAGAAGTTACACATATAGATGATTACATCGTAGTGAGACCTGACAAAAAGAACTCTACAAGAGAGCAAAAAGTTATGATGAGATTATTTTTAGGATGAAAGGAAACTCTAAAATGAAGAAGGATAGATTGTAAAAGGAGAAGGTAGAGAAATAGGTTACATCTAATCGATAATTGTAAAATAGAGGATAGAGAAAGAAGTTGAAGCATTGAAATGTCAACAAGTATAAGACATTATAACCAAGGAAACATAGGAAGAAAAAAATAGGAAGTTGAAGTATGAGGATCGAATACCAAGAGGTAGAGAGAAATGGCAAGAGTAAAAACGTCTCAACACCTCCCTAGGATGACTGAGAGGCAAAATAAACTGAACAATATACCACTAACAATCAGATAATAGGGAGTTCATTGGAAAATATCTTTGAGTGAAAAGGCAGTGTACATGCCTATACACAATGACTAAGAAAGAAAATCAACTGAACAATATACAACTAACAATAAGATGATAGGGAGATCATTGGAAAATAATTTCTTTGAGTGAATATGTAGTGCACGCACTTATACATTGCCACATAAAAGATAATTGAAAAATGCAACTTGCCTAAAATTAGATAGGTGAGTGCCTACAGATCCACAGATCATATCTTCATTGAGTTAGAACAATGCCTACATTCGAAAGAATTTTTATAAGAATGACACCTTGAGTCACCAAAGAGGCTTTAAAAGAACATGTTGGGCATTTTAAAGATATCAATTTCAACAAATCATTTTTAAACACACTGAAAAAGGGAAATGGACCCCATGACCATGGACGCAACAAACTATGAGGTTTCATTGGAAAATCTATTATTTAGACAAGGTTTTTTTTTTAAACCATGGTGATGAGTAACTCGTTGGAGTAATCTTGGCGAGGCCCAAGGTCAAACCTAGTGATTTCCACTATAAGACCAAGAGTATATCTAATAACCCATAAGCTAGATATACTAGGAATTTATGACTTAGCAAGAGTTGAGAATTCATGAGGGTGAGGGAACCTACTCCTTGAGCCTTATCACAATGGGCCAAAGATGTCCCCCCATGGGATTTGAAACCAGGTGAAGGGGATAACATCCCATTTTACCAACCACTCAGTCACCCCACGAAGTATGGACAATTATCTCCTAGCATGAAGTTTGGACCATGTACTTCCAAGATAAAGTTCAAAGATGAATTTTAATTTTGGGAGTTTTGTATGGTTCTATAATGTTAGGGAAATGCAAAAATAGAGAAGCTCAAATGTTGCCATTGCCAATAGGAACTAAATATGTCCTAAAAAGTAGTTGCAACTTATAAACTATATATGTCCAAAAGAACTTGGTAACAAAGGGCTCTTAATTTTTGTAATTTTTGAGAACTATTTTTAAACAAAATTAATGAGGAGGGAAAATCTTAAGAATAGAAATTTATCTTTAAAGTGTAAAAATCTTGGCCAATCTTACTAGTCCTTAACATGTAAACTATGAAGTATTTGATGATGTTTTTGTATAAATATTAATATTTCTAAAAATTTTATATAGTTGTATAATTTTTTATGATTTTTAAGGCAAAATAAAATATCATTTTATCTTGTATAATTTGGATGAATCATTTTAAAAAGAAATGGAAATTAATGATTTTTATTAAGAAAAGTCATGGAAAATTAACCCATGGGTGTTGAGAAAGAGTATTTGGTGTTGTGTGATATGCTTCTTTTGAACTATTTTTTGTATTTGTGTCGTCATGTGATAATATCCATCTCTTAGTTAAAGTGTGTTGTTTGTTTTTATTTTTGGGGGAAGTATTTGTGTTGTCATGTGATAACATCCATCTCCTAGTTAATGAGTGTGTTTTTTTTTGGAAAGTCTGGGTAGATCAACTCAAAGGAATGTGCCAAACTAATAGAGCCTAATCCCCACTGTGTGAAGGAGAATTGACCCATGACCTCCCAATCAGCAAGGTACTTGGCAACAGAAGGTGGGCCAATTGAACTAACCCCTCTCCACTATCTCCTACTTAATATTACAAAATGATTAAATAAATAATAATAAATTGACATAAAACTATTTGTATAAATTTAAATTTATATTAACTTTAGTTAATGTTACCAAATGATTAAATAAATAATAATAAATTGACATAAATATAAATTTATATTAACTTTAAATCATTAAAATAATTAGATGTTTAAACTTCTTTTCTTTCAAATCTGTAAATATTTTATAAATTTAAAATTAAAATAAATCTACCATAATAACATTAATTTTTATTTATTTATTTATTAAATTTAAAATAAAATGAATCTAGGATAATAAAATAATTTATTTTATTTTTTACATAATTAATTAGGTTATTCAACCATTTCAAAAACATGTTATTTAGATTTCAAACTAATTACTGCTATATAATTTTTTTTTTTTTTATTGATTATGTTATTCAACCATTTCAAGAACATGTTACTTACTATTATTCATATAAGGAACTTATCAAGTAAGGTCGTATATATATATATATATATATATATATATATATATATATATATATATATATATATATATATATATATCAACGTGAATTGGTATCAATTCTGGTAGCTGCCATTAGAACACCAAGAGTACATCCAACAACTTGCAAGCAAATATACTAATTTCTTATGATTTTAGGAAGAGCGGAGACTCCAGCTAGTAGAGAGTCTAGAGTCTACTCCTTGAGCGGTACGCCATAACAAGACAATATACTCAATGTCATTTGAACTCTAACCTCGTGAGTCAGGGACTTACCAAGTAAGATCATAAATATATAAAAATGTTCTCTGTGTCAATTATTTCTTAAAAATTTTGAACTCTAACCTCGTGAGTCAGGAACTTACCAAGTAAGATCATGAATATATAAAAGTGTTCTCTGTGTCAATTATTTCTTAAAAATTTGAACCAATAAATATAAAATTTTTAAAAAAATTCTCATCCAAAAACATAATTAAAAAATATTAAAAAAATAGAATTTTCGACCAAAAAAAATCTCATCCAAAAACATAATTAGCATCTCTCTAAAACTAATATAGACATTGAAGACATTTGGATTTCGGTCCAAATAAATCCATTCACAGAACTGAACAAAGACGTTGAACAATCCTAATTCGGTCCAAATAAATCCAAATCCATTCACAAAACTGAACAAAGACGTTGAACAGTCTTAATAAATAAAGACATACAGGGTGAATGCTCAATAGCATTGATTCCAAATGAACTTTAGTGCCTTGTTTAAGTTTTTATATTCCTTTTAAAATTGTTATCTTGCTTTTCAGAATTAATTTTTAATTTTAATTTTCTTTATATTATAATATTTAATACATTTTAAATTAATATAATTATATAAATTAAATGTTTTTATATATTTTTTTCAAATTATTATTTTGTTTTTAATAAAAAAAAAAATTTTATATTATAATATTTAATACATTATAAATTAATATAATTATATAAATTAAATAACTAATAAGTATTCATAGAAAATCTGTAATTATTAAATTTAAAAAAAATCATAACAATTAACTAAATTATAATTTTTTTTAATTATTAATAACTAAAAAAAAGTTAAACATATGTATTTAAATAATAACTAAAAAAGTTAAACATATATATTTTAAAAACATAAACAAGTTTCTTAATTATGGAGAATTACCCCATTTTATTATGGAGAATTTTCATTTATAAAAAGGTTTTGTTACTAAATCATAGGCCAATAAGCTTTGTTACTAAATCATGGCCAATATCATGACATGCCCAAAAAATCAAAAAATCATAAGTCACTTTATGACACTTATATATATCAATTGAATTAAAAAGACAAAAGATAGTAAAAAGACAAAAGATAGTAATTAGTAATTATTTTGAAGATAAGTTTTAACATTTAATTTTTCATTTGATTTGTAAATATTCTAGAATATTCTATAGAGGTTAAATCCCTACTATCCATTTAATAATTATTGATAATTAAATTAAAATTCTGAAAGCTCTATTCCAAAGTAAATACGTCTATCAGTGTAAACATATTACAAAAAAAATCTAATAATTATTAATAATTAAATTAAAATTCTGGTAACTCTATTCCAAAGTAAATACGTAAACATATTACAAAAAAATTCAGAGAGTTTTGTACACAACTCACCCACCTCACTCTACTCAGATGCAAAGTTATAGAATCATAAACCTTAAGACATTCCCAAATACAATTGTAAATAAATAAGGCAAAGAGAATGAATCTACATTGGTAACAATCAGATAATAATATCACCTGTTTGTATGACAAGAGTAATTCTGTTCTACATATGCTATTTTGAGTCATGCTTCATGTAGACCCTAGCCTGGGCCAATTTATTTCATTAGAATAGGTAAACAACATAGGGAAAAAGATTCTTCATGTAGACCCTAGCCTGGGCCAACTTATTTCATTAGAATAGGTAGACAACACAGGAAAAAAGTGAGGAAACATGTCCAACATGTTTCATAAATGAAACTGGTAATGAAGAATAGTGGTAATGAAGAATAGAATTAAATAATGACCTCACTGATGAACTTCATCAATAGAAAGAACAATGAATACATAGCCATAAAGGGCCAATAAGTAGAAGTAGAAATCTCTCTGCCAACCTCTTTCTCTCTCCCTTTGAATTCCTTCTCCTGTTTGTTCTTCTCATTAGGGTATTATTTAGGGTAACAATAATACCAGTGGGAGACTACAATAATACCAGTGGAATATCTCCCAGAGCTCAGGTTATAGTTCAATCTCTACTACCTCAGACCAAAGTGATGTAAATGGTAGCCAGCATATGGTTGCAAAGATTGGCCTTCCATTATTCTATAATGCGTTCATTTTCTAATATCACAATGCCTGTCCTTCTACAACCCTCATGGAAGGTCTACTGTGGCCAGTTATTGCAAGTCTACAACCCACTGATCTCACCTTCCTTGCACTTACCCACTTCAATGTCGATGTTCCCCTTCCTTGATGCTATTACTCTACAGCAGTTTCGTCGAGGTGCCTGCAAGTATCAGACAGCGACCCTCAGTAAGCTTCTCAAAACATAACAAGAATTGGTTGCAACATTCAATAGAGGATTGCAGTGTTTAATTCTCGAAAGAACATTAACTGCTACAAATTCTTGTGGACATTTATGTGACAGATCGGATTAAGGTCCATTTCTAAAAAACCTAGGAAAAGAAATGAAAACAGAATAAAATCTTCAAAAAAAAAGAAGAGTTTTATGTCAATATAATGTAGAAGAGAAATCCCTTGCCTGTCGTATTGAAACTGTCTGAGGCTTCTTGAAAACCCTGATCCGTTCTATTGTCTCAGGTGAAGCCATTCTCCATCTGCATTCTGGGGGTTTAACCTCGTCTCGAACATAATTGCTTAAAGTAATTTTCGTAGAATTGTCATATTTAATATTCTTCATGTAAAAAACGAAGGGTTTCTGGCATGGATGCCTGGTGACAGGCCTGGTATTGAAAGCATAGGCGGTGAAATCAGCTCTTCTATACCAATTCAAGAAAGTTCTTGAGGGCATTTCAAGCTCTCTAGGAGAGAAGATGCCCCGAAAAATCTGTACAGCATAGCCCCATGACACCGTAAAAGACCATTCTCTTTTCTCATCATAGCAAATGGATTGCTGCAGTGTTCCTGCCGAATCTACCTTTACAGCCTTGAAGAGATGTTGCAGAGCTTCTACTCTTGTGCGGCTCGGAAAGATGGGTTCCGCAATATCTAGATGGTGAAGAGATACCAATGGCGTGATAGGATGTGCAGTAAGCAATCCAAAGAGGTTACCGTATATATCAAACTGCGAATATAGGACCAACAAAAAATTCATAGATCAGAACACTAATCCCTAAAAACAAACGGATTTTAAGCACTAAGATTAAATTACTCCAGAATTGATTACTATAACAGCTTGATTTGATTCAATATTAAGGAATGACAGGGAATCCATAACTAGAAAATAAAAACTCCCTTAGACATCCTGTAAAGAATCCGTATATAGCATATGTAATAGACTAATGGATCAACACATAGGACGAAGCAATCTCTCCCACACACTCATCAATCCTAAGCAGCTGCCTGCTAAACAGTGAATGCCCAAATGATGTCAAGGAAGGTCATGATCTACAAGGATCTACATATACTGCTAAATAGAGTATGCCTGAATGATGTTCAGCAAAGTCCTGAAAAGTCTTTTAGTCTCTTTTTTTTCCTCTCTTTCTTTTCTTTCAAGGCTTTTTCTTTCTCTCTTTTCTTTCCAGGCCTTAAAAGCCGGAAATCTAAGGGATACTCTTCATGGATGACATATTTAGCAAAATTGTTGGCATAGACTAATGCTTCTCAGCCAAGGGATTTGAACCAGGCAACCTACTGGCAGATAACTAGCAAAATGCCCAACAGCATTGGCCAAAGTCTTGCAGCAAAATGCCCAACAGCATTGGCCAAAGCCTTGCACGTAAATCCAAGGGGTACTCTTCATGGATGGAAAATCCAGCAAACTTGTTGGCGTACGCCGTAGACTAGTTCATCTCACCCAAGGGATTTGAACAAGGCAAACTACTGACAGAGAACTAGCCAAAATGCTCAACAGTATTTGCCACAACTGGTTGAGTTAACCTGAACTAGCTCCTTGGCTTGGTTGAGTTAACCTGAACTAGCTCCTTGGCTAGGTCCTTAAGGGTCTTACCCGAGGAAGAACATGTATATAACTACAAAATTGAAAAGGGCATAACTTACTTGGTGAAAACCAGGCTCCTTGGTCAATGGTATACCCAGCTCCGCCATGCAAGCTTGTATTCTGTCATCACTTGCAAACAAGCCCGGATACCTCTGAATGCAACCATCCTGCATTGATTCCAATGCTTTGGCCAATGGATAGCTGATGGCAAACCCACCACCTCCATAAGCCATATTATATGAAAAATATATATTCTGCAGGTGACTTTCAGACAGGCTGCCAATGTAGTACATCTGTCTGTGATCATACTTTGACAGAACAGTCACCAAATTGTCAAGCACAAACACTGTGTCATCATCTCCCATGACAAACCAGTGAACATCAGGAAGGCCCAATCTGAAAGTTTCCGAGATAATCCTAGATATCCGAAGCGCCGAACGATGGCCCTGCTTGTTGGTATACTTTAAATGAGTTGTATTACTCGAAATTCTGAGAGGGGGCAAAGCCAGATCCGCCTTGTTATTAAGCCTAACTTTTTCATCTAGCCATACAAAACCCCTTGTTTCCTTGGGCCTCCACCATAGCTTTGTGTACTCCTTTCGCCTATCCCATAAGCTAGCAGAAGCAGCTATTCCAAACACTATATGCTTCAAATCAGTTTCAGTATTCCTATCTGAAACAATAGCATTAGGAACCACCACTGCCTTCTTGATAGTGTTGTTTGAATGTTTGAGACTGTTGTTTGAGACCTTGATGGAGGCATTCAGCAGTGCCATGGGGTGGGACTCTGCCTGTGTACAGTTCATTCTGCAATCTAGGGAATGCGAACAAGAATAGCTGCTTAGCAGAAGGTTGACAGAATACATCACGTAGGTGATACAGATCAATGCTATGAGTGAGGCCATCAGTTTCCTGATCCTGGATCCAATGCCTGAGTTTTTAGAGCCAACAGCCATCTGTTCCCATGCAAGTTTTTCAAGGTCTTTCTGATCTTTCCTAGTGATTGCCATCTTCATCCTCTGATTGTTGTGCCAAGGATTTTCTCTGTCACATTTGAACAAATTCTATTAAAATTGAAAAGAAACAAAAAAGAGCAACCAGACATTCTTACACACAAACAAACCAACAAAAATTAAGTCCATTCTTTCCCTGAATGCAATATACAATACACCATGAGCTGAAAACTGTGAAGGGTCATAAAAGATCAAATCTTAGGACACATTGAATTGAAAACTGTAAAGGTTCCGGAAGATCAAATCTTGGACATATTGAATTTAGAAAATTTATAATCTAGGCACAAACAAACAATCTGGTATGTACTGAAGAGACCAGTCTTGTCATACTACAAATTATACTGTTTCCCTGAATGCAATATTCAATGCACCACGAGCGGAAAACTGTAAGGGGTCCTAAAAGAACAAATCTTAGACACATTGAATTGAAAACTGTAGAGGATCCTGAAAGATCAAATCTTGGACACATTCAATATCCCACAGAAATGTTTTGGAAGAAAATTTATAATCTTGGCACAAACAAACAATCTGAATGTACTGAAGAGACCAGTCTTGTCATACTAGAGATTATACTCCTTTCCCTGAATGCAATATTCAATGCACCATGAGCTGAAAACTGTGAAGGGTCCTAAAAGATCAAATCTTAGACACATTGAATTGAAAACTGTAAAGGGTCCTGAAATATCAAATCTCAGACACGCTGAATTTCCGACAGAGAGATTTTGGAAGAAAATTTATAATCTGGGCACAAACAAACAATCTAACATGAACCGAGAACCGAGAGAGACCAATCTTGTCATACTAGAATTTATACTCCCCCGCCTGGCTGCTGTGTGCTGCAGATGTTAGATTTCCTTTGATGGGCAGCGTTCCTTTGGGGCATGGAATAGAATTGCTGAACTGAAACCCTTGAGCTTGATATTGTCTCTGCTCAGGACTTGCTACCCCATCCCACGCCACACCAAAATAAACACAGATATGGCAAAAATAAAGAGATGCAAGTAGCTGACAGCTGTTGTATTGGCAGAGCCAGACAATCCTAGGTATCCAAAAGCTCTGAATTTGCGGAAACCATAGATGGCACAGGGTCCTAAGCAAAGGCACATGTCCACAATTCGCCCGCCTTCAATAAGAACAAAAGTTCACAGTGTCCAGTTTCTGCCGGGTCATCTTCCAGATGGCAGCTTGTTCATACTGATGTGGATTCTAGTGCAATTATTTTCCTATAAACAAGATTCTGACCATGCACGTCAAGTGTTTGGATTGGGATTGAAGAGCACGATTAGCTGGACGCGCTGTGATGAAAGTAATTCTTAGTGAAACCTTGCTGGCAGTTATTCACAGGTGTTTTTTAATTTTTATTTAGTAATGGATTTGATTAACTCTTTTGGTTTAGATTTTTGGGCAGTTATAAATAACCTCTTGACTGATTTTTGGACGAACCATCATCTAACCATTTGATTCGGTTAACATCAACTTTTAATATCGTTGGATTTATATTTGATAGAGTAACTGTTTTTTCTCCAAAAATCATGGAAATTTTGGTAAAATTTGGCATAGATTTTTGTAAATACAAATTAGAATTGTCAAATTTCAAAGTTTTGAGTACTCTAGAAGTTTTTGATGGTGTTGAATTTATTTCCACTAGAAAAAATATGATTCAACTAGCCCAAAGTTTTTTGAATCTTTTTACCTAGATTCCAACTACTTTTGACTCTCTAGGCAGTTCCTCTGCCGGGCTATACACGTCTTTTATATTTATAAGATTTCTAACTCTGAAATTCTAAAGAATGCACTTTACTTTTATTTATTTTAAATTTTATAAATTAATCCTATATCATAAATAATTTAAAATTTTATTTTTATTTTTAAAATATTAATTTAAATATGGTTATAAAATTATTATTCTTTTCAAAAATTTAATTTCAATTTTATTTTTGAAATATTACTAGCTTACATCCATCTTAATTCCAAATTTACCAAACTAGAGACATCAAATCTTTTTTCCCTCTAAAAGTGGTTTGTATCTCAAGAGATTTGATGCCTTTCCGGACTTGATAGATTAGGAATTAAGATGGATCCATGCTGGTTTAAATATTAATAAATGATAATGATAATTATTAATTTTCTTTTTATATATATTTTAATTGTATTTTATTTTTATTTTTATATAATTTTACCACGTCAAAATGTTTATATAGCATAACATCATATCACATAACATAATCTTACAACGTTTCCATACTAATTGGAAAACACTTCTTTATACAAATATGGATATAATACAAAATTTTTTATAAAATTAAATTTTTTATAATAATAATAATAATGTGGGATAAAAAGAAGTTCATCTTTGAAACTTTAGTCACTCCTGTTATCTTATATGGCTATGAGGTTTGGGGTTGCAGCCTCTCCAGAGAATCATGGAGAAAGATTGAGCAAATCCAGAAGCGTTTTATGTAGAAATTTTGAATAATATAACACTTATTCACAGAGATTATCCTGATTATACATTATTTGCAGAATGCATGCATAATACATAACCTCCTCTACCATTGATCATCAATTTGCGGAATTAAAAAAACAATCGCATGCGCACATTGAAACATCAATCACACATATCAACACAGTATGTAATGGGAAAAGCATACAGCTAAAAACCCCCAACTATCTGTATATTATAATGATAGAGAACATGTAACAATACATAGTACAATACTCCTCACAAGTACTCAGTACTATCTCCTCATGCTACACACAAACTAGCTCAGATCTGAACAAGTCACGGATTCAAATCTCCTCCACTGTTTGTCTGCCTCTACTGCGCAATCCAAGTTGAGAATAGATCAGATCCAAGTTCGAATTCCCTTGGTTTGTACTGCACAATCCTCATTGGCAATCTCAATCAATGATTGTGCAAATCTCATGCACAGCTATAGTCACAACTGATAGTAGTCTCACCCTTTCACCCACCTCTAACACTTGTCTCCACTGAACTGTCCATGCACTGAGTTAACTGATGTATTCTTTAGTTGATTTATGAGTTAATAATTAGTGAATTAATTAATAATTAATTCACATCACTCATTACTAGTGTATTTGGCAGTTAGACTAAATACAACTAGTTCAACTAAGTCAAACTGAACACAACTCCATCAACTCCTCAATCAACTCCACCAAACTCAATCACTTGAGTTCTAACTGAAGTCTATCATGCAATAGCTCAACTAACCCATAGGAAAAGCGTATTTCCTTCTGGCAATTGCATGTGCCACATCCGTAGCTCGAACTGAAGTGCTGCAAGAGGATAAGATAATGTTTGTAGTCCAAATATTATTAAGAGCTAATAATATTCGACTGTTCTATTTTTAGACTGGCAATCTAAAAATAGACTCCACCCATATGTCTAAAAATAGAGGTCCATCTATTTTTACCAACATGACCAATCATCCATAAATAGCATCCTGCAACTCATAGACCATGATCCATATGTCTAAAAATAGACTTTGCGCCAAAAATAGCCTGCGGGCCCACTTAGTGAATGCGACTTCTTTTCACTAAGCTCCATCATCTTGTTGCATTTTCAACACTCCCTCTCAACAAGATATGGATTATCTGCAACCCCTATCCTACCTCTGTGGTATTCGAATTTTCTCTTAGTGAGCGCCTTCGTCAAGATATCAGCATCCTGATCCTCCGTGGGAATGTATGAAAGTAACATGATTCTCCGCTGAACACAATCTCTGATATGATGGTACCTGATGTCGATGTGCTTGGATCTATCATGAAATACTGGATTAGCCGAGAGTTTAATGCAACTCTGGTTATCAAAATAAATCACAGTAGGCTCCAAGTGTGACCTGAACAACCCGACCAGGATCTTCCTCATCCATATAGCTTCGCATGCAGCCAAACTTGCTACCATATACTCGGCCTCTGCTGAACTGAGTGCCACGGATCTCTGCTTCCTACTGTACCAAGAAACTGTTGTCGACCCGATACTGAAGATCCCTCCAAATGTGCTCTTTCTGTCCGTTGGGCTCCCTGCCCAATCTGCATCCGTGAAGCCACATAGCTTCACCTCATCCTCCTGTCTGTACCACAATCCATATCCCGATGTGCCTATGAGATAACGTAATACATGCTTGCTTGTCTTCCAGAAGAGCTTGGTTGGCTTAACCATAGCTTTTGAAAGCTGGTTAACAGCATAGCATATATTGGGTCGTGTATTGACCAGATACATAAGCGACCCCACCAACTGTCGATAAACAGTGGCATCCACTACCTCCGCTGAAGTAGCATCCTCCTTCCTCCAACCTCCAAGAAGAGGAGTATCAACAAGCTTGCAACCATGCATGTTGAACTTCTCCAGTATCTCCCGTGCATACTTACCCTGAGAAACAAATAGTCCATCACTGCGCTACCAAATTTCCAATCCCAGGAAATAATGAAGGAGGCCCAAGTCCTTCATCTCAAACTCTCTAGCAAGATCCTCCTTGCATGAAAGTATCAATAGCTCATCTCCCGTCAAAATCAAATCATCTACATAAAGTACAATGATCAACAACTTACCCTCCACCACAATCTGGTATAGGTTAGGATCCGCCTCACTCTTGGAGAATCCAAGTCCGGTGAAATAACTGTCTATCAGTGTGTACCAAGCACGAGGTGCTTGTTTCAACCCATACAGCGCTCTCTTGAGCCTGCACACATGTGACTCACTGTTGAAGATCTCAAAACCTTCGGGCTGCTCTATGTACACCTCCTCCTCAATGACTCCGTTGAGGAACGCAGTCTTCACAACCATCTGATGGATGTGCCACCCCATCTGCGCTGAGAGAGCAAGAATCGTCTGTATGGAAGAATACCTTGCGATAGGTGCAAAGGTATCCTCATAATCGATCCCCTCTATCTGTGAGAAGCCTCGGGCAACAAATCTTGCCTTGTACTTCTCCACGCTCCCATCAGTTGCCTGCTTCACTTTATAGATCCATCTCGAACCCACCACTGATTTCCCCTCTGGTCTTGGGATAATCTCCCATGCACTGTTTCCAACAATTGAATCATACTCTTCCACCATGGCATCTACCCGTGCGGGATCCTCCACAGCTTCCTCAAAAGAGGATGGCTCAGTCACGACACATTTGCTCACAAGAGCCATGTATCCAGTGTACCGATCAGGTGACTGTCTCTGTTTGCGTTGTGTTGTAGGTGGTCCTACAACCTTCTCTGCATCTTGAGCCAGTCGTTTAGCTTCTGTAGAGCGCTTTTGCCCTTTGATGGTTAGCGTTGCATGAGTGGTCTCTTCCACTCCATGAACTTCATCTTGTGGCTGATCCACATCCTGAAGCTCATCCTTAGGAACTAATAGCTCCTCATATGCATGCAAGTGTGGCTCCCTCTCAAGCGAACACTTCATGGCTTTCTCCTCCTGAAATTTGATATCCTGTCGCACAACAGTCTTGCGACTATCTGGCAAATACACACGATAGTTGTGGGGCGTATCAGTGTACCCCACAAATATCCCAACCTCTGCGGTCGGCTCCAGCTTCTTCCTAGCATCCTTCGTCACATGCATGTAAACAGGAGAACCAAAAATCCTTAAATGGGAAATATCAGGTCTCTTACCAGAATAAGCCTCCTCAGGTGTACTCATGCCAAGTATCTTGTGAGGACAACGGTTCTGCACATATACTGTAGTATTGCATGCCTCCGCCCACAAGTGAAGGGGTAGGCCCTGATCATGCAACATCGCCCGTGCAGCACCCACGATCGTTCTGTTCTTCCGCTCAACAACCCCGTTCTGCTGTGGGTTATGGGGAGCTATGAGCTCTCTTCGAATCCCTTCTGCGCTACAGAAGTCCTTGAACTCGCCAGAGATGAATTCACCACCATTGTCGCTCCTAAGAACCTTCACCTTCTTCCCCGATTCCTTCTCGACCAGTGCTTTGAACTCACAGAACTTTGAGTATGCCTCGCTCTTCTTCTGCATGAAGAAGATCTAGCACTTTCAAGAGAAATTATCAACAAAGATCACATAGTACTTGTGCTTTGCTGTCGAAGCTACTGAGAAAGGTCCACACACATCTGTGTGAATTCTCTCAAGGATCATCGTGGCGCGACTATCCTTCTCGTGAAAGGTGGCTTTCACAAATTTTCCCAAAGTACACCCCTTGCACTGATCTGACTACGCAAGAGTGCCTTTAGGAAGCCCAATAGAAATCTGCTGCAGTATCTTCAAGGCTCCATGGTGAAGGTGGCCCAACCTCTGGTGCCACAGCTCGCCATCATCCCGGCTCACCAATCCTTCTACCTTGCATGCCATTGCTGCGCAGCCATCTACATGCAATTGATAAAGGTTCTTGACTCGAACCCCTATCTTCCGGGTTTCTCCAGTTTTCTTACTGCGAAGGAAAGCCTTTCCCTCGCTGAAGACAACATCATATCCCTTGTCTTCTAACATCGCCACAGAGAAAAGATTCTTCTTCAATCCTGGAACATGCATCACTTCCTTCAATACAAAGGGTTTACCAGAATCCCTCTCAAAGGAAATGGTACTGATACCGGTCGCACTGTATCTACCATCATCGCCCATCTCGATGTGCACTCCAAGATCTTTCTCATCCAGATCAGAAAAAAAATCTCGATCTCCTGTCATGTGAAAAGACGCACCACTGTCTAAAAACCATACCGATCCCATCACACTTGATACCAAGCATGCGATCAATGAAAAATCTAGCTCAAACTGCGAGGCTAAGGCCTCTCCCGCCGCAGATCCAGCAACTTGCTTATTTTTCTTCTTCTGCGGACAATTTGGGCATAATGTCCGTGCTGGTGACAGTGAAAGCACTTCACCTTGGCCAAGTCCTGCTTCTTGCTTTTCGCACCGGAATGAAAAGCTCTCTTGTTCTTCCCCTTCTTTTCTTTGGCAGCCAAAGCGCAATTTTCTTCATCAGATGCCTTTGATGAAGATCCGTCCCTAGTATTCCGCTTGATCTCCTCTTGCACAAGATTAGACCAAAGTCTCTCCCATCTTGGCAATTTCTCCCGACCATTGACAGAGTCCTGATAGGAATGCCAACTCTTTGGAAGACCAAGGAGAGCCAAGCTCACCAAGTCCTCATCATCGACAGTCACCCCCACACTTCCCGGCTCATCCCAGCATTGGGTGAACTTCGTGAGATACTTGGGCATACTGTCTCCTTTCTCACACTTAATGTTTCTGAGTTTATCATTGAGCGCCAACTTCCTCTGGTCGCTCCTGCTTTGGAATAAATCTGTCAACGCTTTCCACATCAAGTATGGAGAAGCCTTTCCATGCAGGCTGGATACAATGTGATCCTTCACGCCCTCCAACAGAATCCTTCGACACTTTGATGTCTTCTTTTGCCAAGCCTCAAGTTGAGCAGCATCAGTAGGCTTCGGGACCTCAGCCTCTATGAACTCCTTCAACCCATTGTCATCTAACACCGCCTCCATCCTGTCTTTCCATGCAATATAATTCGAGATGCCTTCAAGGGCATAGTCCAATCGCAATCCGTTGAAAGACATTTCAACTTCGACACCAAGAAAACACTGCTGCAAATTCGAATTCCACCAACTCAAAACTCAACCGTTTCTGATCTAAAATTCGTGAGAACAAAGTATTTCTCGTACAGAGATTGACTGTATGGGCATTTACCAGATATCTCACCTTCCAAAAGAATGATGAATCCAGAGGCTACCTGGCTCGATTACAGACTCTGCCTGAAGAAATAAAATGTAATCACTTTCTGAATAATAGATCTGATGATCAACTTCTCTTTGATACCATGTAGAAATTGAATAATATAACACTTATTCACAGAGATTATCCTGATTATACACTATTTGCAGAATGCATGCATAATACATAACCTCCTCTACCATTGATCATCAATTTGCGGAATTAAAAAACAATTGCATGCGCACATTGAAACTTTAATCATACATATCAACACAATATGTAATGGGGAAAGCATACAACTGAAAACCCCCAACTATCTGTATATTATAATGATAGAGAACATGTAACAATACATAGTACAATACTCCTCACAAGTACTCAGTACTATCTCCTCATGCTACACACAAACTAGCTCAGAGCTGAACAAGTCACGGGTTCAAATCTCCTCCACTGTTTGCCTGCCTCTACTGCGTAATCCAAGTAGGGAATAGATTAGATCCAAGTTCGAATTCCCTTGGTTTGTACTGCGCAATCCTCATTGGCAATCTCAATCAATGATTGTGCAAATCTCATGCACAGCTATAGTCACAACTGATAGTAGTCTCACCCTTTCACCCACCTCTAACACTTTCCTCCACTGAACTGTCCATGCACTGAGTTAACTGATGTATTCTTTAGTTGATTTATGAGTTAATAATTAGTGAATTAATTAATAATTAATTCACATCACTCATCACTAGTGTATTTGGCAGTTAAACTAAATACAACTAGTTCAACTAAGTCAAATTGAACACAACTCCATCAACTCCTCAATCAACTCCACCAAACTCAATCACTTGAGTTCTAACTGAAGTCTATCATGCAATAGCTCAACTAACCTATAGGAAAAGTGTATTTCCTTCTAGCAGTTGCATGTGCCACATCCGTAGCTCGAACTGAAGTGCTGCAAGAGGATAAGATAATGTTTATAGTCCAAATATTATTAAGAGCTAATAATATTCGACTATTCTATTTTTAGACTGGCAGTCTAAAAATAGACTCCGCCCATATGTCTAAAAATAGAGGTCCATCTATTTTTACCAACATGACCAATCATCCATAAATAGCATCCTGCAACTCATAGACCATGATCCATATGTCTAAAAATAGACATAGTCTAAAAATAGACTTTGCGCCAAAAATAGCCTGCGGGCCCACTTAGTGAAGGCGACTTCTTTTCACTAAGCTCCATCATCTTGTTGCATTTTCAACATTTTATAACTTATAACCTGAAAATTAAAAATAATACACCTTATCCTATTCTCCTTATAGAAGCAGGTTTTTCCCCTATTGAGAGCCTAGCTATGATTATGTTTCTCTTGTACAAGCACAAACTCAATAACATAGACGATCATAGACTTCCTAAGCTAGCTTTAAATTCCAGCCAAAACCACCTAAGGCTCAATCGGGGGTGGCATAAAGACACAAGGGTCTGATTAAACTATTGGGAGATCAACAAGAATGATGCATTGCAGAACATTAATAACATTAAAGATATTGTTACTTCTAAGTTCAAAGAAAAAATGTGGTGTGAGAAAGATTTAGCGGCTAAAAGAAAATTAAGTTATTATAAGAAGGTCATCAACCCCACCCTAGAAGATCAAAAGTATCTCTCTATTTTAACTAGCTCAAAGAAGAAAATTAATATAGCAAAGATTAGAACGAATTCTCATGAGCTCCATAGTGAAACAGGTCGTTGGGCAGTTCCTAAAACACCATGGATGGAAAGGATCTGCCATATATGTAAGAATAGGAACATCGAGGATGAAAACCACTTCCTCTTAGAGTGCCCCGTGTACAACCGCATTAGATCTCAGTTTCACAATCTTTGTTAGAATACTGACCTTCCTAGCCTTTTACAATGTCAAAATTATAGTGAGCTAGGGAGGTTTCTCTCCAAGGTTTTTGAGCATAGGAATAAAATCTTAAATCAAAATAAATAATTTGTTTCTTTAGGTCCGATAGACCAATGTTTGGTCTAAGCAGACGTTAATCACCACCACCATCATCATCATCATCAATAATAATAATAATATA
This sequence comes from Pinus tabuliformis, assembly GCA_031772625.1. Taxonomy (NCBI): domain Eukaryota; kingdom Viridiplantae; phylum Streptophyta; class Pinopsida; order Pinales; family Pinaceae; genus Pinus; species Pinus tabuliformis. Next base: position 279,798,896 of record CM062810.1, on the reverse strand, counting down.
AGTTTACATAATTCAAAATTATGGTTAGGTTAAGAACCATCCATTTTATGAATTGAGATATTTATAATATAAGAGTAAAGTTAAGTGAATTAATTTTCCCTTTATTTATTTGAAAGTATTTTCTATTAATTATTTTATCTTTGGAGGAGTTTACATCTTAAATGGTAAAACTATTTGTTATCTGGAATCAAAGTCGGTTATATATATATATATATATATATATAGGAATATATAGAGGGTTAAGTTAAATACAATATATGTGTTTATTTATTTATTACATAATTGTTTTGTTTTGTTTTTTGTTTTTTTTTCGAAGGTGGCAAAACCTATCAAACTCAGGTGTCAAACCAACAGTGAGGACAACCATCTCTGACTGCTATCCGCGAATGTCGGTTTGACTCATCACCGTTATCAAGGAAAACCACGCCACCTGTAATAACCCTCTGGTGGTCCCTAAGGGAGCAGGCTTTCACTCCTGCCAGATGCCTCTGGGTCTTGGGCCATTGACCTGTTTCCTTACGTCTGAGGAAGACGAGCTCTTAGCCAAGCAAAAGCAGTTTTACGGAATAATTAATAGATGAAATGAATTTCTTTTAATGATTTTTTTTAGTTAATTTTGTGTAGATTTTAATAAAAAAATTTATAATTATTTAATTTACAAATTCTACATCTTAAACCACTTAAACTTGAGTTTTTAAAATTCTACATCTTAAACTACTTAAACTTGAGTTTTTAAATTTTTGTTTTTTTTTAATATTAATCAAGAAAAAATACTAAAAAAAATATTTTAATTATAAATTAAATTACACCTATATATTTAATCAATTAATTAATTATAATTGTAACGAAGAGATTTTATGTTAATAAAACTGCAACAAAGTTTGGGAAGTAACAGTATCCAAATCACTATTTACTCACATATAATATGGGGCCAATCCATATGTTGAATGGAAGAATAATATAAATATATAATTTAAGATTGAAGTTACCTGTTTTATTTTCACTCTTTTCTTATTTGAAAATGGATTAAGTTAATGCATTTGTTTATAATGAATGCAATTACTTATTTATTATTTAGATGCATTATTTATTTTAAAAATATATTTTAGAAAAAATAATATTTTTTTAATTACAATTGAAAAATGATAGTAATAAAATTGTAAAATAATTTTGAAAAGAATTATATTTTATTTTATTAACATACATATAGAGTTAATTTTTGAAGTAGTTGTTTTTAGTGTTATTTTTTGGAATTTTCGGTTTCGAAATCCAGCCTAAAAAATTGAGGTGAAATTTTGATTTGTGTTATTTAAACTGGTTTTTTGATTCTATATATGGATTCAACACCTTGAAAACCCTTTAGGGCACTTTGATTGCACAGGGGTTACTATCAAGCTTGTGATTTCAATAAATTCTTGCCAGATTTTAAAGAAATTAAACTGGAAAAACCCACCAAAAAAATTTCCAAAAAATCTCACTAAAAACAACTCGATTTTTAATTAAAAAAAATATAAATCTATAATGTAGAATTGAATTTACATTTTTTCGCTCTCTTCGTTTCATTTGAAAGCAAATAAAGTTAAATGCATTTACTTATAATAAATAAGTTCATTCAGTTATTTACTTATAATAAATAAGTTCGTTCATTTATTTATTAATTAAGTGGTTGTGTCATTTATTTAATTATAAAAATTGTTTTAAAAAATTAATTTATTTTTTCTTATATTGTAGGATTAAGTGCATTTACTTATAATAGATGCATTCCCTTATTTATTTATTACATAGTTACGTTATTCGATTATAAAAAGATATTTATAAAAAATAAAATTTCCTTTAAAATTGTAACTAGGAGATTTAATTGCAATGAAGTTCGATAGGGAATTTTATTCAAGTCACTATCTAAACATACAAGAGCGAGCCATCCTCCTATAGGAACGAGCCATCTTATATGTTAAACGGGAGAATGATGGGGAAGTCACATGCTTTTTATTTATTTGAAAATTGAATAAGTTAAAATGTATTTTTCTTAATAATAATAATTTATTTTTAAAATTATAATTAAATTATTATTTACTAATATATAATATGAAATTAACATATTTTTAAAATTATAATTAAATTATTATTTATTAATATATAATATGAAATTAACATATATGTAAAAAAATATAAATTTATTATATATAATTAAAATTATATGATTTTTTTTTTCATTTATTAGAATAATTTTATATAATTAAATTTACAACCCAGTTCATAAATGAATGATATCCTAGTCACTATTTACTAGCATATAACATGATGGGCCAACCCATATGTTTGAATAGAACATTGATATGATAGGATTGAAGTTACATGATTTGGTTTTCCTTTTTTTTTTCTAAATAGATGTATTTGATCTAATAGGGTTGAGGTCGCATGATTTCGTTTTCTTTTATTTTTTTGAAAATAGATGTATTAGTGTAGTTGAAATTTTTAAGGTTTTGATATTTTATTTGAGTATATTTTTTTAATTATTTTGTTTTAAATTTAACAAATATTTGTTAAAATTATTAGTATAGATTTTTTTAAGCACAATTTATTATAAGTTAAGAGGATCAAATTTCTTTCCATGCAATTTTTTTTAGATTGGAAAATACTATGTATTTTTTCATTATTTAAATTGTATTTTTGAATGCTATATGGGGTATACATAGTTGACATTAAAATATTTCACATAACATGTGTATCTTGACATTTCATAACCACACATTAAAATGGTTTTTTTTGTTATTAATACACTTTTAAGTATACATCAATTGTTAAAATAATTTATTGACAACCTACATTGAATATTTTATTATATACAACATTAAAATATTTTCTCTTCATATTTTTTTATATATATAGGTTTTTTTGTTTTTTTTGTAAATTTGTTCAATAGATTTCTATTAATATCAAAAGATTTTACATTGAAAGTTGTTCAACAATACATCCAAAAAGACATCCAAAAGAGTGACCTTGGAGATCTCGTTTACCACTGGGGATAAGCATAGGTATCGCCAGATCTACAGATGACCAAAAGGATGAGTTGAGAATACCCTACTTCTGATACTTGAGAGCTGGAGATTATGACACATAACTTTTCACTTTTCTAGTCCCACTAGGGCTCAGCAAATGAGCTAGGTAAAAGCCAAAAAAGAGCTACAATAATGCATATAATTGCCCAAAAACTAAGGTGACAGAAACATCCTGATGTTGTACATAAAAAACACAAATTGTCACCCACAACATAACAGACAAAGTGCTTGGGGGACTTGATAGTCCAGGATGATTACTGGTTATGTGGTAGAAGAGTTGGCGTGAGGAGAGGCCTGAGCTAGAGCGCTGATGACCATTGTCACGTCATGTTTCTCATTTGATTCAGTGTTTGAATTAGAGACTACATAATGTTCTACTCAAGACAATTTGATCACTATATCATCCAAGTTATATCTGATATCCCTCAGAATTCTCTTGATCTCCTCCCATCCTGCAAACAACTTGTAGTTGTCTACTTGCTTATCTCTAATTACCATGCTGAGTAGAGTTTCCAGTTGTCGATGTAGGTTAATGGAGTGAAGGAAGTGAAGCCTTCTCTTGCGAAACTTCCTCGGTTCTGGTACCCACTTGAGGTTGTTTCCTCCTATCTTTGAATCCGAGAAATAAACATGATCCCCAAACTCTTTTGCCTCTAGATGGAGAATTTCCTTACGGACTTCCAGAGGAGCTGCCTCGCAAAAGTTGGCAACAGATTCCCATCAGAACAGACGTTGTCATTGTGTCGAAGGTGACCTAGGAATGCCACCCCTATGACTAAGAAGGCATTACTGAGGAGCCATAAAGGTGATTGACTTACAATGCAAACAAATAGAAATTGTGGTATACTGACCAACTTTGATGGACGGAACCAAGGGATAGCAAGGTTTGCTAACAAGAGGGGCCACAAACACTAAGGGGACACCATAGATAGACTTATGTGAATGAAAAATAAAACCTAAAAAACCATGACACTAGTAAATGGAAAACTGCCCATAACCCCAAAATTTATGAACATTGTTTACTAAAGGAGCTGGAAGGACTTTCAAAACTAAAATATTAACAAAACCATAAACCTTATTAAAACCAAATGGAGAAGGTACTTGGGTACCACACTCCACAGACCAAAATTGGGCAGCTGAAGGAAATCCCGACAGGGTCTGAGTTCTGAGGAGCCAACAAGGGTAATACTACAACCAGTTCAAACAACGGACCAAACCTCGAATTGTGAAGGAAAAGTACAAAGAACATTGACCCCTATGAATAAGAAATGATGGATCCAGAAACAAGGTAAACGATGAGAAGTTACAAACCAAAAGACTAAGAGATGACTTGACCTCTGCAAGGCTATGACACAACCATACATTAACAACCTGAGTAAAATAACATAACAATATACCTCTGCACCAGCCTGAATAGAACAATGATTGTAGATATGCACAGGCTGCAACCTTGACACAATATTTATGCCACCCTGATTCCATGTCCATCCAAATATAACAATTCGAGGACGTGAGAGACCAATCGTGCATAATGAGGTGAAGATCATGAATGCTCTTCATGGCGATCTAGGTGTAGTTTATAAGCCAGTACTCTATCTTTCCTATACCTTTGAACAGGATTTGCTCATAAATGAGCTTACCTCGGCTGTCAAAGGTGACTTCACTCACAATCAATCCGCCATGAGAAGGGCAACCCAACTGAGAGTAGACAAAAGACGTTTTGGTGCAAGAGAACTTAACTTACACAAAAACATTACCTCCCACGTTGTTTTCGAGAATTTGGTATCTACGAATAAATCCTAATTCCCTAGATAAGTAGCCATATCTAGAACAACAGTTTAAAGCACTTTAGCCTTTTCCTATAAGCAATAGATAAGACAAAGAGAATGAGAAGACCTACTTGTAGTTCTGCTTTCCTCTTGTCTCCTTTGTATCGGTCCCGTCACTCCTTCCCGTACTTAACACACTTGAGAAGTACCTGTAAACATCAACAGAAGACAAAGAACCAATCAAAGAAAAAGATCTATTGATTACAAGTAAATGGAATTAGATACATTCACACATATAAGCATCATATAACAAGATAAGCATATAGAAAAAGGTTCAAATACTTTATTGAATAGAAGAAGGAATTACAACCATCAAGCCTGATTCTAAGTCACTCCTCTGGCTTTGATCCCATCCACATCACATCAAAAGCATGACAAACTTGTAGCATAATAATACTTGTCTCAAAGTCAATTCTCATAGCAACATTATCTCCTTACAATTCAACATAGTCCAGCCCCTTGATCACTTAGATGAGTGCTCAATTTATAGGAAGATGGAGGAGGTTATGTCATAAATGGGGGTATTGAATGGCCTTCCATACTTAGAATTAGTTCCATGGAGGAAGGGATGAGAGGATAGGATGCATCTTAACTCATTCCTCATCCATTTTCAAGCTCATAGGAGTTGATAAGTGAGGGAAACTTCTAGAAGACTCCAAGATATAAGAATATTCCCCAAACCCTATGTGAATTTTACTCAATCTCGCCCAGCGCAGGTCAAAGAGGGCCTAAGTGCTTTGCAGAGCACCCTGGCATGGACTCAACTACTCTGTAGCGCACCCTTACATGGGCCTACTTGTGCTGGTCCCTTTAGAGATCATTTCAGGATGTCTTCAAGTCATGAAACTACCTGGGAAGGAGGCATTCAAAAAGTTGACTTGTTTAGGGCATGTAGCAACTGAAATTAGAGTTTGATGAGCCCTAAAACACTGATTTGGATGATGGGAGTGATATGCCCAAATGGATCTGTAACAGCTGCCCCCTAAAGCATGAATTCGAAAAATGTAAATATCGAATGAAATGCCTTACGATGTGATAAGGAGGTTTCGAAGTGGAAGGTGGTCTACATCAATTACAATACATATATAATGATATTTTGATTTTTCATGAATCGTTGAGGGAAGGCATACGCATGCTCAACATATAAACTTTCATTACATGTACATAGACAATCATCTACAGATATAGACCCATAAATGGATGACCATCAGTGAAAGGCCATTGTACATATGATTTAGTACTCCTAAAATCGCATCCTGAATAGATGAAACTAGATCCGAGGTCTTCTATCTCATTCAATTGTTCGCTCAAGTACGAGTCTAACCATGTGAATATGTGATCTGAAGTTGAACATGGGAAGACACCATCTCATTACCATCCAATGATGTAAGCTGTTAACAGATGCAAGAGAAATCATCGATAATGATAATGATCCTCAAGGTACTGCAGTACATTCTGCATGGTGTGAATGGATGTCTTGATGACGAACACCATACAAAGTCTTTCGGTCGAAGGCCAATGATGTCAACTTGTCGCCGGAAGCGAGAAACTTTCCATTGATGTATGCAAACCTTAAGGTACTAGAAGGGTGTTTCTAAGTCAACTTCTTGGATAATGTGCTGATGTCAACAAGAAGCAACTCGTTGTAGGAGGGCCTTGATGTATCCACATCAACGACACGAAACGAGTGTAATGATTTTGGAGACGGAATTTGACTTACGACACAAGTTTTAGGAATGGCAGTCATGAAAATGAAATTTTATAGTATTGCAAAGGATGAATTTTAACTGGATGACTTCTCTTGAACATGTCGGTGACACTTAAATGAATTGGTAGCATTAACCCAAAACAAAGTGATGGATGGTATGATAACCATCAAGATGATAACCCAACCCAAGTAGTCATGGTGATGAAGTGAAGTGTCATGTTCAAGAGCGACCTGCGACCATAAAGTGGTTTTCCCCTTTTTCTATTTTCCCCAATCATTGCTGACCAGTACCTCTTTATTTTTTATCAAGCTTGAGGAGGATAACATATGCTTGTTGTATAATTCCACCCCTCGGGTGAATCCATCGCTATGTGATGTTTTCACGAGTCTAGCGAAGGTGAAACTCGGTCTTGTCTAGATGGGCAAGTTTGTCGCTATTTGATGTTTTAATGAGTTTAACGACAAGATAACTCAGTCTTTTTCATGTTTAGAGAGTTTGAAAAGGGATAAAAAGAAAACTCCACAAGTTCTTTTTCGTAGATTTGTCTCTCAAGTCCGAAAAAGCATAAAACAATATGAGATAGAACCTATTGACCATGTTCAGTCAACATATTCCTTTTTCATAATTAATCTATCTCATCCCAAAAAGGGTTAAACTTATACTGAGTAGATGTCGTTTCCAATCCGTTAATGAGTTGAAAAGGACAAGTGATTGGCAATCTTTTCATATTTAGAGAGTCTGAAAAGAGCTTAAAGAGGACTCCAAGTGGGTTCCTTTCTCGTTATTTAATAGAGCTCGAAAAAGAGATAAAAGTATGCTTTTGGTCAAAAGTACAATTTAAATTGAGCACATCAAATTATGTAAGTCAGCTGTAGAAACTACTCAAAACACCACCAAATGGATTAAAAATACCTGTTTCATAGGTAAAAATGGGTAAATACTAATGTTTACTCGATTAAAGAACATGAAATAAACATAAAACAAGTTTTTACCATGTAATTTTTACCATTTGATACTTACCATTCAGTTTTGTACTCTAGGCTAGTTTTTTACCTCGAACTTTAGCAGCTGATTGCGAGAGATTTTGTGGACCATTTCTCGTGTTGTTTGGACCAGGTAGGATATCTACCCCTCCTCTTTCTTTTCGGGTCATTCTTTTACTATTTCATGCAAGTTTTAGGCTTTTTTGGGGCCTCTGGGGTTTGATTTTTTCGCCCTGGGATCAATGCAGGATTTCACATCGAAAACTGAACTGAAGAGCACCCTTATAGAAGGTTGCCTACTCTTCAGTGCATTGTCTCTGTGCCTAGGCTACACTGGGTGAGTTTCCCAAATTTTATTTAGCTGTTTTCTTCAAAATTTGTCCTGTTTTTTGCATGGAAAGGATCGTAACTAAGCTTATGACTGGATTTCGGGCTTTCATGGGATCAGAATTTCGATTACATGGCAAGAAAGGGAGCATGAAGAACAAGAAATGGTTTCCCTAAATAATCCAGGTATAGTTGAGGCCCCCAAAAACTGTGGGTTACTCAAATACTTTAGGTTGTCCGAAATGAGGTAACAAATAGAACTATTGTAGTTCCTTATTCATGCATGGGATCCGACAGATCAAACTTTTCACATAGGGGACAAAATGGTCCCTATTACCATTGATGATATTTACTTTCTTACCGGACTGTCGAGGCGAGGTGCCCCCATCTCACTTTCTAGTATTTTCCCATGGAGGTGAATCAGTGAGGGATTACATTTGACAGTTTTGTCGGCCAGGTACATAGCCTAGCAAGGATGGGAAAATAAACATCAGGGATGTAAGTTATTTTCCTTTGAGAACGATCCTCTTCACAATCGCAAAATTGGCTGGCAGTGTGACACTTCATCTGGTGAACAAATCATATATGCAGTATGCACTTGAGTGTCTAGAGCCAAAAGTATTCAACTGGTGTGAGGCCATGCTTTCTTCACTGAAAGAACAACTGACCAAGGTAAAAAGTGGTAAGATGAAGAATTTCTGCTATGGTTCGATCTTAATTGCTTTTACCTTAGAGATAATTCCATTGATGCAACCGCAACATGTATCACTGGGTGTAGCTGGTCTTAGAGATCCATGGATGTAGAGGTGGGTCAAATTGATGGCTCGACATGCGGGTCAGTCAACAATCATTTTTTCCACTGCATTCTTTAGTTGGCTCGATCAACAACACATTGTCATTGAGGAGCATCCATACTCAGGGATGGATTTTCGTGGAGATCCAGACTTGATTCTACCAGTTGGAGCACAATGGGGTGCTATAGGTAAATTGTTTGACCAAAGTGTTTTTTGATTTTTCAAGTTTCTACATGTTTTTGTGTTTTTAATGTTTCCAAGACTAAACTAAAATCATTCTTATGCATGCAGATGTGGGTATTGTTCGACCTGGGAGACATCAACAGGAGGCAGGTGGGCTAGTGCGGAGAAACATTGGGAGAGCGATCCTCCAGGATTTGGATTTGGCTGAGACCTTGGCAGAGTTGCAGGATCACATAGAGGGATTAACCCTTGGTATTCCGGATATTCGGATCGAGGAATTACCTATGAGGCTGCAGCGCCACAGTATTGGTGTTCCTAACCACTCGATGAGGCTTTTGCGCATGATAGCACAGGCTATGACCTATTATCATGGGCATCACTAGGTCTACTTACGATGTTTTTTGCATGCATTTTGAGTTTTTGGGTCAGATGACCAAACGTGTCTTCGACACAAAATTTGTAAAAACTTTTAAAACATCTATCTATTTTTACTTTCAGAGTTTTCTATGGTTATGTGCAATCCTATTCAACTAATGATGTGAATTGAAAATGTTACTTTACATGTGTTGCAAATGTCTATTTAACACATAATTCTCTAGAGAATCAATTAATGTGTTAAAGTTTCTAGAAATATGTTGATATTGGATGTATTCAAAATTCCTTTCCAAAATATGAACTTTAAGGAGCATATGAAGAATTGTTGGGTTTCGGACAGTATACACACTTGTAAGTTGTAGTACGATGAGTTGTGAGTCCAGCGTAATGATGATTTGGCGAATGCCAAGTGAAATGGCATCAGAGAGAACTTTGATCAACGCACTATACTCAGCGACATTGTTTTTTAAATGACCGATACAGATCCCTTGAAAACTCACTAACTCACCACTTGGATCGAAAATAGCCCATGCTGCATAAGATAGGTTCTGCGTACTACAACTAGCACCATCGGTGTAACCAACAAATGGTTCCGAAGATTCCGACATCTGCAACAAATGCAAAGCAGATTACTAACCAGATAAAAAACTCTAAAAGACACACTGACACACACACATGCAATGAAAGCATATATACAGTGAGTTTTACTACACTCAATTAAGCATAGTAACATTTGAGGTACAACCCATTTCGGGGCTGTGACAATGGAATCCCATCATAATCCACTAACTCGTAGGCACCTTTTTCCAAAACATGCTTGACAATATAAGGACCCATCCATAGCGGTTCAAATTTCCTTGCTCCAAGTTTATCAACTTCCTGATCGTAAAGTAAGACTAGGTCTCCTTCTGAGAAGATACAAGGCTTGACATTTCTATCGTATTGCGGCTTGATTCATTTCTTATGCGCTTCATTAGTCGATGCAGCATCACGGCGGGTTTCATCTAGATGGATAATTTCCAAGAAATGCACTTCTTCTTTAGAAGTGTCAGGTAACAGGTCAATTGCGAGTTTGCGAGATGAAATTTCGCATTGTATCGGTAAGATTGCTTCCAAACCGTACACCAATTGAGAGGGTGTGAATCCAGTGGCATTTCTCACCGAGGTTCAATATGCTCACAAGGAAGAGTACAGGATTAAATGCTAGTTTCGTTTATGAACCCTTATCATTCTTTGCAACATTCTCTTAAGGACCTTGTTGATAGCCTCAACTTGTCCATTAGCTTGCAGGCAATAAGGAGTAGAACTATCATGTGACAGTCCTGACTTGGTAGTTAACTCACTCATCATGTGGTTGCGAAAATGCAACCCATGATCTATAACTATGGCCTGTGGTACACCAAACCGGGCAACCACGTGGTTGAAAAAGAAAAGAGCAGCTGTTTCACCACTGTTGTTTAATGTTGGCATCGCCTCGGCCCATTTTGTAAAATAGTCAATGATAACTATAATATACCCATGCCCCCCAGCCGAGGTGGGGTTACATGTCATGAAGTCAATGCCCCATTTGGAAAATGGTCCAACAACAACGACTGGATGCAATGGTGTAGGTGGTAATCTAGCTTTGCGGTCATAGATTTGGCATGCATGACAACTTCTGACGACAATAATACAATCTTTGAATATAGTTGGCTAGAAGTAATCGACACGGAGAATTCTCTGTGCGGTAGCATATCTAGATAAGTGTCCACCACAAGCACCTGAATGGAAATCATTCAATGCTTTCTCGACTTCCTCATGTGTGAGGCACCTCCGTAAAATCATATCGATACCATGACAGTAAAGAGTGTCGCCAATGATTAGATAATCTTTGGCTTGGTATCGGATACATTGTTGTTGCGAGCGAGAGGTATTAGGCCGAAAATTTTGGGTCTGGAGATAAATCAATATATCTCCATACCACGGGTCAGATGACGATATCAGGAACAGAGACTCATCCAAAATCGATGGTTCAAATGTTGAATCAACGGAGGTCGAGCGAAGGTCAAAAAGTAGCTCAGCAAAAATGAGAGATTTCTTTGATTTGGACTTGATGAATTCCAGATCAAACTCCTGCAAAATGACTATCCATTTTGAGTATTTTCCCCCCAGCAATTGACATGACAAAATATATGTCATAGGGTTTCATTCCGAGATGACAGTGGTCGTCCGGAGCAGGATGTAGTGGTGAAATCTCTGAACAGCTTGCGCTGCTTCCAAAACTAATTTTTTGACATAAGAGTACTTAATTTCTATATTATTGAGATTGCCGCTCAAATAATATATTGGATGTTCTATCCCATCTTCCTTTTGGACTAAAACCATGCCAATGGTTGTATCTGTTGTGGCGAGATACATGTAATAATCATTTTGATAATTCAGAGAATACATTAATGACGCTCTAATCAAGGTATCTTTAAGAGAATCAAAGGAATCTTGCGCAACCTGATCCCAACGGAAGGGTATCCCCCTTTTCAAAAGATGCGTAAAAACTTTAGCCATTTCAATGTAATTGGGAATGAACCTCCTCAAAAAGTTAGCCTTCCCTTGGAGTCTCTGTAGCTGTAAAAGATTTGAAGGTGGAGGCAAATCAAGAATTGCATGAACCTTTAGAGGATCGAGTCAAATTCCATCTCTAGACACTAAGAATCCAAGCAATCGACCAAAACCAACACAAAACACACATTTGTGTGGATTGAGTCGTATATTATAGTGTCGGCATCATAAAAATATTGCTCTCAAATGCTGCGGGTGATCAGTCCGCTTTCGTGAATGAGAAGGTAAATCGTCAAGGTAAGGTTGAACAATATGCTTGATGTCATGGAAGGCATAGTTCATTGCCCTCTGAAATGTGGCCCCTGCATTCTTCAAACCAAAAGGGAGTTTCCTATAAGTGAATGTGCCCCATGGACAAATAAAAGTTGTTTTAGATTGGTCCTATGGGCAGATATTGATTTGATTGTAACTAGAAAAACCATCCATAAATGAGAAAATTTCACATTCGGCACATTCATCAATAATCTGGTCGATAAAAGGAGTAGGATAATTGTATTTTGGACAAGCCTGATTTACATCCCTATAATCAACGCACACTCATATTGTCCCTTGTTTCTTCATGACAGGAACAATATTGGAAACCTAGTCAGTAAGAGGAACAGGGTAAATGAAACCAGCATGCAAAAGTTTTCCAACTTCTGCCTTAATGGCAGAAACCTCCTTTGAATGAATAGGTCGGAGGTGCTGTTGTACTGGTTTGCCATCAGGATACATTTTGATTTCATGTTCAACTATACTAGAGTCAATGCTTGCCATCTCCTCATATGACCATGAAAATATATCTTGAAATTCATGAAAGGGAGTACGGTAAGTATCAAGTTCTAATGGAGAACAAGATTTTCCGAAATGAATTTTTTCTACAACATTAGGTTTGTTCGAAATATTAATAGAAATCATTTCTTCAATATTTGACAGGTTTTGCTCGGAATCTACTATATCTATGGAAACAGAATTTGAAAGGAAATCAACAACTGAAGGGTGGTTAAGTTCATTTGAATAATCTTCAATGTCATCTGGAAGATGGGAACAATGATGATAATATTCCCAAGGTTCTTCTCCTATCATCATTGATTGAACGATTCCTTCATCCATATAAAATATACGTGAAAAAGGATCCAAAGAAGTACCATATTCTAACGAACAGTCTACCCATACAATTAATGAAAGTGGATTTGGGTTTGCCGCGCAAGCCAGAAAAATTGATTGCTATGCAATCTCAATGGGGCTTAGTGGCATAACTTCAGTATTACTATCAACTTCATAACTACTGGTTATCCTCCTTAAATCAGATGAGGTGGAGGAAATCATGTTGCAAGTCTCTACTCTTTCCACTTCCGCCAAATCAGATGGTGACAATAGCGTAAAAGTACACATTAGGGAAGGATCTTTAAAGAGACCTACACCAACATTTTGAAGTGATAGCGGGGGTCCATGTACCAATGGAATGCTTCCTGTAGCCTGAGAACTAGATGCAAAGAAGGCAAGCTGATCGATAACTATGATTCCACCTTTATGAGGGAATGTAATCATATGAAAGTACGTGGAAACCATAGCAGCAATAGCATATACCCATGGCCTTCCCAGTAAAATGTTGTAGTCGAGGGGTCCGTCAACTACCTCAACTTCAACAATAACTGATTTTCCCCTAGTTCAATTTGCAAGTTACTCAAAATCCCACAAGGTGTATATGTGCGTTCATCGAAAGCTTTTAACGTTGTTGGTGATCGTGACAACGACGGTGAACCAAGTGTTTTCTAGCAGCTCATGGACATAATGCAAGTAGATTCCCCCTCGTCAATAATAGTTCGGTGAACATTTTTATTGACGGCTTTTACTTGAATTAAGAAAGCTAATTGTGTCAGTAATTTTGGTGTATATCTCACATGGTTAAAAACCACAAGATTGGAATCCGTAGGGTCTATTCCACCAATTGCTGACAGTAAAGCTTGCTTCTGGGAGGGACAATTTTGTAACACCTCAAGTGTCGACATAGCAGAAGATGATTGAGCAAGGTCTTCTACTATGTTATAGTTTTGAGCTGCTCGAGCTCAAGGGTTCAATGTCGATTTATGCACAACTCCCTTTGGTGGTTTTATTGTCAATTCTGGCACAATAGGCGGTGGAATATTTTTAGATGAAGTCAAATTCGAAGGATTAGGTTGATTAGTGGCCTGATTATTTGATGATGATGGTGGATTTCCATAATATTTATTTCGTGTCGACACCAAAACTTCATTTTTAGGCTTTGCAACGGATAGCATAAGTACTTGGGATGTGGAAGCATGGTCTGTCGCAACCAAATGTGTCACTAGGTTTGGAAACGGATTAGTAAACACTTCAGATGTGTTAGAAGTCTTTAGAAGTTTAGAGACTTCTGAGCAGTGTGGAAAGTCTCTTGTAAAATGCTTGTCATTACAAATTAAAAATGGATAACAAGGTTTCCTTGCCGAAGTAGAGGAATCAGATGATTTCTCTTGAGGGGGATTATCTTTTTTCTTCTTGTTTTTCCCCTTCTTCTTTCCTCCTAGTTGCTTTTGATTCTTGCCTTTGTCACATGACATGACATTAATTTCGAAAGCAAGAGTATTTTTTGATGCATTTGAAGTTTTATTGGACATGGCAAGTGTTTGACCAGATGGTAAACTTGGTGTTTGCGTGCTCGAAGAACCAATCACACTGTTGCCAACATGAGAGTCCTTACTCAATGGTGGAGGAGGAACAATGAAAGCTTGTTGAGGTGCATTCAAAATCTTGTCGTAGAGCGTGCCATACTGTGTATAAATGAAGTCCAAATATTAGGCATGATAAATTACTTGCTCTTCTGTGACAACTCCACCTTTTGCCACATCCTCGATGATTGATGGCAACAAGGATTTTATAAACCACTCACCCAAAAGTTGATCAGGAACATAAGTCTTAACCATTCGACGACGACACCACCACTCATGAATATGATCTGATATATGAGTAGAAGTAGTCTATTTAAATTTGGTCAGGAGTTCCATTCTAGTCTCATATCTGATAGGTAACTAGAAGTGGGTCAAAAATGTGGTGGCTAAAGTCGTAAAGTTGTCAAAAGAAGCTTGTGGTAACTCAATGTACCACTTCGCAGCTGGACCAGTAAGCGTTCTTTGGAAAAGACGGAGTCTAACTGAGTCATCATTCAAGGAGTTTGATGAACACCACAAATGAAAAGTCATGACATGATTTGATGGGTCTTCTCCAGGATTTCCATTGAATTTCAGAATGTCAGAAGGTAACTTATGCAGAATTACCGGCCACCAAGGTGCATATAAAATTGGATCATTAGTGAGCCAGTTTAAATATGGTAATTCAAGAGTTGCTACAAATGACAACTGTCGATTCAAGTCAGGTTGAGCATACCCAGGATATGATGGAATTGCTTGAGCAATAGGTCTTTGCATACCAACATAGGGCATCTGTATCTGGTAACCTTGATAAGGTGGTTGTTGATAACCAGGTTGAATTTGTGGTTGTCCATAACCAGCAAAGCCTTGTTGACCAGGACCTTGGTAAGCTTGATATTATCCAAAACCAGGTTGAGCTTGTTGGGCAAGTCCAAATTGGGGTTGGAATTGCTGGAATTGAGGCTGTTGATATTGAGGCTGCCAAGGTTGTTGGGGTACAGGTTGTTGAATCTGATATTTCCCCCCAATGGTAGCTTGACCAGGTTGTGAATAAACTATACCAGTGTAAGCCCCAGTCACTCCAGATAAAGGTACACTAACCTGAGGTTGTTGGACCCCAGACACAAGCGGTTGTTGTACAACAGCCTGAGAAACTTTGGCCTGCTGACCTGAAACTTATGGTTGCAAGGTACTTGTGACTACAGTACAATGGTAACAACAGGGGTAATAGGAATAACTGACATAGTTTGCATTGGTTGTGTTGGATACACAAGCCTCAGTTGAACTGGCATTGTTGGCTTCCATTGACAGACTTGCATTCCAGACTGACCTAAATACGGTGGGATATTTCCATATGGTTGTCCTCCAGGATATGGAGGATAAGGTGAATAGGCATATTGCTCCCCATATGGTGGCAATTCAGTAAGTAGTGGATACATAGGTTGTTGTTGACTAGATTTCCTAGTTTGATATTGATATGCAAGATCAAACTGTTGAGTTCCCATAAATGAAGAACCAGGTAAAATTCCAGTAGAGGACATGGGTGATGACCATGGTGTAGAAGCAACCCCTGAGTGGGTTCTAGATAAAGATTGGTAACCAACTAGGACAGATGGTTCACCATAGAGATGTGATTCAGGAGTAGTAGAAAACATCGAAGAGGTTGCGACAGAAGATTCTGTCACAGTTGCATTAGATGATATAGTCTGGGATGTTGACAGTTGTTCAGCCATAGTTAACTGACCCAATAGATGTCCTAAAGAATCAACGGGTACTTGAAAAGAAGCAGGATCAAAAGGAGCAGTAAAATGAGGAGTATGAGGGTAAAGATAAAGCTCTGTTCCAAAATGGAATGGGGTTCCAATTGTAATATCTTCTTCAAATTCTTCCTCAACAACAATTAAACCAGGTGTAAGACTTCACCATCAGGTCCATAATAGACTTCTGGTGTTGGTAAAGTGGAAGTTTTAGTAGTTACAAATGTCTAAGGGTTAACTAGTTGATCATCTTCTAGTAAGGTAACAACTTCTGAATGTTCAAAATCGAAGTCTAGATGTTTTGGTAAAAGAACAACAGTTTTAGGGAGAGGTTCCTGAACAACTTCAGGTTCAGAAGTAACTTCTGATTGAACTATGATAGGTTCTAGATTAACTTCTAGTTGAGCTGATTCAAGTTCAGAAGTGATTTGTTGTGGAGCCACTTCAAGTTGAGGATCAACTTGTTGTTGAACAACTTCGGTTACTATTTCAAAAGTGTCAGTTATAGTGTCCCGAGGTAATTGTGAAACTTCTTCTTCAGTAACAGATGTACCAGAAATAGTTGGAGTAACTAGAGTCTCAGTACTTACTGGAATGGGTGACTCTGGTAATTCAGATGAAGAACCAAGAGTTCTTGATGTACTTGACTTAGTTAAATGAGATCGCTTTAATCGAATAGGTGTAGACTCGGGCGATAAAGGCGGTTTGCTCGTTGTTCTCCACAAACGATGGGGTAAGGGTTGATGTTCCTCCATGATCGCTTATTAATATTATTACAAAAAGAAATAAACAAAAATGGGTAATCTAGGCAAAAACGTTTACCAAGCAACTGTGAATTGCAAAATACCTCCCAACGAACCGAGAAACATGGGTAGACAATCTCCCCGAATGTTGTGTTTGGTGTATCACAGTGTATAAGGTGGTCGACTTGGTTACCTAATGATGGATAGAAACCTAGTGTTGTCCTCCCAAATATACTCGAAAGCACGTCGAGGCCCAATCTATATAAGAGTTGTCTAATGCAAAACCGCACAGTGAGAGCATTCCCATATACTCTACGTACTGTAACACCGCCCTATATACCTGAAGGTACATGGACGAGCTATGATATACTCACGTACGTGGAATGAGGTATCACACTCGGGATGTATTGTAGAAAAATTAACGACAACTTCTTTGTTTTATGACGCCGGAACACGTCTCTAGCCTAGAACCACTAAATGTTTTTCGTTAGGTGACAATGCTCCATTAGGTAAATTGAAGTTAATTTTAAGTTGATCTTGCTTAGGAATTTGCCTTTCAAGTTCACCACGTGATGTATTCTGAAATTCCTAGCATTGCAACTACGATGATAAGCATTCTTTCCATTCAATTTAACAATGAAAATCTTAGCTAATAGGGATAGAGAAATCATATTTCTTTTGATCAAAGAGCAAAGAGCACAATCTAATGCAATTTCCCTAAACTATTCCTATGAGCACACACAAACTTTTTCAATGCAAAATGCATGTATTTCTTTTCGATTTCCTTAATGTGAATATGAACAAAAGGAAACTAATGCACATACAATCAATCAATCTTTAACAAGAACAAAGACTTTACGACAGTTCTATTTCGAAGGAAAATAAGACTTTTACGACACTTTCTTTCGAACAAAGATTAATCGACTATAATCTAACTTTGACTATGGATCAATAATGACAAAGAAAACATTTAAGAAACATTAATCAACCAAGTCAAAGTAGGGCTAGCAAAGGAGATAAAAACTTGTTTTCTGAGACATGACATTCATTGACCAATCAACAAGCAATCAAATAGAGGAAAGTTGGCAAAAACTCAATCCAAAGGTGGGAAACTAACCCTATGAGGATCAGTGCAGCGCTGAATGGGAGAGAGTGCACTTTAGAGCACTGTCCCCAAGCCAAGGGTGCTCTGCAGTGCACTGTGTCCCTCACAAGCCTACGCTGGTGATAGTGAGCCATTTTAAGAGGCAAATTGACACATTTTTTGACTAAAATTTAATGCAACAAAGCTGAAATACAATCAATGAAAACAAGCAGGGTCTGCAAGAGTGTCCAAGGAGGTGGATAAGCTACTAGGGACGATGATCTTCCCTAGTATGGTTTCCAATTTTTTTTGGGGAATTTGGTATCTACGGATAAATAGTAATTCCCTAGATAAGTAGCCATATCTAGAACAATAGTTTAAAGCACTTTAGCCTTTTCCTATAAGCAATAGATAAGACAAAGAGAATGAGAAGACCTACTTGTAGTTCCACTTTCCTCTTGTCTCCTTTGTATCGGTCCCGTCGCTCCTTCCCGTACTTAACACACTTGAGAAGTACCTGTAAACATCAACAAAAGACAAAGAACCAATCAAAGCAAAAGATCTATTGATTACAAGTAAATGGAATCAGATACATTCACACATATAAGCATCATATAACAAGATAAGCATATGGAAAAAGGTTCAAATACTTTATTGAATAGAAGAAGGAATTACAACCATCAAGTCTGATTCGAAGTCACTCCTCTAGCCTTGATCCCATCCACATCACATTAAAAGAATTACTTGTAGCATAACAATACTTGTCTCAAAGTCAATTCTCATAGAAACATTATCTCCTTACAATTCAACATAGTCCAGCCCCCTGATCACTTAGATGAGTGGTTAATTTATAGGAAGATGGAGGAGGTTATGTCATAAATAGGGGTACTAAATGGCCTTCCATACTTATAATTAGTTCCTTGGAGGAAGGGATGAGAGGATAGGATGCATCTTAACTCATTCCTCATCCATTTTTGAGCTCATATGAGTTGATAAGTGAGGGAAACTTTTAGAAGACTCTAGGAGATAAGAATATTCCCCAAACCCTATGTGAATTTCACTCAATCTTGCCCAATGCAGGTCAAAGAGGGCCTAAGTGCTTTGCAGAGCACCTTGGCATGGAGTCAACTGCTCTGCAACACACCATTACATGGCCCTACCTATGCTGGTCCCTTTAGAGATCATTTCAGGATGTCTTCAAGTCATGAAACTGTTTGGGAAGGAGGCATTCAAAAAGTTGACTTGTTTAGGGCATGTAGCAACTGAAATTAGGGTTTTATGAGCCTTAAAACACTGATTTGGATGATGGGAGTGATATGCCCAAATGGATATGTAACACATGTGCTCACATTTAAGTCAATAGGACTTGAGTAGGTGTGGAAAGGCTAGAGATCCAAAAAAAAGTCCACGTGAAGGGCATGTTGCACGAAGTGTAGAGCATAGCTCTAACATCGAGGGTCACCACCCTATTAACCAAATGAATAGTGCACATGTCAATGATTATTATACCCCCATTAATCTACCATTGGAAAACCATTTTATCGTTAAACCATATGCCAACTGGAACTCCAGTTATATCTCTTACCGCGAAAAGCTGGTCGTGAAAGCACCCCGATCGAGGATTTGTACTCAAGCTAAGATTTTATTATGCTATAGCCATTGTGCTAAAATGGTACTTCCTTCCTCCTAGCCATCATCGACCAAGACTCATCAAAGGCTATGTGCCTCTTCGAGCGACCCCAATTCTCCAATGTGTTGACTACCTTATTTAATCCTTCTCGTCACGTATGAATAAGAATAACATAATCAAATTTTACCAACACATATTTTATGTTGCTTACCATGTCCTGAAGGTGCCAACTATGAATTAATTTATCTAATGTGTGCCCTAGTATCAATTTGCATATGGTTTGGATGACTACCTAAGAGTCCCCATGAACCTGAATCAAGCGAAACCCTTCTATGATGGCTATTTGTAAACCTTTCTCAAGTGCCAAGGACTCTGCAAGATTATTGGTTGTTGTGTCGCATGAAAAATCATAAACATGTATTGGTTTTGAATTCTCATCCCTGAGAATACTTCCATAACTTGCCATTTTTGGGTTATCCTTAGATGCTTCATCAAACTCAATTGGGTGAAAGCTCTTGGGGGATGCATGAAAAATCATAAACATGTATTGGTTTTGAATTCTCATCCCTGAGAATACTGCCATAACTTTCCATTCTTGGGTTACCCTTATATCCTCCATCAAAAATCAATTGGGCGAAAGCTCTTGGGGGAAGCAGAAACAAATTATCACTGTTATACTTACGTCCAGCATTTTAAGATCGAGTAGCAACACACATATTGGGGGAAATATCGAGGCTTATTAATATGAAGTTCATAGACTCGTTAATTTTCCCATCCTCCCAATCAGGGGGGATATCAACATTGTTTCTCGAATATTTCTAAGAATGGTTTCTTGTAGAAGTGACATAGGTTTGTCTTTCCCTTCAAAGATTCTCATATTTCACTCCTTCCAGAAGTTCCATAAAGTAAACCCAAGGGCTAGATGTTAGGATCGTAAGACCATAGGGTTGTTATACTCATAATCAAACCATTGGTCTATCCATGATTTAATATTCGTGAGACTGGGAAAAGTACACCTAAAAAATTGTTGGACAAAAGCCTACAAACTCCTAGTGAAAGGGAAAGTGATTAAGAGATGTTCTGCAGTTTCTTCCGATTGGTAACATAAAGTGAAAAAAATGGGCCCTCAAAGCCTTTCCTTCTTAGACGATCCCAAGTTAAAGAAAGGCCCCAAGAAATCAACCAAAGGAATGTTGAGATCTTAGGCCATCCAAGTTCTCTCCACAATGCCATCCATAGGGTGGTCTTCCCTACTGATTGTCGCCCCTGGTGGAAGATGTCATGCTTATGGGAGACTCATATCACTATGTTTTCGAGTAATCATTGAAATTTCTCCCACATGTGGATGTTCTCTACATGATCCCAGTCGCCCCTATATATAGATATATATAAAGTTGAAATAGACATAAATTAGTTAACGTAGATCTTCAAATAGTTTATTTAAATCCCGCATTGAAATATTTTTGAAAAGAATAAGGTTTTAACATCTTACTCACACATTTTTTTTACTTCTAATTACTTTGCATGAAATTATATTACCCCATATGGAAAAATAACTAAACATACATAGCATATTAATTTTTGTTTTTTATTATAACCAACATTACTTTTCTATTTAGAGAATATTTTATTCAGTGGAGAGGCTCATTCTACAACCCAATACGAGGGAAGTGTGTAATTCCTTCTATGCTCAACTTCAAGTTGACAAGTGTCCCTCTTAAAATAAAAGCCAATTTGGATCCATGTTAAACACGCATCTAACATGATCCAAGAGGGTTCAAATTTCTTCAGGTGCAAATTTCTTTAGATTGCAAAATATTGTGTAAATTTTCATTATTTAAATTGTCAACTTGACATTGATCATGGAAGGAATTACACACCACCCTCATATTGGGTTGTAGAATGAGTCTCTCGGATCAACAAGTTTGAGTTATGATTCGTTCGAGGATTTTCATGGAAATGAACCAATTTATGCATTCAAAAACTCATTTTAAACAATAAAAGACCATGATTTCTTAAAAAAAATTACCTTAAAAAGCCAAAACTAAAAAAATATATATGATATGTTTACTTATTATTACATGGTTGTGTTATTTAATTATAAAAATATATTTTTAACCAATTAATATATATATTTTTAATTGTACCTGGGAAATATTATATTAATAAAACTGCAATAAAGCTCGTAAAGAAATTATATCTGAGTCGCTATCTTCCAACATATAACATGGCCTATCTAGATCTTTAGGTAAAATTTCCCAATATTTATTTGTGGTATGTATTTTGTAGAAAAAGACCCTAATGACTTTATAAAACATAAAATTTAATCCCAAAGCATGATGACCAACTTGAGTCTTCCATTATTAAATTCAATGGGTTTGAGTTCAACATTATGATTTCCATCTCTTCATCGAGTTGGTGCATGATCCCTCTTCTTTCTTCAGCCATTTGAAGTTATAAATAATTGACTGCACTTTCTTTGAAGCGTAAAGTTGATCTCCTTTACATAAAGTAATAACCATGTTTCTAAGCATATTGCATTCTTGCTTCTACAACAACTCTTTGATGCTTCTATTGAAAAGTGTTCCTGTTAACACCCAAGTTGTTCCCTTTGACTCCTGAGGGAATACGGCCGGGGTAACCACTAACCAAGCTTTGGATTACAGGTTCTAGCCTACCTGTAATCAGAGAGGGCTCTCTCTTTTAGTTTTAACTTTGTTTTTTGAAGATTTTAGGCTAGTTATGAGGTGAGAGTTTTGTTTGAATTTTGGTTGTCGGCTATTGTTCAAAGAAGGGCATGCAAGCATCAAAGAGAGTTCAGTCCATTGGGCATGTGGAGTCCAGAAATGAATAGCATTTGATATCTGTGATAAAGAGAGGTTCACTGCAAGGCTAGATGGGTATTCATGATACAAACTTTGATTTTTAGAAAAGAAACAGTATAAATTACACCAGGAAAGGCAATCAAGAGTTCTTTCATAGTGCAACACGAAATGAAGAACAAATCCTACTCAGCAGCAAAAGAGAATTACTGAATAAAGACTTATCATGTGATTAGAGCAAATAGGAGCATTTAAGAATTCCATAGTTGCAGCTAACCCTGAAGAAAACATATTTAGTAGTAAGGATTGAGTTTAGGGTGTCTTTAATGGACAAATCCTGAACTAGTCTTTTACCTTTCTACCAAGATTAATCACCATACATCACAGATGGATTATGCAAGAAATGAAAACATAAATACGGATAGAAAACACTTATTTTATCACGCCATAACACGAGAATCCTGCAGCATTCAATAGTTTCATCACATCATGTCCTAGCCAAACTCATTCTTTTGGAAACCAACAGCTCCTTTGCATTATCTCTTTCAGAGGATATACAGCCGAGTTCTTTTCAACAACTGAGCAACAACAACCCCCAATAAGCTATGCGGGGGTGCATATATACAAAATATCACAAAAATATCTCAGCAATGAGTTATTGCATAATAACTGCTCTTACCAACTTTCTAAGATATTTCTTACAAAATTAAAAGCTACTTAAATGAATATACAACAACTGCTTGCTGTTTGTCAGAAATTCTTGACTTTTGGGGGCAACTAGGTCTGCTGGGTGCTTCGTATTGATTCTGAGTAATACACCCTTTATTGCTTTGTCGTGCTGCAGCCATCTCAGCCCCGTCATCTGCATCTGTCGGTCTTGCTTTAGTGGCCAAATTTGTTTGCTGAGTTGGCTCTATCCACTCCTTTCCAGTCATAGTGAATATATCAATTTTCTGAACATGATGACTTATAATTGATGTACAAAAATTTGGTGAAAAATCTGTTTCCTCACAGCAATGTCTGTATCATGCTCGTCCACCATTCCTGAGTAGGCAACTGGTGTCTCAAAATTATGCCTAAGGTTTCATCTGCCTCAGTATATTTGTAGTAATTTGGAGGCACTTCAAACAGATGTCTAATTTCGTTCATGATAAAAAACAAATTCTCTATTTTTTCATAGAGAGTCTGCCCAGATGGAGGCCCTGTTTCCTCTGGGGCACTTGATGCTGCAGTGATCTGATTTGTGGCATATGTATTTACCCTCTTGGCATAGCTCTCATGAGACAGTAACCTTCCTGCACTGGTTACTAAGCTGGGAAGGCCTCTGTTATGTAATGCTGTAAATTTCTCCATGAATTTGTTCACCTCTGTCTGCATTTCCTGGCACCTTCTATCCAATGTTTGTACATGATTTCTCAAAGTGAGCACCCTTTTTACTAGTAAAATGGTATCAGTTCTGTTAGAGATACCCATTGCTGCCAGCTGGGGGCCTGTGCGATTGTTAAGGACATTGATCATCCTATTGGCTATCTCAGGCATATTGCCTAGAGATGCCCTTGCTCTTTGACTTTCTTTTTGGGCCCTGCCTATGAGATCTATATGCTCATGGATGGTTTCAATATATTGCCATTGATCTGTTATAAATATTGGCCCACAGGACTTTCTTGATTTCAGCTACAACTTTATCAAGAGAGAGCTCTTTCTCCAGTTCTTTTATTTTCTTCTCAAGAGCCCTTACCTCTCTTGTTTTTTTAGCTACACTTTGCTTTGATTTATCATATTTTTCATTAACTGTAGCCAATTTTTCCTTGGCTTCATTTAGTTCTGCCATCTGGGCCTCCAGAGCTTGAAGTTCTTTCATCATATTTTGCATATCAAGGTTGGGTGTCTGTCTTGAGGTTGTCGTTGGTGGTGCTACTGCTGTATTTGGTGCTGATGTTGAAGGGTCTGCCTCTGGTGTTTGTCCTGTGGGAGGACTTATAATTTGAGGAGGCTCCTCAAGGTTAATTACTGGCTGAGAGGGCTGAGGTATCTGCTCTCCTTCTTTTTGTTTCAGGGCTGCCTGTAATGCACCTTCTGTTGCTACCAATCGTCCCTCTGTTTCTACCAATTGTTTGTGTAGTGTCAACAGCATGGCCACTACATCTTGATCCTTTCTCTGCTGAGCAACATCTTCTATTTGGGGGTGAAGGGTTGCTGGAAGTTTGACCATCTTCCTCAAAGCTGATATATCTTCATCTTTTTTCTTCATCGGCGCCTACACAGCTTTGGGATTACTTGGGTCATGCCCAAGCTCTATGATGATATCTTCCAAAGACTTAATCCTATTGTCTTTGGCTTGAGAAGAAGCTTTCTCCAATTCTAGTTGGGCAGTAGTATTATGGAGAGAATTTTGCAGTTTGTGTGCTAGAAATGTTTTATCTGCAAGAGTAGAGTAGACCATCTCACCCGTTTGCTTATGTAGCTCTATTTGGTCCATTGGGTGGATGTCTTTTGCAAATACTTCTAGGTTGGTTCTGATGTAATCTGCAGCTGACTGTGGCTGCAACATGGTAGGCATGAAATGGCTCATAGTCATCTTCCCCTCTGCAATGTCATATGCGGACATGAGCCTCTGTTGATTGGTGGGAGCCATTTTGAGCAAATGATTGTAAAGCTGGATTCTGACTGGCTCATTCCTAGCTTTTATATCCATAAATTGCTTTTTGATTCCAGACTCTGCCCTTCTTTGCTGGCTTGAGGAGCTGACCTCTCCTCCAAGTGGTCTCTCTTGTTCCTGTTGGAAGGAACTGGCTGATGCTTCCATACTAGGGGGGCCCATACCCATGGATGGTCCAATAGGCATCTCTTCTTCAGAAAAAGGGTTTAGCCTTTGCCTTTTCTCCCCTTGTTGACTTGCTGATGTAGTAGGGGGAGTTTCTTGCTGTCTGTCCCTCTTCCTGGTTCTTTCTTCATTCATTGGGGTTTGGAGCACTGAGGTCTCCACTGCTATTTCCTGCCTTGGAGGCACACTTTCTTGAACTTGTTGCTCTGTGGATACAGGGGCCTCAGCCATTTCTTCTTGCTGTTCTGTTTGTTCCTTCTGCTGTTTTGCTGTTGGGAGTGTCTGCTCCTGCTCTATTTCTTTCCCCTTATCTGTGCTAGCTACTAGAGAAGTGGTTTGAGTTGCTTGTTGGGGAGCTGTAGAAGATGAGGCAGCTGCTCCAAGTTGAGTATGAGGAAGAGAAAAAACCTGCCCACAATATTCCAAGTCAGCTTCCTTCTCAAGTGTCTTTGCTGCTTTTTGTGCTATTTCCTCTTTAGAACTTGCTTCTTCTAGGGTGCCCTCTTTCCATTCTAATTGATTTGCATATTTTTCAATATGTGGTAACCTGATATGATCATAGCTAGCCAATTTATATTTGACCCTTCTAAGACTAATGAAGTGATTGGGGTCATAGGGTGACCAGAGGAAACTGGTTTGCAACTTGAGGCGTTGCAGGATCTTATCTGCTTCTTTCCATGCCTCTTCCCTTTTATTGTAAATAAATGGGCCTAGCTGGTTTTTGACTTTGAGCTGTGCCTTTTTATTTTTGCTGTGGAAATGGGTCATGTCTGCATTTCCAAACTGTCTGAAATACTCTAAGGCAAAGAGTCTCATAGGGACATATCTTGGTAGCCTGTATGGGGCTAACTCACAACCATATATCCTGATCACTGTATGGTGTTGGTAGAAGTACCAATCCCCAATGCTGTAGGCCTTTGAGAGCTGGAGGATTCTTTGCATGTCATTTGTCAATCTTGGAGGAGGAGAACTCAACAGCAAGGACATGGCTGGATGGATGAAAAGGTCTATGAATTCACAGTAGCTATATGGTGAAAAAGAGGTGTGATGAAAGATTGAAGACCAAAATACCACAGACCTTTGGTTCCCCTGGGCATCAAACTTCTTGAGAGTAATAGGGAAGCTGTCAGGCTGATTAAATAGGAACAAGTGATAGATGTAAGAAGTGTATCTAAACACCCTTTCCCTCTCTAAATTCATCAACTGTTCGTGAATTTTGTTAGCAATGAATGCAGCATAATCATAGTGAACCGAAGGAGGCTTTCCAGGGGAGAAGACAGACATCATAGCCAGAATGGTTTCATCAACATCCTCAGTTGACCTGTAACCCAGGACATAACTGATCATATCCACAAGAATCTTGCCCAAGTCATTAAGATATGCATTTCCAATAGGAGGAGACCTCACAGTTTGAGAGCCCGATTGAATGAATAGTTGATTAATCTTTACAATTTGGGCACTGGACAACTTGCCTCCTTGGTCTATCAAGTGCATCATAGACAGAGGAGTCAATGGCTTTGTAGTGTGAAAGTGCAGCATTTGATTTATAGCCTCAGGGGTGACATAGAACAAGACTGAGCCTGAGGGACTGAGGACAACTCTCTGACATGGATCATAATTGGCACTGCATCGATGGATTAAATCTGGGAGGACATTGACTTGAGGAAGATTGAAAATGGGCAAATTGGAGTCCCAAATCCCTAGAATATCAGTTCCATTGAGATGTTTGGCTTTTAGCTCATTGATTAAAGGAATATGATACTTGCTGTAATCTGGGATTACCTCTGCCATCTGGTAGTCTCTATTAGCCTGGGGCTGCGATTCTAGCTCTCTGTGTGGGGCATTTAAAGGTGGAATGTTTAGAGCTACAGGGGCCTCCATGGTCCACTGGTACTTGGAATTGGATTTGAGTTTGATTTTCTGAGCACAGCGATACAGAGCAGTGAATTTCCAATGAGGGGGGAAATTTTCAGAGAGGACAAGGTAGACAGCGGAGAAACTGAGTTGAAATTCCCCAGGGAGAGATTCAATGAGCAAATGCTGGGTTTTGAGAGTGGCTTTCCTGGTGGATTTGTCTAGCAGAGGTTTAGATTTGCGAATGCGCAAACAAACTGTGAATTTGTGGTAATTTGCCACAATGTGGAACCTCTGTAGGTGAATTCGAGCTTACAGTGGGAAATGAAACGCTGGTCAACCGAGGATTCCTGGTAATTACTGTGTTTTCTCTCGTTTCTTGCTTATTTTGGTGAATTATGCAAAAACCACGGTACACAGAGGGATACCGATAAATACCTGGGTTTAATATGACAATGGCATTGACATGCAGGTGAATCCTCGACGCCAGCAGCCAGGAAGTAGTCTTGAAGTTTGGTGAGCAAGCGACGTAATCGCTCATGCAGGAGCACAGTAGCATTTTGGAAAAAATGCGAAAAAACGCGATTTCGGGCAAAAATATGGAAAATTTGGCCTTTGACGCCTTTTGCCGGATGACGTCAGCATGACGTCATAGGTGGGATCAGGTACGGAGTGGTGACGTGGCGGCTTGTAAGTGGTCCACATGGGTGGGTGACGTGGTAGACAGTTGGAGCAGTGGCGGGTCGGGCGCTGACATGGTGCTGATTCGGCAATGACTTGGAGCTGACGTAGGGGCGACGTAGCGGGCGGTAAACGGAAGGTGGTAAGCGGTAATATCGGACCGCTTAAGGTACGGGCGCAGTTTTGGCAGGAGGCCGCCCGATACAACCCAGGAGTGACGCGTGTCCGAGCCCTGACGTCACCCTCTGACAGATTTCGGGCACTAACGTACAGGCATCGGGGGTGGTCCGATATTGCTGTGGGCCATCGGATGGGAGGGCCCTGATCCGACGGTCGACGGGGAGCAAAGGTGATCAAACAATACGGCGGGGAGCGGACAATAAACAAATGATATTTCTGGAAAGGCGCGCCAGGTACAAAACTTAGGACAATGACGGATTTGTGGGTTTTGTAATGTTTTTTAGAACAAATGGGTTTTCATGTATTTGTTGGTGAAATGCGCTTGGGCTGTTAAATCAACCAGATGTTGATTTAATCCCGAAATAGACCATTTAGCACACTTTTGCCTTAGCGCTAAACTCCTTTGTGCTCCGACCCTTTGGGACTTAAGGCTATATTGCCTAGGGGAAGGGGGAATACATATTTTTGGGGTTTTTTATATACAATAGTGATATAGTAATAGGGAAAAGGGGAAGATAGGGAGTTAAGTAATAATAGAGTTAGTAGTTAGTATTGGATGGGAGATATGGAAGGGAGGAGGCAAACACTAAGTTTTTAGGGAACAAACTTAGTTAGGAGAGTAGATCAAAATGAAAAGATTTTTACACAAGAAATGTGGCTCTTCTATACAACAAGGATCAACAAATGAGTTTGATTTCTCTCATGAACCAAGGTGATAGTGGGATGTTAGCAAGGAGTTTGATAGGGAATGATTGGGAGGTTAGACATGCTTCACTTTGCTGCCACAAAAATGCTGAATAGGAAGATCTGCACTGGCCACCATGTGTTTCCTTTGCTTAGGCCAGTGATATGAAAGAAATCATGCTTCTGCAACCCCATCTACCTACCCATTCTATTGCCTAGCATTTTTTATTACTTCAGGGAGGGTGCACTTAGACTTGCAAACCCTCATGTGCTCTTTTCTTTTCCTTTTTCATTTCCTTTTGATTTTCTATCTAAGGCTAGCCTTATTACTTCCAAGGCCCCAGATTAAGCAGTTGGGAACCTTCATTCTCTACCTAACTACTAATCTGCCAAGATTAAACAGTTTGGACAGATTTCTTTCTCTAATCTACAACAAAAATTGAAACATGGCATGACCCAGCTTAGACTGTTGGATCACCCATTCAGAAGTAGGACAGTATCAAACAACTGTAGGTAAGTGTTTCCTACAAAATATGAGATCTTTGCATCACAAAAGTAGAGCATATTTGGAACTTCCCCTGCCAATCATGAAAAATGAAACCTATTGGTATAGGTAGTTGTTGTGGGGAAAAATGCGTATTTAGGACGATCCTATCCACCTAAGGTGTGATAGCGCCTTAGCAACAAACGAATGCAGCTATCATGATTTCTTCCTTTATGAAATATGAAAGAGAGGAGATCGGCAGACTTACCGTTATCTTCCGGTTGTCCCTCGAACTAGATCCTCTTCCCTTTGTGTGTCCACAGCTACTTGCCTCCTCGCTTGATCAAGAGAACAGCTACTTGAATCCCACGAGATCACAAGAGAACAGCTACCTGTGACAAGAGCAACAAGAGAAGAACACAATACAAAGGCAAATATACATATTCATAAATGATTCAGGATTAGAAGTAAATCAAATATACTAATGCAATTACACAAAATACACCAGCATATAGGAAAGAATCAAGATAGCTTTATTGAAAGTAACAGTGTTCAGGAAGAGATACAACCCATAGGGCTCCAACCCAGCATCTCCTTCCCAGCAGAATGGACTTCCTTCTTCAGCTCCCTTCAAAGCATAACACACCCAATAGTTCTAGCCACAAACCAACAACAATTCTTTGCAAATACTAAATTCCAGCCTCCCTTTAGACCTCATGAGAGAGATCTATATATAGGAGTTTTGGAGAAAGGATGAGTCAGCTTGAGGCTGGCATGAAGCTGAATAGTGTCCTCTCCCACTTCAGTTCTTGAGTCCACTTGGAGGTTCTTGCTTCCACTTGGAGATTTGGAACCTCTTACTCATCACCAGTCGAATTCCCTGATCCAAGTGTCATTTTGGAAGCTTCCTGGGCATTGACACCTTGAGGAATGACTCTGCCACTTGTCTAAACTCGCTCAGCACAGGTAGCCTTCTTTGCAGTTGACATTCAACGCAGGTAGACAGTGGAGCAGTTGACATTCAGCGTGGATGCTCAGTGGAGCAGTTGACATGATCCAGAATTGCCTTGTTTTTGAGTGTTTTCAGGTGGAGAACTTTTGTTAAGTGCTGTGGTTTGCTGGCCTTGTTCTTCTAGGGGTAAGAACAACATGTTTAGGGACTTTGGATCCCTTGATTATTGACATTTCATGCTCAGTGATGCAAGGCACAAAAATGTCTATAACAGTTGCCCCCTAAAGTATGAGGCCGTTTATCGGGTGAAATGCTTTATCCAGGAGGGTCCGAAGTTCATCCATCTGCTGGGAGGAGACCTGTAATAAAATACAATACAATACATTATGATTCATACTGCTTTCATGATCTAGCTGAGGCGGTCATTCCCATGCTCAGCTTTATAAATTCATTTTTGTACATAGAACAGACGATCGTCTGATGGTAGACTGATAATTTTGGTGAAAATTATCATCCTTTGAGTAGGATGATCATCTGCTGCAATGATGTACATGTCAAATGTCTTTATGTTTCCTGAATATATATCACAGCCCGGATGGATGAAACTAGATCCGGGGTCTTCAAACTCGTTCGATCTTCACTCTAAGTACAAGTCGATCCATGTGAGAATTGCGCTGAAGTCGAACATGGAAAGACATCACTTGATTACCGGTCAATGATGTAAACCGTTAACAAGCGCGAGAGGAATCACCGATAATGATAATGACCCTCAAGGTACTGCAGTACAATTCACGTGGTGTGAATAAAGGACTTGGCGTCGAACACCACGCAAAATCTTCTGGTCGAAGGTCATTGATGTATACCTGTCGCCGGAAGTGAGAAACTTGCCATTGAGGCATGCAAGCTTCAAAGTACTGAAGGGGTTGTTCCTAGATCAACTCCTTGGATAATGAGTTGATGTCGACAAGGAGCGATCCGTCAAAGGAGGGCCTTAATGAATCCCACATCAGTGACACAGAACGGAGCTAATGATTTTAATGGAGGTGAAAACAATCTGTGACATATGATTCAGGGTGGCGGTCATGAATGGATGAAGGATAATGTATGGCAGTGGATGGGACCCAGTTGACTCTTTCTGAACGACTTCTCTTGAACATATGGCGACACTGATACGATGGATCGGTAGCATTACCCCAAATATGGATGGTATGGCAAGACCATGGTGATGTGACCGGTGAATGAAACAACCCAACCCGAATGTGATACGGAGGAAAAGTGTCATGTTCAAGAGCAACCTGCTACCATCAAAGTTTTCTTGATCTTTCCCAATTTTTCCCCAGTCATTGCTGACCAGTACCTCTTTATTTTTGTCAAGCTTGAGGAGGATAACATATGCTTGTTCTATAACCTGCCCTTCAGGCAAGCCCATCGCTATGTTTTAATGAGCCTAGCGATAGGGAAACTTGTTCTCGTCTAAAGACAAGTTTGTCGCTATTTAATCATTCTAACGAGTCTAACGACAAGGATAACTCGGTCCTTTTCATTTTAAGAGAGTCTGAAAAGGTACATAAAGTTAACTCCAAAATTCCTTTTTCGTCATCTAATCCCTTAAGTCCGAAAAAGTATAAAACAATACAGAAGGGATGAGTTTTCGATAACTTTAACGAGCCGAATAAAACAAGCGCTCGACCTTTTTGTGCAATAATCCCTCAGGTCCAAAAAGATTAAAATCTAGAGGAGGGATAGCTCTTCCGGTCCTTTAACGAGCTGGAAGGCCAAAACTCGGCAATCTTTTCATATTTTACGAGTCAGTTGAAAAGAGCTTAAAGAAGACTCGTCTTTTGAGGAACGAGTGATAAACAGGGATAGCAACTGATTCCAGGTACAGGTTGGAATTTTCCAATCACGGCAGTGTCACAAGGATGGCTAGGTGAAATCACTCTTTGCAGCTGTTCCTCAAAATGGGTAAACAATCATATGGAGGTGAACGATCGGCCAAATGAAAGTGGAGGTGGCAGGTGCAAACACGACCAAGGCTTTTATGGCTGATAAATTTACGATCACAGTGGTTATTTATCGGGATAGGTTCATTTTTTAGTTAAAAATGAGCTTAAACTCTGGAGGAAACATTGCTCACTGCTTATATTTATTTTTTAACGAGCATGAAGACCGCGTTAAAACTGCTCAGATCTTGCGTTTATTTTTTAACGAGCATGAACTTTATGCTAAAACTGCTCGATAAGTTTGCATGCCACCAGCATAACAACGCAAATCGAGGTGCATGCCCTCAAGCTTCATTGCATTCAACTCGGTGGTTGGAATGAAGGTTTACCTTTGAGATTTGGAAAGGGGATTGTTTCATTTTTTAATGAGGTCGACACAGTAAAAGAACTATCCTCATGACTCCTTGTTTCATTTTTTAACGAGGTTGACACGAGATAAGAACCGTCCTAAAAGTCCAAATCCATTAGATGTAGAAGTCTTCATATTCCACTGTGGCCACTTTCGCCAGATTACTTGGAGGCGGTAGGGCAAAAGTACCCATTAAAGCAGGGTCTTCTAGGAGACCTACTCCGATATTTTGGAGCGAATGATTTCTTCCATGGATCATTGGAATGCTTCCCGTAACTTGTGAACTGTTGGCGAGAAAAGTTTGTTGGTCGACGATTGTAATTCCTCCTTGGAAGGGAAATGCAATCTTCCTGAAGTAGGTCGACACGACTGCGGCCATGGCATAGATACACGGTCTTCCTAGTAGGATGTTGTAATCAAGATTCCCGTCGATGACTTCAACATCTATTTCTACTGTTTTCCCTCATAGTTCAACTTTCAAGTTACTTAGGATACCATACGGGGTATATGTCCTTCCGTCGAATGCTTTTAATGTTGTCGCAGATCACGACAAGGTTGGGGATCCTAAAGTTTTCCAGCAACTCATCGACATAATGCATGTAGATGCCCCCTCATCAATAATTGTTCGATGAACAGTTTTGTTGAG
Source organism: Pinus tabuliformis (assembly GCA_031772625.1). Taxonomy (NCBI): domain Eukaryota; kingdom Viridiplantae; phylum Streptophyta; class Pinopsida; order Pinales; family Pinaceae; genus Pinus; species Pinus tabuliformis. Next base: position 279,765,701 of record CM062810.1, on the reverse strand, counting down.
GGCTTTCACTTGAATAAGGAAAGCTAGTTGAGCTGGTAACTGAGGGTCATATCCTTTATGATCAAAGGCCACAAGATTGGAATCCATTGGGTCAATCCCACCTATTGCTGATAATAAAGCTTGCTCTTGGGAGAAGCAATTTTGCGGTACTTCAAGTGTCGACATAGCGGACGGCGATTGGGCCAGGTCCTCTATCTGTGCTATTTTCGCACAAGGATTAAATGTCGATTTGTGTACTGCTCCCTTTTGCGACTTTATCATTGGCTCAGGGACGATGGGTGGCACAACTTTGGTCACAGTTGTTGTCGAACTACTAGGTTGTTTATTAGCCTTGTTGTTCGACAGCTTTGGATTCCTGTAATCCTTATTCCTCGTCAAAGCATCATTTTGCTGCTTTGATATAGACAACATAAGCACTTGGGATCGGGAAGCATTTTGATTAGCAACCAGTTCAGTTCTCGGGCTTGGAAACGGATCAGTCAACACAGCTGAGGTTTTCGAACTCTTAAAGAATCTTTTAAGCTCAGCTTTGTATGGACAATCTGCTGTCCAATGATCCTCATCGCATATATGACACCCCGTAGGGGGTTTCCTTTTTCTCCCTTTCTTTTTCTTCTTGCCCCCTGGTTGCTTCAGTGGTTTGCCCTTGTCGTCCGACACGGCACTTACTTCCGAGGCAAGAAGTTCCTCATTTGCATTTTGATCGGAAATCATACGGGCCTTTTTAGATATAGCCTTTGTCGAATTCATGTCTGTTGCGCCAATCACGCCATCGCCGGCATGAGAGTCACTATTTGATTTAGGAGGAGGAGGAATTGAAAATTCCGGTCTAGGGGCGTCAGGTATTTTATCATAGAGCGTGCCGGATTGAGTATATACTAAGTCTAGATATTGTGCACGAGCAATAACTTGCTCCTCCGTTACGACTCCCCCCTTGGCCACATCTTCCGTTATGGCAGGAAGTAACGACTTTATAAACCATTCAGCTAACAACTGATCTGGAACGTAAGTCTTTACCATCCTGCGACGACGACGCCACTCATGTATATGATCGGATATATGTGTGGCCGTCGTCTGCTTGAAGTTGGTTAAGATTTCCGTTCCAGTTTTATACCTTATCGGTAATTGAAAATGGGTTAAGAAAGTCGTGGCTAGGGAACTGAAATTGTCGAAAGAGGCTCTAGGTAATTCAATATACCATTTAGCCGCTGGACCCGTCAATGTCCTCTGAAAAAGGTGAAGCCTTATCGAATCATCGTTCAGGGTGTTCGACGAACACCACAGATGAAAAGTCATGACGTGATTCGATGGGTCTTCACCTGGATTTCCATTGAATTTAGGAATGTCCGATGGAAGTTTATGCGGAATCGCTGGCCACCAAGGGGCATAAGCAATTGGATCATTCGTCAGCCAGTTTAGATCTGGTAATTCTAGAGTTGCTACAAAGGGCAACTGTTGATTCAGGTTAGGCGGAGCATACCCAGGATAAGATGGAATCGCCTGAGCAGTGGGTCTTTGCATACCAGCATAATGTATTTGATGTTGGCAACTTTGACAAGTTTGATGGGCATAACCATTATTATACGGTTGCCCATTACTTACAAAGACTTGTTGCTCGGGTCCTTGATATGATTGCTGGAATTGCGGTTGTTGAGTTTGAACCAGCTCCGGTTGTTGGACCATTTGCTGTCGTCCAATACTGGATGATTGACCAAGATGAGGAGTCATAGTACTTGTTTGAGCCTGAGTCGCTCCAGATAAGGAGGCACTAACCGGAGGTTGTGATTGAGTTGTCGAGACAAGAGGCTGTTGTATGGCAACCTGAGAAACTTGGGGTTGACATACAACAGGTAGCGCTTGTACTTGCGACGCAATCAACATACCAGGTATAGTGGCAACATTCGACACAGGGTGGACTGGTTGCATTGAATATGCAACCCTTGGTTGCTGAGGCAGTATTGGTACCCATCCGCTGGATGTAATTCCAGTTTGACCTGAACTTTGTTGTAAACTCCCATATGGTTGTTCTCCGGGGGGGAAAAATGAAAAGGCATACTGCCCTCCATATGGTGGAAATCCAGTGCTTAAAGGGTAGATTGGCCTTTAAAGACACATTGGATCAAGTTGTTGAGTTTCAACATAAGAAATACCAGATGATAATCCGGATGAAGAAATAGGAACTAAACATGTCGTCGAAACAGTCTCTGATTGGACTCCAGCTTGTTGTTGACAATTTCCCGGGACAGATGGTATACCAGCGCACATCGTTGGAGTAGCAACAGGAGGCTCTGCCGCTGCTGTGTCGGATGACACAGTCCTGGATGTCGACGATTGTTCAGACATATTTAGTCTATCCAAAAGATTTCCTAGCGATTCTACAAGAACTTTGTGATGAAGGTAGACTAACTTCGAAGATCAACGCAGGAATAAAGGGTGATTGTTCCGTTTAAAATAAATTGTTAACGACGCTTTAGACACAACTTGCTTTTTCAGTTTTAAAGAGTCGAGAAAAAGCTAAAGATGACTCTAGTCTCCTTCGATGTTTTAACGAGCCCGAAGTGACAAATGCTCGGATGGACTTTTTCTGTTATAGAGTCTGAAAAAGGCCAAAAGAAACTGCTCTGGAGATCTAGGCAGAGGGTGTGCCAAACCTTTCGCAAAACCACAGAATACGTTTTACGGTACGGGTGGTCGATCTTCGTGAATGCTGTGTTCACTGCATTGCGATCAGTAGGGCGGCCGACACGGCTTCCTAAGGATAAAAGATATATGCCTATAGGGGTCTCCCAATATATACGCGACGGTACGTGGGAGCACAAGTCCGTATTAGTGCAATCGTCCCTCAGGAGGAATCACCCACCTTCTTCGAGATCGATAGTCACTATGTTTAACGACGCCGGAACACGTCTCTAGCCTAGACCTCTATGTTGTGCGTTATGTTACAAAGCATTGTTAGGTTCATTCAGTTTATTTTAGGTTGATCTTCTTAAAGTTTGCCTTTCAAGGTTCACCACGAGATGTATGATACAACTTCCTAAATGCAGTCTAAGATGATAAGCAAGCTTTACAATCTTTCAACTTTGAAAATCCTAGCTACTAAGGGAAAAGAGAGCGACTATCTTTTCTCAAAGAGAAATCAACACACTCTAATGCACTTTCCCTAAATCCAACATGCAAACTTATCAAATGCAAAATGCACAATGCAGGTGTTTGTTTTCACTTTCTTAGTATAAATGCCTACAAAGAAAGCTTTTTGCACAACTTTGAATTTGCTTTTACAATGATCTAAATAAACAAGTTCTCTTTTCTTCGAAATCAACAAGGGTAGAAGAGATTACAATCACTTTGCAATTTTCGAAATAAAGACTCGTTTTGATACTTTGAAAAGAACAAATTCAAACCAATAAGCAAAAGTAACACTATGGTCAATCTGAACAAACAGCCAATGAACTCTCTTCTAAGATCAATCTCAATCAGATCTGAATCAAAGGCTACAGAACGACTACTTTACTCATGCAAAGGAAGACTATAAATGACACCACAAACACATAAAAACATTCACAATCTTTTTGTACAAAAATTGGGGCGGAATTCAGGCAAAGAAAAGGGTTATCAGACCAGCACCTACTTGGTTAAAGGCTGCAAAAACAGAGATCAAAACAGGGCAAAAAGGACAAAGAACCCCAGCTGCACAAGGCCACACTGGTTCAGCGCAGGTAGAACACTGTCAGTTTGACATTCAGCGCAGGTAGCCCCTTCAGGACCTGCGTTGAAATGCAGACTGCCTTCACAGTGCTTGCAATGAAGAGAGAAACTCTCGTTTCTCTTGGTTTCTGGGTCACAAAATGCTCAAAAATACACTGTTTCAGGCCAAATTAGAAACACAAGCAAGGTATAAACAGAGGGATGCTTTGATAGGGTACTAAAGACTATCACAAGGATCAATCAAATCGTTTGTGGATCTAGTTTAAATCATAGACAAGTCCAACATACTGGATCAAAGCAGCAACTTTTACTTTGCATCCGGGAAAAATGCAGTTCAAGAGTTGTTGTCAAGTCTATGAAGTAAACAAATGACGGAAACACAAATGAAATGAATAAACAAGTTCTTCCCCAGTGGAGTCGCCAATTTGTTGTGGGGAAAAATGCGTATTTAGGACGATCCTATCCACCTAAGGTGTGATAGCGCCTTAGCAACAAACGAATGCAGCTATCATGATTTCTTCCTTTATGAAATATGAAAGAGAGGAGATCGGCAGACTTACCGTTATCTTCCGGCTGTCCCTCGAACTAGATCCTCTTCCCTTTGTGTGTCCACAGCTACTTGCCTCCTCGCTTGATCAAGAAAACAACTACTTGAATCCCACGAGATCACAAGAGAACAGCTACCTGTGACAAGAGCAACAAGAGAAGAACACAATACAAAGGCAAATATACATATTCATAAATGATTGAGCATTAGAAGTAAATCAAATATACTACTGTAATTACACAAAATACACCAGCATATAGGAAAGAATCAAGATAGCTTTATTGAAAGTAACAGTGTTCAGGAAGAGATACAACCCATAGGGCTCCAACCCAGCATCTCCTTCCCAGCAGAATGGACTTCCTTCTTCAGCTCCCTTCAAAGCATAACACACCCAATAGTTCTAGCCACAACCCAACTGCAATTCTTTGCAAATACTAAATTCCAGCCTCCCTTTAGACCTCATGAGAGAGATCTATATATAGGAGTTTTGGAGAAAGGATGAGTCAGCTTGAGGCTGGCATGAAGCTGACTAGTGTCCTCTCCCACTTCAGTTCTTGAGTCCACTTGGAGGTTCTTGCTTCCACTTGGAGATTTGGAACCTCTTACTCATCACCAGTCGAATTCCCTGATCCAAGTGTCATTTTGGAAGCTTCCTGGGCATTGACACCTTGAGGAATGACTCTGCCACTTGTCTAAACTCGCTCAGCGCAGGTAGCCTTCTTTGCAGTTGACATTCAATGCAGGTAGACAGTGGAGCAGTTGACATTCAGCGCAGATGCTCAGTGGAGCAGTTGACATGATCCAGAATTGCCTTGTTTTTGAGTGTTTTCAGGTGGAGAACTTTTGTTAAGTGCTGTGGTTTGCTGGCCTTGTTCTTCTAGGGGTAAGAACAACATGTTTCGGGACTTTGGATCCCTTGATTATTGACATTTCATGCTCAGTGATGCAAGGCACAAAAATGTCTATAACAGTAGCTAACAGTTCCCATGATTGATGTTATCTCAATGGTGAAATTGAGGTTCATTCTCATCCGTTTTCATTTTAGTTATGAAAATTGAAGCTATGTTACTCTATATAGACTCCTCTTGACTTCTTAGAACATGCCTAATCTCTTGCAACTCTTGATAATCCATCGAAATTATGGTACAATCACGACTCCAAATTACTTGCAAACTCTTTGTGCTACCCTTTGTCTAGATGCTTAGCTTCACCTTTAAACTATTGAGAACCCAAATGAGAATTTCTCTAGGCTCAATATTGTCTATACATTATCAAACAAAAAAGGCTTGAACAAGTTTGAAGGGAAATTCTCACTTAAAGGAGTGATGGGGATATAAATAAAGCTCCCAATGCTAAAACTTGCAACTCTCCTCTAGTTTAAAATCGTAAAAGCCTTCCAACCTCTAGAGACTTAGAATAAATTAGTTATATGCACATTCAAAGGAAAATCCCTTCTCAAATTTAAAGAGAACCTAGACAACAAAAATGAAAATTTCTTAAGAGGAAAGATAAGGACAAACAAAATTACCAGAGTCGATGCTTCAACCAGTCTAGATTTAACAAGCATCCTTGGCTTGGAAGAAGAAAAAGCATGAAACTCACTTACCATCCTTAGCAAGACAAAAATCATACATATCACTCCAATAAAACAAATAAAACTCACTGAAATATTGCACATACTTGATAACTAGGGTTTCTACTTTTGAATTCCACACTAATGAGCCATAATCTCACCTTGATGGAAAATAAGTCCTTTGATGGGTTCAAATTAGTGTAGAGCCAAAGATCCCAATCATAAGAAAGGTGTCTAGAGTATCATCTCATTACTCACTCTACTATAGGATTGTTTTACCTTGCTCTATGACAAGTCATGTGATGTTTCAAATGTGTACTATATTTTTAATTATATAAATTTTAAAATATATTTTTGAAAAATAGATCTTAAAAAAATTAATATATGAAAAATAATTTTTATTTCACTTTATTCATTATCTATATTTTATAGAATAAATAACTGAATTTAATTAATTATTCAACATTAAAAAATCATAAAATAATTATAAAGTAATTAATTATATTAATAAAAAATATGAAAATGGAATAAGTATTAAAAAATCAAATAATTATCATCATTATTATTAATTAAGCATAGTGTATTTTACATGTTAGTTCTTATAAATAGTGTAATATATGGTGGGGGAGAATATGAAAGAGGAACATGGCTTCATTAGGGTTTCACCAATTCTGCTTGTATCATCATAAGGTGGAACATGACCTGGTGTTTTCATTTCCATTTTGTTCCTTTAGGTTTTTGTTCTCAAGCTTTGGGCATTTGAATTTGGTTGTGTTTTGCATTTTTTTTAGAGGTCCTTGAGTTTAGACTTGACTTCTCATGGTAGGGTTATCATTTCCACTTCTCTAGTGGATTTTATCTTTCTATTGGGTGGTGGGGTTTACATTATCTTTGTCCTTCATTTGACATTGGCCTTATTGATCATTGGGGCCACTTGGTGCTTCTGCCTCTTGCCTGTTACTGTTCTGTCATTGGAATCCCCTTTGATGTTTTTTTTTGCCTTCTATGTATGGTGCCAGTTGTTGGGGCCCCGTCTAGATTTGGGTTAGCCTCTGGGCTATCCCTTTTCCACGGGCACTGAACCTATCTTAGGTGATGCTGAAAGCCACTCTAGTTTTATAGGCTTCCTCCTTCCATCATGCTCACAAGATAAAACATTGGTGTCCTTCAATCGAGAAACCTTTGTTATCACTTGGTCTTAATGTAGAAATCACTAAGGCGATGAGTTTATCAATTCATTCTCTGATGGGACACGTCTTTTACATTTCCCTATCTTATTATCAGATCAAATTTTGGGTTTTGAAGAACTAGAAATCCCTTTTGGGTATTACTTGACTATTAATTTACTGGTGAATTAGTGGAGACACTTCCACTTCTTGGATGAGGGGGGCCTCATTAAGATCCATAAGTAGGCTTGGGTGCTCAGGAGAGGTTACATTTGGATACAACATTGGAGTGTTGGGTTTAATGCATTGGTGGACAAACCAAAGTCTCAGTATTTTTGGGTGAAATTGGTTGGTTTTCCCCTTGAATTATGGACCAAGCGAGTTGTCAAGATAGTTGTAGACTATATAGGGTGATTTATTTTTTTGTGAGCAATATTTAGTGGCATTTGACAAAAGGATCCTTTGGGTCCTGGTGGAAATGGATTTGTCAAAGGGGTTACCGAAGGAGTTGAACATATCTATGGGGGCATCCTCTTTTCACTAGTGGTTGGATTTTGGAAGGTGCCTTTCAGATCTATGGTATGTCACCAAACTGGATACCTTAAGGTGATCTGTCAAGATAATCATGATTTTTGTCCAAAATTCCCTCTCTTGAGCCTTAGAAAGCACAAGGTTGATTTAATAGGGGTGGGATATATGGTGGAGGGTTCAAAAGATATTACCCTAGATCCCAGGGTTTCACTTTCAAATTGTAATTTTCCTCAGACTTTAAATTCACCTCATCATCTAGAGGCGACGAAGCGCTCCCTTTGTCTTCAAAGGAAACTGATTGGCATACTCTTTCCATATTCGAATTCCACAAGTTTTAGCAAGACTTCTGCCTCGGAGACTGTTACTGCGGGTTTGGATAGGGGACTACTGGCCTCTTCTTCACTAGATGACCACGTGGATATTGGGTAGGATGCTCCTCAGAAGGGATCATGGAAAACTTATTAGGTCACAATGACTCGTCCACCCTTACAATTAACACAATCCATAATTGATTCCATGGTCAATAATCTCATAAATTCTCTCTCTGAAGATGATATTGCTACTAGTTCTCCTAGTTCCACCTTGGTGCCTGCTTATTCTGTTGAGTGTTGGTTCATTGGGGCCTGACCCAGGTTCATAAGTGATTTAGCGAAACAAATCTCGAAACTACCGACCCTTTCGGCAACAACCCATGGTGCGCAAACTGAGGTCCCACCCGAGGTAGTATGGGAGGGTGCTGGAACCAGGTTTCCACACTTTAGGGATGTCTTGATGAGGTATAGGAAGTTCGCGAACCCAACCTGTGCACTTGCACTGCTTCGCACAACCGTCTGACCTTCGCAACTTGTGCGACTGCTTTCATGCAGCTCTGTAAAGAGCACGAAGAGGTGCTATCTAGATCCTTTATCCTTACTATGCTAGTATTATAGATCTTGAATTATTTGTGTGTACCCAATGTTCTTATTAACCATTCAACATTCATAACAAGTGCGCGCAATCATAAAACTGTAAAGAGATGCATAAATAAAATAGAAGTATAAACACATAGGTCTATGAGTAGATGCACAATATTTCAGAATCAACTTATCTTTTATTAATTCTCTGTTCAGATACAATCCCAACTCTGCTCTGCGCACTCAGCTGCAGGGGTCCGCACACACAGCTGCGAACTTTACCAGGCCTCTTCACACACATCTGCAGAGCCTCTTCCTACTACTACAACTCAAGACTCAGACTCACAGACTCAGACCGATTCCTCATTCAAAACCCATATTTTACTTCTCAAAGCTAAAAATTTCCTTTTACACTTAGAGCCTTGCTCTATTTATACAATCCCATGGTCCGAGGACTATGGGTAGGCCGACACATTCTATATTAAATTACATTATTTTAGGGTGGACAACCCTAGACTCTTGCACTCCGCGCCTACATTTTTCGGGGTATTTACATTACATTGACCAAAACTCAAGCTTTAAGCCCAAAAAACTTGCTATAGGGGGGTCCGCTGCCCAACAGGCCCCAAACACAATCATCGTGACTCGCCCTGAGTCACTCAGTTAGTGTGGTGATCTTCACGTGGAGTCCATCCAACAACCTCTGCGCTTTGCTTATGTCTGCAACACACTCTTTCACAGTCTGCTGTATCAGTTGTGCGTGAATCTCCAATGCATCGTTGTCAGGGGCACCTTCTTGCCTTAGCGCATATGTACTCTGCATCTGTGCCAGCTTTTCCTCGATCGTGGTGGTGACCGTGAATGCTTCCTCGAGCCAAGGCTGGATGTGTGCTTTAAGCACTGCTTCTTTCTGGCGTGCGACATCCACCTGTTCCTTTAGAGCCTGGGCCTCCTTCATCTTGGAAAGTCGCTGAGTAAGGGCAACCATCTGTGCGGTTCCCATGATACTGTCATATGCCTGCTGTAACTGCCATGCTTCTGTCTCCAAACGTTGTATGGTTGGATCTTCCTGCAATGAGGTGAGCGTGAAGAGGGACTGATCCAACAATCTCGTGCAGTCTTGTACAGCGTGCTCTATTGCTTCCAATCCCAATTGAATGGCGTAGTGGCACTACTCTTTGACTTCTGGGGGTGTAGAGGGCTGCGCCTTCAACCACAGCTCAACGATCTGCAAGTTCAGCTCCAACTGAACCTTCGCGGCCTCTTCCTAGGTCTTGCGGACTCCAACCGCTAGCTGGTGAATCTTTTCTACTGTTGGGAGTACTGCCAGCACAACCAACTCTGGTATGCTGCTACAGGCCTCCTCCATGGCCTGTTCTAATCCTTGGGTGTGTGCGACCAGGTTGTCGTGCTGTAGGCTAAGTTGTTCTAAATTTAACTTCTGCTCACTCAAGACCTAGAGGGCGCGGCCCTCCCTGGCACGAAGCTTAGCAGTTACCCCATCCTGTAGTTGGTATAGGGTTTCTCTGGGAAGGGCGGCCAAATTCAACCCCTAGCCCTTCATTTGACTTGCCGTGGCCCTGTCGCACTTGGCGACTGCTAACACTTCACCCTCTGGTAATACAAAAGTGTTCATGGTGCGAGCGCGCAACATCAGCTCGGCTTCGGATGTACCTGTCACAATGTGTGGTGCCATCATTCCTGGGGGTCGTACCTGTAAGGCCTATAACTGCACTCTGAGTGCCCCTAACACAGTTGTCTGCTCCATCAGAAGTTCAGAAAAAGCATCCTTAGTGACATTACGAACTGTTTTGCCAATGTCAAGAAGGTCTCCCTCGGTGAGCTGGATTGGGTCGGTGGAGGTCTTTGTGGCCTTTGTCTTTTTCTGTGAGGCTGGCTTCTCATGGACGCGCGGCCTCTTGAGTTGGGTCGATTTTGGTGCTAGGTCTGTGCGTTCCTCTGTCTCTACCTCCCCCTGTATGTCCTACTCTGTGGACATTTCCTGGCCTTCCTTGGTCTCTTTGGTGGCCGTGGTTTTGGTTTCTACCATCTGTGTTTCCACTGATGCCTTAATCACCTTCTGCTGTGCAGCTGCTTCTTCTTCCTGGTGCCTTCTCTTCACCAGCTGTGCGATGTGCAACTTGGTATCCTTCTTTTGTTGTTGTGCTACGATCTTTTCCATTTCTGCCAAGTCTGGGGCATGCCACTCCGGAGGCCAGGACTCCATTACCGCAAAGATCGCATCATCTATTGTGATGAATGGGAGCTTTGCCCATGTTCATGCAGGATCTTTGTACACTCATATATACAGGTTATGCATATCTGCCTTGAACTCTATCGCACTCTGTAAGATGTTATGGACTGTAGGGGACAAACGTGGCCTGCAATTGATCCATGTTCATATGCTCACCTCTATGAACACCAAAAACACCTTTATCTTGTGAATCCTCATCGTGTCTTTCATTGCCCAAAGCAAGGTGTACCTCGCAGCTTTCGGTAGGTCACCCTCAACCGTGGGAAACTTGCTATCCTTTGGCAGTTCTCCTGAAACCAACAGGATGGATAAGAGCAACCATGCATAGTGGAAGGCCTTACCCTGCTCCTGGGTCTCCCTGCAGTTTGTCAAGAACTTGTCACGGAGGAACTGCACCTAGTTGAACTGGACCCCCTCTGCGCATTGCTTTGACAATGCAATTACAGACGTTGGCATTTCGTTTGTGCGACATTTCCTCATCATCTTGCCGGCTAGCAGCTGGGTGGCTAGGCACACCCCTTGGTATTTGATGCTTGCAATTGCGTACCCTCACTTCCTCTTCTCTAGCTTATATTTGGCCTTCATAACTTCTGTGAGGGCCAAGTCGCTGCTCTTTCTTGCTATGGCTGTGGGGTCGCCTCCTTTGATGGGCAACCAAGAAATCTGGTAAATTAGATCGTCTGTGATGGGAATCTACTCCTCCAGCCAGAGATACCTATCATGTACTAGGCACAATAGTTGCCAGATGACAAAAATAGTGACAGGCGCACGGTGGTAGTGGGGTATCCATTGTAGATGGAGTAGTGCAACCTTCTCTACGTTGCGTAGCCATTTCTGCTTCAGTAATTTCTCCATGGCCAACTGTGGGAACTTCTCACCGTTCGTGAGGTCCCAGTTTTTGAACTTCATATTAGGTACCCATCCCAACAATGAACCTTCAAACCTTATTTCATTAGGAAAGAGCGGGGTCTGGAGCGCACTCTTCACGGACTCCAGGTCCTTTGGTATCTTGGCTTTCCCCTTCCACGGGGGGATGTAGGGGGGTAACTTTATCGTTGAAGGCACTTGGGAGACATTCTTTGCCTCATTGTCCTGTGCTTCAATTTGGGCGATCAAGTCTTGCGAATCTTCATCCTCCTCCTCTATTTCAAAGGTGATGGCTTTTCCCTTCTCTGCCATTGACAATTTACTAAACCGTGGGTTCTGTGGTGATACCCGGACTGGCCCCATTGTCTGCTTGTCTTTCTGTGGTCACGGCGTGCGTGGTGACTTTGGAACCTCTGGTGCAGCTGCCGCCTCTCCAAGCTCCTCCTAGATCATATGGGGCTCTGGGGTAACTTCTGCAAATTGCGCACTGGTTCTCGCGGCTGTCATCGTGTCTACACTGGATCCATTTGGTTGTGTACTCAAGGGTGGCAAGAGTGCTTGGTGCTCAATGCTCTGTACTATCTCAAATCTTAAACAACCAAGTGTTGCCTCAAGGCTAGCCCAAGGAATTTTATATTATCATTTGAATTTGAATTCAACCATTCCCTCCACTTCTAAGTCATTAATACCTTCTTGGCAGTAGATCGTCTCGAATCTAGCTCTTAATTCCTGTCTTAATTACCCGCCGCCTGCTCCTTTCTGCTTTAAATTGAACGTCTTGTCATGAACAGTGACATCAACGGTCACCTTCCAGCCTCCCCACGTAGTAGCACAACCCCTTATGTGCGACTGTGACCCCTGTGACATATTGACCCTGCACATAACCTCCTTCCCGCGCAGCTCTCCTACAAACTTGTTTATAGTCTCACGCTCTCTTTCAACTGCTGGGAGCGCTAAGACTGTGCTTCCTACGGATAGTCAGGTGGTTGCACCACTGGTGCGAGGCTTCACGTCACCTTCCAACCCGATCCGTGGGCCTTCCTTAGTCAACCTCATGCCAGTCCACGCCTCTCATTCTTCCTTATGCGGTGCACTTCCCTAGTTACTTTGTCTAATAAGGTGTGGTCGCAACCATGGTAGTATAACCAGAAACTCTCGGCGATAGTCTTGTAGTACGGTGGTAGGGCTGCCCATACGTTGTCCTGTTCTTCAATCGACGCGTAATGCTTGCACAATTTCGGTTTCTAGTTTTCTGGTATTTGCATCCATTAACATGCTCTTATACTTCATTCGTACACAATCTTCTTCGAGTTTGCGAAGCTCAATGTTCCCTCACCGAATGGATTCTTGAATATGCATATGTTCATCGTCATGTGGCTGCATAATCTCTTCTCTCTAGTCCTCATGTGATATCCCAATTAGGGAAGTTATTGCGTGAGGATTCTTTTCCCATGTTACAACCTCGACTCTGCTCATTATCTTCGGAATCATTCCCGTGCTCAGGTTCCTGTGCATGGCCCTATAGGCCCATCAGACCGCTGGTATGCGTAGGTCCCAATCAGTTCATTCCACCTGGTAAACTCTGTTCATGATTCCACATAACTTTTTGAATGCTTCGACGTGGAATATTTGTGGTGTGCGTCGCTTTTCCTGCTGCCGTGTCTGGTTTTGATTTTCGATCCTTAGTCTGGGATGTGCTTACACAGCACACGTCTACACCCATCGACACAGGTGGGCACACAAGCTGCTTCGTCCTGGCTACCTGGCTCTTGTTCGATGCTGGAGACTTCCAAACCATAAGCGCATCTGTCTTCTACATTCACGCCAGTTCCCCATGGTCTTCTGATGTGTACTCTGCCATCGTGCGGGTGTTGCATGCAATGCCCATTCCAACACACCGTACCACTGCTGTTCCGGTACTACACTTTCAAATTTGTCTAAGAATTCATCCATCGCTTGTCACCCCATCATATGTTGGTAGTTCCCTTGCTTCTGTCATCACGCATCGCAGTGATCTAATCATCATGTTGCAATTCAGTGTTGTCGCTTCGTGCAAACAGTTCTACCAACATTCTACTTCTTCATCTGAATATGAAGTACAGGAACTGTCACGTTCCCATGAGATTCTCCCATCTGCAGTCAGGTTCACCCGATCTTGGTCTTGCGCTGTTATTTGGTAAATGAAATCTAGCTCATCGTCGCTGTCATTGTCATGCACAGGTTCAGTGTAACGCGCTCCTTCGGTTGGATCTAGCGGAACTACTACGCGTAGGAAATTATTCTCGAATATCATCTTCCGCTTCTTCAGGTTGATGACTCCATTCATATCAATGGCCCAGTCTATTCCTAGCAACGTGGGATGAGGATTGCTGTCATCAACAATCTCTATCACTTCAAAGTCTGTTTGCATGCTCGTGCCTTTTATATCAACTGTTACCCCTTGCAACTTCTCCATGGGAAAAATCTTCTGTTGGTTCGGCATTCATAATTGAATAGGGGACCACTGTAACGCAAGCCTGCCCATGCATTCCCATGTATGTTTTGGTAACACATTTGCATCCGATCCCAAGTCTAGGATTACCTGATCCATTTCGTACTCGCCAATCTGCCCCGCCAATCTCATTTCCCTCCCAGTGTGCAATGCATGCTTCCCCAATTTCCGAACTATGCGCAGTTCCCTTGATCCCGTGCACCTAGTGATCAACTCTTGTAGTCCCTTAACTACCTTATTTATCGTGCAATAGTTTCATGCATGTCTCTAAAAAGCTAGTAATCATAAAAGGATCCATTCTTAGATCTGGTTGATCCTTACTACTTGAAGTAGAGGCCTTCGCGAAGCTCTTATTAGCTTCCATAAATGTCTCCTTTGTGTGTTCCAAGTCAAACTTAGGTTCCTTTGTAGGAGCCTTACGAACCCATGTATCCTCCTCGGGCTGCTTCCCCTTATCCTCTCCTGTGGTCACACTGCTTTTGAGCACCATATTCACATTTGGGTCTTCTTCGCGTGGTTCAGATCTCATCATCTGGATATTTTGAGTTGGAGTAGGCTGGAGCACCCCTTTTTCACGCATTTGTGTGATCAACATAGGGCAATCTATCATTTCATGATCAAACTAGTCGCAATATGAACAAGACATTCTCGTTGGATTAGTACAATCAGGGGCGTAGTGTCCTGGTCCTCCATAATTGTAACAGATTAACTATCCGCGGCCCCTTCCTGGCCCCATTCCTCCTAGTCCTTGACCCCGGCCCTGAAATCCAGCGCATGCCATCCCCACAGCTGGGTCGAGGCCTCGCGTTTCTGTCTACATTCTATAGGCTGGGGTCTAATCCATCATTAACTCATAGTTGCGACACATACGCTCGTTGTGTCCTACTTACCTGCAGAAATTACAAAACAGCTGCTGGAGAGTCTATGTATACTTCTGTAACAAATGACAGTTATCGGTTGTGTGCTTTCCCCCTATCTGACAGATCGTGCACCATAGCGTGGGTGCCACACTTGGCCCTGCCTATGCCTCTACTCTCAATGGCATTGGCCCCCCTCCTGCCAAGTAGTTTTCGAATATTGGACAGCGATCCTTGTTGTGGCCCTGGCCTTTGCATTTTATGCACCACACTTCCTCTTGCACCTCCAGTTGCAGTGCCCTATCCTGCTTCAAGCTCTGCATTTCTAGGCAGAGATTCTGTAGCTGTGCATGGATTTGTTGAACTCCTAGCCCCGGATCCTGTATCGGTGTTTCATGCAACCTCATCGCCATTTCCAATGCTTTGGCCTGGGTTGAAATCTTCTGCTGTGACAACGCCGTCCTCAGGTGGGGTGTCAAAGATGCCACAAACCACGCGTGGTGCTACGCATCCGTTAGCGTCATATTAGCCTCGTGGATCGTACTCTTCAGCCACTGATCTAGATCCCATGGGGTCTCGCCTGGTAGCATCATGATATCTTTAATCCGATGATTGACTGCGTTTCTGATTTTGGCCAGCTAAATTCTCTATTCAGCGCATTCTAGATCTCCGTTATTCCTGCATTTGGGTGATCATTCGAGTGCTTGATATACCATTTCAACGCCTGATCTTGCAACATGTTCACCAATGTATCCTTCTTAATGTTGTCATCCATAACCCCTTGTGCTTCCCACACTGCTCTTACCACGGACTAGAACTGGTCTGGATCCTCATTCGGTGTGCACAAAGAAATTGATCATATTTTGATCAAAATTTCCCCATATCATCAGTAATTTGGGATAGGAGGTATGGTTGGTAAAGAGAAAATGTGCATACGGGTAGCTTAATCGTGCTCGCCATACTGAACTATTGGTTTGGTGGAGGTGGTGTGGGTGAAGATGGAGGTGAAGGAGGTGAAGCGAGTGGTGGCGTAAGTGGAGATGGTAGCTGCGGAATGCGTTGCTTTATCAAACTGACCGCATTCCTTGGAGAGACCCGAGCGAGCTCTTCCTCGCTCTCTCGCGAAGGTGAAATTAAGGGACTGTTTCCTAATTCCCTGCTACCTCTGTAGATCTTTCCACTCTGCGTTGTTCCAAACATCAACGTATTCACATGACTCATTTTTCACATAACAAAATCTTAACCTAGGTATTCAAAGATTTAATGTACTTACCTCGCGGTCCCTTGAGGAAACGTCTTTCTGCTTTGTTGTAGCTCACGGTCGTGTCTATCACAAATTCAATGATAAATCAACCTATTATCCGGTCAAGCCAATTGTCCACAGCTCACGCGACCTTATCTTCTGATGTCTCTAGTCTGCGCACTAATTCTGGAGTCCACACTATCGTTTGATCGAGCTTGTACCTTCCTTGGCTATCGACTAACCTTGCAATCCACTCATACAGTTCAGAAGGGAAGGACACGAAGAAGATCTCGTGGATTTCTGTATATATGTAGCGATCTAACCACCTCTTCTCGGTGATCTGAAAATGGGGCTCTTAGGCTTCTTGTCTAACTTACAAGAACCTCTCCCACTTCCAAAGCTTATATATTCCCAAGTCACAAATGATTAACCAATGCGGAAGTAAATATGCTTGAAAAATAGGTGTATGCTTGTGTTTATTTTAAACTGTTTATGAGCTGTAAGATGATTTTGCTTAAACTAATATAAAACATATAACAATGAAACAATGCAGCAAATAACACACACACATAAGACAACAAGTTTAATATGGAGTTTACCCAAAACTCTTGGGCTACATCTCCTTGAGCTCTAGTCAACTCAACTAGGCTCTCTGAGATTATGGTCTGAGTTATTTTACAAGCTCCACGCTCAACTCCACTGGTTTACACAGAACTCAGTGGGCTTAGAACACCATCTTCTCCCTGGCTCTGAAGCTCTCGGCCTTCTGGCCCTAACTCTACCTCTGGCTTTGGCTCTGGCTCTCAGCTCTGGCTTTGGCTCTGACTCTGACTCTAGCTCTTGGCTCTGGCTCGTGGCTCTGGCTCTAAGCTCTAGCTCTCGCTCTGGCTCTGGCTATCTTTCTACAACCTTCAGCTCTCTGGCTTTTCACTTGAACTCTAAGTGACTCCAAAGGCTCCCTCAGCTGCTCTGCGCAATAGCTTTTTGGCTCTCTTTGCTTTTGCCTTCTACTTTGCCTTTCGACTTCCTCTGCTCAATTGAGCTCTTTGGGCTCCTTTGAGGCATTTTCCCGACTTTTCAGCTTCCCCAGTTGTTTCCCTGCATTCAATCATTCCCCTACAGCTCTGTGGCTTCTCTGTGCTGTCTGTTCGACTGGCCATCTGGCTCTACGGCTCTGTGGCTTTCAAATGCCTCATCATCTGCCAAAAATTCCCACTTGTAGTGTGGAATGATGATTAGGAGCTGTTACAAGGGATCGGGGCCGTTTTCTAGGCAATAAGCCAAAAATAGAGAAAATTCCATTACACGGAGATTTCTAGCAAAATACACTACTGGGCGCGATTTTCAGACTTGAAATCCCATTCAATCGCCCCTAAAATCGCTATCGGGTCTGCCATTAGGCGTTATATTGCATCTCATAGGTATATTGGGAAAAATCCCAAATACACAGGAAAACATTGAAAAACCCGACAAAATCCTTTTATCGGACTTGACATCTTATCATATCCATCCTATAATCGTATCGGGTTCACCTTTGGCTACTATTGCACTCTCCACTGTCAATCTACGGGATCTCTAATCCGAGAGTCGTTATGCAATTTCGGGTGGCTTAACGGTACGAAGGTTACTGTTATAGACATATTTGGGCACTTCAACCCCAAACTTATATGTCAATAAACTAGGGCTCATCAACCCCTAAAAGAGTTGTTTCACACCCTAAAATAACATGGTCATCTGATTACATCATTCCCCAAAAGTTCCACCTGAGAAACCATCCAGAAATGGCCTAAACTGAACCATACTGACTGCTACACTGGCCAGGTGAAATGCATACTGAGTGGTACACTGCTTAGGTGCGATGCATACTGATTAGGCCTTCTATAGGGTGCGATGGGCGAGGATGGACAAATGTCTGAGATAGTTTTCTAGGTGGTTGCTCATGGAATCTTCTAGAAACTTCTCCTATGACACTTGCCTCTATGAGTTCGCCCATAGATGAGTAAGAGATCCAAGAAATCTCCAAGTGGAACCAATTGTAACAAGTGGAATGACACTAATCAAAACCCCAGAGATGACTCACACCCTTGCACACATCTATAAATGGATCCCTCATCTAAGAGATCTAGAGGCAGGAATGTTGTGAATTGCAAGGAAGTGTTGATAGTTTGTAATTGAGGAAAGATCATTGTATTGTTGGTGTGATATTTCTATTTCATGAGGTGAAGAGGGATTGATGCTGGATCAGACAACTGGGTTGTAATTCTACCTTCTATTTAATAAAGTTCTTCAAGTTTTCTTCCATATGATTGTGCAGTTGTGAATGCTATCATTTGTGAATGCTATTGTATGTTCATTATATATCTGATTCTGTAATGTTTATGTTATAATAGATCAAGATGCTTTGACGATTCTCTGTTACTGTGTTTCTATAGGTACTCTCCAAGCGGGTTAAGTACAGGGAGGAGTTGCAAGCTCTATCAAGGGGTAGAGAGATCAAGCAAGGGATTAAGCGTAAGTTCCAGGTTGGTTCCATTTTCTTTCTCTTATCTATTATACATAGAAGAAATCATTGAATTGCTTTAAACTGTTGTTTCTAGGTCGCCCGAACGAACTTCTTTCTCTGCTGCTAATTACAAAACCATATGGGATAGTGAAGACTATCCTCCTTTTCCAATTCTGTTGACTAGAGAAGTTGGAGGTCGTTCGAAAATACACTAGTTTTCCCAGAAACAAATTGGCGACTCCGCTAGGGAATGATTAGATGTTTTTTTTGTTGTTATTGTTTATTTTATAAACTATAGATAAAGCTTGAAGTTAGCCAGATAGCCTTCGAATTTCTCTTGCTTTTCAATTGCATAGTAGATGAATGCTGCTTCAATCAATCTCTAGCTTAGTTTATGAATTAAAATTTTGATTTGCAAGCACATCTAGATGTCCTTTTGGTAGCTTAGTAACCTCTCAAGACATTTCTTCATACTTTGCTCTTTAATGTTCATCAAAACCCACCTTAACTCATTGAAAACAACTCCACATTTAAGCCAAAACCCATTTCAGTTGTGCTCCCTGGACCATCACATTGTCTCCCACTATGACTCAGTATGCATAGCACCTCCCGAGTGCAGTAAGTGTGATGCATCTCAATTTCTATGAAGCCCAGGTGCGATGATTGAGTGAACTCTTTTTCCATTCTAGAAATTGAGGGTTTTTGACCTTGTTTTCAGTTTTGTTTGGTTTTTTTGTTGCTCATGAATAGTGCCTCCTTAATGAAGTCTACTTGCATCACATAGATCAGCCTCCATTAGATTAGGATTAGTAAATGTTTTTATGTATTTGTTCATCATTTACAATCCTTTGTCGAAAAGTTGCTTAAATTGATATGTCGCTTTGGTACAAAAAAGTGTTGTAACTGTCGTTTTGTGTCAAAAAGAGAAGTGTCGTGGATTCTTCCTTCCCTGGATAGTCAATTGAACTTTTCGTCATCTATTTGGTTTGATTTGTTTTTATTCGAAGTGTCAAAAGCATTTTTTTTGTTCAAAATTGAGAAGTGTCGTTCAATCTCCCTTTCTCTTTTCAAGAAGAAATTGTCGAAAATGTCATTTTGAAAGAAATATTTCAGATCTTTGCTGCATTTGCTTTTCCTTTTTTGGAAATTTTCACATTAAGGAGAACGAAAAATAAATACATGCATTTGCATTTGCATTTAGTTTGTGTGTGAAAAATGATTTAGGAAAATGCACTAGTGTGTGCTCTTTTCTGTTTGTTTGAAAGAATTGTAATCTTCTTTCCCTAGCAGCTAAGATTTTCATTGCTCAAAATAAACAAAGATTGCTTATCATTGTAGATTGCATTTTAGGAATCTCAAAATCATCATCATGCGGTGAACCATTGAAAGGCAAACTTTAAACAAGATCAACTCTAAAATAAATTTCAATGAATCTAACAATGCTTTGGAACTTAATGTAACACATCTAGAGGTCTAGGCTAGAGATGTGTTCCGGCGTCGTAACAACTAGTAACTATCATTTTCATCGAAGGTTGGGTGATTCCTCCTCCTTGATACGACAAGTGCTAGCATGGACTTGTGCTCCCCGTACTGTCGCGTATATATCGGGAGACCACAATAGGCTTATATCCTTTATCCATAGGAAGCCAAGTCTGCCGCCTTATTGATCGAAATGCACTGAATACAACATTCGGGAAGATTGACTACCATACATAAGTCCTTGGTAATTTCTCTTTAATTTATCACCAAGGTGTATTTTGCAGTTTTGCGATTGGTTTGGTAATCCCTCTGTCTAGATTTTCTAGAGTAGTCACTTTTGTTCCTTTTCGACTCTTTAAAAGAAAAGGTCCATCTGAGCACTTGTCACTTTAGGCTCATTAAAAATCGAAGGGGACCTTCATTCTATCCACTTGACTGCCATGAGTAGTCTGGTGAATGTAACAAAGCTTGGGGGCATGCACCCTTGTCTATTCTGCGAATGAACCTAGTTGAAAATATAAGTTTCCCTCTAGGTTATGTGATTGGTCTGACACACCATTCATCTTTGTCTATTCTACGAATGAAGCCAAGGAAGTGTTTTGTCTTTTGGAAAAAACCATCCTACCTAACCTCAGTAGTTTCCATATGGTTACAGGAGACTCTCCTTTTCATCATGCTGGGGGCATGCAAACCTTTTTTCTCCCATTTTTAATTTTCATTTTCAATTTTTTGTTTTTCTAGCTTTTTAGTTTTGTCTTTTCTAGCTTTTTAGTTTTGTCGTTTCTAGCTTGTGTAAAAGTGAAACTAAATCCGAGCATAGTTCCCCCACGGTTCAAACTCGTTAAAAAATGAACCCATCTTCAGTAAATAACCTTTGTGATTGCCATTCTATCAGCCTTTTGAGCCTTGGTTGTGTACCTCTCATCACCTCCATTCTTTTGGCTGATCATACACTTCCACTTGGTTGTTTACCCTTTTTTAGGAACAATTGCGATGAGTGGTCTTATTAGCCAACCTCTTCACAGAAATCACCATGTTTTGAGAAGTTCCAAGCTTACTTGGAACCAATTGCTACCCTAGACACCACTCGTTCCTCAAAATCGAGTCTCCTTTAAACCCTTTTCAGACTCGTTAAATATGAAAAGATTGTCGAGCAATTGGCCTTTCCAGCTCGTTAAAGTTCTTGGAAATGTCATCCCTCCTATACATTTTAATCTTTTTCAGACCTGAGGGATTATCTCATGAAAAAGTTTGAGCGCTTGTCTTTTTCAGCTCGTTAAAGTGATCGGAAAAGTTATCCCTTCTGTATTATTTTATCCTTTTTCGGACCTAAGGGATTATTTTACGAAAAAGAAATTTAGGAGTTTTCTTTTCATCCCTTTTCAAACTCTCTAAACATGAAAAGGATCGATTTATCCTTGTCATTAAACTCATTAAAACAATAGCAACAAACTTGTCCATTCTAGACGAGACAGAGTTCCCTTTTCGTCCTTTTTCAAACTCTCTAAATATGAAAAGGACAAAGTTATCCTTGTCATTAAACTCGTTAAAACAAAGCGACAAACTTGTCCATTCTAGACAAGGCCAAGTTTCACTGTCGCTAGACTCGTTAAAACATAGCGACAGGTTTGCCCGAAGGGCAAATTATAGAACAAGCATATGTTATCCTCCTTAAACTTGACAAAAATAAAGAGGTACTGGTCAGCAACAACTGGGGAAAAAGGGAAAAACTTGAAGAACTTATGGTAGCAGGCCATTCTTGAACATGACACTTTCACTCCATCACCAGTATTGAGTCGGGTTGGGTTATTTTGTTCACCAGTCATCTCACCATTGGTCTTCCACACCATCCATATTTTGGGGTTAACACTACCAATCCATCTCAGTGTCACCGACATTTTCAAGAGAAGTCATTCAGTTGAGAAACCACAATCCAGTTAACGCCTCATCCACTACAGTACCTTCAACCTTCATTTTTCATGACTGCCATTCCTGAACTTCGTATCGTCAGATCATTTTCACCTCCAGAAATCATTTGCTTCATTTCATGTCATAGATGTGGGACACATTAAGGCCCTCCTACGACGAGTTGCTTCTTGTCGACATCAGCTCATTATCCAAGAAGTTGACTTAGAAACACCCCTTTCAGTACTTTGAAGCTTGCATGCCTCAATGGCAAGTTTCTCACTTCTCGTGACAGGTTTACATCAATGACCTTCGACCGAAATATTTTGCGTGGTGTTCTACATCGGATCATATATTCACACCACGTGAATTGTACTATAGTACCTTGAGCATCATTATCATTATCGGTGATTCCTCTCGCGCCTGTTAACAGCTCACATTATTGGCTGGTAATCAGGCGATGTCTTTCCATGTTTGACTTCAGAACATCTCTTCACATGGACTGAATTGTACATCGAGCGAATATTGAATGAGTTTGGAGACCCGGATCTAGTTTCATCCATCCAAGCTGCGATATATTTAGGGATATAAAAACATCAAATGTACAAAGGCACTGCACAGATGGTCATCCGAACTAGGGATGATGACTCTACATCTGAAGAATCATCAGTCTGCATCTACAGACAACTATCTGATCTATGTACATGAAATGAATTTATAAAGATGAGCATGGGAATGCATGCCTCAGCTAGATCATGACAATTTAATTATTCTAACTTATGCAGGTCACCTTCCAGTTCGAAACCTCAGATCCTCATGATAAAGCATTTCACCCGACATCAAGATTTACGACTTCATGCTTTAGGAGGCAACTGTTATAGACATATTTGGGCACTTCAACCCAAAACTTATATGTCAATAAACTAGGGCTCATCAACCCCTAAAAGAGTTGTTTCACACCCTAAAAGAACATGGCCATTTGATTACATCATTCCCCAAAAGTTTCGCCTGAGAAACCATACAGAAATGGCCTAAACTGAACCATACTGACTGCTACATTGACCAGGTACGATGCATACTGAGTGGTACACTGTTGAGGTGCGATGCATACTGATTAGGCCTTCTATAGGGTGTGATGGGCAAGGATGGACAAATGTCTGAGATAGTTTGCTAGGTGGTTGCTCATGGAATCTTATAGAAACTTCTCCTATGACACTTGCCTCTCTGAGTTCGCCCAGGGATGAGTAAGAGATTCAAGAAATCTCTAAGTGGAACTAATTGTAACAAGTGGAATGACACTAATCAAGACCCCAGAGATGACTCACACCCTTGCACACATCTATAAATGGATCCCTCATCTAAGAGATCTAGAGGCTGGAATATTGTGAATTGCAAGGAAGTGCTGATAGTTTGTAATTGAGGAAAGAGCATTGTATTATTGGTGTGATCTTGCTATTTCATGAGGTGAAGAGGGATTGATGCTGGGAGGATGATGCTGGATCAAACAAAAGGGTTGTAATTCTCCCTTCTATTTAATAAAGTTCTTCAAGTTTTCTTCCATATGATTGTGCAATTGTGAATGCTATTGTATGTTCATTATATATCTGATTCTATAATGTTTATGTTATAATAGATCAAGATGCTTTGACGGTTCTCTGTTACTGTGTTTCTACAGGTACTCTCCAAGCGAGTTAAGTATGGGGAGGAGTTGCAAGCTCTTTCAAGGGGGAGAGAGATCAAGTAAGGGTTAAGTACGGGGAGGAGTTGCAAGCTCTGTAAAGGGGGAGAGATATCAAGCAAGGGATTAAGCAGGAACTCTTATCTATTATACATAGCAGAAATCATTGAATTGCTTTAAATTGTTGTTTCTAGGGTAGCTAACAAACCTAGAGGGCTAGTCGTTCGAAAAGACACTAGTTTTCCCAGAAACAGTTATCCACCCGAAAAGGCGTTTTTCCCCTCTCCTCTGCCAGCCACATGTTGACCAGTCCGTGGGATCGGGCAGAGCCAACCCAAGACCATTTACCGCTTGAGGCCCACCCGAAATTCGCCTTTACGGAACTCAAATTCTATGCAGTCAAGCTTATAATTCCCCTTCAGGTCCGTTTTACTGCTTCGGGCATCGTTCCTTTGTATTTTGGTTTTTTTACACCAAAAAATGTTAATACAGAGAATTTCCCTTTTACCAGATTTCAAATTTTATGAATTGTGCTTATGAAATCTGTTGGGTTCGGCAATCGCCGATCATCGATTTAATCATGGCCGTCTGGTCCTTTTTCGATTCGACGACTGAGATTGCCCGATGCGATTGCTATCGCATATCGCGTCGCATACAGCCCAGGGGTTTTGTGCATCGTCGATACAGATTCACCAATCCGATCATCGGCAATCAACGTATCGCATGATCGCAACCGCCGAGTCCAGGGTCCCGATATCGCATGCGGGCCTGTCTCCGACCTGATTGATTAGATCGACAGATCGGGGTTTCTTCCACCTCCACTTAAGTCTGGCCTTTGCCTTTTTTCGATGCGATTTCCCTTTTTAAGGGTTTTTTTTCCCATTTTTAGGGGACTTTGCCTCTTTTTCCAAAGAACAAAGGGCATATTCTTTATGCTATAACTTCTGCATCCTAAGTCCATTTTAGCCCATTCAAGTTGCAGTAGATTTAGAAGGAAAAGACCTTTGCAATGGGGCTATTTCCAGGAACTTCCTTGGACTTTCATTTTCCTCTGTGAGGAACACTTAGACTTAGGAGTCTATCCAAAATCCATTTTGGATCATGCCTTCCCACTAAAGAACTTTTGGTCTCCAAAAGACTAATATACTGATCTTAATAGTAAATGAGAGTAAAAAAACCCTCTTCTCTAAGCCTGCACACACTTGCCTTGCATAGTGCCTCTGAACCAAAATCTCTGACCACTTTACTTCCTGGATGTGCTGGTTCTCCTGGGAAGAACTATCTTCCTTCTTGCCTTCATGCAGAACTTCTGCTGAAATTGTCATAGAAGGTAGTTTGAACTTCTCTTCCTCGATCATTGATCCAAGGTGGCTCAAACAAATGTGAAGTACATCTGCTTCACAAGACTTTCATTTGTACCTGTTTGTCAAGCTGCCAACAACAACTGTTAACAACAACAAAAATACAGACAACAACTGGATGGCCTAACTCCTGCTTTCTCAAAAGAAACAGATTTCACATCTTGTGAACACCTCCATGTCTTACATCTGCATACAAATGATGGACTAGATAACAAGCCCACAAAACATGCTTTTAAAAAAGTGACCCTTCAAGACAAGCATGTAGAAAAAGACCATTAGGACTCTTTTTCAAAAGATGAAACACTTCATCATTGTCTCCATTTGGAGACCAAGTTAACTTCTCCAAAGTCAACATGGCATCACATGCATGTCAAAGCAATAAACCCTGCAAGTTAATTACAAATACATGTTCAAATACAATGAAATCACCAACATCCCTGTGTTCATGCATCTCATGCTCATGCATGCATTTCATCCTTCAACTTTCACTTAAGTACACTGTACTTTAGAAGCTGAAATGAAATATAATGTAGATGCATCAATAGACATGCAATCTTAATCAGATAAGAACTCTACCCATTTCTTACCAGTCCATTTCAAAGGTACTACCTTCGTCCACACATCAACAACATCATGAGAATCATCTTGAGACACATCATTCATGGAATCTTCACTTCCATTTCTGCCATCTTCTCTTTCCACTTTCTTCAACTTTTGTGGAAGCATTGCTGGATTCAAGGTCCAACACCTTCAGCAAGATGCCCTTGTTTATGGCAGTAAGTGAACTGCATGTGCATCCTCTTGACAACATGATTTGCCTTGTCCAATGGACCTTTGGCTTCTTGCTTCCTTTCCTTCAAAAGTTTCCTGTATGTGGCCATTCTCCTCCAACATCTAGAAACATTATGGTTATCCAAACCACAAAAGGAACATACAATTCTTTTCCCATATCTGTGTGGAAATTTATCATGCTTTGCACAATCAAACGGAGAATGTTTAGAACCAAATTTATACCTTTCTCTTTCACCTTTATTGCCTTCATGAGGAGATGAATTGAATGAAGAAGTGGCTCCCTTTGGAACGCCATAAATCTCTTCAAGGCTGTCAGAGTCTCCCCAACTCTCTAGTTCAAGTGTGTGCCTCTGAACACTTGCATCCTGCAAATGATGTTTTAAGCTATTGCATTCCTCATGAATACAATATTCATACTATGCAATGCAACCCCTTCTTGGAGTTGTTTCAATGGCCTTCATGGCAGCTTTGGAACTCTTTCCATAAGACTGTCCATAGCCAAGACCCAAATACTTAGGTCTTTCCTCAGCCATTTTTGGTTCAAAAATACCTTGTGCATGCTTTCCCAAGCCCTTTCCTTCATAGCCCATCTTGGACATTAGCTTGGAACCTATGCCTTTGGTATGTTTTTCAAAAGAACCAATATAAGAATTCTTAGAAGAATTTGAAGACAAACTGAAATGGTTTACCGCTTTTTCAAGCTGATACTTGACTAAGGCTTCTTGGGCAACAAAGAGCTATGTCTCCAACTCATGCATCCTTTTCAGGTTCATATTTGTAATATGAAGTTGCCTCTCCATTTCCTTCAATTGGTCAAAAAGAAACTGCTACTCTTCCTTCATGGAATTCAACTGCTCTCTAAGTATGCTGCTCTTCCTTCCATCCTCATACATTTCTCTCACCATATCCATCATGGTGGACAAGTCTTGCTTCATGTCTTCATCAAAGAGTCTTGTGATGAAGAAAGAAGAATTTGAGGACTCACTTGTAGAAGTAGTCATTATACCAATGAACAAAAGAACTTCAAACAATATTAATAAAGAGCTTAACTAAGCAACCTTTTGCAACAAACCTCTTGTGCTTCAAGGATTGCCTTGAGGTCCTTTGGGATAGAAGAATGCCTTCAACCCTTCTCCCTTCTTGTCCTTCCTGCACTGCAAACTAAACCAATAGTTAGTCTGAAAAACAAGCATACAATAAATCTCTGACTGTTTAAACACCTTTCAGACAAGCAATCTTTGCTCTGTTAATCAAGCATTCTGATATAACCTTCTTTAAAGGTATGGTTAATCAGACCTCAGGCTCCGATACCACCTAATTTGAAAATGGGGTACTTAGGTTTCTTGTCTAACTTACAAGAACCTCTCCCACTTCCAAAGCTTATATATTCCCAAGTCACAAATGATTAACCAATGCGGAAGTATATGCTTGTGTTTATTTTAAACTATTTATGTGTTGTAAGATGATTTTCCTTAAACTGATATAAAACATATAACAATGAAATAATGCAGCAAATAACACACACACATAAGAAAACAAGTTCAATATGGAGTTCACCAAAAACTCTTGTTCTACATCTCCTTGAGCTCTAGTCAACTCGACTAGCTCTCTGGGATTATGGTCTGAGTTCTTTTACAAGCTCCATGCTCATTTCCACTGGTTTACACAGAACTCAGTGGGCTAAGAATACCATCTTCTCCCTGGCTCTGAAGCTCTCGGCTTTCTGGCTCTAGCTCTGGCTCTGGCTCTGGCTCTGGCTCTTGGCTCTGGCTCTGGCTCTGGCTCTGACTCTGGCTCTTGGCTCTGGCTCGTGGCTTTGGCTTTGGGCTCTAGCTCTGGCTCTGGCTCTGGCTCTAGCTCTTTGGCTCTAGCTTCTTTGGCTCTAGCTGGCTTTCTGCAACCTTCAGCTCTTTGGCTTTTCACTTGAACTCCAAGTGACTCCAAAGGCTCCCTCAGCTGCTCTATGCAGTAGCATTTTGGCTCTCTCTGCTTCTGCCTTCTGCTCTGCGTTTCAACTTCCTCTGCTCAATTGAGCTCTATGGGCTCCTTTGAGGCATTTTCCTAGATTTTTGGCTTCCCCAGCCATTTCTTTGCGTTTAATCATTCCCCTGTAGCTCTGTGGTTTCTCTACGCTGTCTGTTCGACTAGCCATCTGGCTCTACGACTCTGTGGCTTCTCTACGCTGTCTGTTCGACTAGCCATCTGGATCTGCAGCTCTGTGGCTTCTCTGCACTGTCTATTCGACTAGCCATTTGGCTCTGCGGCTCTGTGGCTTTCAAATGCCTCATCATCTGCCAAAAACACTCGCTTGTAGCATGGATTGATGATTAGGAGATGTTACAAGGGATCGGGGTCGTTTTCCAGGCAATAAGCTGAAAATAGAGAAAATTCCATTACATAGAGATTTATGGCAAAATACACTATCGGGCGTGATTTTTGGACCTGAAATCCCATTCAATCGCCCCTAAAATCCCTATCGGGTCCACGATTAGGTGTTATATCGCATCGCATAGGTATATTGGGCAAAATCCCAAATACATGAGAAAACACTTAAAAACCCAACAAAATCCTTTTATCAGACTTGAAAACTTATCCTATCCATCCTATAATCGTATCGGGTCCACCTTTGGCTGCTATCACACTCTCCACCGTCGATCTACGGGATCTCCGATCCGACGATCGTTATGCGATTTCGGGTGGCTTAAGGGTACGGAGGTTACCTGCGCGAAAAGGTGGTTTTCCTCTCTCCTTCGCCAACCACGTGTTGACCAGTCTGTGGCATCGGGCGGAGCCAGCCCAAGACCATTTACCGCTTGAGACCCGCTTGAAATCCGCCTTTATAGAACTCAAATTCTATGCAATCAGGCTTATAATTCCCCTTCAGGTCTGTTTTACCACTTCGGGCGTCGTTCCTTTGTATTTCAGTTTTTTTTACACCAAAAAACGTTAATACACAGAATTTCCCTTTTATCGGATTTCAAATTTTATGAATTGCGCTTATGAAATCCATCGGGTCTGGCAATCACTGATCGTCGATTTAACCTGGCCATCCATTCCTTTCACATTCTAACGACTAAGGATTCCTCGATGTGATCGCTATCGCATATTGCGTCGCATATGGCCCAGGGGTTTTGTGCATCGCCGATATCGATTCGCCGATCCGATCATCGGCAATCAACGTATCGCATGATCGCAATCGCCGAGTCCAAGGTCCCGATATCGGATATGGGCCTATCTCTGACCCGATTGATCGAATCGGCGGATCGGGGTTTCTTTTGCCTCCACTTAAGTTCAGCCTTTGCCATTTTCTGATGCGATTTCCCTTTTTAAGGGTTTTTTTTGCCATTTTTAGGGGATTTTGCCTCTTTTTTCAAAGAACAAAGGGCATCTTCTTTATGCGATAACTTCTGCATCCTAAGTCCATTTTAGCCCATTCAAGCTGCAGTAGATTTAGAAAGAAAAGATCTTTGCAATGGGGCTATTTCCAAGAACTTCCTTGGACTTTCATTTTCCTATGTGAGGAACACTTAGACTTAGGAGTCTATCCAAAATCCATTTTGGATCACTTGGATATCTGCGCAGTTTTGTTTTCCTGTGTCACGAACTCGTGAAGCTTCTTGACCCACCCACTCTTCAATTTCTTCCTTCGTAGGGTTCTAGTGGCACGACATCAGACATCCCTTGGGCAGATCCCAGTCCCAGCGACAAAACCATTTGTTGGCTTGTTAGGGCCTAACCCAGGTTTAGAAGTTATTTAGACAAACAAATCCCGAAACTACCGACCCTTTCGGCAAGAGTGCGTGGTGCGCGAACTGAGGTCTCACCCGAGGTGGCATGGGAGGGTGCTAGAACTAGGTTTCTGCACCCTAGGGGTGTCTTGATGAGGTCTAGGAAGTTCACGAACCCAACCTGCGCACTTGTACTGCTCCGCGCAGTCGTCTGACCTTCGCAACTTGTGTGACTGCTTCCGCGCAGCTCTGTAAAGAGCATGAAGAGGTGCTATCTAGATCCTTTATCCTTACGATGCTAGTATTATATATCTTGAATTATTTGCGTGTACCCAATTTTCTTATTAACCATTCAACATTCATAACAAGTGCACGCAATCATAAAACTGTAAAGAGATGCATAAATACAACAGAAGTATAAACACACAGGTCTATGAGTAGATGCACAATATTTTAGAATCAACTTATCTTTTATTAATCCTCTGTTCAGATACAATCCCAACTCCGCCTTGTGCACTCAGCTGCAGGGGTCCGCTCACACAGTTGCGGACTCTATCAAGCCTCTGCGCACATAGCTGCATAGCCTCTTCCTACTACTACAACCCAAGGCTCGGACTCACAGACTTAGAGTGAATTCCTCATTCAAAACCCATATTTTACTTCTCAAAGCTAAAAACTACCTTTTACACTTAGAGCCTCGCTCTATTTATACAATCCCATGGTCTGCGGACCTTGGGTAGGCCAACACATTCTATATTAAATTACATTATTTTAGGGCAGACAACCCTACACTCTCACGCTCCACACCTGCATTTTGCGGGGTCTTTACATTACGTTGACCGAAACTCAGGCTTTAAGCCCCAAAAACTGGCTATGGGGGGATCCACTGCCCAACATTGAGACCCTTGTTTTTGTTGACCCACCTCTTCGTGAAGGGGGAGTGGTGAAATATTCCCTCTTCTCCCAATTTTCAAATTTCTGATTGGAGTAGAACCCTTATTTAGCAGATGTCATACCCTCTCAGAAGTCCTTTGCTCCAACTAGAGAGGCTTACTTTTATTTCGATTCTTGGGTTTTAGACTTCTGAATTGTTTCCTCTCTAAAAGTTATGGCTATCCCTTCTTTTACTCCCTCCCAGGTTTCCCCTTCCCCTAGGGACACTCCTCTTCCTTCTTTTCAACTCGTCCCTTCTCAGAAGATCCTTGAATCTGACAATCTCCTTTAGAACAACCTTCTCACATATCCCTATATTCATGGAATCCTTGAGGGCACTTAGAGTTCAAAATACCTCCTACAAGGGCCTTAAATGATCATTATGTCCTTAAAAATTAGGGGAGTCAGGGGCCCTCCCAAATTTTGCGCCCTCTGTAGATTGATTTCTATACAACATCACTCTATCATTTTTCTCCAGGAAACCATAGTTTCTACTCTTAAACCTAGAGAACCTTTGTCAAAAATATGTCTTGATTAACATCTTTGTGCGGTGGACATAGATGGGTATTTGGTTGATATTGCAGTTATTTGGAACCTTACTGAAGTTATTCTTTGAACTTATTCATCTATTGTAGGTATAATTTTTGTTGCATCTTTCAAAGGTTTTAATGGTGATGTTGTTTTGGTGAACTATTATGAACCCTATCAAGACTGCGAGCATTTCTGGCATAAAATTTCTTGTAGTGGGTTGCTCAAAACTTCAAATTCTATTTTCATAGGCAACCTTGATTTTACAATGTCAGTTTTGGAGATACGGGGTCATTCAACTTGTCCTAATCCCTTTTCATATTTTATTTCCTAGAATATTTTGGATGCTAGTCTTATTGATCCTAAACATGTTCCTTTGGGTGTGACTTGGTGTAATGGAAGATATGGTTCTTGTGGGGTAACTAAGAGTCTTGATACGTTTATCATTTCTGAATCTTTGACTTCCAGTATGGGAAAATATCATTCTTGGATTTGTTCAGAGGTTATATTTGATCAGTGTCTCATTTGTCTCCAGCTTGATTTTGGTGGTTTCAGACCTCGACCTCCTTTTAAGTGTTGTCATTCCTGGTTAAATGGGGCTTCCCTCCATGCTTTGGTTAGATTGATTTGGGTTGGTTTCCATCCCCAAACCTCCTTATCTACAATGGATCGTTAACAATTTAAGTTTTATCTTTTAAAGTCACATGTCAAGAGATGGGCTGGCAACCTCCTCCATGAACATAAGCTAAAACTAGAGACTATTGAGGTTGCAATTAATCTTTGTCAATTTGAATTCTTCTCTACAAGTTTTCCTAAAGACCTCAAAAAGAATTTGTTCTCTTTGGATAAAAGGAGGGCTCTTTTAGTAAAGGTGGAAGAGGAAAGGTGGTGTTTTAAAAAGCCGTGCTATTTGGGTTTGTGAAGGTGATGGAAACAACAAGTTTTTTCACAAGTATGCTTCACACAGGTGAAACAAAAATGCTATTTAGGATTTGTAGGATTGCAATGGTACTAGAATATGCTTGCAATAGGACCTTGGGAAGGCTGTTTATGCACATTTCTTTGATGTTTTTAGAGACTGGGGTGAATATTCATTGCTAGAATAACTCAAGGTATTGTATTATATTCTTAGCATTTTCACAGATGAGGACTTGGCTAGGATTGGGGAACCTATTACTATGGAGGAATTGAAGCAAGTCCTCAAGTCTTTTGCTAAAGATAACAGCCCCAGACTAGATAGGTGGCTTGTGGAGTTCTATTTAGATTTTTTTTTTTTTTTTTTTCTTTTTTTATCTCATTGGTCAGGACCATGCTTGAGGTTATTAAAGAAGCTCACACTTCTGGTAAGGTTAATGGGGCTATAAATGCAACTTTTCTTTCTTTAATATTGAAGTGCTCCAAACCATTGTCCTTTGAAGAATTTCATCCTATCTCTCTCTGTAATTTGATCTACAAGGTGATCACTAAAGTTGTGGCTAACAAACTTCAACATGTCCTCTCCATTTTTGTCTCTTTTGAACAATTTGGTTTCCTACCATATAGACTTATTCATGAGGCAGTGGGGGCGGTTCACAAAGCCATTCATACTAAAAAATTAAAAAATCATAGAGCTATGATAGTCAATATGGATTTGATTAAGGCTTATGATCAGGTTAATTGCGATTTCTTGAGGCTTTTACTACTTCACTCAGGTCTTGATTAACAAGTGACAAATTGGATTATGGGTTGTGTCAATTCTATAAACTTTGCAATACTCATCAATGGTACACCCACAAATTTCTTCCATGTATCTCGTGGTCCATGATAGGGGTGTCCCCTGTCCCCTCTTTTATTTCTTTTGATTATTAAGGGATTAAGTAAAATGATTTCAGGGGATAAAACTTGTGGTGATATCAAAGGTATCAAAGTTACAAAGCATAGTTTTTACTCACATTTACTTTTCGTTGACGATGTATTAATCTTTGGGGATGGAACAATAGAGGAATGGAGGGCCTACAAATATTTTTTCTATGTTTTTAATGCGTCTGGTATGTTAATTATCCTGGTCAAATCCTCCTTTTATTAACACAATGTTTCTGTTGATTTGTGTGAGTCCATTACAATGCTCCTTCCTTACAAAGTGGCCTAGTTAGAGTTGGGTTTACCTATCTTGGCTTTCACCTAATGCCCAGTTGCTACTAGGTGGGGATTGGAATTGGATTCTGGATCATATTGAGGCATGTCAATCTTTGGTGCAATTAGTGGCTCTCCATTGGTGGGAGGATGACCTTGGTGAAGTTAGTTTTGGAAGGTATGCTTGTATATTGGTTTTCTCTTTCAAAGGTTGAAAAATATATCTTGAGGAGGATTAGGCAAACTTTTTTAAAATTTTTGTGGGTTGAACAGAAGAAAAATGGCGGGTTCCACCTGGTGAAATGGGAGGTGATTTCAAGGCCTAAAGTTTATGGTGGTTGGGCTTTCAAGAACCTTCATCACTTTGGTCTTGCCCTTGCTAGTAAAAGACTTTAGAGGATATTTAATGGCACTAGTCTATGGAGAAATATCATTATGGATAAATATCTAAAATATAAATATTTGGCTAACTAGTTGTGGTCTAGTAGGTAATCAAACTTTGAGGGAGGGTCCTACTTCTGGAGGGGTCTATTGGGTTCTTTGAAGTGGATCAAGAGATTATATGCTTGGAAAATTGGCTGTGGTGAGGATATTTGTCCAGGGACTGATCCCTTCATTGGTGGGGAATCCTATTTCAAATTATCATTGGACCTCATCACACATTTAAATGCTCGTCAAATTTATAAGTTATTCCATGTTTATGTACGTGATGAACATGATTGACATTTTGGTAGATGGGTGCTCCTCGACTGACTTGGGTCTCCGGGGTACTTTGGCATTCAAATGGGAGGGTTTTGTCCTTAAATTATCTTGTTGTGGTATTTTTCTAGACAATTAGTTGGACATGAATGTTTGGCATGCGAATGTTACTACGAGCCAGGTCATAACTCGGCTGGCTTACAAGTTCATTATTGAGCATACTATTTATTCAGGTGTTAGGTGGTGGATGTAGGTTATTTGGGATTGACCTATACCATCCAAACCTAAGTGTTTCTTATGGTCGGCTGGTTAAATTTGACAATTTATTGTTGTTGATGCAAAGTTTGATCTTATTCATGTCATAGTAATTTTGGTATCTTAGTAGCTTTGTCAAATGCCGACCTTTACAGGTGCTTGAAGATCAATTTATGTTGTATGTACTCCTTTTGTTTTAATATAAAAGGATGATTTTTTCTTCTCGGAAAAAATAGTGTAATATATGGTATTAGATAAATAATAATAATCAATTAAATATATAATATAATAATAAAATTAGCCCAAGTGTTAGCTCAAGTGGTCTAGTGCTAGACTTGAAGTTTTCTGATATTGTTGTTCGACTCTCTTTGATTCCCTTAGAGTAAGACATGTTGATAGTTTACTTGGTTTATTATCCACAAAATGTAGAGAAATACTCCAAAATTTCAAGTATTTTTATTTCAAATTTAATAATAATAATAGATAATAAAAAATTTGTATAATTTTTTTAATTTGTGAAATAATAAAAACTTTATATTTACCTTACAACTACACTATTAATAAATCTAATAAAATCAAATAATAATTATGTTATTAACTTATTGACATAAAATTAAA
Organism: Pinus tabuliformis; assembly: GCA_031772625.1. Classification (NCBI taxonomy): domain Eukaryota; kingdom Viridiplantae; phylum Streptophyta; class Pinopsida; order Pinales; family Pinaceae; genus Pinus; species Pinus tabuliformis. The sequence goes on along the minus strand of CM062810.1, from coordinate 279,730,983 downwards.
ATATCAATAAATGGATAGAAAATAATGAAAACCACCTTAGCATTACCTTCCTGGCTTGAAAAAGAGTGCTAATAATACAGTTCTGTCACATCAAAATAAAATTCAAATCCACTTGACATTTTATAGGATGCATAGATAATTTTGTCATTCCGTACACACATGGTAGTTAATTTTGTCCCAATAATCATGAACATGATCAAACTAAATAGATATATAAACTATGACACCCTAGGGAGGTGTATTCCTGGACATTTACTTTCTGAGGTGTTTTGAAATGAAATTTATCTATTTTTTTAATGTGCGGCCAGTGTAAATAATTAATTGACTGACTTCTAAATAACACGGAGTTTGACCCCTATGAATGTTGCATTTATGGTATGATATTTTATATTAGATTTTTTTTATGACTTTTAAATATTAACTATGATTTGTATCGTTAGAGGCTACATGGAAATGATTATATTGATATAGACTATAATTTAGAAAGTGCTTTCATTTTTAAATTGTTTTTAAGTATCGATCTTTTGTGTGGGGATATTTATAATTTAACATTACATTTAAAATACATTTTTATTAATAATGTTGCATTTATGGTATGATATTTTATATTAGATTTTTTTTTATGACTTTTAAATATTAACTATGATTTGTATTGTTAGAGGCTACATGGAAATGATTATATTGATATAGACTATAATTTAGAAAGTGATTTCATTTTTAAATTGTTTTTAAGTTTTGATATTTTGTATGGGGGGTATTTATAATTTAATATTACATTTAAAATACATCTTTATTATTATTAAAAAGATAGTTATAATTTTTATGGTTAAAAGTTATACGTTGGTTTTTTTTTTTTTTAATATGTTGGCTTCTGTGGGGCTTTTAATGGTAATTTTGGATTTGTGTGGAGGATCAATGGTTTATATAGTTTTTTTTTGTGGGTTAATAAGTTAAAGGTGGTTGATTTACCTTGCTATTTAATGACTATGATATTAATGAAGTTTTATAGGTATAATATTTTATAGTGGTATTTGAATGAGTAAGTAGATTAGAGAAGTATTCACAAACCAACATATAAAAGAAAGGAGGGAGATCTAGTGGAATCTTTAAACCTTAATTTAATTATAACTATTTAATCATGATGTTGTAAGGGTTATTAAGTTTTGGGTCAAATGTATGGTAGAACGTTATATTGTTGAATTTACAATCTAATTCAACCATTATTTTCCATGAGCAAAAGAACAATTTAATAAAGGAACTCTCAAGAGGATGGTAAATGAATTCATGACCTAGGTAAATATTTCTTTGGTAGAAGAAAACTATATTCCTTTTAACCCATCATCCATGGCAATGTAAGAACTTGCACTTGGGTGTGACTTGGGATGGAATTGGAAGAATGAGCAGTTGAAGGCCAAAGCTACCATGGAGGAGGTACAAGTTCAAGAGAGAATGGAGAAGGCTTTAAAGTGAGATGTAATATCCAAAAAGTGGTAACTAAACAAGATATAGGAGATTCACTAGGAAGTAGAAGCAATGAGTAGATGTGGAAGAGAATGGAAGTGTAGAAGCATGATTGAATAAGTTGGAGAAGTTATGGAAAAAGGGAGAGAAGGTTGGTTAGTGGTTGAGAGAACATGGATTAATGGAAAACAAAATTTTAGGAAGGAAAATATAATAAGAAAGAGCATCTAGTCAAGTAGAGGAAGTGAGACTCGAGGAAGCACAATAGGAATGTGTTAATACTAATGGATTGAAAACATTACAGTGGGAAACTGTGTTTGGAGAAAAATATGATTAGTGGAAAAATGGAAGCATGGTCATCAAGTACCAAGATGGTGGTCCACTTAATGACATGTTTCAACTATGTAAAGAGAAAATGTGGGTAATGTGCATGCTATAGTGTGAAGGTAGTGGATTCAATCCAAAGAAGTCATCACCCCCTACCTAGTTTAAACCACTTGAAGTAACTGTTAGGCTTTCTTTTGATCTTCATTTGGAAGCATTCCCTAATAGTGGTTTAAGAAATAACAATGGTATATAACCTAGTTTATAGGACAGATGGTATTGGAGGAAGTAAAGTTGTGATTGTTAATCTTAATTCAAAGGGTGGAATGAGTTTGATTTTTTATTTTCTCTTTTTCTTTAAAGAAACAAATATTTTATATTATATATAAAGAAGCTAGAATCCAACCCAAAACTGTTACAATTTTTCTAAAAGTGTTGTGAGAGTTCCTTGAGAATGAAATTGAACACACATAATCAATCCAAATCTTTAATCATAAACACCCCAAAGAAAAAATATTGTTCCCATTCCAACTGTATATTTGCCAAAAATCCCCTAATATCCAAATGCATTCGTATCCCATTCTTATATGTTTGTCGTGTTAGTCTTAACTAACTTCTTGGTTTTTTTTGAAGTTGTCTAGTTTCTTATTTTCCTTGGTGAAGTGTTTCTGTCTTTTTTCCTCACTTGAATCCATCTTGTGTTATCTACTATATCTGGAGGCTCGTTTTCCTGCTTGTTATCACTATACTTTTTTTCACCTTCAAGAATTGTTTGCAGTTCGTCCTCTTCTACCTAATTTTCGCAAGATGGATTTTTAATCGTGTTTTATAAAGAGAAAATGAAGTCACCAGAATACTTTGATTTTTCCTTGTTCGAGGGAGCATTTGGGAAATCAAAATTCTTAGGGTTGTCATTGGAACCCTTTATACCTTCCACCATCTCTTGGATTTTTGTTGAGCTTCAATGATGTTGGTGGGAATCATTCTTGGAGTCTTGGATTGCATCTTTACCAATAATTGAGGGGAGATCTTCTTAAAAATCATATAATGTTCAGATTTGGCCCCATCCCATCATCTTGGGTTGCAACTATTTTCCCCAACTTTGATCTTCCCAGCTCTGGGACAATTTTTGAAGGAATGCCCTATTTCATAACAAGCTCTACAGTGGAAGGAAACATTTTCGTAATCCATCTTTTTCACCCATAGGTAATTTGAACCTTTCAAATTGATTTTTGCAGGAAATTATTTGCAAAAGTCCATTTCCATGAAAATGCGATCATATGTGGGTTTTAAGTCTTGTATTGTATAATCACTACATCGAGAAAATTGGCCTTAATTATTTCCAATGGATTTCAAAGAAAGAATATTCCAAAGATGCAAATGAATATTAAGAAGTCTTATCTATACAGGGGCAGTCGAAAGAAAGATGGGGACTAGGGTTGTATAGACAACCCTGCACTTCCCTAGAACCATGGTCAAAGTCAAATATTAGCTCTCGTTCTTATATTTTGTCAAAGACTAAAACGAAGAACCCTCTGGCCAGAGAATAGATATTCAACTCATTAGATATAAGTGACTTCCAATGCTCTGAAATCCATGTATGGAGATCAACTAAACACAACCAACGGCTGTTAAATCTACATATTAGTTTATGATTCAAGAAGAAATTTGCGTCATTGATTGCATTTGCCACAATAGGGATCTCCAACCATGGGGTTTCAAGGACTGGCAACCCAAGAAAATGGTTGTTGGTTTTATATTTCACAATATCATGAAAAGATTGTGAATAAATTGCTTGAGGGAGGAGTGATGCTTTTGTAAACATATTTGATCATACAGGGATTCAATAGACCATACGTCGTGGACGCAGAGGCCAAAGCGACACCCTTAGCAGCGATAAAATCTGACGTTGTGGGAGAGAATGTACCCCTTGTCATGGAGAAAGGTTGATTCATCCCCAAGGAAAAGATCAAAGACATAGATCTAGCCATGAGGAAGGAAAAACTAAGACTTGGGTAGACAATGAGATCAAGGACACTGGGAACTTCGAGATTTTAGGGGCCATGGTAGCCCAAATATCGACCATCTGAAAACACTATGAGGAGGAGGAGCAACTGGTAAGGGTCGAATCATAGGGAGGAAAATTGCATCATTACTCTCGATTTTTTATCTGAACCAGGGGAATGCATTTTATTAACCAACTAAGCTTGTGAGGTTTTATTATGGGGACTGAAGCAACTAGTAGTATTATTAGAGTGGTAGTTAATATGGTGTTGCACTTTCCTGAGTTCTTAATGAAGGATGACAATGATATAGAACATCATTATTTCTTGTCATGATTAAATTTATAGTGCAAGGAGGACCATTATTGTGGAAGCTAAGCTTGTATAGTTAAGGGGAAGTCTCTACAATTTGTATAGATTCATCCCTATGGTGCTATTAAAATTATGGATGAAGTAGAGGTAGGATTTACAATTAATTTTCATAATCTTAACTTGAGCAACCTAGTTACATTGAGGTGAAGGATATTAAATAAATCATTAATCAGGGTGTTTATGAATATGATTAGCAATTATGTAACCTTATTAGTATTTTGACATATTTGATTCATGAAACACCATAAATAATGTTCATCCAAAGTATCTTGTTTTTGACTAGGGGACTACTCATTTACTAAAAATGGGCAACATAAAGACAAGCATTTGCACAACATGAATGAGTACCATAGGACTATCTGAATAAGGGTAGTGGATATTCCACTAGATAATTTGTGACAACAAATTTGATAAAATTATACTAAAAATATGAAAATATATAAAAAGAGGGTTATTTTCCTTAGACTTTAGGGTTTATTAAGTTATTGTTTCATGCATACAATATATAAAATTCGAAAAATAAAGGACATATGAAAATATAGTCACACCTAACCATAATAATGCAAGATATGATCTAGGAAACCATTATAGGGGAAAGCCTAGTTGGAAGATGAGCTTGCTCTGCTCTCTCTTTCTTTGAATGGAAATAGATGGAAGCACAAATGAGTGACACCTATGGCCTGTGGGATGCTAAAATGCATAAGCCCTCTTCCTTTTATCTCTCTATTCTCTCTAAACTACTTTCCTCATTTATTGAACAAAATGCACTCGAATAGAGTGGAACCCCTTTTCCTCTATGTGGCCCCGTTATAACACAACTCGATAGCCTACTAGTGGTTAAGTTAGACTCCTTTAACTCTCAACTAGAGTTACAATATTGATGTTTCTAGAGTTTTCTTCATCATGATCACATGGGTAGTCTCTTTTCTATGAATAATTGGGACTGATGTCACATCCTCTAGAATCATGGTGGTCAAAATAGGAACGTTGATTTTCAAGTTGCATAACTTTTGCATAAAGATTCCCTTTGAGGTCTTTCCTGTGTTGTTGGAAGGATATCAAAGTGTAGAATATCACTAGATTCTTAAATGGAAATTATTTATCCAAAAAAATGTTGTTTAATGCCTCAAACTAATTTTGGAAGGTTTTAGACCCTAATTCATCAAATTGGGCCCCATCAGTAAAAATGGTCTTGTGAGCTAATTCCTCCAATTTTTCCACTCTAAAAACATCAATATGGATGAAAAATAATATAATGACCCAATATACCCATTTTGGGAGGATTTCGGTCTCCAATATCTTTTACTAAATGAGGTGAGGACAATTTTCCTCTAACTTCTCTCAGAATTACCATTTAGTCTTGCTTGGAAGTTGTCCTTTCAACCTAATCCACAAAAGGTCATGCTATCTCTGTCTTATAGTCCTTGAAATATTTTACAAAAATATATCTTCTATCAACTATATTTGAGCATTTGGTGCTAAATCCTCTATAGAAGGTAGGGCATGTTCTTGTTCCTGATCCAACATGGAGGGCTCATATAGTTTTAGATTCTCTACATTCACATTGAGAAAATACATATGTATGCAGGTAGACTAAGTCTATAAGTGTTGTCTCCCACCTTTTCTAGTATCTAAAAGGGACAATATCACAAAGTATTTATTTTATTACCAAGACCCTCTAGCCTCTCCTTGTTCAACTGTAACCATACTCTGTATCTCACCTTTAATCCCTTCTCTATTATGTTTTCATCATGCACGACTTTGCATTTTTCCTATGACTTTTGTAGCATATCCTATACCTATAGATGGATCTTCTTGATCTTTTCAACAATTTTTTCTACCCTTAAGACATCCCCTGTAAGATCCTCCCTCACTTCTCCTTACTATCCATATCCATATCCAAAGCTAAAAGTAGAAAATATACAAAACAAGTTTCAAATGGGGACTTACCTATAGAAGTGTGGATTCCTGCCTTATAAGAGTATTACATACATACTAGATTTTCATACCAAGTATTCAAATGATTTTGATTATCACCCCTCAAAAGCTGCACCAAAGTCATGTTGACTACTATTTTCCCATCTATTTGTAGATGGAATGTTGTAAACCTCTTTAACTTCATGTCCATCTTCTCTTGTAGTCCAAAATGTAAGGAAAAATATCATGTCCCTATCTAAAATAATTCTCGATCCTCAACATGCCATTGTGCACCCATACTTGTATAAAGAATAAGTTCACCTCTTCTTTTGGTAATAATGGTCTTTTTATAGGGCATGAGAATACACATATTGTTGAACCTATTAGCTACCATGAATAGGTATTCATGTCCCTTCCTAGTTGTTGGTAAAACTCCCATAAGTCCATGGAAATGATTTATCAAGGAAGAGTGGGTACAAATAAGGGATGGTATAGATCATGTTTCCTATTATTAGGCTTGTTGGTACAACAAAGCATGCATCCTCTTATGAACCTAGTTACCTCTTCTTGTGTCTTGTGCCTTTACACTTACCTTTATAAGTTTTCCATTGTATTCCCTACACCAAAATTCCCTACAACCTTAGAGGTGTGATCTTATCTAATGAACTTTAGTCTCTCACGTTTAGGAAATAATAAGTTATCTAGATTGTAGAGTAACCATTTTGGAGATCGTAGTCAATTGTGTTATCACCATTTTGTGCATGAATTTGACTCTACAATTGCTAAAAAACCTTCTTGAAGTCCTCATCCTCTTTATTTTCTTATCTGTATGCATCATGAGTGAAAGGATCCATGTGCATTAAATTTACCAAAGCTATGATCTTTGGTGTGGGCGGACTTGAAAGCATGTTGCCAATTTCTTTGTGCTACCCTTCTTGATCACTAAACGAATTTGTTGTAAAAATTCTATGCACTTATAATGCATAGTCTATTGTATCTTACTCTGGGCCTACAGGTACTATAATGGTTGGTGATATGTAACACGCCACCCCACATTTACCTACTTTTACCAGCCCTCTGGGTAAATGTGAACTGACTTGCCACTATGACATGACCCGACCTCCTAGCTCCAGTTAAGGAAGTGGGGCCTACAACTGAGACTTACTGACCTTCCGCATGAACCACAAATCACTCAAAGGATGAACAACCACCCTAGGTGACCAATCCCTGAGCTGAGACCCTTTTTGTCAAACCTAGACCTATAATTGTACCTTTGACACTGCTTGCATAAGGTTGTGAGCCTCCAAACACACTCACAAGCCTTGCTCCATTTGGTTATGACCCCAAATCTCCAACTCCGTGCCCGCAGTCTTGGGATCTGAGCCACTTTTTTAGGCTAGTCCCTAGACCATTTCCAAAAACTTCCTGTAACTTTCCAGAATCATATTTTTCATAACGACAATGTTAATTATTCAAAATTGAAGTTAGAACTTGACCTAGAATGACTAGAACATACTATAAATTTTGTCAAACACATGGTAACCATGTAAGCTACAAGTCATGAATGCATATTTGAGTGTAAATCTTTGTACTTTAGCTAAAAAACACTGATAAGGTATAATTCCATCTCAAGTAGCTACAACAACACTTGTTATCCCATGCATTCATCAACCATTCATTAAATTATCAAAGCATAATAAGAGCCATAGCTAGAGCACATCTTAAACCATGCTTATAACCAACATATAACTAGAATATTAACCATGACAGAACAACCATCAAATCAACATAATAACAAGTACAAATTATCATAAATCAAAATAGGAAAATAAATCTTATTAATATATGCAAAATCCAACCAAGTTAGGGATTTCCATGTACCACAAATTGAGCTAAACCAATTCTTTTTTTAGCAAATCACCCGTGTGCCATATTCCAAGCATGAATGTGGGATGTCATGGGATAAAAAAATACATAAAAAGCCAAGGAATCCAAAGGTTAAACCACCTTGATCCTCCACCCTCAAACTACCGCGATCTTGCCAAAATCAGTCAAGGGATCACAAAACCAGAACAATCTTGGACACCCCATAATTTCTTCACCATACCTTGAGGAATTTTCTTGTCTCCACCCAATTGTCAAGGGATTCCCAGAGAAACCCATCTCCACCCCCAACCCATGGGAATTTTCCTAAGACCACCTCACCTGGATCCAAAACCTTCCAGCAATCCAAAACTTAACTAATAATGAATCCCATCACACCATGGCTATCCAGGAAATGTCAAGGAAAGGCTGAAACCACTGTCAAACACGACAAAAACCATGCCAATGAAAACAAATGAATAAAATAAACAAATGAATGAACCATGCATTCACACCTCAACTAGGAAATCACACATGCAACCTGTTACCTGCAAAATCTTCGTACTTGGAATATGTGTCCCATGACCTTGAACTTATTTTAACTTTATTAAATTTTATTAAATGAAATTCTAACCTAGGGCTATGTTGTGTCACTCAACAACTCCCAATTATTATTAAATAAGTAACTTAGTCAAATAACGGGGACCCTTTTAAATTTTAAATATAGAGTCTTTTAACAAAATGAATAAAAATAAAGTCTCGAAAAATTAAAAAAAAGTATCATACTGACCCTAGGTCTTAAATCCATTAATATTAAAAAGGAATTAAATTGAATGGGTCTCATGTATTTCACATATCGCTAATCACAAGCGAGTAGAGTATCATGCTAAATCAAAGCGCGATGCGAGAAACCCCGACCATGATAAAACTCTTAATTAAGTTTAAGTGAAGAAAATGCCCTCTCACATATCAATAATATTTCATGTCCCATGGTTAGGCCATGTCATCATCGCAAAAACAAATATCGCAAAAGGAATCGGCATTCCCAAATGTTGTTATAAACTCAAATCCTCGATAAGCCTTTTTCCGATATCGCAAAAGTCCATCACACATATCCTTATCATGTCGCATCACAAAGATTTAAAGTGGTCTTCCCTGTAGAAACCCTAATTGTGATAAATCATGCAATAATCTCTCTACCACATATCTTAGCGAATGTGGAAAATCGAATATTGCAAAAGGCTCACTTCACAAAGCTAAACAATGATCATATCAAAAACTTGTGATGTGATATAGTCCAATAGTGCATTGACTTGTCCGAAATACATGTGAAACCCACATTTCTTCATTTATTATCAGTTATAATGGTATTAATGGACCTCAGTTATGTAAATGATTTGATTGATTTCATTAAGAATTTCGAGGTTTTTTGCGTTAAATGCCTATTTTCACGCTATTTTTCCATTCTCGCCATAAGTCTCAAACTCTAAGTATTGCTCCTTATTCTTAGCATATTTTCTTTGTCATAGGCTAGTCCCAAGAAACAGAGCTCAGGTGAAATGTCGAGAGCTCCAAAGAAGAATAAGAAGAATGTGGTTCCACCACAATCGACTCCAACTACTATAGAAGTAACTGAAATGCCTCCCTTATTCTCAGATACTACGTGTACTATAGATGCTGGAAGTTCCTCCTGGGAAGCGATATACAAATTATTCGAGGAAGAAGAACCCAGGGTAGTTATCAGACAGGCTATAGTGGATGATACTACATCTACGTCTAAAACCACTTGGGTAGATGTCGCCAACTCTCATCTCCATCAGATAGCTTCTTAGGCTAAGATAATGCCATATACAGACTTAGTCAAATGGGTGATTGAAGATGTAAATATCGCCAATATGACCTTCATAACTCTGAGAACACAGATGAGAATTGGGTCATTCAGAGTTGATGACCTCAGAAAGATGTACCATCTACCAGAACCCCAGAAGATATACAATGCATAGTTTATTTAGAAGTTCGCAGAGGAGCATCCAGTTCAATTAGAATGAGAAAGGAAGTGGAGGCATGAGCTGAGAAAACACAATCATTACGATAAGGGTATGCATTCCCTAGCCTCTCGTTGGTCTGTATTGTCATATCGCATCCATGATGTGTAGGTTGTTTGGACAACTTAATACACATAAATTCACTATAGAATGGGTTCCCTTAATAGAAGCTATTGTAGATGCCTACATTATGGATTGAGCTACCTTTTTGTCAAATAATTTGGCCACTCAAATCTAAGAATACATAAGTAAATATAATATTTCTACCAGGGAGATTACCCCCTTTTTCATGAGCGATTATATTATGGATACACTATACATCACCTCTGATTTTCCATCCATGGGATGGAAATGGACTTTAGAAGATCCTACCCCCATCCATATATACCACAACATCCTTTGGGAAACCAACTGTCGGCCCCAATTTTACAAAATATGCCATGGGGTAATGCTACCATTGTACCAAGTCATCTTTGATGAAAGACCTCCTAGATTTTCTAAGGAAGCTCTAGATGACCTCACGGCCATGGGAAAATGGTTTGGGGAAAAATACTTTACTTATGTAAGGATTTATGGAAGCCTAGTTGCCCCATATGTCCTCCCTCTCTATGTACCAGACAAACTTTTGGCTAGATAAGTAGCATATCAAATTGTGGGCAATGGATTGACCAAATCTCTTAAGAAATCCAAGTTTGTTTGGCCACCTTTTCCTATTCACTTGGAGTTTTTACTCTGGATAATTTCAGTCATGCAACACTTGAAATTGAGAAAATTGAATGCATGATTTTTCCTACTATCTGACCTCCGTAATATGATCTAGTCAAGAAAGCTGAAAATATCACAACGCAGGTCAAAATGATGCAAATCCAACATGAACCAGATGATTTCGATGACCTTTTTGAGACAACTACAAATTAGATATCATTTTTTGGGATTCAACTGTGTTAAGTAAGTCATTCACGTATGACCATTTCCATGAGAGGTAGTCGTAACTGACTAATTTCTCATGATTTTTGAATAGTTCACTTAGCACACTCATTGCATCGGGTGATGCTGACAGGGGTGAAGAAGTGGGATTGAAACTAGTGAAATGAATCACATAGCGTCAATCATCACTTCCGAGGCTTGCACCCGGTAACAAGTAGATAAATTAGCCAAAGCTTGCCTAAGCGGAGTGGATTTGGATAAATTCAAAGAATATAGGAACAACATTATGGAAAATATCCCCCTCGACACACTAAGTATTTCACAACCAGTTCTACATCAAGAACATGTTACAACTGAAGTCCCAAAAAATCCTGAAGTCGAGAAGGGAAACACTGAAAGTAGATCATCAACCCAACAGACTGATGAATCGCTCTCTATCAGTGATTTGGATAAAGTAGGGGAATAGTTTGAAAAGATTGTCAATACAACCAAACCACAAATACTGTATAAATCCTTAAAACTTTTGAGGTTACCAAGAAAAATCACTCACTATTGGATCTTCTGATAAGGCAGTCAACACTAACGACTTGGAAGTCATCCTGACACACACCACATCTAAAGTTGTACTAAATATTTAAGAAATACCTTCCTTGGATGTATTCTACAGCCCAAAACATAAAGCTATCATGATAAGACAAAAGAAGAGGAAGATAATAGAACGATCCCAGGCCTTAATCCCTGGAAATATACCTTTAGATGTCCTATGGAAGGATTCTCAAATCAGCCTTGCTGATGATATCACAAGACTATCTCAATTCGTAGGGGCATATGCTATAACTACTTTTGATAAAGCCTTAGAAGTACAGGATCTGTTAAGGGAAAAGGATGATAAAATCCTGTAATTAGAATATGCATTATCAAATGAAAACCAAAGTATTGGTGAAGAATGAAAAGTACATATGACACAACTACAGAAGAGATTTGGTGAGATGAAGCTTCAACATGAAGCAGACATCAGAATTAAGGATGATCAACTGCAACAACTTCAACTTAGGATTGATCAACTCAAAGATAATCCTAAGATCGAAGAATTCAAGAAGAAAGCAACAGATCTCAACACTCTCCTTGCTTAACAACATGTTTCATATTCCAAAAGCTAACAACAATCAATGATCTATGTAAGACAAGTTATTCACTGATGAATTAGTTGTCCGATCTGAGGACATACTTCGATGACATTGAAGAAAAGATATCTGACTATATTTCTTGGCAAGATAGCGTAGAAGGTGTTAGCTACCTATACCAATAGGTTTCATATTTCATGATTGACACTGAAAAGGTCTAAATATGCTCTGCTTTGATGATGCAAAGATAACATATTTCCATAAGAATACAATCTGTGCTTATAGCTTGGTATGGACTCAAATTTTGATGGATGGTCCAACAGTCTAATCTGGATCATGTCATGTTTTAAATTTTCAGTTGTAGAATAGAGAAAGAAGTCTGTCCAAACTGTTTAATCTTGGCAGACAAGTAGTTCAGGTAGAGAAGAAAAGGCTCCCAACAGCTTAATCTGGGACCTTGGAAGAAATAAGGGTAGAAGTAGATAGAAAAACAAAAGAAAAAGCCAAAGAAAAGAAAAGGCAAGTAAGGATCTGCAAGCCTAAGTGCACCCTCCAAGAAGAAACAAAAAATGCTAGGCAAAGTAGCTGGGTAAGTAGATGAGGTTGCAGAAGTGGTATTCATTTCAGATTTAACCTTGATGGTCAAGATGAGAAAAGAAAAACAAAGAAGCATGTCTAACTTCCCAATTATCCCTTTTCCCACTCATTACTAACATCCCTTCATCCATGGAGATTGATGAAAAGATCTGAGGTTTCATGGTGGTTCTTATTCATTTAAAAGCCACATTTCTTGTCTAAAACTCTTTTCATTTTGCTCTACTCCCTAAGCTAAGTTATTTTCAAACTAACGTAGTGATTTTCCCCCTCATTCACATATTCCCCCATATTAACTTTAACTCTATTATGTAATTCCCCTATGTTACCCTTTCCCTAGTATTATTAACACCATGGTGTATAAACCCCCAAGCATTCTATAAATATCCTCCTTTTAGCATTATAGCTAAATAGGTTTGTCTAAGGGAGATTTTAGTCCACCTGGGACTATGCTCAACCCTGTCAAGGGATTACTCTAACCCCTGGTTAGGAGTAATAACCTCTCCATAAGCCCAAACCTCACCTCTGCTAAAACCCTCCATAAACCCTTTTTTCACAAATTAACCCAAAAACCCAAAAAATCCCCAAAAAACCTTGCTAAAAACCCCTTTTGTCCCTTTAACCCGCTTCATTGGCAAAAATACTCTAAAAACCCACTTTTTTCTTTTATCCAAAGTCTAAGCACCAGGCGCATTTTTGCAAAAATATTCATAAAAACCCATTTTTATGCTATCCAATGGTTCGGGCGCTATATTGGTTTTATTTGAAAATACATTAAAAAACATCGAAATCCTTCATACCCCAATGGTCTTCCGCTAAGCGCGCATCCCAAAAAATATATTTTTTAAATCCCGCCCCCCTTCCGTATCGCTCGATCACTTCATCAACCCGTCAGCCGTCCGATCGAGCGCCTCTGATCGGACGGCCCTTATGCATATCGGGTTGGTCCCGACGCCCGACAGTTAGCACCCGAGAAACTGACGAAGGGTTACGTCAGTCCTCGGCCACGCGTCACCTTCTCAGTCTCTCGGGTCGGCCTCTGACAAAACCGGGGCCGTATTGTAAGCGGTCCGAGAAAACCGTTACCACTGTTTCACTTACCGCCCGGTTTTGCTGGTCCCATGTCATGCCCACGTCAGAGCCACGTCGCTGCCACCCCGCCGTCGCATCACCTCATTCGTCCGTCCCTTCGCTGACATGTCCGCCACTTCAGCATATCCATGGACCAACCAGGACCTGCCACATCACCCGGTGACGTCATGATGACGTCATCTGACTCCGACCCCACCCGATGACGTCATCCCAAAAAGGCGCCAATATGACAAAAATCCATATATTGGCCAAAATTTCGTGTTTTTTCTACTTTTGCCGAAAGAGACTGTTGTTGTTCCTGCATGTATTTGACGACCATACCAGCGCCAACCTCCACAGTTCGACTATGAAACCGCGGGCGCCTCCGTCGTACCTACATTTGCAACTGTCATTGGCAATCCGCAAGGTATTTCTCGAAATTATTCTCTGCACCTGGTTTTTATCCAAATTTCTACAAACAAACTGTTAAGGGAGTGTTAAAACACTGAATTCACCATCTGGTATCCAGTAACCTGTACTTATTTCCCTCTGGCAAGGCAACAAACAGTCTGTAAAACCTGCATTTGACTAAATCAACCTGAATTCACAGGTAGTTCGCGCAATCGTGAGCTAGAAACCTCCGCTGGCTAAACTCACCATAGAAAAGTTTTGGTCAGCCCTGCTATTGTTTTTATCAATCCGTTAAACAGTATTTCAATTGCTGTTTGCTAAATTCACCCTCTGGTCCTTAAAATTCACACTTCCATTGTAAGGAATCACCTCTGTGTTGTTTTGCTTACTTCAACCAGTTCACCTGCAAGTCAGAAGCTCAGTAGCCATGGAGACACCAATAGCTCTAAACATCCAGCCTCTGAATGCCCCTCAAAAAGAGATAAATTGGAAACCCCTGGGGGACTTGGATTATCAAATGTTAGATTGGTTTCCAATGGGCTCCAAGTATAATATTCATATGATCAATCAAATAAAAGCCCAACACCTTAGTGGGGCTGATATTTTAGGGATTTGGGATTCAAATTTGCCCATTTACAACCTCCCTCAAGTCAATCCCCTTCCAGACTTGATCCACAAGTGCCAGGAATGCTATGATCCGTGCCAGAGAGCTGTTCTTACTCCTACAGGTTCAGTGTTGTTCTACATCACTCCAGAAACCATTAATGAGATGCTCCACTTCCACACTGCAAGACCATTGACACCCCTGTCCATGATGGATTTAGTAAAGAAGGGAACTAATTTGTCACATGCCCAGATTGTCAAGATCAACCAGTTGTTTGTAGATTCAGGTTCTGAAACTGTAAGAACTCCTCCTATACCAGCGCCAACCTCCACAGTTCGACTCTGAAACCGCGGGCGCCTCCGTCGTACCTACATTTGCAACTGTCATTGGCAATCCGCAAGGTATTTCTCGAAATTATTCTCTGCACCTGGTTTTTATCCAAATTTCTACAAACAAACTGTTAAGGGAGTGTTAAAACACTGAATTCACCATCTGGTATCCAGTAACCTGTACCTATTTCCCTCTGGCAAGGCAACAAACAGTCTGTAAAACCTGCATTTGACTAAATCAACCTGAATTCACAGGTAGTTCGCGCAATCGTGAGCTAGAAACCTCTGCTGGCTAAACTCACCATAGAAAAGTTTTGGTCAGCCCTGCTATTGTTTTTATCAATCCGTTAAACAGTATTTCAATTGCTGTTTGCTAAATTCACCCTCTGGTCCTTAAAATTCACACTTCCATTGTAAGGAATCACCTCTGTGTTGTTTTGCTTACTTCAACCAGTTCACCTGCAAGTCAGAAGCTCAGTAGCCATGGAGACACCAATAGCTCTAAACATCCAGCCTCTGAATGCCCCTCAAAAAGAGATAAATTGGAAACCCCTGGGGGACTTGGATTATCAAATGTTAGATTGGTTTCCAATGGGCTCCAAGTATAATATTCATATGATCAATCAAATAAAAGCCCAGCACCTTAGTGGGGCTGATATTTTAGGGATTTGGGATTCAAATTTGCCCATTTACAACCTCCCTCAAGTCAATCCCCTTCCAGACTTGATCCACAAGTGCCAGGAATGCTATGATCCTTGCCAGAGAGCTGTTCTTACTCCTACAGGTTCAGTGTTGTTCTACATCACTCCAGAAACCATTAATGAGATGCTCCACTTCCACACTGCAAGACCATTGACACCCCTGTCCATGATGGATTTAGTAAAGAAGGGAACTAATTTGTCACATGCCCAGATTGTCAAGATCAACCAGTTGTTTGTAGATTCAGGTTCTGAAACTGTAAGAACTCCTCCTATTGGATATGAGTACCTGAATGAATTGGGCAGAATGCTGGTGGACTTGATCAGTTATGTCCTGGGGTATAAGGGAATTGAAGATGTTGATGACACCATAATGGCAATGCTGTCCATATTTTCCCCAGGAATGCCTCCTGCTGTACACTATGACTATGCTACCTATATTGCAGAAAAGATTCATGAGCAGCTAATGAATCTACCAAGGGAAAGAGTGTTCAGATTCACTTCATACATCTACCATCTGTTCTTGTTCTATCAACCAGACAACTTCCCTGTTCCCCTCAAGAAACTAAATGCCCAGGGAGTTCCAAGATCAGTTGTCTTTTGGTCTTCAGTTTTTCATAGTGCTTCTCTCTCACCATACACATACTGTGAGTTCATAGACTTGTTCATTTTCCCAGCAATGACCTTGCTATATGGTGTACCTCCTCCAAGGCTAACTGATGAGATGCAAAGAGTCCTCCACCTCTCTAAAGCCTACAGCATTGGTGATTGGTACTTCTACCAACACCACACAGTGATCAGGATTTATGGCTGTGAATTGGACCCTTTTAGGCTTCCAAGGTATGTCCCCATGAGGCTCTTTGCCCTAGAATACTTCAGACAGTTTGGAAATGCTGACTACATCCATTTCCAAAGTAAAAACAAGAAGGTGCAACTGAAGGTAAGGAGCCAGCTGGGTCCTTTCTTATATAACAAAAGAGAAGAGGGATGGAGGGAGGCAGATAGCATCCTAGAGGGCCTCAGATTTGAAACCAGCTTCAGATGGT
This sequence comes from Pinus tabuliformis, assembly GCA_031772625.1. Lineage (NCBI taxonomy): Eukaryota > Viridiplantae > Streptophyta > Pinopsida > Pinales > Pinaceae > Pinus > Pinus tabuliformis. Next base: position 279,714,194 of record CM062810.1, on the reverse strand, counting down.
TACCTTATGACCGTAATCACTTTATTTCCCTCAGGAGAATAAAACACAAATTAGGCACATATTCACATCTGAAGTTGCCTCATATTGAGAAGTATGCTAATGCCTTGAGCTGGAAAGAAGGCACTCTAGAAGAACCAATTACTAAAGAGCAGATGCTAGAGAATGAAGCTAGAAATCTACAAAAGGAGGCTGACTTGGAAACTTGTGAACAGGTCTCTTCCTCATACCAAAGGCAACTTGGAGAAGCTGCCTCATCTTCAACAACACATCAGCAAGCGGCCATGAAAACTCAGCAAGCATCCAGCAAAGACAAAGGAAAGCATGTGCAGGAGGAACAGTTACCTCCTATGACTCAAGAACAAACAGATAAAGAGATGGAGCAGCAGCAAGAACAACAGCAACAACAGGAAGAACAAAGGCAGGAACAGCCTGTGCAGCCAGAACAAACAGTGGAAGCCCCAAAATCCACTGAGCAACAGCCACAGCAAACTGTGCCTCCAAGGCAAGAAATATCAGTTGGAGCATCAATCCTCCAAACTCCACAAAAGGAGGATGTAAGCAGAAAGAGAGACAGAGAGACTCCCCTAACATCTTCTATAAATCAGGGAGAAAAAAGGCAAAGATTGAATGATTTTTCTGAGGAGGATGTGACAATAAGGCAGGCATTAGGCATGGGCCCACCAAGCAGAGAAGCATCCGCCAGTTCCTTTCAGCAGGAACAAGACAGAACAATAGGAGGAGAAGTCAGCTCCTCTAGCCAGCAGAGAGAGGGAGAACTGAGCATTAAGCAACAGTTCATTGAAATTAAGAAGAGGAGTGAGCCGATAAAAATACAGCTATATAACCATCTGCTGAAAATGGCTCCCACCAATCAGCAGCGCTTAATGTCTGCATTTGATGTTAGCGAGGGCAAGATGATCATGAGCCATTTCTTGCCAACTGTAGCACAGCCCCAATCTCATGCAGATTATATAAGGACCAATCTTGAGGTCCTTGCCAAAGACATCCACCCAATGGATAAGATTGAATTGCACAAGCAGACAGGTGAGATGGTCTATGCTTCCCTGGCAGACCAAACATTGGATAACTACAGGCTACAAAGTAGCCTTAACAATACAGCCTCTCAGCTAGAGTTGGAGAGAGCATCATCCCAGGCAAAGGACAACAGAATAAGGTCCTTAGAGGATATAATTATTGAGATTGGGCATGATCCCAAAGATATCAAGGGAATACAGGAAATATTGAAATTAAGGGATGCTGACATGGCAGCTCTAAGAAGAAAGATCAAACTCCCAGCTACGATTCACCCCCAAACAGATGAAGTAGCTCAACAAAGGCATGATAAAGATGCCACAGCTCTGCTGGTGACTCTCTATAAACAGCTTATCCAGACACAAGAGAAGCTGGGAGAATCAGAGGCTGCACAGGCAGCATTACAGGCAACCTTGAAACAAAGAGAAGAAGGCCAGACCTCTCAGCCTCCTCCTCAAATCATTAATCTTGAGGAAACTGCTCCCATTATTACTCCTCCTCCTCAGCAGACTGATCAAGCAGCACCTTCTACGACAGCTGCACCAACAACAGAGCAGACTCATAGTCTGGATATGCAGAAGCTTCAAAATGAGATTCAAGTCCTGGAAGCTCAAATGTTAGAGCTTAATCAAGCCAAAGAATCTTTGGCTAAAGTAAATGAAAGGTATGATAAGAGCAAACAGAATGTGGCTGAGAAAGAAAGAGATATAAAAGCTCTCAAAAAGAGAATAACTGAGCTTGAGAAAGAGCTCACACTTGATAAGGTGACAACAGAGCTCAAAACAGTCCTATGGGCCAATATTGGCCAGTCCATTACTGATCAGTGGCAATTCATTGAGACCATAGATGAGCAGTCAACACTCATTACAAAGGCAAATAGGGAGATACACAGAGCAAGAGCAAGCCTTGGCAACATGCCTGATGCTGCCAATAGGATGATCAACATATTAAATAATAGGACAAGCTCTCAACTGACCACCATGGGAATTGCTAACAGGACTGAGACAATCTCAATGGTTAAAAGGGTCCTGACATTAAGAAACCTAGTTGGAACATTAGAAAGGAGAAGCCAAGATATGCAGACCGAAATCAACAGGTTCATGGACAAGTTTCAGGTATTACAAAACAGAGGCCTCCCCAGCATACTAAGCAGTGTGGGAAGACTGCTTACCCATGAAAATTATGCTAAAAGGGTCAATGCCTTTGCTGCAAGTCAAATTGCAGGACAGCCCAGCACTTCAGCAGAATCAGGGCCAGCATCAGGGCAGACTCTCTACAATAGGGTGGAAAACCTGTTCTTCATCATGAACGAGATCAATCATCTGTTCGATGTGCCTCCAAATTTCTATAAATATACAGAAGCAGATAAAACCATAGAGGCAATTGTGAAGCACCAATTGCCCACACAGGAAGTCTGGAATAGATTGACACAGCTAATATTATCAAGCCAGAACCTATAATGTTAAGTTTTTTCAAGTTTATAAGTGATCATACACAGGGAAAATTTTGGTAGATAAGCATACAAAGGAAGGATGAAAGGCTGAGCCAACTCAGCAGGGCTATTCGGTCACCACAGCAGCAAGCACAGTCACAGGTGGCAGGGCCGAGAAGATACAGCGCAGCAAACGTAAAGGCACATTTTCCAGCATTAAAGCAAAGCGTTCCAACCGACTCAGTGACCTCCAAAGGTCAAAATATCCTCTGACAGACTTAAAGAGCAGTTATGTTATATTCAAAGCTGTAATAACGTCTTTTCTACTTTTCTGTACGAAGTAATGAAGATATTTCTCTCTCAGATGACTCAATGCCTGAGATATTTTGTATAAACATTTCTATAAAGTCCCCTTCGCATGAGTTTGCAAAGGGTTGTTGTTGATTTCACTTCTATATTTCTGTTGCTGTACAATTCTCAGAGAAATAATACAAAAGGTGGATGGAATTTCCAAAGCTCTGTGTCCCTTGATGCACTGTGGTGGCTGGCTGAATGTTACAGGATTCCTGCGTGTTTCATAGCACAATAAGTCTTCTTTAAAACTCTGCGTTATATGTTTTCTAGTCTTTCATCTTCTTTCATGTTTGTGAGTTTTACACTTAATGGCAAAGTAAAAGAATAGTTCCAGGATTTAATCACAGATTACCCTGAACTCAATCTAAGCTGTTATAAATGTTTTCTTCAGATAGAGTAAATAAGGTGTAATTCTTAATTGCTACACTTTCAAGCTATATCTCTCATTGTGATAAATATTTTCAGGAATTCAAGTTTGCTCCTGAAGCATCTATCTCTTTCCCACACCCCAGCTTAGTGGAAAATTCTTGAATGCTTTTCACTGGTTGTTCACATGTCACCATCATAATCTAACTTTGTTATATGAAGTATTTAAATGGCCCTGTAATTTCAGTAAATCATCTCAAGGTTTCTAAACACTTGTAGCCACAGACTCCATTGCCCAATGAAATAAACTCATTTGCAGATTGCACACTTCAAGTACAGAAAGATATCCCTCAACCAAAGCATAAAACTAAACACCCTCATTTCATATCTAGCCTAAAATCTCCACAGAACAGAGACAAATTATAAAGAGAGAGCCCTCTCTGATTACAGTATGGCTAGGCACTGTAATCCAAAGATTGGTTAGTGGTTACCCCGGCCGTATTCCCTTAGAGTCAAAGGGAACAACCTGGGTGTTAACAGAAGGCATAGCAACCGATCCTCCAAGGATTTAGGACACTCAGAAGGAAATCCTTTTTTGGGATTGGGATATGAGAATGAAATAGGCAGAGGCAACCATATTTAGTGCAAGGGACGTCACAAATAACATCATCGAAACCATTCACGAGAACCTTTTCAATGCTAATTTTATTCAAGAATTCCCCATAGATGCATTTCTTGATGTCAAGATACTAATGAAACATTGGTAGGATTGGTCCAAGACGAAGGCGAATAACATCAAAAAGTTATCTAAGTTAAAATTTGAACACTATTGGCAACACTTAGTTAAACCGCATAGTCAATGGCTTATGTTACGGTGTTTGACAAATTCTATTGCCCACATGTTGCCAACACTCTCTGATGCAATTTATGTGGGACAAATGCAGTTGAGGCCAACTCATCCTCCAGAATTAAAGCCCATGACTGATATTTGTGAACTCAAGCCTCGAAAATGAGAACATTCAGTTTCACATTCAGGATGAATCATTGTAACAAACTCTATTTTTGTCTTTAAGTTTTATTTTAAGGAGGGTTGTTTGAACCTCCTCAACATTTTAAGTATTTGTTATTTTTGTAATTGATATTTTATTTATAAATACCCCTTTCATGTATTTAGAAAGGGGTTATGAATTGTTGTAAGGAGACTTAAGAGACTTGCACTATTGTATCTTTCAAGTATCTTAATAGGAAGGAGGAACCAAGACTGTTTTCTTTCCATGAGCAGGGCATTGATCTATCAGGTACTATTATCCTTATTTTATTGCTGTGTTTATATTTGATAACAGTCACACATTTTTCTTTATTGTTTTGCTGTGTATGATATTATATACTGTTGAATACTTATTCACTATTGAAGAGTATGGAGCTATTATTTTTGAATGCATTGTAGGAACAACGAAATCTTATATGTGATATGTTTTAAAACAATTACTTTGATTAAATATTTAATAAAATTAATTATCTTTCTTGTATTTATTTATTGAAATGCTATATGATCTATATTGTTTAGCATATTAGAGAATATTTAAATGCAGAAAATGATAAGTTTAATCCCAAGAAATAGATAGTTAGATACATATATGTTTGTAGTACTTTTGTCTCTATCCACTACATCCATTTTACTTACGATTACACTAAAACTCCCATCATACATACTTAAAATGAAACTGATCCCTTTATCCCTAGTTGGAGCCACTATTCCAAATGGATATAGAACGGTTTTTAAGTTCTCGACCGGGTGGTTATCCCCGATGTTGAGGCAACGACATTCCAGACTTTCAACATTTTTGGCACTAGAAGGAGGGCCTCAAGTATGAATTGCAAGAAGGTTTGATCCTACATAAAAAGGCCATCTAAAGGGTCACCTCCCCTCAATATCTCCCCCAACTTCTAGAGCTCATTCCAAATCAGCTACTCCTAGACCAGAAGTTGTGAAAACAACCACAAAGTTTCATAGCGCACTACCTAAGTCATCTGATCAAACTAATTCTCAGGAGATACTCGAAGTTCAAACTTTAATTTAGAAATTAGAAGGAATTTCTATTTCCACAGAAAATCCACAACAATCTGAGTTGTCTGGAAGTAGTGTTTCCTCATCTTTTCAATCTACTCACATTTTGACTCATTCCCAAAGTGAGAACCTTGGGGTTACTCCATTTGAGTTTCCTTCACCTTCCGGCTAAAGAAAGGTGAAAAACTTTGAAGCTCAATCATCCACTAGCGAGATTTTATCATCTACTCCACCTCAAACACCTTCATTTCACACTTATTCACCAATTTTCTCTCCTCTGATCAATCCTCCCATTCATTCCCCTCATTCTCAATCAATTGGTGTTGGTTCAACCATCACTAGTTCAGGGGCTACTTCTTCTTCCATGCAATCAACCTCTTATACAACTACAACTTCCTCTACTTAATTTCCTATAATGGCAGCTAGACCATGGACTAACCCAAGTGTTGTTAAAATGGCAGAACCTATCCATCCTCTACCTAAGCATCCTGGAAGATGGTTACCAAAGTTTAACCTTGATGATGGACTTCTTGTCGAAGAACACCTCCATAATTTTATGTTGGTCATTAATCTCAATGGAGTAGTAGAAGAATATTGTGTAGTAATATTATTTCCATATACCCTTGAAGGATCTGTAGGTTTGTGGTACTTCTAGTTACCACCAGCATCTATCACTAGTTGGGATATATTTGAAAAACAATTTTTGACTAAGTTTGGTGATGATCACACAACTTCTACTCTAATCAATGATCTCTCTAATATTAAAGCCAACCCTAATGAAAAAATCAAATATTTCAATTCTAGGTTTAAAACAGTGTTAAATAAAGTCCTAGATATCTCTAAACCTGGTGTTGATGTCCAAATTGAGTGGTATATTTTTGCTCTTCCTTCCAATATTCCAATTTTTTGTAGACAAGGCTAATAAAGCCACTTTAGTTGATGACATGATAAAGTCAATATCTGTAAAAAAAAGGATTCTTGCCTTAGAAAAGAAAACTGCTCAAGAAGAAAGAAAAACTAAGAAAGTTACCTTCAAAGAGGAACCAAAGAAGAAAACTCCTAAAGATCCTTTTGATCTTGAAGGATTACAAAAAGTCCTTAAGTCTATGTCAAATGACATGGTAGATATCAAAAAATAGGTAGCCGAGTCTTCTAAAAAACCATTTCAATCTTTTAGGAGACCCCAGACATCAAACCCTCAGCCTCCTAATGTTATATCAAATGTTGAATCCGATCAAGAGGAGGATGAGGAAGAAACAACATTATCTGCCGATGAATCCCAAGAAGAAGAAACAACCGAACTTCAGGGATTATGGGATTTTATTCTTCCAGATTCGGATGATGAAAATAATATGAGGCTTTTCCAGTTAGTACACGGAGTAAGGGCTCTGTAGATTCATCACATTCAACCCAAAAGTAGAAACCTTCTACTCCTAATACCAAAGACAAAGCTCCACCCAAAAAATCCCCCATTACACCTTTCGTTTCAATCCCATCTTCTTCAAATTCTCCATCCACATCTAAAACTCTGGTTGTTTCTAACACCATAGAGTATAATATAGTTGAGGATATGAAGAAGGTCAAGGCTAATATTTCCTTCTATGAAGTAGCTAAACTAAATAAACAACATAAATATTTACTTAAAGAATTGAATGCAGTTCTTGCATCCCCTTTGCCAATTGTTGTTACTTCTAAAGCTTCTAAAGGAATAAGAAAACCCCCCATTGATCCTTCAGATAAGATTGATCCCACCAATGCCATCCTAATTGGAGATAGGTCAAACTCTCATACTCCTCCTTTCCTTCTAACCTTTGAGATCTTCAATAAGAATGTGCATAATTTCTTAGTAGATTCTGGGGCATCTTCAAATGTATTGCCTTATTCAATTTGTCTTAAACTAAACATTTCACCCCAGAAGTTTGTTGTACATATTGTTCAACTCGATAGAACCAAAGTCAAAGTATTAGGAGAAATCAATTCAGTTCTTATTAGACTTTCTTCTAATGCTAAATTTTGTCAAATCATTGATGTACTTGTTGCTGATATCCCTGACTTTTACAGTTTAATTCTAAGTAGAGATTGGTCAAAGAAGTTACATGGTTATTTCGCTACTGACTGGTCTCATATGTGGCTTCCTTATAATGGAAATCCTAATCAAATTCGCATTGACTGAGAAAAGAACATGAAATATTTAGTAACAGACTTAGACGAAGAAAATGAACCAGTGGTCTTCGCTAATAATATTCTTGGGAACTACTATTTAGATGCATTCTTGGGTAATTTCAATGCACAAGAATCTCCTTTTGAGATAGATTCTGTCACTTCTCAAGTTGAAAATTTTTCACAGACAGACTCATCTAGATGTGTAAATATTTTAGATAAACCAGTAGTTAAATCTTTATTTTGGACTTTATATTTTGATGGTTCTTGATCCAATGATGGTGCGGGAGCAGGATGTATTTTAATAAATCCTGAAGGAGAGAAAAAAATGATAGCATGCAGATTAGAGTTTGAATGCACCAATAACATCGCTGAATACGAAGCTCTAGTTCAGGGTTTGTACAAAGCGATAAGCCTTAATGTCAAATACCTTCAAGTGTTTGGAGACTCTGAAATTGTTATTAAACAGGTGAGAAACATTATCCATTGTGTCTCAAGCCACTTGAAACATTATCAATCGCTCATTCAAACTCTCACTTCTCATTTTCTTGTGTTTAATATCTCTCCTATCCCAAGACTTCAAAATGCTAGTGTTGATCTACTAGCTAATGTTGCATCTAGACTAATCCCATCAGAGGATTATAGTCTAGATATATTTTCCATTGAATTGATTTTTCGCCCCTCAATTCCTGACAATATCACTAATTGGCATGTGTTCAATGATGACGAAGATATTGTAAGTTTCTTAACATCAGAAGGGTCATATATTGATCAAATAATCGATGAAGATGAGCATGACAAACAAATGAAACAATTTGAAGAAAATTCCTTACCAAAGTCTGTAGTCAAGCTCGAATATTTATATGACTTTAAGGATAGATTTAAGAAGGTCACTAACTGCAAACTTCAAAGTTCAACTTTGAAGTTTGAATTGATTAACCTTGGATCTGATCTGAAACCTCAAAATGTTAATTTAGGCCTAGGACTTTCATCAGATGAAATATTGGCCTTTATTCATCTATTAAAGAGATACAAAAAGTTTTCTCTTGGAATTATGATGATTTGAAAACCTATGATTCCTCTATCATCCAACATACTATCCCAATGGTACCTGATGATAAGCATGTTCAGCAAAAGCTAAGGAAAATTCATCCCAATCTTGAAAATCAAATCAAAATCGAACTGAACCAAGATTATATTTCCAGTTATGCACTCCACATGGGTTTCAAACTTGGTACCTGTTAGGAAAAAGAATGGTAATATTCGCATTTGCATTGATTTTAGAAATCTAAATAAAGCCTGTAAGAAAGACAATTTTCCACTTCCACCCATGGAACAAATTTTGTAGTCAGTAGCAGGTTCTGAACTAATGACCTTCCTAGATGGATTCTTAGGGTATAACCAAATCCTTGTGCATCCAAATGACAGGTTGAAAACTACTTTCAGGACTAAATGGGGAACTTATGCATTTCAAAAAATGCCTTTTGGATTAATAAATGTAGGAGCAACCTTCCAACGAGCCATGGACATTGCCTTTAGGGGTCTGATCAACAAAACCGTTGTTGTTTACTTGGATGATATTACTATATATTCCAAGAAAAGGAATAACCATTACTCTGATTTAAAACAGATTCTTGAAAGGTGTCTTAAGTATGGGATTTCATTAAACCCTAAGAAGTCATACTTTGCGCTTAGTGAAGGGAAACTTCTAGGATTTATTGTATCCAAGGAAGGGATTTGTATAGATCCTGATAGGATAAAGGAAATTTCTAAAATTCCTTTGCCTCATAACAAGAAGTCAATGCAATATTTCTTAGGACAGATTAATTTTGTGAAAATATTTGTTTCAGATTTTTCCCAAATTGTTTTACCTATGCAAGTTATGATCAAGAAAAATTCAGTTTTTAAATGGGGACATAACGAAAGAGAATCATTTGAGTTAATAAAACAAGCTATTATTGATGCTCCCTCTTTAATTACTCCCAACTTTTCTGATCAATTCATTTTATATACATTTTCTTCTGAGACATCCTATGCTGCAGTTCTAACACAGATCAATGATAAAAAAAATAGAGGCACCAATCTCCTTTTTTAGCTCAAACCTACAAGGTGCAGAACTCAATTATTCAGAAGTGGAGAAACAAGCCTTTGCAGTCTTTAAGTCCGTTAAACATTTTAGGCCTTTTCTCCTTAAAAATCATACCCAAGTAATTGTCCCATTCTCAGCAGTAAGACAATTGCTTGTTCAGAAAGAATTGGGTGAAAAGAGAGCAAATTGGGTAACTTCTCTGCAAGAATATGACATTGAAGTAAAACCTGCTAAAATTGTAAGAGGTCAAGGTTTTTGCAGACTACTTATAGGAGCTTCTAACATACCAGCTAATGAGGATTCAGGTAACACTATTCAGACATCTGAGGTATGCCTTATTAATACTGAATCTCAATATGTTGATCTCATTTTTTATTTAAAGAATGGATATGCTCCACCCGAACTCAATTACAAGAGAAAAATGGCTTTAAGGCTGAAAGCCAATCAATATGAACTCATTGATGATGTGTTATTTCGGAAAAACTATGATTCTATTTTGTTAAGATGCTTAGAAAAATCTGAAGCACAAAGGGTTTTGCAGGAATTACACAATGGACCAGCTGGTGGACACTTTGGAGGAGACACCACTGCTCATAAAATCCTACATGTTGGATATTACTAGCCAACTCTTTTTAAGGATACACATGCTTATGTTAGAAAGTGCAAAATTTTCCAAACTATTGCAGGAAGGTAGAGAAAACCAGCCTTACCTCTACAACCAGTAAACATTGAAAAACCCTTTGAACAATGGGGATTTGATATATTTGGTGAGATTTTTCCTCACTCTTTTAAGAAACATAACTTTATCCTTACTGCTACAGATTATTTCACAAAATGGGTTGAAGTGATACCACTTAAAGTGGCCAATTCTGCTAATATATAATTCATTGATCAATACATTATCACCAGGTTTGGTCTACCCAATGCACTCATTTTTGATAATGCATCTTATTTTTTGGGAAACGGTATGACTAAGTTTTCTTTAAAAAGAGGATTTAAACTCAAATACTCTGCTAATTATTATCCCCAGGGAAATGGTCTAGCAGAATCAACTAATAAAAACCTCATTAGGATTATTAAGCGAACTGTTGATCAAAGCCAAAAGAATTGGCATAAATATTTGATTTTTTCTCTTTGGGTTGATAGGATAACCAAGAAGGCCTCTATTGGTACTTCTCCTTTTAATCTAGTATATGGGAGGGAGGCAATTCTCCCCCCTAATCTAGTTCTTCCCTCATCATCTCTAGCACAATTTATCGAAGAAAAACCTACTTCTTCTCTGCAACTAAGAATTGTAGAAAATTTATTGCAGGTTAACCTGATAATGTAATATAAATCAAAGCAGACTACTATAACCCACTTCTACTATCAATTTTCAGAAGCTTAAAGATCGAGCTGAACAATATAACTAGAAGAAGAAGAATCAATTGCACAATACACATGAAAATACTTTGGGGAAAGCCTCAGCTAAAAACCCCACTGTTTGTATTATCATACAAGGTGGAAATACATAGGAATTATACAAAGCCTTAGCTCTCACAGCTAGCCAGCTCTTAGTGCAATCCTCATAGATGCTCACAAGCAATCTTGGCTTCTCTTCAACCTTCCTCTTTGCCCTCCAAGCTCCTATTTCCTTACGCTATTCCTCTGGGATGATCTTCCTTCAACCAAGTGGAAAACCTCTTTACCAAGTGGATGATCTCCTTCAAAACTGCGCAATCCTAAAGGATTAAATCCTTGACTACATGCATGAGTTTTCTCTTTGAGAAAACACATGCAACTGATAGTACACTGCCCCTGACTTTAATCTCAACTGGGTATTTCTCAGAGTAGACATGCATGAGTTTCTGATGAGGGAATCTTCAGTTAACTAGAGTAGCACTAGTTGAGTGCATGCATACATCAACTGACTATCAACTCACTTTTAGTTCCTCAAACAGTTTGGAACTAATTTAACTGTACTTAACTCAGTAAACTAAATTAAATAATTACAACTCAATATAACTTAATCTTATCTCCTTAATTTAAGGGATAACTCTTGCATGACTTCAGAAACGCTTCTAACTTGAATTTCTCCAACTAATTAATTCAAAATAAATTAATTAATTATTTCCAAGTAGTTGTTAACACTAAATTCGATTTTAATTCAAATTTAATTCAAGGACAAATTAAATTGGAATATTCTTGTTTCCATATTTCAACACTCCCTCTTAACAAGAAAGGATTTTCCACCCCGATCTTGTTTCTATGGAACTCGAATTTACACTTTGACAATGCCTTTGTCAAAATGTCAACATCTTGCTCCTCTGTCGAAATATACTACAGCAACATGATCCTCCTCGTTACACAGTCTCTGAGATGATGATACCAGATGTTGATGTGCTTGGACCTATCATGAAATACTGGATTCTCAAAGAGTTTGATACAACTTTGATTATCACAATAGATCATAGTTGGATCCATCCTCTCATCAAACAAACCAACTAGGGTTTTCCACATCTAGATGGCCTCACATGCTACCTGACTTGCAACCATGTATTTTGCCTTTGCTAAGCTGAGTGCAACCAACCTTTGTTCCTACTGTACCAAGAAATTGTCGCTGACCCAAGGTTGAAAATCCATCCTAATGTGCTCTTCCGATCTGATGGACTCCTTGACCAATCTGCATCAGTGAAGCCCTGTAGCTTCACTCCCTTTGTCTGTCTGTACCATAATCCATACTCAGATGTGCCTCTGAGGTATCTAAATACATGCTTTTCCGTCTTCCAAAACATCTTGGTAGGCTGAACCAACGCTTGACTCAGTTGGTTCATCGCATAGCACAAATCTGGTCGTGTGTTCACTAAGTACATCAGTGAACCCATAAGATGCATGTACATAGTAGCTTCCACTACTTCTCCTAAAGTAGCATCCTCCTTCCTCTAGTTACTAGCTAGAGGAGTCTACATGGGCTTGCACTTCTCCATGTGGAATCTCCTAAGTATCTCATTGGCATACTTGCCCTGAGACACAAACTACTCCCCATCCTTCTGCCACACTTCCATGCCAAGGAAGTAATGCATGATACCCATGTATTTCATCTCTAATTCTCTTGCAAGGTCTATTGAAAATAAAAATTAACTCAGACAAATAGATAAAGCACACATAAAAACCAGACACAAAATATTGGCGGAAAAAGGTTGAAGCCTCATGCTTCTCTCTCACATTTTCATTCATTTAAAAAAAATGAATATAGTGTTACAAATAAATAGATGAGAGATAGTGTTCTCAAGATAGTGCGTGCTATCTTAGACACTTTTGGTTGAGATAATTTCTCACCAGACATACACCAATATAGGAGTTACCTAAACTAACTCCTATCTTAGAGGAACAACCCAAGAGTTAGGCACAAATTCTTAACTTAGAATATTTAATTAATTAATTTATTTTGGATTTATTATTGTTTTGTGAGAGAGGCTAACATTCCCCCCCTCAATGATAAATCCAAAATAAGAACAAGGAACCATCTTCCAAGTTATCATGTTGATCCTCAAAAACATTGCCTGAAAAAACCGCCAAAAATGGATGCTGGAAAAAACTCAAATCTGAAGAGAACATGAATAAGCTGCATGCCTGATTCATCTCTGAATGTTTCTTGACAACTCCATCACGTGCCAAGCCACAAAAGGATTCAAATGTCCTTTGTTTGAAAACAGCATCCGGTGTACACTGACACAATTTGATGAACACCCACTGGCGTGTTTGCTGATGATGATTGCCCACTGGCTGAAGATGTCGAAAAACAACTCAATGTTGTTTTTGCTATGATGAAAGCTGCTCACTGCTGCTTTGGCTGTTGATCGCCCACTGGCGAATTTGTTGATGCTCACTGCTGATGACAAATGCCCACTGGCTGATGAAGATGCCCACTGGCTACTTCGCTGATGTTGTCGAGACTTTCAGTCTGACAACCACTTGTCAATTTCATTGACATGTCCCCCCTTTGTCAGCTGAAAGGAGAGACAATCTTCTCCAAAATATATTTGAACTCCCCCCCTTCAGGTGTAGGAGAGTTTCACTGTTGTACTCCCTCGTTCAATTGCATGAGAGTACCATCATCGGTTCACTGCTGGTTGCACTATGTGTGATTGTAGTCGGTTGTAGAACTGAGACAATCTTTTGACTGTGGATGACCATTCCCAAGGATCGATCCATTCATAATGTATCTTCAATCTGGCTGATTTTTGTTGGTTGCTACATTTTTCTGAGGAATGATTGGGCTTGCCACAATGGCAACAAGGATGGAGATCAAAACACTGATCTTCCATATGACCGGTTCTTTGACAATGAGAACATTTCAGTTGGACATTAACTTCAGGTTGCATGCAATTCTGTTTGTCTGCAATTTTCTCAGAACCTACTGAGGTAAGTTGTTCAAGAAATCTTGCACTCACAAACTTAATTGGCTTGGAATAATCTGGGATATGTAAGTTGGTGTCATCAGAGACATATCCTAAGCCTCGTCGATTCTTGTTATTTTGAATCTCTTCCCAGGGCTTGATGATGGGTTTGGAAGAAATTTGATCATGAACAACTTCGACACTTGAAGTTGTTTGGATGAGTGATTTGGAATCGACATCTTTATCTTCATCTATATGGTTGAATGACTTGGAAGAAGCACTCTTTTGTTGTAGCTCATCTCTTTGTAGTTGCGACTCTAGTTGAAGAAACTCAATGGTTTCATGTGTTTGTTGGAGATGCCGTGAAATATCAGCAAGAGTTTCTTTGCTGATGTGGACCATGTCTTCATCACTGGAGATGATCAAACTGTGAAGAATGTTTAACAACTGAATATGTTGCGCCATCTGAACTTGCTCACTTGAAATCAGGCTCTCTTGTCATAGATGTCGTGCTTTGAACTGTTGCACTTGATTTTGTTACTTGGATGACAGGCTCGCTTGCTATGGGACTTGAATGGCACGCTCGCTTGATTTGTTGCTTATTGTACTTGCTGAGAACACTTGCTAGAGTTGTAGAACTTTCTTGCTTAAACTCTGGAATTCACGCTCGCTTGATGACGATCGTGTTTGCATGAATGACTTCACGCTCACTTGAATGAATAGCCATGCTCGCTTGATGTCGATCTCAACTTGCTTGATTGGTGTTAGAGTTGAACTTCACTCTGGCTCGCTTGAAGGTTTGAACTTTGTACTGTCTTGATGCAAATTTCTTTAATGAATACTCATGCTCGCTTGCAGGAGATGTGAACTTGTTGCTTGTTTGTGTTAGAGTTAAAATTCATGCATTCACTTGATTCTGCTTAAAGGAACGGTGTCGAACATTGTCGAAAATGCACCCAAAAAATGCTTAATGATTTTAATTACTCACTACAATGAATTCGATTTGACTCAATTCAAGATTTGGGTGTCGGTTTCAACTGAGAATGCACCCTTACAATTCAATGTAATTTGAGTTTGATTACAAGTTCAATAATGTTGATGTAGATTGTGCTCTGAAACATTGAAGTTTACAGATTCATTAACTTGATTGTAGTGATGTAGACTTTGCAGATTTATGAACTTGATTGTATTGAGTGAATTTGTTTGTTGATGTAGAATGCCGATGTTGAAAACTTTGAATATTTGTTGTAGTGACGCAAATGCATGTGTTGAGCTTAATTATCCTTCCTTGAAGCTATTGATCATCACTAGTCAATATGAGATCATCAACATAAAGTACGATGATCAACAACTTACCTTTCACCACGATGTGGTACAGGTTTGCATCTGCTTCACTCTTTCTGAAGCCCAACCTAGTGAAGTAGTTGTCTATCCCGGTGTACCAAGCACGAGGTGCTTGCTTCAGCCCATACAATGCTCTCTTGAGTCAGCACACATGCGACTCACGATCGAAGGTCTCAAAACCTTCCAGCTGCTCTATGTACACTTCTTCCTCAATCTGGCCATTGAGGAATGCAGTCTTCACATCCATCTGATGGATCTTCCAACCCATCTATGCTGATAGTGCCAACATAGATCTGATAGATGAGTACCTTGTGATAGGAGAAAAAGTCTCATCATAGTCAATCCCCTCAACCTGTGAAAAGCCATGGGCAACAAATCTTGCCTTATGCTTCTCCACACTACCATCAACAGCTTGCTTTACCTTGTAAAGCCAACGGGAACTCACAACTAACTTGTTCTCTAGTCTTGGAACCACGTCCCAAACACTGTTACGAACTATGGAGTCATACTCCTCCACCATAGCATCAACCCAAATTGGCTACTGCACTACTTCCTCAAAGGAATATGGCTCGGTCTCAACACATTCCTCAGAACAGGCCATGTATCCAATGTACCTCTCAAGTGACCTCCTCTATCTGCGCTGAGAAGATGGTGCTCCTAGATTTTCTCTCGCATCCTCCAACAATCTGTCAGCTTCTCTTGTGTGCTTCTATCCATCTCTGGAAGACTCTGCTTGAGTGAATGTCTCCACTCCTGGAACCTCTGCATGCGGCTGCTCTACATTAGTCTGAGGTTCCTCCTCCTTAGGAACCAATAGTTCCTCCACAGCCTGTAGTTGGAGCTCCCTCTCAAGGGAAACTCGCATGGCCTTCTGCTCATCAAACTTGAGATCTCTGCGAACCACTATCCTCTGACTGGTAGGAAAATAAACCCGATAGTTGTGAGGTGTATCAGTGTACCCCACAAGTATCCCCAACTTTGTTGTCGGCTCAAGCTTCTTCCGTGCATCCTTTGTCACATGGCAGTATATTGATGAGCCAAAGGTCCTGAAGTGACCCACATCTAGTCTCTTACCGGAGAAAGCTTCCTCTGGTGTCTTCATCCCAAGTATGTGATGCAGGCTTCTATTCTGCAAATAGACTGCTGTGTTGCATGCCTCAGACCACAAGTGAAGTGGTAGGTCTTGGTCATGTAGCATTTCCCGTGCTGCCCCTACAATAGTTATATTCTTCCTCTCGGCCACCCCATTCTGCTGTGGGTTATGAGGTGCCGTCAACTCTCGTTTAATTCCTTCCGCTGCATAGAAGTCCTTAAACTCTTGAGAGACATATTCTCCACCATTGTCGCTTCTCAAGGCCTTGATCTTCATCCCTGACTCTTTTTCGACCAAAGCTTTGAACTCACAAAACTTTGTGAAGGTTTGGTCCTTCTTTTGCATGAAATAAATCCATCATTTATGAGAATAGTCATCAATGAGAATCACATAATACCTTTGCCTCACTATGAATTCCTTTGAGAATGGTCCACACACATCAGTATGAACTCACTCTAAGATATCCTCTGCTCGACTGTCTCGATCATGAAAGGAAGACTTGGTGTACTTTCCCAAGGTAAAACCTTTGCATGTGTCAACTTGCTCAAGTTTATCTTTGGGAAGTCCCGTAGATATTTGCTGCATTATCTTCAAAGTCCCATGATGCAAATGGCCCAACTGCCTGTGCCACAACTCACTAATGTCTTGGCTTTGCACCAATTCTTCTTTCATACTCAATGCTACACAATCATCTACCTCTATTTTATAGAGATTCTTCACCCGAATCCCTATCCTCTTGGTCTGACTCGTGGCTATGTGTCTTAGGAACACCTTTCCTTTACTGAAGACAACATCATAGCCTTTGTCCTCCAACATCGTGACCGATACCAAGTTCTTCGTTAGTCCAGGCAGATACATCACATCTGTCAAGGTGATAGGAGCTCCATGCTCCCTCTGAAAAGCAACCATGCCTACTCCTAAAACACTATACCTTCCGTCGTCACCCATCTCTATGCGCATCTTGAGGTATTTCTCCTCCAAGGCACTGAATAAATTTTTATCACTGGTCATGTGGAATGAGGCTCCACTGTCAAGATACCAGACACAACCCATCATCGATGACACCATGCATGCGATGAGGGTAAAGTCCATTTCGAACTGAGAGGCTAATGCCTCACCTTCCAATCCTTCTGAGGATCCCTTCTTGGAGTTATTTGATAAGCAATTAGTCGCATAATGTCCCATCTCGTGACAATTAAAGCATCTTACTTTAGACATGTCACCTTTCTTCCCTCCATGAGAAGAATTTGATTTGGAATGGGAAACCTTCCCCTTCCCTTTTCTTGCCTTACTTGCTAAGGCCAAATTTTCTTCATCATCATCCTTGGATGAAGAACCATCTCGTGTGCTCCTCCTGATCTCCTCCTGCATAAGATCCGACCACAGTCGTTCCCAATTCGGTATTTTCTCCCTTCCATTCACAGAGTCCTAGTAGCTATTCCAACTCTTTGGAAGGCCAAGGAGAGCGAGGCTCACCATATCATCATCGTCAGTAGTTATTCCCACATTGCCAAGCTCATCTCTGCAGGTGATGAGCTTGTTCAGATATGTGGAAATAGTATCGCCCTTCTCCATCTTGATTCTTCAAAGCTTATCCTTGAGCGCCAATTTCCTCTGATTGCTACTGTTCTAGTAGAGGTCCTTCAATGTCTTCCACATTGAAAATGGAGTATCCTTCCCATGGAGACTCGAGACAATATGGTCTTGAACTCCCTCAAGGATGATCCGTCTCGCCTTCACCACACACTTCTTCCACTCAACCAACTATTGTGCATTAGTTGAAGATGGCTTTGGGATTTCTTGATCAATGAATTCCTTCAAGCCATTGTCTTCTAATACAGCCTCCATTCTATCTTTCCATGCTATGTAATTCGAGCTACCTTCCAAGGCATACTCAAGTCTCAAGCCATAGAACGCCATTGGCCAACCTTGAAGTATGATATGAATTCGATTTGCACCTGCAACCCCGAAATTCAAACTTCAAATTCTCTTCTTGGTATACTATTCACAACTTCAATACCAAGTAGAAAATTTCTACAAATACAACTCTGACACCATGTAGAAAATTTATTGCAGGTTAACCTGATAATGCAATATAAATCAAAGCAGAATACTATAACCCACTTCTACTATCAATTTTCGGAAGCTTAAAGATTGAGCTGAACAATATAGCCAGAAGAAGAAGAATCAATCGCACAATACACATGAAAATACTTTGGGGAAAGCCTCAGCTAAAAACCCCACTATTTGTATTATCATACAAGGTGGAAATACATAGGAATTATACAAAGCCTTAGCTCTCACAGCTAGCCAGCTCTCAGTGTAATCCTCACAGATGCTCACAAGCAATATTTGCTTCTCTTCAGCCTTCCTCTTTGCCCTCCAGGGTCCTATTTCCTTACGCTATTCCTCTGGGATGATCTTCCTTCAACCAAGTGGAAAACCTCTTTACCAAGTGGATGATCTCCTTCAAAAATACGCAATCCTCAAGGATTAAATCCTTGACTGCATGCACGATTTTTCTCTTTGAGAAAACACATGAAACTGATAGTACACTGTCCTTGACTTTAATCTCAACTGGGTCTTTCTCAGAATAGACATGCATGAGTTTCTGATGGGGGAATCTTCAGTTAACTAGAGTAGCACTAGTTGAGTGCATGCATGCATCAACTGACTGTTAACTCATTTTTAGTTCCTCAAACAGTTTGGAACTAATTTAACTAGACTTAACTCAGTAAACCAAGTTAAATAATTAAAACTCAAATATAACTTAATCTTATCTCCTTAATTTAAGGGATAACTCTTGCATGACTTCAGAAAGACTTCTAACTTGAATTTCTCCAACTAATTAATTCAAAATAATTTAATTAATTATTTCCAAGTAGCTGTTAAGACTATTCAATTTTAATTCACAATTTAATTCAAGGACAAATCAAATTGGAATATTCTTGTTGCCATATTTCAACAATAATATCACAAATCCTTAAATTAGAAGAAGAAAGGGAAAAGGAAAAACAAACACATGCTCATCATCAACAACTAGTAAAATCTTCCTTTGATACAAGCTCAATAGATAAGAAAAACTTTCAAATTGGAGACTTGGTCTTGAAGTGGGACAAAGCACATGAAGAAAAAGGAAAACATTCTAAATTTCAAAAATTGTGGCTTGGACCATTTCAAATTGTTGAGAAATTAGGCCCATCAACTTTTATTTTTCAATATTTACAAGGAAAGAGGGATGCTCTTCCTGTTAATGGGCTAATTCTCAAAAAATTATTTTCTTGAAGGAACATGAGTTCTAATGTAAAATATGTAAATATCCATTTAGGTATACTAGTGTTTGTAGTATAAATAAAGTTAAGTAACATACATATGACTTTTCATCATTATCTCTAATCATTCTATGATTTTTGACTTCTCAAAGCATAAAATTTTGAGGAAATAATTACAAATTTGAAGAAGTTGGGTAATTATTATAAAACTCTGAAATATTTTTCCCATTAAATTTGAAGCCTCTTTCGACCAAAAACACTTATAAAAGTCTTCGATCTAGTTATCAGTCAAGAAAAGTTTTCTTTAAAAATTAAAGACTATTTAGAGCTTTAGCATCTTAAAATTGCAAATTGTCATCCGATAATGCTAAGGAGTGAATGAACCTCCCCATCCAATAGTCATACATTTTCAGAGTGTAATTTGAAAATATAATAAATTTAAAAGATAAGAGGTCTCATAACGATCTTACTTACCATGATCATGGGAAAATATTGGGTTGATATTATCACTACTGGCCACCAAACCAAGATAATGGCTTATGATTATATAATTATAAGACAAGTAGTCTCATCATGAGCTAGCTTATTCAATCCTATTACAACTCGTGAATGGCATTGTCATCATCTAGCTACCAAACCAGGACAATGGCTTTTAAAAGAAAAAATAAAAATAAGAAAGGAAGAAAGATTTTAAAATATTACCTCTAAAGATTACAACTAAAGTGGATGGGATCCTAGTTCATTATCAGTTAAAAGGTAACCTAGTCGAGGCTATGGATGCCTACTGGCAACAATGGCTCTCCCTGTGACAAGGAAAGTTTATCTTAAAAGAAAAGCTTCAATAACAACCTACTTTATCTTTATAACTGATTAATGACTGATAAAAATAGTGAAGGTTTTCATCTATAAAAAGTTGCTACAAATTTGCAGTGAAATGATTTTTTTATTCAGAGAAATCTTATTTGCCTGATATTTCAAAATTGTTGTTGTTGTTGTTTTTTTATTTTTATTTTTTTTATTTTTATGATTAAGTTTAAACTTCATCATTTTTCTCAGAGATATCTGGTTCTTCTAGTGAATCACCAATTATTGTGTCACTCAACAACCCCCTCCCATTATTCTTAAATAAGTAACTTAGTCAAATAATGGGGACCCTTTTAAATTTGAAGTAAAAAGTATTTTAATAAAATGAATAAATATAAAGTCTCAAAAAATTAAAATAAAGTATCATCATGACCCTAGGTCTTAAATCCATTAGTATTAAAAAGGACTTAAGTTGAATGGGCCTTGTTAGGTTCCTATACCAATAGGAGTCATAATTTTTTAATGGCTGAGATTAAACCTGTAATATGTACATACCTTTGCTTTCTGCAAATGTTTTCCATATTTAAAAAATTTAAAAATGTAAAGAGGGTATGTCCTAAAAGAATAATCAAAGGACAAAAAGAATAAAAAGGTCAAAACAGATAAAAAAATATAAACCCAAAGAAAAGAAAAAGACCATGAAAGTGAGCAAGTCAAAATGCCACTAATATTTATTTTTTGTGCAAAATAAATGATTTTGTGCAGTTTGTAATCTTTGCCACAATCCATGATAGTCAAAATGTTTAAACTTGGCTATTTCATGTTTCAATTTCAGGTCTATAGATAGAGAATAAAAATCTGACCAAACTGTTTAATCTTAGCAAATAATTAGATAGGTAGAGTAAATAAAAGGAGCTCAACTGTTTAATCTGAGCCTTCGATGTAATAAGATTAGATTTAGTTAGTTTACTATTGTAAAGAAAAAGAAAAATGTTTGATAAGGGTTTGCTAGTTTAAATGCACCCTAATAAAGAAAAGTAAAAATGGTAGGATGAGTAGATGGGTAAGTAGTAGAAAGGTTGCAGAATTTTGATGATTGATTAGACAAAAGCATGTGTATCATCTTTTTCATCTTAAAAGTTCCAAATTTGAATGGGTACTCAAGTATGCAGATCGATATCAAAGTCATTAATTAATTTCCCTCATTCATTTCACCTTTTACTTAACTAATTTCCCACAATGAAGTTCAAAATACTTAAAAACCCTAAGTCAAGGAGGCTCAGAGCATTTCTATGACTTTTGGAAGGATCGGACCCTCGACTCAATGAATTATAGGCTATAAGTACTAAAACCCCCTCATAAACATTCATTCCCCCCTTTAGTTCATTCATTTTCTTAAAATAATACTCCTTCCTAAGGTTAAATTACTTTTACCTAGGAAAAAGTCTTTATTCCCCCACATAAATCATTTTCATATTAAAAACCCGCAAAAACACTATATCCTAAGTTTTATGTTATATATCAGAAAAGCATTAAAAAACATGAAATATCATATACTTAGTGTATTGTGCCCCTTTTTGCTCACTTTATTAGTTACTAATTTATTTATTCAATCCCACACAAAAACCCTTTTCCTGTATATATTTAACTCCCGCGATATTTATTAACCCCACCCTAGTTTAATTATATAAACTATGGTTTTTTTACCTAAACCCCACTAACTAATCAATCCGCGATCAATTTAGTCATAAACCCAGTTAAATCTTGCCGCTAATCACCCCGATACCTTAACCTCGCTTTAATCCTCTTTAAATCAAAAACCACCACGCTTAAACGCCCACTGGGCCCCCCACTACCTTCTGTGCAACTCCATTGCCCGATCGCCACACAATCACTCCCCTCCACATCTGATGGTCCTCATCCATTTTAGAAGGGCCCGACGTCCGAACATTGCCCGCCCAAAAGGAGTTGTTTTCCACTGGGCCCCCGAGGCTACGTGTCGCTCGATGAATGGAATCGGGAGGCCTCCCCACAATACCACCGAGCGCCCAAAAGTGGTGCGAAGGAAACCACTTACCGCCACCTCGCTACACGCCAAAATAGCTATTGTTCACCCCACTACACGACAAATGACCACTGTTCACCCATACCCGCCAATTTTGACTTTCCCGCATAAAGCCAAAAAACCCAAATCATTCATTTTTATCGTTTTTTCAACTGTAAACCTCCATGCACTCACCTGCGAATGTAAAAGTTGTCAACCCATGTACAATTGCACCCTGAAGACACCACAATTCTCCCAGATTGCCTTCCAGTCTGCTCGAAGCCTTTTCGACTGTTCATAATTGCCAGTCACCCAGTTCAGACCCATTTTTCTTCAATTCCAGGTATTTAAGCCATAATTCACTGAAAAACCCTGTTAATTTCAGAACCAGTTGCTGAGTTTTATTAATTAAAATAAAAATGAAACTCTGGTAACACAAACCCACCCGAAATTGAACCACCATTTCCCTAACAGATTGAAAAATTTCCTCCCCATTGTCAAATCCACAAGAACTGAGAATGGCCGCCACAATCTCCATGGATGTCAGATCTATTTCCACTCCTCACTTGGACCTAGACCACCTGCCCCTGGCTGATAAAGATTTCCAACTCAAGGACACCTCTATCCTTGAATCCCCTCTCAAACTATACTACCGATATAGAGATCAATACCTGAACCATGATGATAAAATTGGTCTTTGGGAGTCTAATTTGCCTAAGTAAAAATTCCTTGAAGTTCACACTTTCCCGGAAATTGTACATTACTGGCATGCAAATTATATCCCCAGTAAAAGAGTAGTGATGTCCCCTAACCAAACCATACTTTTCACCATCACTTCTGAATCAATCAATGAGATGCTGCAACTTCAACCTAGCCAAAACCTAACCCCTATCTCAATTGGAGACCTATTAGACCAATTCCCCAAGCTTACCACTGCAAAACTTGCTGAGATGTTCCAAACCTTCATCAGGGAGGAAAAGCATATCCCAAAATATCCTCCTCCATATGTGGCTACCATATTTTCCCCATTTGGTCAGGACATTGTAGCAATGATATCTAGTGTCCTAGGTTACACCACCAGTGAGTATATAGATGAAATCATCCTGGCTTTCATGTCCATCTTCACTCCAGGACAGCCTCCTGCTATCATTTATGATTATGCCAAGTTTATAGTTGATAGGATGCATGACCAATTTCTAAGGATGAGTAATGAGAGAGTCTTTAAGTATTCCTCTGTCTTGTATCACCTTTTTCTATACTACCAAGCAGATAAGTTCCCCTTTACTCTCCAGAAACTTGACACAAAAGGTCACCCTAGATCAATAATTTTCTAGACTCCATTGATCCATAAATGTGATTCTCCATATTCATATACAGACTTCATAGACCTATTTGTACATCCCATTGTGACAATGCTGCTAGGAAGCCCTCCTCCAAGAATCAGTTCAGATATAAGGAGGATCTTGCAACTCTCAAAGCAGCACAAAGTGGGGGATTGGTACTTGTACCAAAACCACACTGAAATTAGGATTTATGGCTGTGAGCTGGCCCCATACAGACTACCCAAATACCTCCCAATGAGGTTATTTTCTTTGGAGTACTACAGGCAGATAATCAATTCAGATGAGGTACACTTTGTCAAAGCCAAAAAGAAGGTCCAGCTCAAGATCAAAGACCAATTAGGAACCTTTATTTGTAATAGCAGAGAAGCTGGAAAGGAGGCAGACCAAAGCCTTCAAATACTAAATCTAAAATAGAGCTTCATGTGGAGATATGATCCCTTGGACTTCATCTGCAACAGAAGATAGAAAAACAAGATGGCTCCCTACATTCACCACCGAATCCCTGAAATAGAAAAATATGCCAATCAATTGGAATGGGTGGAGAATAATTTAGAAGGTAGGGATAGCAATGAAGTTTCTGTGGAAAACACTTTAATTGATCTAGAGAAACAACTTGATGAGGGTTATGTCCTACAGGTGCCAGGGGAATCATAGGTCCAGGAAGAATCATAGGTACAACAAGAGTCAGAAGCACTAGAAGAGTCATAAGAACCAGAGAAATCAAACATACCAGAGCAATCAGAGAAAAAACATAGGCCAGAGGCCACTATGAGTAACCCCCCAGTCTTACAAACTCCTCTAAATGAGGAGAAAAGCCTCAAGAGAAATAGGGAAGGGGCCACTCCCTCAGGAAGAGCAACATCACAGGCCTATGCAGAGACAAGCCAGGCAAAGAGACAAAGAATAAATCCTGTTTCTGAATAGGAATATACAGAGGAGACAACTGATGTTACAAGCACTGAAAGAGAAGGGAGCAGGCATGCCACTCCCTCTGGAGGCATCCTAGAACCTTCCACATCACATACCCAGATATTGGAAAGACAACAAAGTGTGGAGGTATCCTCTTTCAGAATGCCAGCAGACAAAGATCAAGACATCAAAGAGAGATATAAAGAGATAAAGGCCAGAAATGAGAGGCTGAAAGCCCAGACCTATGCACAGTATTTGAAGATGACCCCTACCAATCAGACAAGGCTTATGTCAGCCTATGATGTAAAAGAGGGGAAAATGCAGATGACATTCATGAAGCCCACTACTCAACAACCGAGAACAACAACAGACTTCAAAAAGATAGACTTCGAAGTACTGGAAAAGGACATTCATCCTATTGACCAGATTGAGCTGCACAAGTAGATAGGGGAGATGATTTACTCCACCTTGACAGGGAAAGCCATCGCTGCCCACCAATTGAAAAACTCCCTGAATAATATATCAGCACAGTTCTAGTTGGAGAAGGCCTCTTCACAGGCCAAAGATACCAGAATCAAGTCCTTAGAGGACTTAGTCATTGAGTTGGGACACGATCCCAAAGATGTAAAGGCCATAGAAAAATTAATAAAGAAGAAGAATGATGATATAGCTGCTCTGAAGAAGTAGCTCAAGATTCCCCAGTTGCATCACCCACAAACAGTAGAAGTATTGGAGGCACAAAAAGGACATGAAGAGCTCATGGATTTGGTCCTAAAGCTAAATGACCAACTAAAAGAGATAGAGAAGGAGTTGGACATTTTGATTCAGTCCAAGAAAAGTGACCTAACAACAACTTCCACAACTGCCATTCCCACAATGACAACAATAGTTCCTTCTACATTGGCAGCATCATTAGCACCTACAGCTCCACCTGCCACAACAATGCCAATCACAACTGAATCTACAATAGTAGGCACACCAATAGAGAAAACAACAAAGCTAATAAAAGCCATGGAGGAGATGTCAATCCAAGAAACAGAGCTCAAAAGGCTAAAGGAGAAAGTGGCAAGCTTAGAAATTGACTGTAAGCTTTCCCAAATTCAACAAAGAGAAGAAACACAGAAATCCCTAAGGATGGGTGAGAAAATCAAAGTCTTAGAGAAAGATTTAACACTGCAGAAGTCACTAGGACAGACTAAAGAAATTCTCTAGGCCAATATCATTGACTCTGTCAATGATATTTGGCCATCAATTCAAGTTATATTTGAGCAAACTGAATTGGTGAAGGTAGCCACTGAGGCTATCTAGAAAGTAAGGGAAGAGTTAGGAGACCATCCTGAGGATGCAAATCGACTCATCCACCTCCTAAACAGTAAGAACATGTATGAGCTCCATGAGCTTGGTGTAGAGGATAGGGCTGAATCCATCCTGGAGATTAAAAAGGTTCCTTCCAAAAGAAACCTTATGCTCAACTTCGAAGAAAAGTGCCACAACATGCAGGTGGCCATTGATAGGTTTATGGCCAAATTTCAAATTTTGAGGGACAAAGGCCTTCCTAGTCCTATGGTCATTAATGATAAACTCAT
This sequence comes from Pinus tabuliformis, assembly GCA_031772625.1. Classification (NCBI taxonomy): domain Eukaryota; kingdom Viridiplantae; phylum Streptophyta; class Pinopsida; order Pinales; family Pinaceae; genus Pinus; species Pinus tabuliformis. Next base: position 279,687,919 of record CM062810.1, on the reverse strand, counting down.
TACCTAACTAGACTACAGTGGTAGACTTAGGAAATTGGCTAAGGAACAGGCCAGCTCTTCAGGTGTAAAGGCCTTGCCAACTGGAAAAGTATTGTATGATACTTTGGAAAATCTATTTTTCTCAAAACATGAGGTGAAACATTTGTTTCTCACCAAGACAAATTTTGCAAAGTACACAGAGGGAGCCGAAATTTACAGAAGAATGTTGAAAGTAAAGTTACCTGAGGATGAATGGTGGGAAAAAATGACAGATTTACTATGAAATTTTTTACATCAGGAAGTTACCACAATAAATTTGAAGGCGGCCAGATGAGACAGGTAAAAGACAGATCAACAGGGTCAAAAAGTAATAGAGTCAAAGAGTATCAGTGAAAGATCAAAGTAAAGAAGACTCTAGCATGGAAATACCACAACCATCAACCAACTTAAAGGGCTTAAAACTCAACAGAAATAGCCAGAAACACCACAATAAAAGAGACAACAAGAAGCAGTTTTCCATTTGTCTCTATCTTCATGCTTGAAGATATTTTGATTCCCTAGATTAAATCTCAGATTGTTATGAGATATTTTTTAAATAGTTTTTGTATAAATACGTCACATTTCAAAGTATTTAGGGTGGATTCAATGACATTTCTATAGACTTTTTCTCTCAATTCAAAGTTCTATTGTATCAATGACTGGATTGGCTTGCTGGATCAAGGAATAAAGATAAGATATTTTATAGGGTTCTTGTGTAAAGCGATATACAAATAAGTATTCTCTCATGTTTACTGTTATTTCTCTTATGTGTCTCCATAATCTTGTTTTCTTCTCTTAAATCTTAATGTCTAACATGGAATGATATTTCAGAAATTGCTTTAATGCACTCTGTCTTGACTGTTTTACATTCTGAATGTTTTGTGCTAAACTATCTTAGTTAGGGAATTCTTAATTGCTCCTTAGCTTCCATAGTTTCCCCCTTGGTCTATAGCAAAGGATTCTTAATTTCCCTTTGTTCATGATCACCCTCTGTTCTCCATTCTGATCCCGGTCCAAGGATTCTTCATTGCCCTTTCACCCTGGTTAGAATCATTTCATCCATTAGACCTGAAGATTTGCCTTTTGATTTGCTAGCCTACCCTGTGAACATTCCCTTTAATGATCTGGTCCAGTTATGTTATCCTTTGATTGACTCCATAGCCCAATGGCTTAAAGACCTAGTTCTATCCATTTGTTCCAAGAATTCCACCTCCCAACCTTCAATCAACAATAAAAACCCCATGAACACTAAGAACTAGCCTAAAATCTAATAAAAACAAAGCTAAATCATAAAGAGAGAGCCCTCTCTAGACTTAGGTTGGCTAGAACCTAAGCCTAAAAGATTGGTTTGTGGTTACCTCGGATGATTCCTTCTTTTAATAACTTCTAGGGAAAACTTCTGAGTGATAACATAGTGGCGACCATACTGGGGACTCAAATCCTCAGTCTTAATAAACCTTTGAGAAAATTTGAAATCTTTATTTCAAGCCTCTTGAAGGGATTATTAGAATTTATTTATAAAATTTCATAAAAAGAAAGTAACTAGAAAAGTTTGAAACTCTGGCTTCAAGGAGAAATCACTATACTAGGGCCAATCCAGATCCAAATCCTGCCCTAGTAGTGGATAATCTCAACCTAATTTCGAGAAGATCCAGAAGACAAGAAAGTTCAGTAAGTCCAACACCTTCAATCAAAGTAGATTCATGCACTGATGAGTGGTTTTTTTAGAAGACCTGCCCTTTGATGAGTCATTTGACCTTTCCCTATTCAGAACCAGGTCTGAAAGTGCACTTGATGACATAGTTCTAGATACAGAGTTTATTGCAGATCTTGAAGTCCAAAAGGCAAACCGGTCAATTGATGAGTATATTCTAAATTCCCCTCAACCATCCCTTACTACTGTTAAGATCCCCGAGCTCTCTGAACTAGTGTCAACTACTCTTAGTTCACCATTATTCCCTTCCAGCTCTGAAGTTTATTCCTCACCTCCGTTTATACCTTCACTACCCTACCAACCTATCATTACACATCAACCACCTATTACTCCCGGTTCTCCATCAACTACTGTAGCATCTCCTGGTACCCAAACCCCACTTCTTAGCCCTACCCAACTTAGAGCCATAGCAAATAGATATGCTCCTCTTGTGTTACCTACCCCACTTGGACCCATGCCACAAGATTACCAGAACACAATTGTCCAATTTGATGGCATAGGACTTTAGACAGCACAACATCATGTAAACAAAATGATGGACTACCTTGAATTACATGAAATTAATATTGGAGATGTTTAGATGAGACTTTTTTCTTAGACTCTAGCTGGTGATGTAAAGAGATGGTTTAGAGCTTTACCTGATAATAGCATAGATACTTTAGAAATATTTTATCAGCAATTTTTAAATAGTTGGGAAAAGAAAAAGAACCCTTTGTAGATCCTTTCAGAATATGAAAACATTAGGAGAGGACCAAATGAAACAGTCCAGGATTATTGTACCAGATTTAACAATATATACAATGCAATACCAGTCAATCTTAGACCCCCACCTGGCTTAGCTCTGATAAAGTTTCCTGATGGGTTTGATACTGATATGGCCTTCCAACTTAGAGAGAGAAATCCTCCAACTTTAGAAGATATGCAAAGTGTAGCAGTTAGTGTAGAAGCTAACCTGCTAGCAAAAAGAACTAGAGTTAGGAATGAGAGGAGAGGATGTGCCAAAGATGAAGCCTCATGCTCTGACCTTAAAATAGATGTTATAACCAAGGGTATGGACAAACTGATGGATAGAGTAGAGAACATTGAGAGGAAGCCTCACTGGGATAATCAACAAGCACCTCCTATGAGAAATCCAAACTTTAGAAAGAATAAAAAACAAAACACTGGAAAGAATGGACCTGATCAGAATATTAGGCTTCCTTTTCAAGAAAACTATTCTAAAACATCCCATTCAAAAGACCCTAAACAAGACACACAAATTAACTTAATGGGATTAGATGATGAGGAAACTGTCTTTTTGACCCAAGATGAGCAGGAATTGCATGTGCTGCAGCAATTGCAGACCCAATCTGGAGAGTCATTTTATTATAAGCAAGGTTATGATTTTTCCATTTTTGAAGTACATAAACAATACAATCCAAGGAGTAAAAAGAATTCTGATACTCCTGATCAGGCCAAGTAACCCTCCAGTTTACTAAGACCCTCCAAATCCTCCCTAGACAAAATCAGAACCCTTCTGGTCCCACCATTGTAGATATAACCCATGACCAACCCCCTGATGATCAATCATCCACTTCAATCCCCTCCAAGGAGACAATGGAGAAATCTCCAAACACCATATTAGAAGATCCACAGAAAAAGACTTCAAATGCAGAAAAAGAAGAGCAACCTACTCCAAATCTTGCTATCAAAATTCCAGTCACTCAAACAGAGAAAGCCCCTTTGCCTTTCAATTTGGGAGCAGAGGTAGCTAAACTAAAAGTTTCGGTCCCCTTAATAGAGTTGATTAAAAATGAAACCTACAAGTCTCAAATAAGCAAAACCTTAAACTTTGTTGAGAATGAAGACTCTGTCAACTTGTTTGATGATCAGCCTGAGCTTATATTTAGTCTTGATATTAACGACAAACCATTAGGAGGGATACACCCTTCTATATTAGCCTTAGCATTCATGATAAAATCTTACACAATGCAATGTTAGATTCAGGAGCTTCACACAATTTAATGCCTAAATCAGTTATGGAAAAATTAAACTTGGACATTACTAGACCTTACAAGGACTTATTTTCATTTGATTCAAGTTAAGTAAAGTGTCTAGGGTTAATCAAAGACCTGTGTGTTTCCTTAGTACAATACCCTGTTAAGACTATTCTCATGGATATAGTAGTAGCTGACATCCCACCTAAATATGGCATGCTATTGTCTAGATCATGGGGAACTAAAATCCAAGGATCTTTGCAACTTGACTTGTCATATGCCACAATCTCAGGCTTTAGACAACTTAAAAAGATATATAGAGAGACCCTAATGAAATATGTGGTGAGTAGCTGGGATAGACCTCAAAACTTCCCTATCTACTCCATGCATTCTGACATTGATTCTTTCATTTTGTATAATTCTGAACAAACACAAAAAACCACTTCAAACATTATTATTTCAGAACCAAAAGAAATTGCAGTTACAACTAAAAAAGAAACTGCCCAAACTCAAGATATTTCCATTAAACAAGATGATCAAAACACCTCAAACAAGGAAAACTTTCTTCCCCCCGACAGATAAAATTATGAACATGAGATATTATGGCACCTTGAACTTGATGGATTAGTGAACAAGTTAGAAGCAGGTGCAGGAGTGTGGATATATAGTCTGGAGAATGATCACTGAGAGGCCATGCTTACAGACTAAATTTCAAATGCACTAACAACATGGCTGAGTATGAAGCACTTCTTTTAGGTCTTAAATTAGTTAAAAAGTTAGGAGATATAAGAGTTTCTATTATGGAAGACTCTGAATTAGTGATAAATCAGATTAAAGCTATATATATGACCAAAGACCCTAGATTAAGTTGTTGCAGAGGAACCATTATAGAAATACTAAACACTTTCCTAGAAACCAAAGTTGATGTAATTCCTAGGAAGCATAACATGCAGGCTCATAGTTTAGCAATGTTTGCCAGCACTTGTAAGTTACCATTCCAACCTAACCATTAGTACATTGCTGAGGTCAAGCATAGACCTGCTATCCTAGATAACTTGAAAAACTGGCAATTATTTGCTAATGACCAACAAATAAACGATTTTTTAACCTTAGAGGAGGAATTTGTAAATAGTAATATATACACTAACATAACAATAGATCCTGTATTTAAAGATGAAATAGAAATTAATAAAATAGAAGATGAAGAGATAGATAAATTCCATCCCACTAAATTTACAAAATTAAATGTACAAAACCTAGAGCAAGTTGAAATTGATGAGATAATTAATGAAGATTCTGAAATAATTAATCTCAAAGACAACCTTTTGCCCAAAGGATTAACCCCTTTGGAAGACTTGTTTGATTCAAATGATGTCCCTAGAAAACCAAAGATGGAACCTTTAAAATCTGATATAGAGGAGTGTAATATAGGCACTAAGGAAAACCAAAAATTGATCAAACTTTCAAAGTCCTTACCTCCTACCGAAAAAGTGAAATACATTGAACTATTAAAGGAATTCCAAGATGTTTTTTCTTGGAGTTATGAGGACCTCAAAGCCTATGAAACTAGCATCATACAACACACTATCCCCATAAAAGAAAAACAGAAACCTTTCAGGCAGAAGCTTAGGAGGATTAATCCCATTCTATTGCCTTCTATTGGAAAGGAAATCAGAAGGATGTATGAAGCCAAGATAATAGCACCAATTAGATTCTTTAATTGGGTTTCAAATTTGGTGCCAACAAGGAAGAAAACTGGCGATATCAGACTTTGTGTTGATCTTAGGAATCTTAATAAAGTTTCACTCAAAGAAAATTACCCTCTCCCTAAAATGGATCATATATTACAAAGGGTAGTAGGGTCAACCAGAATCTCATTATTGGATGGGTTTTCTAGTTACAATAAGATTTTAGTTCACCGAGATGACCAGGCTAAAACTGAATTTACTACTCCTTGGGGCACATTCATGTATGTGAAGATGCCTTTTGGATTAAAGAATGCAGGGGCCACTTTCCAAAGAGCCATGGACATAGCTTTTTCTAAGGAAATTCATGACTTCCTAGTGTTATACTTAGATGACATCACTGTATTCTCAAAATCTGATAAACAACACTTAGATCATCTAAAGTAGGTCTTCATCAAATGTAGGAAGTATGGAATTTCTTTGAATCCTAAGAAATATTTATTTGGGTTAGAAGAGGGAAAGTTATTAGGCCATATAATCTCTAAAGATAGTATTCGAATAAATCTTGCAAGAATTGAAGCCATCCTACAGATACAACACCCTAGGAGCATCAGGGAATTACAAGCCTTTTTAGGGAAAATCAACTCTCTTAGGAGATTTATTTCTAACTTAGCATAATTAATTAGGTCATTAAACAATATGTTGAAAAAATATTCGACCATAAAATGGACCATTGAGGCTAAAAAATCCTTTGAAGATATTAAGATAGACTTAACAAAAACACCAGTTTTGATCAGTCCAAAGTTTGATAGGGATTTCATTATATTTCCTTTGCCTCAGAACACACAATTGCTGCAGTCCTACTGCAAAAAAATGATGAGGGTTATGAACAACCTATTCCTTTTTTAGCAAAGCCCTAAGAGATGCCCCTTTAAAATACAATATAATGGAAAAGCAAGCCTTTGCTTTGGTCAAAGCTATCAAAAATTTTAGAGTTTACATTTTATATTCTCATATAATAGCTTATGTCCCCAATTCAGTGGTCAAGGATATCCTAACTCAGGATGGTCCAGATGGAAAGAGAGCAAAATGGATTGCTACTATATTAAAATATGACCTAGAAATCAAGCCAACAAAGTTAATCAATGGCCAAGGTTTAGCCAAGCTCATGGCTGAATCGAACTGTCAGGCTTTAGATATAAATTTGATTGCAAAAATGGATAATGGATAGGAGATGGCGACTCCACCAATCAGCCAGGCCTTTATTGAATCACCATGGTATGCTGACATCATATATGTTTTACAAAATCTACAAGCTCCTCCTGAATTATCCAGGACCAAAAGCAGATTTTTAAAAATGAAATCTTTAAAATTTTGCATAATTGACAATGCTTTGTTTTGGAGGAATCATGAAGGTATCCTTCTTAATTGTTTATTGAAAGAAGAATCTGACAAGGTGTTACAAGAGTTTCATGCAGGTGACTGTGGAGGACATCTTTACTAGAAAACCACTGCTGACAAAATTCTTAGAGCTAGTTTCTATTGGCCTACTTTGTTTTCTGATGTAAAGAAGTTTGTAACCTCATGTCATAAATGTCAAATTTTTGAAGGAAAGAAAAAGCTTTTACCCCTGCCCCTAAAACCAATCTCTGCTGAAGCACCTTTTCAACAATGGGGTCTTGACTTCATTGGTGAAATCCACCCACCTTCCTCTACCCAACACAAATGGATCCTCACTGCTACAAATTATTTTACCAAATGGATAGAATCCATACCATCAAGGAAAGCCACTGACACTATTATAATAACCTTCCTTGAGTCCAACATCCTATCTAGATTTGGGTGCCCAACCAAAATCATCACTGACAATGCAACAACTTTCAAATCTAGAAGAATGATTGATTTTTGTAATAAGTAGCATATAACCTTGGGTCATTCCACAGCTTATTACTATTATAGACATTTTTGTGCCTTGCAGCTCCAAGCATGAAATGTCCATAAACCAAGGGCTCTTAAGTCCCTAAAAGTGTTGTTCTAACCCCTAAAGGAACAAGGTCAACAAATTACAGCTTCTCCCAGAAGTTCTCCACCAGAAACTGCTCAGAATTAGTCAAATCAGGATCATTTCAGTTGCTCCACTGGCTAGCTGCGTTGCATAGCACCTAACCACACTAGCTAGGTGCGTTGCAACGCACCTAAATGCACTATGAGGGTGCGTTGAGCGGGAAATGACAAATGGCAGTTCCATTCCGCGAGGTGGAAAGACAATGGAAGCTTCCAGAATCTTCTCCTATGACACTTGCCTCACTGAATTCGACCAAGGATGAGTAAGAGGCTTTCAGTCTCCAAGTGGAAGCAAGAACTGACAGAGAGAAGACACTAATCAAATCACAGGCTGACTCATCCTCCTTGCATACATTTATATATGGATCCCTCATCCCAGAGATCCGGAGGCTGGAATTTTGCACATTGTAAGGAATTGTTGTTGGTTTTGAGATAAATATCAGAGTATTGGGTGATTTATGCTTTGTTTGAGGTGAAGAGGGGCTTCTTTGCTGGGAGGTTGATGCTGGGTCAGGAATCATCGGTTGTAACTCCTCCTGGATCTTCTTGTATATCAATAAAAACTATTTGAGTTTTTCCTCCATGCTTTTGTATCATTGATGCTTGTTACATTTGTATGGTTAGCTTAAATCTGATCCGAAGCTGTTTATGAATATAGATCCATGTCTTTGTATAGTTTTCTTCTTATGTGATCTTACAGGTACTTGGTGAAGCTGGGCAAGTAAGGGAGCAGATAGCTGGAAGCTGTCAAAGAAGAGAGGGATTGGATCAAAGGATTAGCGCAAGACACAGGTCAGTTCTTTCTATCCCCCTCTATCTTTAATTCATAAAGGAAATACAAAAGTAGTTTTCTGTTTGTTTCTAAGGCAGCTGTCACACCTTAGTGGGATAGAGCAGTTCTAAATAGACACTTTTCCTGGTAACAATTACCCTCAAGGAAATTGAATAGCAGAGTCCTCAAACAAAAGTCTAGTAAATATCATAAAAAAATTGTTAGAAGATAACAAGAAAACATGGAACAAGAAGCTAGTAAATTCCTTATGGGCAGATAGGCTGACCACAAAGAAATCCATTAGTACTAGTCCTTATCAATTAGTTTATGGGATGGAAGCTGTTTTTACCATCTTCCTTGGGAACACTAGTGATGAAGCTACTCTAAGAGCTGCAAGTTGAACCAAATGACATCCAAAGAAGAATCAACAAACCAATTCACTTACATCAAACCAGGGAAGAAGTGTACATCAGATCTCAAGTAGTGCAGGAAAGGGTCAAAAAGACTTTTGATAAAAGGACTCAGGCAGAAGATTTTTACCTAGGGGACAAAGTTCTAAAATGGGATTCAAGGAGATAAGATAAAGGTAAACATGGGAAATTTGATTTCCTATGGAAAGGACCATATATCATTTATGATTTCAGAGGTAATAATGCTTTCTTCCTTAGAGAAATTGATGGCACAGAAGAAGGAGGACCAGTTAATGGTCGAATGCTCAAACACTACGTTGAGCCTAGTTACTGATTTCAATAATCATCTGTACATACTTTACTTTTAAAAATCTTGAGTTGATTGGATGGTAATGTTTGAAGTTGAAGCCCGAAGAGAAGGCCCTAAGCTTCAAAAGTTTTACTGTCATCAATAGCAATAATGCAGAAATATGAAAAGGAAAAGTTGTAGGATAACATCACAACAATTCAGAAGGCCATTGGTCTACAAAGTTCTTGACATTTCACCAAGAAATTTCATCCTCAAGTGGATCCACTGTTAGGTTCCTATACCAATAGGAGTCATAATTTTTGAATGGCTGATTAAACCTGTAATATGTACATACCTTTTCTTTCTGCAAATGTTTTCCATATTAAATTAAAAAATGTAAAGAGGGTATGTCCTAAAAGAATAATCAAAGGAAAAAAAGAATAAAAAGGTCAAAAAAGATAAAAAAATATAAACCCCAAGAAAAGAAAAAGACCATGAAAGTGAGCAAGTCAAAATTCCACTACTATTTATTTTTTGTGCAAAATAAATGATTGTGTGTAGTTTGTAATCTTTGCCACAATCCATGATAGTCAAAATGTTTAAACTTGGCTATTTCATGTTTCAATTTCATGTCTATAGATAGAGAATAAAAATATGACCAAACTGTTTAATCTTGGCAGATAATTAGATAGGTAGAGTAAATAAAAGGAGCTCAACTGTTTAATCTGAGCCCTTAGATGTAATAAGGTTAGATTTAGTTAGTTTACTATTGTAAAGAAAAAGAAAAATGTTTGATAAGGGTTTCTAGCTTAAATTCACCCTAATAAAGAGAAGTAAAAATGGTAGGATGAGTAGATGGGTAAGTAGTAGAAAGGTTGCAGAATTTTGATGATTGATTAGACAAAAGCATGTGTATCATCTTTTTCATCATAAAAGTTCCAAATGTGAATGGGTACTCAAGTATGCAGATGGATATCAAAGTCAATTAATTAATTTCCCTCATTCATTTCACCTTTTACTTAACTAATTTCCCACAATGAAGTTCAAAATACTTAAAAACCCTAAGTCAAAGAGGCTCAAAGCATTTCTCTAACTTTTGGAGGGACCAAAGCCTCAGCTCAATGACTTATAGGCTATAAGTACTAAAACCTGCTCATAAACATTCATTACCCCCTTCAGTTCATTCATTTTCTAAAAATAATACTCTTTCCTAAGGTTAAATTACTTTTACCTAGGAAAAAGTCTTTATTCCCCCACATAAATCATTTTCATATCAAAAACTTGCAAAAACACTATATCTAATTTTTATGTTATATATCGGAAAAGCATTAAAAAACATGAAATATCATATACTTAGTGTATTGTGCCCCTTTCCGCTCACTTTACTAATTACTAATTTATTTATTAAATCCCACACAAAAACCCTTTTCCCATATATATTTAACTCCCACGATATTTATTAACCCTGCCCTAGTTTAATTATATAAACTATGATTTTTCTACCTAAACCCCACTAACTAATTGATCCGCGATTAAGTTAGTCATAAACCCAGTTAAATCCCACCACTAACCACCCCAGTACCTTAACCTTGCTTTAATCCCTCATTAGATAAAAAAGCACCACGCTTAAACGCCCGCTAGGCCCCCCACTACCTTCCGTGCAACTCCACTACCTGATCGCCGCACGATCGCTCCCCTCCACATCTGACGGTCCTCATCCTTTTCGAAAGGGCCCAGAACCTAAACATTACCCGCTTGAAAATAGTTGTTTTCCGTTGGGCCCTCGAGGCTACGTGTCACTCGATGAATGGAATCGGGAGGCCTCCCCCCAATACCACCGAGTGCTCAAAAGTGGTGTGAAGGAAACCACTTACCGCCACCCCGCTACACGCCAAAATAGCTACTGCTCACCCCGCTACATGAAAAATGACCATTGTTCACCCGTACCTACCAATTTTGACTTTCCCACATAAAGCCAAAAAGCCCCAAATCATTCGTTTTTGTCGTTTTTTCAACTGTAAACCTCCATGCACGCACCTGTGAACGTCCAAGCTGTCAACCCATGTACAATTGCACCCTGAAGATGCCAAAAAGCTCCCAGATTGCCTTCCAGCCTACTGGAAGCCTTTTCGATTATTCACAGTTGCCAGTGACCTGGTTCAGACCCATTTTTATTCAATTCCAAGTATTTAAGCCATAATTCACTGAAAAACCCTATCAATTTCATAACTAGTCACTGAGTTTTCTTAATTAAAATAAAAAAGGAACTCTGGTAACACAAACCCACCCAGAATTGAACCACCATTGCCCTAAAAGATTGAAAAATTTCCTCCCCCATTCTCAAATCCACAAGAACTAAGAATGGCTGCCCCAATTGCCATGGATGTCAGACCTATTTCCACTCCTCACCTAGACCTAGATAGCTCCCCCTGGCTGATAAGGATTTCCAAATCAAGGACACCTCTGTCCTTGAATCCCCTCTCAAACTATACTGCCGATATAGAGATCAAAACCTAAACCATGCTAATAAAATTGGTCTTTGGGAGTCCAATTTGCCTAAGTACCAATTCCCTGAAGTTCACATTTTCCCAGAAATTGTCCATTACTACCATGCAAATTATATCCCCAGTCAAAGAGAAGTGATGTCCCCTAACCAAACCATACTTTTCACCATCACTGCTGAATCAATCAATGAGATGTTGCAACTTCAACCTGGCCAAAACCTAACCCCTATCTCAATTGGAGACCTATTAGACTGATTCCCCAAGCTTACCACTGCGAAACTTGTTGAGATGTTCCAAACCTTCATCAGGGAGGAAAAGCATATCCCAAAAGATCCTCCTCCATATGTGGCTACCATATTTTCCCCATTTGGTCAGGACATTGTAGTAATGATATCTAGTGTCCTAGGTTACACCACCAATGAGTATATAGATGAAATCATCCTAGCTTTCACGTCCATCTTCACTCCAGGACAAACTCTTGTTGAGATTTATGATTATGCCAAGTTTATAGCTGATAGGATGCATGACCAATTTCTAAGGATGAGTAATGAGAGTGTCTTTAAGTATTCCTTTGTCTTGTATCACCTTTTTCTATACTACCAAGTAGATAAGTTCCCCTTTACTCTCCAGAAACTTGACACAAAAGGTCACCCTAGATCAGTAATTTTTTGGACTCCATTGATCCATAAATGTGATTCTCCATATTCATATAAAGACTTCATAGACCTATTTGTACATCCCATTGTGACAATGCTGCTAGGAAGCCCTCCTCCAAGAATAAGTTCAGATATAAGGAGGATCCTGCAACTCTCAAAGCAACACAAAGTGGGGGATTGGTACTTGTACCAAAACCACACTGAAATTAGGATTTATGGTTGTGATCCGGCCCCATATAGACTACACAAATACCTCCCAATGAGGTTATTTTCTCTGGAGTACTACAGGCAGATAATCAATTCAGATGAGGTACACTTTGTCAAGCCAAAAAGAAGGCCCAGCTCAGGATCAAAGACAAATTAGGCCCCTTTATTTGTAATAGCAGAGAAGCTGGAAAGGAGGCAGACCAAATCCTTCAAAGACTAAATCTAAAATAGAGCTTCATGTGGAGATATGATCCCTTGGACTTCATCTGCAACAGAAGACAGAAAAACAAGATGGCTCCCTACATTCACCACCGAATCCCTGAAATAGAAAAATATGCCAATCAATTGGAATGGGTGGAGAATACTTTAGAAGACAGGGATAGCACTGAAGTTGCTGTGGAAAACACTTTAATTGATATAGAGAAACAACTTAATGAGGGTTCTTTCCTGTAGGTGCCAGGAGAATCACAGGTTCAGGAAGAATCACAGGTACAGCAAGAGTCAGAAGCACCAGAGAAATCAAACATACCAGAGCAATCAGAGAAAATAGACAGGCCAGAGGCCACTACGAGTAACCCCCTAGTCTTACAAACTCCTCTAAATGAGGAGAAAATCCTCAAGAGAAACAGGGAAGGGGCCACTCCCTCAGGAAGAGCAACATCATAGGCCTATGCAGAGACAAGCCAGGTAAAAGAGACAAAGAATAAATCCTGTTTCTGAATAGGAATATACAGAGGAGACAACTGATGTTACAAGCACTGAAAGAGAAGGGAGCAGGCATGCCACTCCCTCTGGAGGCATCCTAGAACCTTCCACATCACATACCCAGATATTGGAAAGATAGCAAAGTGTGGAGGTATCCTCTTTCAGAATGCCAGCAGACAAAGATGAAGACATCAAAGAGAGATACAAAGAGATAAAGGCCAGAAATGAGAGGCTGAAAGCCCAGACCTATGCACAATATTTGAAGATAATCCTTACCAATCAGACAAGGCTTATGTCAGCAACCGAGAACAACAACAGACTTCAAAAAGGTAGCCTTTGAAGCACTGGCAAAGGACATTCATCCTATTGACTAGATTGAGCTACACAAGTAGACAAGGGAGATGATTTACGCCACCTTGACAGGGAAAGCCATCGCTGCCCACCAATTGTAAAACTCCCTGAATAATATATCATCACAGTTCCAGTTGGAGAAGGCCTCTTCACAGGCCAAAGATACCAAAATCAAGTCCTTAGAGGACTTAGTCATTGAGTTGGGACACGATCCCAAAGATGTAAAGGCCATAGAAAAATTAATAAAGAAGAAGAATGATGATATAGCTGCTCTGAAGAAGCAGCTCAAGATTCCCCAGTTGCATCACCCACAAATAGTAGAAGTCTTGGAGGCACAAAAAGGACATGAAGAGCTCATGGACTTGGTCCTAAAGCTAAATGACCAACTAAAAGAGACAGAGAAGAAGTTGGACATTTTGATTCAGTCCAAGCAAAGTGACTTGGCAACAACTTCCACAACTGCCATTCCCATAGTGACAATAGTAGTTCCTTCTACATTGGCAGCATCATTGGCACCTACAGCTCCACCTGGCACAACACTGCCAATCACAACTAAATCTACAACAGCAGGCACACCAACAGAGAAAACAATAGAGCTACTAAAATTCACGAAGGAGATGTCAATCCAGGCAACAGAGCTCAAAAGGCTAAAGGAGAAAGTGGAAAGCTTAGAAACTGACTGTAAGCTTGCCCAAATTCAATAAAGAGAAGAAACACAGAAAGCCCTAAGGATGGGTGAGAAAATCAAAGTCATAGAGAAAGATTTAACACTGCAGAAGCCAATAGGACATACTAAAGAAATGCTCTGGGCAAATATCATTGACTCTGTCATTGATATTTGGCCATCAATTCAAGTTATATTTGAGCAAACTGAATTGGTGAAGGTAGCCATTGAGGCTATCCAGAAAGTAAGGGAAGAGTTAGGAGACCAACCTGAGGATGCAAATCGACTCATCCACCTCCTAAATAGTAAGAACAGGTATGAGCTCCATGAGCTTGGTGTAGAGGATAGGACTAAAGCCATATTGGAGATTAAAAAGGTTATTTCCAAAAGAAACCTTATGTTCAACTTAGAAGAAAAGTACCACAACATGCAAGTGGCCATTGACAGGTTTATGGCCAAATTTCAAATTTTGAGGGACAAAGGCCTTTCGATTCCTATGGTCATTAATGATAAACTCATGACCCAATTGGACTATAGTGATAGACTTAGGAAATTGGCTAAGGAATAGTCCAACTCTTCAAGTATAAAGGCCCTGCCAACTGGAAAAGTATTGTATGATACTTTGGAAAATCTATTTTTCTTATAACATGAGGTGAAGCATCTGTTTCACACCAAGCCTAATTTTGCAAATTACACAGAGGCAGAATAAATTTACAGAAGAATGTTGAAAGTAAAGTTACCCGAGGATGAATGGTGGGAAAAAATGATAGATTTACTATGAAAAGTTTTACATCAGGAAGTTACCACAATAAATCTGAAGGCAGCCAGATGAAATAGGTAAAAGACAGATCAACAGGGTCAAAGAGTAACAGAGTCAAAGAGTATCAGTGAAAGATCAAAGTAAAGAAGACTCCAACGTGGAAATACCACAACCATCAGCCAGCTTAAAGGGCTTAAAACTCAACGAAACAACTAGCAACACCACAATAAAAGGGACAACAAGAAGCAACTTTCCATCTGTCTCTATCTTCACGCTCGAAGATATTTTGATTCCCTAGATTAAATCTCAGATTGTTATGAGATATTTTGTAAATATTTTTTGTATAAATACTTTACATTTCGAAGTATTTAGGGTGGATTCAATGACATTTCTATAGACTTTTTCTCTCAATTCAAAGTTCTATTGTATCGATGACTAGATTGGCTTGCTGGATCAAGGAATAAAGATCAGATATTTTATAGGATTCTTGTGTAAAGCGATATACAAATAAGTATTCTCTCATGTTTATTGTTATTTCTCTTATGTGTCTCCATAATCTTGTTTGTTTCTCTTAAATCTTAATTTATAACACAGAATGCTATTTCAGAAATTGCTTTAATGCACTTTGTCTTGAATGTTTTACATTCTGAATGTTTTTTGCTAAACTATCTTAGTTAGGGAATTCTTAATTTCTCCTTAGCTTCTGTATTTTTCCCCTTGGTCTATAGAAAAGGATTCTTAATTTCCCTTTGTTCATGATCACCCTCTATTCTCCATTCTGATCCCAGTCCAAGGATTCTTCATTGGCCTTTCACCCTGGTTAGAATCATTTCATCCATTAGACTTGAAGATTTTCCTTTTGCTTTGCTAGCCTACCTTGTGAACATTCCCTTTAATGATCTGGTCTACTTATGCTATCCTTTGATTGACTCCATAGCCCAATGTCTTGATGACCTAGTTCTATCCATTTGTTCTAAGAAGTCCACCTCCCAACCTTCAATCAACAATTAAAACCCCATGAACACTAAGAACTAGCCTAAAATCTAATAAAAACAAAGCTAAATCATAAAGAGAGAGCCCTCTCTAGACTTAGGATGGCTAGAACCTAAGCCTGAAATATTGGTTTGTGGTTAGCTCAGATGATTCCTTCTTTTAATAACTTCTAGGGAAAACTTCTGAGTGATAACAGGTCTCATGTATTTCACATATCGTTAATCGCAAGCGAATAGAGTATCATGCTAAACCAAAGAGCAATGCAAGAAATCTCGACCATGATAAAACTCTTAATTAAGTTTAAGAGAAGGAAAGACCCTCTCACATATGAATAATATTTCATGTCCCACGGTTATGACATGTCATCATCGCAAAAAGAAATATCGCAAAAGGAATCAACATTCCCAAACGTTGTTATAAACTCAAATTATCGATAAGCCTTTTTTGATATTGCAGAATGCCATCACACATATCCTTATCACGTTGCATCATAAATAATTAAAGTGGTCTTCCCTCTAGAAATTCCGATTGCGATAAATCATGCAATAAAATCTCCGCCATATATCTTAGCGAATGTGGCAGATTGCGTATCGCAAAAGGCTCACTTCGCAAAGCTAAACAATGATCATATCAAAAACTTGTGATGTGATATAGTCCAACGGGGCACTGACTTGTCCGAAAGACATGTGAAATCCACGTTTCTTCATTTATGATTAGTTACAATGGTATTAATCAACCTCATTTATGTAAATGATTTGATTGATTTCATTAAGCATTTCGAGATTTTTTGCGTTAAATGCCTATTTTCATGCTATTTTTCCATTCTCACCATAATTCTCAAACTCTAAGTATTGCTCCTCATTCGTAGCATATTTTCTCTGTCATAGGATAGTCCTGAGAAACAGAGCTCAGGAGAAATGTTGAGAGCTCCAAAGAAGAATAAGAAGAATGTGGTTCCACCACAATCGACTGCAACTACTATAGAAGTAACTGAAATTCTTCCCTTATTCTTAGATACTACGTGTACTATAGATGTCGTAAGTTCCTCCTGGGAAGCGATATATAGATTATTAGAGGAAGAAAAGCCTAAGGTAGTTATCAAATATGCTACAGTGGATGATACTACATCTACATTTGAAACCACTTGGGCAGATGTCGCAAACTTTCATCTCCATCAAATAGCTGCTCAGGCTAAGATAATTCCATATACAGACTTAATCAAATGGGTGATTGACGATGTAAATATCATTGACAGGACCTTCATAACTTTGAGGACATAGATGAGAATTGGGTCATTCAGAGCCGAAGACCTCAGAAATATGTACCATCTACCAGAACCCTAGAAGATATACAATGCATATTTTATTCAGAAGTTCACAGAGGAGCATCCAGTTCAATCAGAACCAATAAGGTAGTGGAGGAATGAGCCAAGAAAACACAAGCATGACGATAAGGGTATGTATTCCCTAGCCTCTCTTGCTGGTCCTTATTGTCATATTGTAGCTATGATGTGTAGGTTGTTTGGACAACCTAATACACAAAAATTCACTATAGAATGGGTTTCCCTAATAGAAGCTACCACAGATGCCTACATTATGGATTGGGCTACCATTTTGTCAAATAATTTGGCCACTCAGATCTTAGCATACAGAAGTAAATATAATATGTCTACCAGGGAGATTCCCCCCTTTTTCATGAGCGCTTATATTATGGATGCACTATGCTTCACCTCTGATTTTCCATCCATGGGATGGAAATGGACTTTAGAAGATCCTACCCCCATCCATATATACCACAACATCCTTTGGGAAACCAACTATCAACCCCATTTTTACAAAATCTTCCATGGGGTAATGCTACCATTGTACCAAGTCATCTTTGATGAAAGACCTCCTAGATTTTCTAGGGAATCTCCAGATGACCTCATGGCCATGGGAAAATGGTTTGGGGAAAACATTTTACTTATGTCAGGATTTATGGAAGCCTAGTTGCCCCACATGTCCTCCCTCTCTATGTACCAGACACTTTTGGCCAAAGAAGTAGCATATCAAACTTTGGGCAATGGATTTAACAAATCTCTTAAGGAATCCAAGAAATATGTTTGGCCACCTTTTCCTATTCACTGTGGAGTTTTTACTCTGGATAATTTCAGGCATGCAACACTTGAAATTGAGAAAATTGAATGCATGAAATTTCCCACTATCTGACCTAGGCAATACGACCCAGTCAAGAAAGCTAAAAATGTCACAACGCAGGTCAAAGTGAGGCAATTCTAGCATGAACCAGATAATTTCGATGACCTTTTCGAGACAACCACAAATTATCAACAAGTAGAGAAATTAGCCAAAGCTCACTTGAGCCTAGTTGACCTGGAGAAATTAAAAGAATACAAGAACAATAGGTTGGAAAATATCCACCTCGACATACCAAGTATTTTGCAACCAATTCTACATCAAGAACATGTTACAACACAAGTCCCAAAAGAAATTGAAGTCAAGAAGGGAAACACTGAAAGTTCATCATCAACCCAACAAACCAATGAATCATTGTCTATCAATTATTTGGATAATGTATGGGAAAAATTTGACAAGATTGTCAATACAACCTCACAAGAAACTCAAACCAAAAATCCTATAGAAATCCTTAAAACTCCTAAGGTTACCAAGAAGTTTCCTCTCACTATTGGATCTTTTGATAAGGGAGTCAACACTGATGACTTGGAAGTCATATTGGCACACCCCACATTTGAAGTTGTACTCAATATTGAAGAAATACCTATGTTGGATGTATTCTTCAACCCAAAAGATAAATCTATAATGACAAGGAAAAAGAAGAGGAAGAGGATAGAACAATCCGAGGCCTTAATTCCTAGAAATATACCTTTAGATGTCCTATGGAAGGATTCTCAAATTAACCCTACCAATGATCTCACAAGACTGTCTCAATTCACAGGGGAATATGCTACAAATACTGTCGATAAAGCCTCAAAAGTATTACTTCTTCTCAGGGAAAAGGATGATAAAATCCTGCAATTAGAACAGGCATTATCAAATGCAAAACAGAGTATTGGTGAAGAATGACAGGTATAGATGACACAGTTGCAGAAGAGATTTGATGAGATGAAGCTTCAACATGAAGAAAACGTTACAAGAAAGGATGATCAACTGCAAAAAATTCAGCTTAGGATTGATCAACTGCAAAAAATTCAGCTTAGGATTGATCAACTCAAAGATAATCTTAAGCTCGAAGAATTAAAGAAGGAAGCAGCAAAACTCAACACTCTCCTTGCTCAACAACAAGTTTCATTTTTCCAAATGTTGACAATAGTCAATGATCTATATAATACAAGAAATTCATTGATGAATCAATTGTCCAATCCAGGGACATACTTTGATGACATTGAAGAAAAGATCTCTGGCTATATTTCCTGGCAGGACAATGCAAAAGGCATAGCAGCCGATCCTCCAAGGATTCAGGACACATAGAAGGAAATCCTTTTTCGGGATTGGGATATGAGAATGAAACACACTATGGTAACCATCTTTAGTGCAAGGGATGTCGCAAATAACATCATTGAAACCATTTGTGAGAACCTTTTCAATGCTAATTTGATTCAAGAATGCCCCATAGATGCATTTCCTCATGTCAAAATACTAATGAAACATTGGTAGGATTGGTCCAAGACGAAGGCAGATAACATCAAAAAGTTATCTAAGTTAAACTTTGAACACTATTGGAAACACTTAGTTAAATCGCATATCCAATGGCTTATGTTATGATGTTTGACAAATACTACTGTCCACATGCTGCCATCACTCTCCGATGCGTTTTATGCAGGACAAATGAGGTTGAGGCTTGCTCATCCTCTAGAATTAAAGCCCATGACTGATATTTGTGAACTCAAGCAGTGAAAAGGAGAACAATCAGTTTCACATTCAGGATGAATCATTGCAATAGACTCTATTTTTGTCTTTAAGTTTTATTTTAAGGAGGGTTGTTTGAACCTCCTCAACATTTTAAGTATTTTTTATTTTTGTAAATTATATTTTGTTTATAAATACCCCTTTCATGTATTTAGAAGGGCATTCTGAATTTTTGTAAGGAGACTTAAGAGACTTGCACTATTGTATATTTCAAGTATCTTAATAAGAAGGAGGAACCAAGACTGTTTTCTTTCCATGAGCAGGGCGTTGACTTATCAGGGACTATTATCCTTATTTTATTGTTGTGTTTATATTTGATAACAGTCACACATTTTTCTTCATTGTTTTTTTGTGTATGATCTTATATATTGTTGAATACTTATTCACTATTGAAGAGTATGAAGCTTTTATTTTTGAATGCATTGTAGGAACAATGAAATCTTATATGTGATATGTTTTAAAACAATTGATTTGATTACTATTTAATCAAGTTATGTTTTCTTTATTATATTTATTTCTTGAAATGCTATATGATCAATTTTGTTTAAATTATTAGAGGATCTTTAAATCGCAGAATAAGGATAAGTTTAATCTTGAGAAATAGATAGTTAGATACATATATGTTTGTAATACTTTTGTCTCTATCTACTACATCCATTTTACTTACGATTACACTCAAAACCCCATCATACATACTTAAAGAGAAATTGGTCCCTTTATCCCCAGTTGGAGCCTGTTATGAAACCAACTCACAAAAAGATAGAAAAGAGAGATCCACACCTTAGAATTCAGCCTCTTCGAGGGGGAAACCTCCTTTACATTACATAAATGATTAATTCTTGGATGATACAAATGAAAAGACCTCCTTTCTATATATAGGAGTCTAAGGGGTCATAACATAATCAGAGCCGACATAACAATAATAATGTAAGGGCACAATAATAATAATAGTGGGATTCTATGGGGCACAATAGTAACAATATGGGCACTACATGGGTACATCAATATAATAATTGGGTTATATTAATAACAATAAGGGGTTACACTAGTAGTATAGGGGCCTAACATTCCCCTCTCCTTCAAAAAACGTTGTCCTTAACACTTGAGTAGTTCTTGATGCTTCTGTATAAAATTCTTGTCCTCCCATGTGGAATATTCAACGGGTAAGTTCTTCCACTTGATGAGATACTCTGAAATTGATTGATTTCATAGTTGTCGGGTTCTTGTTTCTGTGACTGCTCCAGGTTCCAATATGATTTTTCCTTCCTCTTCAATTTCTGGCAATATTGTTTGAATTGGGATCTTTTGCAACTTTTGAATAAGTTGCCATACTTCTTCGTCCTTCTTCCATTCATCCCTTGCTTCGTTTATCCAATCTGGTTGGATAATAGAAATAGCACAAAACAATGCTTCCACATCCTCATCCTTGAAGAGTCTTCCCATTCGGTAAGGTCGCCATTTTTTAAGTGCATGTAGTATTGCCAACATTTCCTTCTCATAAATAGCTTGCTTGAGATGTAGCAGCAAAAATACCCAATCACCTACATCAAAACATTTTTCACTACGATGTTGATCTAGTTGTTGTTTCATTTGATTTTGCACCAAAGTGGCGTTATCCTTTAAAATTTGGAGAGCTTGTTGTTGATGCTCGATGTGATCTTTCACTGTTTGAACCTTTTTATTCTTGATATGTCCTTCTATCTCTAGAGTTTGAGGAGTGGGAATTTCGACCAATGAATTACAAGATATGGTTGGATTCATTTCTTCTTTCTCAATGTGATCTTTCTTCTTGCACCTTTTTCTTCTTGATATGTCCTTCTATCTTGAGAGTTTGAAGAGTGGTAATTCTTGCCAATGTTTTACAAGATATGGTCTGATTCATTTCTTCTTTCTCCGGGGTGGGGTCCTGGCGTATATCTTCTTCTTTTGATGTTTCTTGATCCTTTGCTTCCTCCTCTTCATATTCTATGTAAAATAATTTCTTCTCATCACACTTATGACCTTTAGTGCATTTGCTATCACAATTGTAACAAAGCCCTTTTTCTCTTTTTTCTTCCAATTGTTGGGGTGTAACCCTTATAGGTTGTGGAAGGCTAGGAGAAACAACACTTCCATGTTTATAGTTGTGAGGGGTATGCTTCCTAGTTTCCATAATTTTGCTTTCCACTATGTCACAAAGCCCTTTTACTCTTTCCAATTGTTGTGGTGTTGCTCTAAAGAAGGTGTTTCTCTTTGTATCCTCATAATGTGCTATCACTTCCTCCGTGAAAATTGACCACGTAACAAGTTGTTTACGAGAACAAAGCCCTTCATACCATAAAAATTGATCCAGTTCTAAATATGAAGATGCAATACATA
The DNA here is from genome assembly GCA_031772625.1 of Pinus tabuliformis. Lineage (NCBI taxonomy): Eukaryota > Viridiplantae > Streptophyta > Pinopsida > Pinales > Pinaceae > Pinus > Pinus tabuliformis. Next base: position 279,665,870 of record CM062810.1, on the reverse strand, counting down.
CCTTTTGTAACAGCGGTACACCATGTAGATCAAAATATTACTCCATCTGAAGTATCCAATTTACCGGATCCTTGCCATCAAACTTCCTCATCTTGCTTTTTCTTGATTTTAGGAGCTCGATCTTGAAACGACTGTAACTCTGTACTTTCAAATCTTTAAGTTCTGAAATTGTGATCTGCAGTATCCCTCTATGTCCTCTTTCCAATGACACCAGTTTGATCCAAATTGGATTCTCCAAGAAAGCGTTATGCACAATCTCCAAAGATGACCTGATTATAGACCTTTCCAGAAGAGCGAACTTGTATGAAGTGCCATGTGTCATTGTTTCGATCTTTGGCTCTGAAAAATATCTACAAGAAACTATAGTCCGTCCTCTTTCTGTACCTTCTTATAAAATTTCAATCTGATGCTCAGAGAAAAAGTTATGACGATTTTACCCAGGTCACCTGTTTGGAATGTAATTCAGGAGTCTGTAAAAAGACTAACTTCCTCAGATCATATCTCCGCAAATATAGCGCGAAAAGCTCTGAAATTCGGATTCGAGATTTAGCGCGATTTCTTATCAAATGGGTTTTTTTTCAGCTTCTGAAACATCATAGAAAAAAAGTTATAGCGAAAATGCCACGATGACATGTTTGGAGCAGTGAAACCCTAGAATCCAAAGCTCTGATACCAAATGTTATGAAACCAGCTCACAAAAAGATAGAAAAGAGAGATCCACGCCTTAGAATTCAGCCTCTTCGAGGGGGCAACCTCCTTTACATTACATAAATGAGAAATTCGTGGATGATACAAATGAAAAGACCTCCTTTCTATATATAGGAGTCTAAGGGGTCATAACATAATCAGAGCCGACATAACAATAATAATGTAAGGGCACAATAATAATAATAGTGGGCTTCTATGGGGCACAATAGTAACAATATGGGCACTACATGGGTACATCAATATAATAAGTGTGTTGTACTAATAACAATAATTTTAATCTCGAGAAATAGATAGTTAGATACATATATGTTTGTATTACTTTTGTCTCTATCCACTACATCCATTTTACTTACGATTACACTCAAAATCCCATCATATATACTTAAAGGGAAATTGGTCCCTTTATCCCCAGTTGGAGCCACTATTCTAAACAGATACAGAATGATTTTTAAGTTCCTGACCAGGTGGTTATTCTTGATGTTGAGGCAACAACATTCCAGGCCTTCAATAGGCTATTACATGATATGTGTGGATTACTGTCTTCTTTCCCATTACATAGTTTTTCTTCTTTTTTCATAGCTTGAAATAGAGCATAAATATCCTTATTATAGCTAGGATATTTAAGAACTTTTCTATGAAATACTTCAGAATGGTAGCATGCATGCATTTCCCCCTACATCACGACCACTCCCATATCATACCCACTTGCATCTATCTCCAATTTGAAGTGTTTCTACAAGTTGAGTAATGCCAAAAATGACACTTGACTGGTTTTCTTCTTTAACTCCTTAAAGGTATTTTTCTGATCCTTTCTCCACTAGAAACTCTTACCAATCATTATTATGGAATGAAGTAGTCCTACTACTACTAGAATTGAGGCTTTTAGTTTCCTCTGGTATTGTGTTACCCCAACGAATCTACTAATCTTAGAAACATTATCTTCCACAATAATGGCCCTCTTTGCACTATAAATTAGCTTGTGAAAAGAAATAATTATGTTCTAGATCATTGTCACCTTTCATTGAGAACTTGGGAAAGTGAAACACCATATTAGCTACCACTCTAATAATACTACTAGTTGCTTCACTCCCCATAATAAAACCTTATAAGCTTATTTGGTTAATCAAACTCATTTCCTTGGTTCAGATTAAAAATGCTTAATGAGAATGCCTATGAATATAATTTGCAATTATGTAACCTTATTAGTAGTTTGACATATTTGATTCTTGAAACAAAACATAAAGAATGTTCATCCAAAGTATATTTTTGTTGACTAGGGTACTACTTATTTACTAAAAATGGGAAACACCAAGGGAAGCATTGGCACAACATGAATGAGTACCATAGTACTATGTTGATAAGGGTTGTGGATATTCCACTGAACAATTTATCACAACAAATTTGATAGAATTATACATAAATTAAGAAAATCTATAATATGAGGGTTATTTTCCTTATAATTTAGGATTTATTAAGTTATTGTTTTCATGCATACAATATATAAAATTTGAAAAATAAAGGATATATGAAAATAAAATCACTCCTAACCATAATAATGCAAGATACGATCTAAGAAACCATTATAGGAGAAAACCTAGCTGGATGGTGAGGTTTCTCTACTCTCTGTTTCTTTGAATGGAAATGGATACAAGTACAAATGAGTGACAATTGTGGCCTTTGTGATGCTACAATTCATAACCCCTCTCCGTTTTATCTCTCTATTCACTCTCAACTACTTTTCTCATTTATTGAACAAAATGCACTCGAATAGAGTGGAACCCCTTTTCCTCCTTGTGGCCCCATTATAACACAACTCGATAACCTACTAGTGGTTAAGTTAGACTCCAACTCTCAAGTAGAGTTACAATATGGATGTTTCTAGAGTTATCTTCATCATGATAACATGGTTATCCCCTTTTCCATGAATAATGGGGTTGATGTGGTATCCTATCGAATCATGGTAATCAAAATAAGAAGGTCGACTTCCAAGTGACATAATGTTTGCACACAGATTCCCTTATAGGTATTTCTTGCATCATTAGAAAGATATCTGAGTGTAGAATAACACTAGATTCTTAAATGGAAATCATTTAACCCAAAAAATGTTGTTTAATTCCTCAAACTGATTTATGAAGGTTTTTGACCGTAATTCGCTAAACTAGGTTCTCTGGGTAAAAATGGTCTTGTGAGATAATTCCTATCATTTTTCCACTTTGAAAGCATAAAGATGGATGAAAAATGATATGATGACCAAATATAGATCATACCTTCCCATGTTGTGAGGCTTTTGATCCTTAATATTTTACTAAATTAGGTGAGGAAATTTTTCCTCCAACTTCTCTTAGGAGTACCATTTAGCCTTACTTGGAAGTTGTCCTTTCAACATAATCCACCAAAGGTCATGCTATCTATGTCTTATAGTCCTCGAACAATTATGCAAAAATGTATCCTCTATCAACTATATCTGAGAATATGGTACTATATTCTCTGTAGAAGGTAGGGTATGTTCTTCTTCCTGATCTAGCACAAAAGGCTCATAGAGCTTTAGAGTCTCTACATTCACAATTGAGAAAATACATATGTATGCAGGTAGACTAACTCTATAAGTGTTATCTCATACCTTTTCTAGTATTTAAAAGGGACCATATCACAAATTTTTGATTTTCTTACTAGGGCCTTGTAGCCTCTCCTTGTTTAATTGTAACCATACTCTATCTCCCACCTTAAATGCCTTCTATGTTATGTTTTCATCATGCATGGATTTGTATTTTTATTATGAATTTTGTAGCATATGCTATACCTATAAATGGATATTCCTGATCTTCTTAATGAATTTTTCTACCCTTAAGACATCCCTTATAAAATCTTTCCTCACTCCTCATTAGTATCCATATCCAATATCTAAAGATAAAAGTGGAAAATATCCAAAACAAATTTCAAATGGGGACTCACCTGTAGATGTGTGGATTCCTCTCTTATAATAGTATTACATATATACTAGATTTTCAGACCAATTCTTTGAATTGTTAAGAATGTCACACCTCAAAAGTTACATGAAATTCTTATTGACTACTTCTATTTTCCCATCTATTTGTGGTTGGAATTTTATAAACCTATTCAACTTCATGTCCATCTTCTCCTCTATTCCAAACAGAAATGAGAAATGTTGAAAAAATGTACCAAGAAAGGCTCAATTTGACTTTAGCCTTAGTGAAATTGAGTAAATCGAATTTCCACATTAGCAGGACAACTTGGAGACAATTAACTAGTGTGACATGGATCTTGTCACTCAGTTAGCTTAGTAAATTTGAGTTAGAAGGATTGGAGTTCAATTATGCATGTGTGATTGCTAAATTTTAGTAATCCAGTTTAGTTATTTTTAGTTGTATTCAATTAACTGATCTCTAATTATTGTTGCAGTCAGTTGAAGGTTAGTGGTGCAGTGGGAACACAATCTAATCTAGAGATACGTTAGTTAAATGATCAATCAACCCAAAATAACTAGTGCATGTAAGGAATTGAAATTTCCCATTTGAAGTGGAGATGACAAGACAATGTAACATCAGCTGTAGACTAGTTCCGAGTGTACAAGTGTTGCATGCAATCAATGATCAATCCTTGGGAATTGAACAATCATTTTGGAGGAAATTCCTAAAGAATATGGGATAATTTACTTAGGAATTGCACAAGGAAATATGAGGTTAGGTGAGAAAAGATTTTTCGAAGTGTTGGCCAGAGTTTGTCATTGAGCAGAGAGATATTTTATTCTTTTGCAAGTTAAGTTCAATGTTGGATCTAGCAAGTGTAATATTTTATCTATTCAATTAATGCAAAAATGCTCGAGGGTTTTTTTCCCAATTGGGTACCTCTAGAAATAATTGTGTATTTGTGGTTTTTCTTATTTTATGTCTATGCATGTTTTCCTAAATTGTGATTTTCATTCCGAAGATTAGTAGAATAGAATTTTGTCTCTTGTTTTTAGGTTGAAATATTGAGTAGTTGCAATTTCTATCAAATTTATATAAGAAATATCATGTCCCTATCTGAAATGATGCTCAATCCTTAGTATCCCATAGTGCACCCATACATGTCTAAAGAACAAGTTCATCACTTCTTTCCTATTAACGGTCTATTTATAGGGCATGAGAATACACATATTATTGAACCTATTATCTACCATGAACAGGTAGTCACGTCCCATAAAGTCCATGGAAATGCTTTCTAAAGGATGAGTGGGTACAAATAAGCGATGGTATAGATCTCGTTTCCTATTATTAAGCTTGATGGTGCAAAAAACCATGTATCCTCGTATGAACGTAGTTACCTCTTCTCGTGTCTTGTGCTAATACAAATACCTTTAAAAGTTCGATAATGCATTCCCTACACCAAAATTCTTGGAAACCTTATAGGTGTGAGCCTATCTAATTAGATTTAGTCTCTCACCTTTAGGAACACATAACTTATCTAGCTTGTAAAGTAACCCATTTTGGAGATGGTATTCAATTTTGCTATCACCATTGTGCACATGAATTTGACCCTACAATTGCTAAAAAATCTTCTTGAAGTCCTCATCCTCTTTATTTTCTTCTCTATATGCATCATGAGTTAAATGATCCATGTGCATTATATTTCCCAAAGCTGTGATCTTTGATGTGGGTGGCCTTAAAAGCATGTTGGCCAATTTGGTTGTGTTGAACTTCTTGATCACTAAATGAAACTATTGTAAAAACCCCATCCACTTATAATGCATGGTCTATTGTATCTTCCTATGGGCCTACAAGTACGATAATGGATGGTGATATGTGTGGATTATTGTATTCTTTCTCATTACATAGCTTTTCTACTTTTTCATAGCTTTCACTAGAGCATAAAGATCCTTATCATAGGTAAGGTAATTTAGAGCTTATCTATGAAATACTTCATAATGGTAGCATGAATTCCTTTCTTCCTACGTCAAGACCACTCCCATGTCATACCCACTCACATTTATCTCCACTTTGAAGTGATGCTGCAAGTTCAGTAATGGAAAAACCAATGCTTGATTGATTTTGGTCTTTAACTCCTCAATGGTCATTTGCCAACCCTTTCTCAACTAGAAACTCTTTCCAATAACTATTATGGCATGAAGTGGTCCTACTTCTACTAAAAAAGAGGCTTTAAGTTTCCTCAAGTATTGTGCCTCCCCAAAGAAACTCATAATCTTAGAAACCTTGGTAGGCATCGACCACTTCATGATGGCCTCGATCTTGGTAGGATCTATATTCAAATCTCCTCAACTTATACCATATCCTAAATACACCAAGAACTATTGTGCAAACTCACACTTTTTGAGATTTTATAGCATTTGATGGTTTTTCAATGTCTCTGGAACTTGCATAAAATGTGAGATTTGTTCCTACCAAGTTGCACTGTCTACCAATATATCATCCAAATAAACAACAATAAATTAATCTATAAAAAGGCATAATATATCATTCATTAACCTCATGAATGTAGCTGGGTTAATTTTTCTCTTGACATGAGCTAGGATTTAGAAATTTTGTAGCTAGGGTTCTCCTCAAGCTATCTTTAATCGAAACTTGCTTCAAAAATTAAGTTAGAGGAAGTGACCTCCCATTTTCCTTATAAACTTTATCCTCTGTGTATAAATTATTGTGTAGATCTGAAACTGCTCATGAAATTTACTAAAACACAAGACTAAAATATGCTCTACTATTCCACAGAAATCAATTAACGATTGAAAACAAAAATCATAAACATCTAAGAAGAATTATCACACATTAACAAATATTTATCTAGGGTAAAGAAACTGATAAAAATCCCTTCCTATATGTATTGCATTAATAAAAGAATATATATGAATACATTTGCTTTCTCCATCTTGAGCATAACCTGCAAGTGTATAGTATATATATATATGCTTGACTAAATGAATCTAGCCAACACTTAACCAATTTTAAAGCCCTCCAAGATCCTATTTCCTTTTGTTTTTCCTTGAGGAAATTAGCCCCTATTACTTAGGAAATTCACTCAATTGAATTGCACAATTCCTCTAGGTTCTTCCTCTTACTGCATACAACACATATATACATTGGAATATTCTACAAATGATATTACATTGCCTTGGAATCTTAATCTCAATTGGGTAACTCAAATTCTTTGCATGCATCAATTATTTTGGTCTGATTGATTAGTTTTAACTGGTTGATCATTGAGTGTGGTTGAAGTTCCACTTCCACAAATTGACTTCCACTAGTTCCTCTAACATTTAGAACTAGCTTAACTGACCATAACTCAATTTAACTGAAATAGATTGCTAAAAATTAGAAATCAATCATACTGAACTGAACTCAATCTTCCCCAACTTGGATTAACTGAGTTAATTGAGTGACAAGTTCCATGTCACCTCAGTTAATTACCTCCAAGATTTTTGTTGAAATATAAATTGAAATTTTCTCTAGTTTGACCAAGGCAAAGTCAAACTGATATTTTCTTGTTCCATTTTCAACACTCCCTCTTAGCAAGAAAAGGATTATCAACCACCTGTATCCTACACTTATGGAACTCAGACTTCCCTCTTGATAAGGACTTTGTCAAAATGTCAGTGTATTGTTCCTCTGTTAGAATGTACAACAACAACATTATCCACCTCTGCACACAATCCCGTAAATGGTAATACCAGATATCAATATGCTTGGATCAATCATGAAAAAAAGGGTTTTCAAAGAGCTTGATATAACTATGGTTATCCCAATAGATCACAGTTGGATCCATCATTTGATTAAACAATCCAACAAGTATCTTTCTCATCGAGATCGCCTCACATGTTGCTTGACTTGCAACCATGTATTCTTCTTCTACTAAGATGAGTGCCACATATATTTGCTTCCTATTGTACCAAGAAACTACTGTGGACCCAGCACTAAAAAATTACACTTGATGTACTCTTTCGGTCTAATGGACTCCCCACAAAATATGCATATGTGAATCCACACAACTTCACTCCCTCTGTTTGTCTGTACCATAGTCCAAACTAGGTAGTGCCTCTGAGGTACTGTAAAACATTCTTAACTACCCTCCAAAATAGTTTGGTTGGCCTAACCATAGCTTGGATCAACTTGTTGACTGCATAACACAAATTTGGTCTTGTGATCACAAGATACATTAGTGAACCCACCAACTTCCTATAAACAATTTCATCCACTTCCTCACCTAAAGTGGCATCCTCTTTCCTCCAGTTGATCACTAGAGGTGTATCCACGGGTTTGCAACTGTCCATGCAGGACCTCTGAAGTATCTCATTGGCTTAATTTCCTTGAGAGACAAACATTTCTCCATCACCTTTCCATACTTCCAATCCTAGGAAGTAGTGCATGAGACCCATGTCCTTCATTTCAAAATCTCTTACAAGGTCCTCCTTGCAAGATATGATCAACTTCTCATCACCATTTAAAATCAGTTCATCAACATATAAGGAAATAATCAACAATTTACCTTCTACCAAGATATGATAGAGGTTTGCATCCACTTCAATTTTGGTGAAGCCCAAACTGGTGAGATAACTATCGATCCTGGTGTACCAAGCATGAGGTGCTTTCTTGAGACCGTACAACACTTGTTTGAGTCTGCACACATGAGACTCTTGATCAAAAGTCTCGAAGCCTTCTGATTTCTCAATATACACCTACTCCTCAATTAATCCTTTGAGGAATGCTATTTTCACATCCATTTGGTGGATCTTCCACCCCAACTGTGCAATCAGAGCAAGGATTGATCTCGTGGATGAGTACCTTGCTATAGGAGCGAAGGTCTCCTCATAGTCAATTCCATCAACCTGAGAGTATCCCTTGGCCACAAATATGGTCTTGTAATTTTATTTTCTTCCATTTGCTGCATACTTCACCTTGAAGATCCATCTCGAATCCACAACTAATTTTTTTGCTGGTCTTGGTACCACTTCCCAAACACTATTGTTTACACTGGATTCATACTCCTCCACCATTGCATCAAATCACACTGGTTTCTCTACTGCTTCCTCGAAAGAGATGACACAGTCTCTAAAATCTCAATCATTAGAGCCATGTAGCCAGTGTACCGATCTAGTGACCTTCTCTGCCTTTGCTGATTTAAAGGAGCACCCACTGTTACACAGCAATTTGTCACTGTCTCCCTGTCAGTCACCCTACTGTGTCAGGAGTTCACAATAATCAAGTTCATGCCTTCTGAACTGGCCAAAAACCCACTTTCCTAAAGTTTTCCTCATCAGCGCATCTGTTTCTAAAATACCCGCGATGACTGGCGCTTCATAACAGACCGTGTGCGCTGCCAGCGCGGAAGCACACGACTTTCCCGCGCTGATCGAATTTCATGACCAACGCAGCCTCTGTTTGTATTTACCCACGCTGACATGGCCCTTTCCATTATGTCTTTGCGACGTCAGCGCGCCAGACCAGTTATGCACCAGCGCTGATCCAGTTTGGGCGAATTTGTTCCAACAGCCAGCCTTCCAGATAACTCCAGACCTGGTTGTTGGCTTTGTGAGTATCGCCTCCCTTCTATGGCATGTTTGTTCGACCCTTTGCAACTACTTCCCTTGAAGATAAGCTCATCCTTCCACCATTCAAGGAGACTCCTTCTCCTATATAAACCTCTACCATTGCCATGAGCAGCTAGTTTTTGGAATAGCTTGGATTGTGTGGAGCTTATAGTGCTCAGATTGCTGCTACTATAGGTAGTTGGTGTGATAAGTGTGGAAGTGCTTGATAGCTTAGGGAAGGTTGTTTTGTGTTGCTTGTGTGAGAGAGAGAGTTTCTTGTCTTGGGAGAATCATTTCCAAAGGTGAATGCTTAAGAGACTTGCTGACTGGCCCCTCCTGAGAAGGATATCGACGTCAGAACATTTGGTTGTACTCTTCTCTGATTTTGATTAATAATAGATGACTACTATTATTGTTCCATTCTCATTTGTCTCTACAATGGTTAATGTGAATTACATCCTTTCTGACTGATGTATAATTGCTTTTATTAGATTTCACGCTCGTGTTTGTCTTCTCTTCGTGTGTGCAGGTATCTATTCGCGGAGGATCGTGACCAGCCAGAGCGAAGGAGCGAAGGTGGCATCTCTTCATCAAACAACAGCGCTGGAATCCAAGTAGGTGCTCTTTGCCTACCTTTTAATTGCAATTAGGAACTTGCATAGTAGCATTGACTGATTGTTGCTAGACCCACTCTGGGCTAGTAGGGATCGCCTCTATCCGTAGAGGGGATTTTCCTCTCCAACAATTTGGCGACTCCACTAGGGAGTTCAGCCTTTTGTCTCTTGTGTCCATTTTTGTGTTTGAATTTGATTGTTCTCTCTTTTCGAGTTTGGGGATTAGTTCTCTGTTTTTAGACTTCCTGGGTCAGTCTGGGAGGTGTATGAATTGTTTAAAGAGTTCTGGCCTTGGTTTGGGAGTTCTTGGCTTGTTTTTTGCCTCTTTTTTAACCTCAGCACGGTTTATATCAAAACAGTTGCACTGACAGCGCTTAGCTGTTTCTTTAAACCTGTTGTCATCACGCTTGTACGTAAAACAGTCGCGACGGTTCTGAAATCGAACCAGCGCGCTTAATCCATGTCCTTCCGCGCTGACAGCGCCAAGTTGCTACGCGTGACCTAGTTTCAGCGCACAGTTGCTGAAGGCTACCCGCGCTGATCCTGTAAAATTGAAATTGTCTCAGTTTTACCTCCTGAACCTGTTGGTTTGGCTATCTCCAACTCTTTCTACTTGGTTTTTGACTTGATATTCATTGTTTGAACTGTTGCACACTTGCTTGCAAAGCCTTGTCGAACGAATTTCATTTTTGCGCCCCGTGACCTAGTGCCATCATCCAGTTTTCACTGGACCAACCTTGTTTTGTTCACTTGTTCACTTGTTCGCAAAAGTTCGTTGCTGCTTGCCTTTGCTACTGCATAAACCTTCCTTTTCGCTTTCTGTGCTTGGTTGTTTAGGTGATTGTCCTCGAACCAGCCCTTCGGTTGTTTCGGCTACAGTGATTTTTGTTTTCTTTACTCGGTGTTGTTGTCTCTCAAAATTCATTGTAAGTGCATTATGTCATTGAAAAGAAAATCGAACTAATATCTTTTGCATTCAATAGTTAATCAAAGAAAGAGCATTTTGTTGATTTGCATTCTCAAAAGGAAAGTCTCATTTCTTTGTCATTAGCTGCATTAGATTGTTTGATTGATTGAGTTCGTTTTGTTTGTTTGAAAGCTCTTAACCTTTTCATAGTTAGAATTCATCGAACAAAATGATGTTCTTTGGCATATAGCTTGCATCTAGGTAATTGTGAGAGACCATACGATAGAGCCTGAAATCGAAACTTAATTTCAAGATCAACCATAAAATGAACTGAATTAACCTAAAAACGCATTGGAACTAAATGCAAATATCTAGAGGTCTAGGTTAGAGACGTGTTCCGGCGTCTTTAAACATAGTCACTATTGTTTCACATTACGGTTGGGTGATTCCTCCTCCTGTGACTCGATAGTGGTCTAACACGGACTGTGCTCCCACGTACCGTCACGTATATAGGGAGACCCCACTAGGCTTTTATCCTTGATCCATAGGAAGCCGAGTCTGCCGCCTTGTGAACCGTAACGCACCGAACACAGCATTCGGGAAGATTGACTGCAGTACGGAAAGTCCTTGGCTCTCATACGATTGCTAAGGTGTATAAGCAGTTTTACGGATCGCTTGGTAAACCCTTTACCTAGAGTCTCCAGAGTAGTCACTTTTGATCCTTTTCGGACTCCCTAAAAGAAAAGGTGCCTGTGAGCGTCTTGTCACTTCGTGCTCATTAAACATTCGAAGGAGACTGGAGTCATCTTTTTGTCCTTTTCTCGACTCTTGAAACGTGAAAAGGTCAAGTTTGGTTCCTGGATCTTAAAAATTTATTCGGCCACGATAATATCACCTGGTTAGATCTTGTGTGCGTTAGCTTGAGTAGGTTTCATTTTCGTTTGCTATGGCAACTTTTCCGGGATTCACTAACCCAGGTTCCCCCTCTGACGGGAATCCAAGACAATTCCCTCCTCTTGGGAATGTTGGTGCTCTGTATATGGCGACGTTGTCCCTACCAGGGTTAACTGTCGGGTTGCCTGTGTGGTTGTTTTCAACCTCTTTGGTCCCTACCGTATCGGCTGTTAGTCCATCAGTACCTCCACCTGAACAACGTCATGTTGATCCTAAGGTGGATCTCTCCCCTTCGACGCCTACTTCTACGTCGTCCTCTTATACTTCGCCTGGTGAAAGTCTCGATTCTCATAACCAGGTGGCTAAGAAGAAGAAGAAGAAGACCAAGAAGAAGAAGTCTCATAAAGGAGAACTTACACACACAGTCCCCCCCCAAGTCCAGCTATCCACTCCAGTACACCTGAAGTCGGGTCACCTTCTGCTCCTCCGCGGAAGGTCAAGTTTCCTTGTCGATTATGCAAGGAGGACCATCTGCTTCGTGATTGTCCTGGCATTCCCAGGGTATTAGAAGTTTGGTCTCACGATCCGGCCCGCCCCTCATCGTCCTCTGGAGCTCACGGCGATGCTACCTTATTAGTTGGGAATGGTAAGGGAAAAGGGAAGATTCGAATCCCTTGTAGACTTTGTGAGGGCAATCATCCCCTTCACCTTTGTCCACTCATGGATAAAGCCTCCAGTGTCTTGGAAAGTCTCCCAACTCCCTCACCCCAACTTCCCGTTGGATATCAACGTCTCTCTGCAGTTGCAGATCATCCGCCTCCCGACAATGAGATTGGTTCACATTCTTCTCTTGTCCAGGCCCCTCTTCCTGAACCCGGCCGTGTCCAGCCTGTTCCAGACCAACCATTGGTCGGAAAGAGTGTCGACTCGAGTCCGCCGCTCGCTCACTCTGTTTCGGAAGAGAATCATGCTCACGTTCTTCTCGTCTCTTCAGATTCTCCGGAGTCCCGAAATGACTCTCCTAACCCAGCTGCTCCCGAAGGTTCTCCTTCGTTCCCTTTAGCACCCGGGGGAAATCATCCGATTCCCCCACCAAGTAGTCTGGTCGCTTCCTTTGATTGGAATCGCCTGATTGCCGGTCGCCTTCCATCCCATGTGCCCTTCCAGATTACAGTACTTGCCTGTGATAAGGCAGTACCTGGCACTGTTCTGGATGAAGGTGCGTCAGTCAGTCTTATGCCATACACTACTTGGCAAGCTTTAGGTTCCCCGCAGCTCGGACCAGTCACGCAGAATCTGTTGGCCTTCGACGGAGGAGCCTGTCCATCTCTAGGAGTTCTCCCAAAGTTTCCTATTACTTTGGGAGGAAAAACCGTCTATATAGACGTCTTGGTTACCCAAGGTGTTTTAGACTTTAGTCTTCTCCTTGGTCGCGACTATGTTTACGCCATGGGGGCACTTGTTTCTTCGCTTTTCCGTGTGGTTTGCTTTCCACACGATGGAAGAATTGTGACTATCGATCAATTGTCGTTCGTTAATCCCCCGATGCCTCCTGCGCAGTTGTCGTCCCCTCCTAGTTTTTATCCACCAGTTGTATCTGCCCCACCGCAGATCAACTACGTGGCCACCTACCCTGTGCCTGTATCCAGTGATGACACCGTCGTGCATAGTGTCCTGGGGGCATTGGGCCCGGACTTCCAAGATGTTTCCCTTCCATCGGGAGTGGTAATCTTGGAAGCCCCGACTTCGTGTTCATTATGATGAAGTTCGGTCGGAGCATAGTTCGTTTCCCTATGTCAAGCTCCCTAAAAAATGAAATTGGGACTGGTTGGAGCATAGTTCCTTTCCGGTGTGAAGCTCCTTAAAAAATGAAACTAGGTGTCCGAGGATAGTTCTGATCTTGTGTCGACCTCGTTAAAAAACGAAACAAGGAGACGAGCATAGTTCCTGATCTTGTGTCAAGCTCATTAAAAAATGAAACAAGGGTTATGAGGATAGTTCTTTTACTGTGTCAACCTCGTTAAAAAATGAAACAACTCCCTTTCCAAATCGAGTCTTTTGATTAAGATCTCGTAAAATACAAGTCGAGTCTTTCATAGATCTCGAGAGTGAACCTTCATTCCATCCACTTTGTTGAATGCAATGAAGCTTGGGGGGCATGTACCTTGATTTGCGTCATTATGCTGGGGGCATGCGAGCTTATAACAAGCATAGTTTTTCGTTTCAAGCTTGTGTAAACATGAAACCGAATCCAAGCAGAGTTCTCCATGGTTCAAGCTTGTGTAAAAATGAACCCATACCCGATTTACATCTCGTGATTGCCATTTTTATCTGCTGAATTCTGCTAGATGAGCCTTGGTTGTTTCATTCCATTGCTACCATCTCTTTGGCCGATCATACACTCTCACTTGGTTGTTTATCCTTTCCTGAGGAACCGCAGCGATGAGTGGTTTTATTAGCCAGCCTCTTGACCATTACATGTTTTGAGCAGTTCCACCATTGCCGGAACCAGTTGCTATCCTTTATACCACTCGTTCCTCTAGGACGAGTCACCTTTAAGCTCTTTTCTGACTCGTAAAATGTGAAAAGATTGCCGAGTATTTTTCCCTTTTTGACTTGTTAAAGAGAATAAAAATGGAGGTCTGCTTTCAGCTCTTTTCTGACCGTTTAAAGATGAAAAGATTGCCGAGTCCCCCTCTCGACTCGTTAAAGAAATGAGAGGCGGTCGCCTTTAAAGCTCTTTTTTCGACCGTTTAAACTAAAAAGATTGTCGGGTGTTTGTCGTTTCGCACTCGTTATTGGCTTTAAAACGACGTGCTTCCGACCGCTTTTTTACTTTTTCGGGTCGAAGCTACTATTTACGAAAAGTACTCCTCGATCGTAATGGTCGGGCGGTTCTTTCGAGCATTGTTTTATACTTTTTCGGGCTCGAGAGACACAACTTTACGAAAAAGGACCCCCCTGGAGTCTCCTTTTCCGCTGTCTTTTCAGACTCTCTAAACAAGAAAAGACGCCGAGTTTTTCCTCTGTCAGGCTCATTAAACACTTGATGACATCGGACATCGTCGAAATGACACTCTTCAAGCATATGCTATCCCCGTCAAGCTTGTCATCCAAAAATAACCGGGGTACCTGCCAGAAATGGTGGGGAAAATGGAACTGAAATTGTCGTGTCGGCAGTATGTCGCTCTTGAACATGGCACTGGTCTGCATTCGTGTCGGGTGGGAGATTCTCATTTTGTTTCACAACTGACCTCTGTGGGTACGGGTTATCCTATTTGACCTCTCATTTGCTCATTGTCGTCGTCATCATACCCTCTGCTCATTTGATGTCAAATACTACCAAATCCACTATCATGCCGCCGATATGTCAAGAGGAGTTGACCTCTGCAATAATACAACCTCATCTGCTATCTCACACAAATCATTTTACCTCTGTCTCGTGTCGATGATGTGGGAAACATTATGGCCCACCTTCGATCAAGGTCACTTCCTGTCGACTTCAGCTCATTATCCAGGAAGGTGACTTAGAGACTCCCTTCAGGTGCCTTAGAGCCTGCATGCCTCAATGGCAGGTTCTTCGTGTTCGACGCGAGGTTTTCATCATTGGCCTCTGATCGAATGATTCTGCGGGTGTTCGACACTAGCTCATTGATTCACACGCCGCGGATTGTACCTATAGTACCTTGAGGACCATTGTCATTATTGGTGGTACCTCTCGCGTCTGTTAGCAGTTTTCATTATTGGCTGGTAATCAGACGATGTTCATGCATGTTCGACTTCAGCTCATGTATTCACATGCTTGGACTTGTACTTTGTTCGGGTCGGGACGGAGCGCAAGACCCTGGATCTCTGTCTGTTACGGTCCAGGCTGCGATTTTGTGGATGATCATTACATGACTCATTAATGGATGGCTGCGCCCATACCTGAGTCTTCATGGATGGCTGCGACCATACCTTATCATTATTCTGGTCTCTTTAGCTGGGTGGCTGTGTCCATTCCACAGACCTTTTCGCATGTCTTTCGGATGGCTGCGCCCATGCCCAGACTGCATGTACTTGATTATCAGAGATATTCGGTCCTTCCTGGTGGTGTTCCAGTTCGGTGAGTTTTGTAAAGCATTTCACCCCTCCCACTCTCTCAGTCTTCATGCTTTAGGGGGCATCTGTTACACAGTAATTTGTCACTGTCTCCCTGTCAGTCACCCTACTGTGTCAGGAGTTCACAATAATCAAGTTCATGCCTTCTGAACTGGCCAAAAACCCACTTTCCTAAAGTTTTCCTCATCAGCGCGTCTGTTTCTAAAATACCCGCGATGACTGGCGCTTCATAACAGACCGCGTGCGCTGCCAGCGCGGAAGCACACGACTTTCCCGCGCTGATCGAATTTCATGACCAGCGCAGCCTCTGTTTGTATTTACCCGCGCTGACATGGCCCTTTCCATTATGTCTTTGCGACGTCAGCGCGCCAGACCAGTTATGCACCCGCGCTGATCCAGTTTGGGCGAATTTGTTCCAACAGCCAGCCTTCCAGATAACTCCAGACCTGGTTGTTGGCTTTGTGAGTATCGCCTCCCTTCTATGGCATGTCTGTTCGACCCTTTGCAACTACTTCCCTTGAAGATAAGCTCATCCTTCCACCATTCAAGGAGACTCCTTCTCCTATATAAACCTCTACCATTGCCATGAGCAGCTAGTTTTTGGAATAGCTTGGATTGTGTGGAGGTTATAGTGCTCAGATTGCTGCTACTATAGGTAGTTGGTGTGATAAGTGTGGAAGTGCTTGATAGCTTAGGGAAGGTTGTTTTGTGGTGCTTGTGTGAGAGAGAGAGTTTCTTGTCTTGGGAGAATCATTTCCAAAGGTGAATGCTTAAGAGACTTGCTGATTGGCCCCTCCTGAGAAGGATATCGACGTCAGAACATTTGGTTGTACTCTTCTCTGATTTTGATTAATAATAGATGACTACTATTATTGTTCCATTCTCATTTGTCTCTACAATGGTTAATGTGAATTACATCCTTTCTGACTGATGTATAATTGCTTTTATTAGATTTCACGCTCGTGTTTGTCTTCTCTTCGTGTGTGCAAGTATCTATTCGCGGAGGATCGTGACCAGCCAGAGTGAAGGGGCGAAGGTGGCATCTCTTCATCAAACAACATCGCTGGAATCCAAGTAGGTGCTCTTTGCCTACCTTTTAATTGCAATTAGGAACTTGCATAGTAGCATTGACTGATTGTTGCTAGACCCACTCTGGGCTAGTAGGGATCGCCTCTATCCGTAGAGGGGATTTGCCTCTCCAACACCCACATTCTCCCCCACATCCTACACAAGTATCTCAATTTCCCTGGTCCTTTTCCTACCTTCTTTGGATGGTTCTCCTTGAGTGGATTTCACTCTCTACTCCTCAATTTGTGGCTGCTCCACAAATTCTTGAGGTTCCTCCTTTGGAACTAAAAGCTCCTCTTTTGGTGGGATTTGAAGCTCCCTCTCAAGAGAAAACTTCATGGTTTTTTCTTCATCAAATTTTCAATCCCTTCACACAACTATCATTATGAGGGATGGTATGTACACATGGCAGTTGTGGGGATTTTATTTGTAACCCACAAATACCCCCAATTTTGTTGTCCACTCTAGCTTCTTCCTCGATTCTTTGGAGACATGGCAGTAAATAGAGGCTCCAAAAATCCTGAAGTGCAAAAAATCCATATTTCTCCCCGAGAAAGCCTCCTCCAATATAATCATGCCCAAAATATAATGAGGACTCTGGTTCTAAAAATACACTATTATGTTGCATGCCACAAACCACAAATGCAAAGATAGGCCCTGATCATGCAACATTTCCCTTGCTGCTCCCACAATTCTATGGTTCTTCCTCCCAGCCACCCCATTGTTTCTTCCTCCAAGCCGCCCCATTCTACTGTAGGTTGTGGGGTGCTATCAACTCTCATCGAATGCCTTCTTTTGGACATAAATTTTTGAAATTATTTCGACATGTACTCACCTCCATTATCGCTCCTGAGAACCTTAACCTTCTTTCCTGTTTATTTCTCAACTAGTGCCTTGAATTCTACAAACTTAGAGAATGTCTCATCCTTCTTCTGCATGAAGAAGATCCAACACTTCCATGAGAAGTCATCAATAAAAATGACAAAATATTTGTGTGTGGCAGTGGAGGCTATCGAGAAAGGCCCACAAACATCAAAGTGGATCCTTTCAAGGAATGCTTGTGCTTTTTTGTCACGATAATGGAAAACGGCTTTTGTGTACTTCCCCAAGGTACACCCTTTGCATGTATCTTGCTGCTCTAGTGCTCCTTTGGGGAGGCCTGTGGTTATCTGCTTTATGATCTTCAAAGTGTCATGATTCAAATGGCTAATTCTTTTATGCCAAAGTTCACTGACATCGCGACTTTGTACCTTCTCCAACGTTTTGCTCAATGCAACACAATCCTCCACGTCTAGCTTGTATAGGTTCTTCACACAAACCTCGATTTGCTTCACCTATCCCATGGCTATGTATCTCAGGAATGCTTTCCCTTTAATGAAGATCACATTATAACCACTATCTTCCAAAATTATAATGGAGACGATATTTTTATTTAGACTTGGAACAAACATCACATCCTTGCTTATGAGAGGGGAGCCCAAATCCCTCTGAAAGGTGACTGTACCAATCTTGGTCACATTGTACCTTCCATCATATCCTATCTCAATGTGCATCTTGAGACATTTCTCCTCCAAATCACTAGAAAATTCTCTATTCCCCGTCATGTGGAACGAGACACCACTATCCAAGTACCACACACTCTCCATAACTGTGCTTTCCATGCACGCGATGAGAGTAAAGTAAAGATTGAACTGTGAAGCCAAGGCTTCACCTGCTAATCCTCCTAAGGTATTATTGTGTGGACACTCCGTGGCATAGTGCCCGAATTCATGACAATGAAAGCACTTGATTCTAGACAAGCATTTCTTATTTCTCCCTTGACTAGATTTTGGTTTGCATTGAGATTTCTTCCCTTTTCCTTTCTTTTCCTTTCCATCCAAGGCATAGTTTTCTTCATCCTTTCCCTTGGATGAAGTCTTGTATCTGGTATTCCTCCTTCTTTCCTCTTGTACCAAATTAGACCATAGTTATGCCCAATTTGGTAGTTTCTCCCTCCCATTCATCGAATCTTGGTAGTTGTACCAACTCTTGGGAAGGCCTAGAAGGGCTAGGATTACCAAATCATCTTCTACAACAGTAAAACCAACTTGAAAAAGTTTATCATGATATTGTGTGAAATTTCTCAGGTAATGCAGAATAGTCTCATTCTTCTGTGTCTTGATATTTCAAAGCTTATCCTTGAGTGCCATCTTCTTGTGGTCACTAATATTATGGAACAAACATGTCAGTGCTTTCCACATTGCATATGGAGTCTCTTTTCCATGGATATTTGAGACAACATGGTATCGTAATCCATCCAATATGATTATCCTCTCCTTCGATAAACACTTCATCGATTCTGTCAGATCCTGAGTATCAATTGTTGGTGGTTTCATGATGTTATTATTAATAAATTCCTTCAATCCATTATCTTCCAACACTACATCCATATGGTCCTTCCAAGAAACATATTTGAGCTTCCCCCAAGGGCATACTCGAGTATTAGTCCATATAAAGCCATCCTTTTAGCTCTAAAGAATTGATCCTGCAAATCTGATCCTCCTAGAATAAAAAAAATTGAAATTTCTGCTTTATTGTGAATCTTGCTCTGATACCTTGTAGAAATTATTGTGTAGATCTGAAACTACTCATCAAATTTACTAAAACACAAGACTCAAATGTACTATACTATTCTACAGAATTCAATTCACCATCGAGAACACAAGTCATAAACATGCAAGAATAATTATCACAGTTGCACACAAATTTATCTAGGGGAAAACAACTGCTCAAAACCCCTTCTTATTTGTATTGTATTAATAAAAGAAAAGAGATGAATACATATGATTTCTCCAGCCTAAGCACAAATTGAAAGTGTATAATATGTCTCTCTGCTTGACTGACTGAATCTGGCCAACACTTAGCCAATTTTCAAGCCCTCCAAGCTCCTATTTCCTTGTGTTGTTCCTTGAGGAAATTAACCCCTATTATTTAGGAAATCCCCTCAATTAGATTGTGCACTTCCTCTATGTTCTTCCTTTGATTACATGCACCACCTGTACACATTGGAATAGTCTATAATTGATATTACACTACCTTAGAATCTCCATGTCAACTAGGTAACTCGAATTCTCTGCATGCATCAATAATTTTAGGCTAATAGATTAGTTAACTTGTTGATCACTAAGTGTGCTTGAAGTTCCAATTCCACAACTTGAGCTCCACTAGTTCCTCTAACATTTAGAAGTATTTTAACTAACCATAACTAAATTGAACTAAAATAGATTGCTACAAACTAGCAATTGATCACACTGAACTGAACTCAAGCTTCCCCAACTCAAATTAACTGAGTGTCAAGTGCCATGTCACCTCAGTTAACTACCTCCAAGATTTTTGTTGAAATAGAAATTTGAATTTTCTTTAGTTTGACCAAGGAAAAGTCAAACTAAGATTTTATTGTTGCATTTTCAAGACTCTAGTGATGCCAAGCCAAGAGACAACACAAATGGAGATGGTGGAAAACAATATTTCAACAATCACTCTGCAAACATTAGCTCTCCTTCTTGTAATTCCACATATCTGCTGGCAGGTCCAAAATGGCAAGCTAGAATAAGGTATTTGTTTTCCAAAAGCAGCCAAAGAACCTAAATTCGAGATAAAACTTTCATGAATACACCACTACACCCAAATCATGCAAAGAAATGCTATGATTTGGAAATTTTGGGTTTCTGGCCCATGAAACATGTTATCATAAATTGGATTCAAAACAAAATGAAGCCTGAAGGAAAAATAATTATGTAATTAGGGACCAAAGGATTATTCGTTGTGATCTTTGCTAATCTAAAGGACCGAGCATCTATATTTGAATGCGGTTGACATTCATTTAATTTTGTAGGACTTTACCTCGATTTCTAGACTTAACAATTTTGCCCAAATAAAGAAAGTTTTATGATGACCCCAGTTTGGACCAAAATATACTCTCTACCAAGCAAATTTTGGAAGGAAGAAACCATAAAGGATATAGGGAACATCCTTGGTCACTTTTTCAAATATTTAGAGGTCACCAAATGAAGAAGATATACATTTTATGCATGGATCAATGTTTACATGGATATCTATCAGCCTCTTCTAACCTCCATTGACCTCTATTTTAGAGATGATATATGGAAATAACTACTGGACTATGAACACATCCCCTTCCACTATCAATGTTTCCATGAATATTGTCATATATTCAAAAAATTCCCTCTTCACATCATGATAATGCAACAACCTAAGAACCAACACAAAAATCCATAAGGATTCACTCAAGTTACAGTACAAGGAAAATGCCTTCTAGAGGAGATCTTTGTGGAAGCCCTTATAAAAATATCCCAAAAATATGTTTGTAGCGGAGGTCACTAGCATGGGTTTCATTATTATTGTAAAATGAAAGAAAATTATTATTATTATTTTTGGAGCATGGGTTTCATGCTTAAGGTCTTTTATTTTATAGGTCAAGCACCCATTGAGTGCTTTTAGGATTTCTCCTAGGTCAAGAAGTCAAAAGAGTCATTGTCATAAGTTGAAGACCCCATCAGGCACATTGTAACTTGTAAAGAAAATTATTTTTTTAATTAAAAGTGTCAAAATACCCTTTATGACCAAGTCAACCTGACAGTTGGGAAGTCGACCTATTTTGAGGAGCCATGTCCACCTTGAGAAACCTATATAAAGGAGGGAACTCAACCTCCTTGAGACACATCCATAACTCACTCATTCAAGAAAAGGAGAAGAGAAAGAAGGCAAGAAAAGAAGGAATATGATGAAGAAATATTTTTTTTTGGCTAATTCTCTCTCACACGTGCAAAGAGAAGCTAAGGTTTGTAGCTTCAAAGTCGAAGTTCTCTATCTGCTGGAAGAGGATCAAATCTAAAGGAAGAAAGGTATACTAGGTCACCTACTAGCCCTAGAGAAGGAATCAAGGAAAGAAAAGTTGTTGGGAGGCCTTGGAAGGATAATTTCACTCACACATGTGGATACAGTAGCAGTTGCAGGGGGCCAAAAATTTCAGACCTACGGTGGAGGCTAAAATTCTGAAGCTGGGGGTCAATGTTGTGTTGCTGGAAGAGATTTGACTGGGTTTGACTTAGAAAAGGGAAGCATATCATTCAAAAAGGTTGGGCTTGGTCTTGGAGGGTATTGGTCTTAGTCTAGAGGTACTGGAATTAGCCAATTGAAGAATCTATAAGAAGAGAAAAGATTTTGCTAGTTTTCCTCTCATGTGGAGAGGTTTTGGCCCTGACTTGCAGCCTACATTCTGTGTTCTTGTATACTATTGTTCTTCTTGTTTTGGTATTTGTTTAATGATATTCGAACAAAATAATAAGTGAAGAAGCTAATAAGTATGAAAAAGTAAAAGGACATCACAAGAAATTATCATAGAAAGAGAAATTATCTTATCTATTACCTTTTATATTTCTCAATAGAGGTGGGTAGGTGAGTGTTTAAGCGGATGTTTTTTAGATGGTGTGTCTACAATATACAAATGAACCGATGATTTACTATCCATACAAGCACCGATGATTCATAGAACATGGTGCACTGTGGAAAATTTATTTTTATAAAATAAAAAAAACACGATGCACTAAATAACACAACGCACCCATGCTTGACTAATCAATAACATAAAAAAAAATTAAATTAAAAAGTGTCGGTGCTATATACACCCACAACACTAGTGCATTTCATGTAGTAACAGGACTCGGTGCATACAAAGAAGGAACACAACTATAGTTTTTAAATTTAAAAAAAAATGCGGTGTTATTTTCCAATAATGCACTCATGGAATAAATGTACTAAAACGCCTCGGGGTGTCTTCTAAAGAGCACCTCTAGGCGGTTTTTAATTTTTTTAAAAAGATCAGTGCTATAGTCAAACAAAGAACTGATGTAGTACCTCTATTCAAATGCCTCAGGACGTCTTACCAAAATCACCGCTAATTTTTTTTTAATTTAAAGAAAATTCGATGTTCTTGGATATCTTCCACACCAGTGCAATTATTGTAACACACCAAACGAGGGTTAAATAAAAAAAACTCTCGGACATAAATTTAATTTTTACCATCTCCAGTGCTGGAGAGCTATGAAGCGCTGGTGTCACTCTTTACTCATGCAAAAGTCCTGACACTAGTGCTTCTCTTTCTGACCATCCTTCAGTATCATGCTCACTACTTGACTTTCCAATTTTTTCAAACCATGGTAAAATTTGTTTTCCTCCATTATGTGTCAAAACTACCTCCCTGAAAACCAAATGTTCAGATAATGTCTATGTTTCTCTCTAATTTAATTTTTTAGCAGATTAGGATTGAAAATTAGCTTAAGATTTCCATTGTTTTTGAATTGTTTTCCTTATGTGGTGTGCTCGATATGTTCGACTCACACCGATAATGACTTTGGTGTGTGAACATAACACACCGTTATTGTTGTGGTGCATTTTGTAAATGAAAGCACAACATGAAATATATAAATTATACGTTGGTGTGTTTATATTTAGCAAACACACTACAAAATTAATATTTAAAATTATAGCTATAGCTTGGTGTGTTCGATAACTTGAACATTCCACATCGGTGAAA
Source organism: Pinus tabuliformis (assembly GCA_031772625.1). NCBI lineage: Eukaryota > Viridiplantae > Streptophyta > Pinopsida > Pinales > Pinaceae > Pinus > Pinus tabuliformis. The sequence continues at coordinate 279,642,447 of CM062810.1, read as the reverse complement.
AAAAGGTTATATGTGCGCATCTATGCACAATTGTGACACACCGCAATGAAAATTTAAATTTGTGAACCAAAAATGGTGCATCATACATATTTGTGTACCGTTGTAGGCACAAATGTGTTTGACACTGCGCCGTAGTCGATGCATGACTATGTTTTGGGTGCACCGATTTTTATTTTTTATTTTTTATTTTAATTGAAAGTTATGTTTCCATATTTATAAATGCATTTTTCATTTAATAAAAAAAATTGTATTTTATGTATGAGGCTATTGTTTTTATATGTCAATCATGTAGTAGAGACATTAGTAGAGGGAGAAACAATAGGAGAAGGAGAAAATGGCAGACCCATACAATATGGTTCGACCATTGGAGGCCAAAGATAGGGAGAACACCTAATTGTTGTCCTAAAATACACACTCCAGGTGTCTTACCTGAATCTCGGAGGTCCCTGCTACAATCCTCCATGGTGCCATGGATTTCATGCATGGAAATGTGAAAATTTTATACTTTGTTAAATGCTACCGGTTAAAATGGTAAAATAAGAGTGAAATGAGAAGGTAGTGGTACAAATAAATGATATCATATTAGGGTTTCATGGGTCTTATCAGTCACACCAAACACTGTGAAAACTTGCATGTGTGCCATTCACAACACTGTCATATCATACAATTGATGTCCTTCAAACCGACGATGTGATGTCTATGGGTTAGGCTCATGACTTTCAATTACATGATGTATAGGGCTTGGGCTCGTGACCTTCAATGTTCATTCTAGGTAGGATAGATTTTAATAATATATCACATGCAACACTTTATCATGTAGCCTTATCACATATTATTACCAAACTTTTGTATATAATATATTATTGTTAGCATTGTGGTAATACTCATCATAATGATTGAAAAATATTTAAAAAAAATTCAAAATCTAAAAAATCTGATTACACTTTTTATAAATATTCAAATCAATTTAAATTTAATTTTCAACTTGGAATCCTGGAATAATATTATTGTGACACTTACGACGTCCTCCAAATTTGAAAAATATTTTTAATGTTATTGTTAGGCCATGATGGCATCCTCCCAATTTGAAAGAGTTGTTGAATCACATATTCTAATTATTTGTTGATTTATTTCAATGAATTTTGTTTTAAATGCCGTAGGAAATTGTTGAAATTATAACTTTGAAATGTGTAATTTGTATGATTTGAATATTTTAAATGTTGTTAAATATATTTATATATTATAAATAAATAATCAAAATTATAATTTATCCTAATTTATGTTCTCCAAAAACAAAAATATCAAAGAGTCAAGTTGTGCAGATACACAGTTCCAACCTCAAAATGATGCTCAAATGCAATCAAACTAAAACACAATGAGGTCAAATCTTGAGGTAATATAAGATTATAATGTAATTAAAAAACATTTCACTGTGGAAAGGCAAAGCAACAGATGAACATCGATTTCCACAGCGTCAGAGATATACAACGCACCATAAAGTGAGAAAACACAGATGAGCATAGGTAATCCATAAAGAGAGGTGACCATTGAATTTTCCATATATTAGAAATCTAGACGATGAAAACCTTGACAGTTGACTTTGTGAAATCCCCCTTTGATATTCGTATTCAAACTTCATGGTAGTATGTCTTTTCTAGTTATACGTATTTATGGCGCACACACTTTTATTTAGGAAAGAATTATCTAGCCTACCATGTGACAATTAATGCACATGGGTTGTATATGCCTATTGTTGAATTTAAGCAAGTAGATTATCTAATGGTGGGCATAGACATCCCCTATGCATTAACTGCCGCACAACAGGTTGGGTAACTCTTGTCATTTTATTTAGGTTGTCATTCATGTGAAAATTACTCTATCATTCATAATTGGTTTGTAAATTATTAGTAGTCAAAATACCCCATATGTGGAAGTCAAATAAAATTAGAAAGACAATATGTGCTAATAAAACTATTAAGATATTATATGTATTTGTAAAACTTTTAGTATGGTTTTAGTGTCTTTGTGTATTTTAACCCTCATTTTTTTAGTTAAAGAGTATTAAGTTTGAATTCTATAACCTATATATTTTAGATATCAAAGAGGCTTTTCAAAATCTTGAATAATTATTTATTCAAAAACACATTTTTAATCTATCTATCTATCTATCTATCTATCTATCTATCTATATATATATATAATGTATCTTTTATTTTTAAAACTTATAATAATTTAGTTAACAATAAATTTAATATAATATATAGTTTAATGACACAATTTCAAATTCATTACAAATAATTCAAGAGCCCGAATTAGTGTTAGAGTTTCTATTTTCCCTAGCTTCCATTTTTTGTGAGCTAGTTGTGAGTTGTAAGCTCACATAGAAATTTGTATTGGCCGAGTTTTCATATTTATCTTTAACTACCCTCAACCTGAGTCCATCGATATAAAATGGAGGTCTTCTATATGTTTTTGTAGTTGTGAGTAATACATATAGTTTTACATGGTATTGGAGCATTGAGAGTGATACAAATAGTTTTACATTGTATTAGAGCTTGATTGCAACCTCCTTCAGATTTTTTTATAGATTTATTATTATAAACATGATCAAATCAAATTTGATTTGTCTAGGAGGCTGCAATTTTTCTGATCTTTTTTTCCCTTGCATGTTTCTCTATGCTCATGTTTTTTACAACAATATGGAGCACCCTCTCAAAATTCAAATAAATCTCTGATTTGCAGTAAAGCAGGTTAAAATGGAGTACAAATCTTCTTTGGATCCTCCCAAATTTAATTTGTAAATTGGGCATACTCGATCTAGATTTGAAATAACATGATAGGATTTGGAAGTTGTCTAATCATGTAAAAATGGTATGTGTTTACTATGCTAGCCTCACTCTCACATAAAAAAATAAATAAGTCCAAAATATTCAAAATAATTATTGGCTTCAGGGGCTTAGACCAAGGTTTAGAGTTAGCTGCGCTAACCAACAAAACCCTATACCATCGGTCCTTTTGGCAATGACCTCCTTGCGCAGACCATAGTCTCACTCGCAACGATATTGGGGGATGCTAGAACTAGGTTTTGTATCTAGAGGGACTATGTAGCATGATTGTAAGTTTTTATCAGTTTAGGGCTTAATCCGACATTTGAAAACCGCTAGCCTTATTCTTACAGTGTAAAGGGTTTTCCTACTTAACATATTTGGGAACTACGCAAAACTATCTTAACATGCGTTATTCAACATATAAAACAATATATGAACCTTCATGACACAATTGTAGAAGAAATATATAAAACAAGCCATAAACAGGCTAAAACATAGAACTTATGCAAACATGAAAAGATACACAGATTTATCCTCAAATTTCTTCTTTATTAGCCAAGTCTTCTCAAATATAATTATTCCGACCTTGCACACACAACTATAAAGGCCTGCGCACTTAGCTGCAGACTTACCAAGGTCTCTGCACACACAACTAAAGGAGTCTCCCCCTTCGCCTGACTATAGAAATATATTACAAAACAAACTAAAAATTATTTTATCAATTGAATTGTATCCCTTAGACTTTCTAAAACATCCCTTTATATATGCTTTTACCCTTACAATACCATGGTCCACAAACCACAGGCAGAGCTCAAAATCCTCTAGATAATCCCATCCCTTTACAAAAGAAGGGGCTTTGACCTGCCTAAGGCCCCTTTGACTCTTATAACCCTACGCTAATCACGCTCCTCTCCTCAAAATGCAGAGTCTTTACATGACTCAGACAAAATTTAGACCTAGGGTACCCCTACCCAACAGGTCCCCAACACAAAGATGTGACTCTTCCTCAAACCACTCAACTGGTACATCCTTGATCTTTGCTTTTAGGCCTTTGTATGAAGTCGACAATTGATGGAGCGTGGTTGTGCAATGCTTTGCGGCCCGTCGAACTTCATCCACCAACTTTTCTGTACTCAATCCCTTTATGCGAGGCCAATTTTCCTCTGGGTTTGCTGCATACTCTTCAGTTTTCCCTCTACTTCCTATGAGAGGTGGTGGGTCTCATCTCCCCAAGGCTGTGTCAATGCGGAGATGATCTATGCTTGTCTCCAAAGCTCATCGATATTTCCTTACAGAAGTGTGCCTCGCTCGAGACGGGCTAACTTTTGCACAAGTGCTAAGTTCTGTGTTGTAGCTTTAATTTCGTCAAAATGAAGTTGCTTGTCTCTCATCTCTGCTTTGGTATTCTACACATGTGGGTCCCCCTACAGCAAGGCCCACACTTCCCTTGTAGCTTCAAAAATTTGACTACAGTCCTTGACTATAGTTTCTATCTGAACCTTAGTAGTTTTGATGGTAGCTTCATGCTGCTCGCGAACTTTCGGTGGCATTGGAGCCCACAACTTCATCTGAAGCTCTGTAATATTCATCTGTAGTTAAAAGCGAACCTTGCCCACCTCTTCCTTTGTTTCTCTAACTACTGCTACCATTATCTGAATCTTTTCTGTTGAAGTTAACTCAACATGTAGTGACCCTTCTGGAAAATAGACTACTCAAAGGTCTGGGGTAAGCTCGACTGTCAAGGTACCATGCTCGCTTGCTTCATGCTCATTTAACCCACGCTCGCTTGAATCACACTTGTCTAAACTTGCAATTCTTTAAGGCCCTACTAGACCTTTGTCAATACTACCATGTATTTATCCTTGACGTTCCCCCAAATATCCTCCATCGCATCATGGACGATGTCGCCAATTTCATCAAAATCACCCTTAGTGAGGACCAAAGGATCTACGATGGTGGATTTATCGGACTTCTGCTTCTTTCATGCACCACTAGTACTCTACTTGTTCCACTTCTTTATTATGAACAAGGAATCAACGTCCTCTATGTCCACATAGAGGTCTCCACCATGATGTTCCCCTTTGCCAGTCTGTTAATCGACTACAGGCTCGGTAGTCTTTCCCTCGAGGTCAATGGTGACTGTCGGAGGCACTTTCTTGGTATCCTTCTCAGCTGCTGAGTTTTTGGCCTGCGCACCTAAAGTGGTATTACTTGTGTCGACCTTATTTGTCACTTTTATAGTTGTTGGGGTAAGCCAATTACTCGACCACTTACTGATGACCATCAATATGTCATATTCAAACACTAAGTATGGTAGCTCATGTCATACCTTCTCCAAATATTTCTTGGCGCAGATAGAGACACTGTGAAAGTCTACTTTAAAATCAACAATGTCACTATATTGTTGAAATAATGCAGGTGACAACCACAACCTTTGGTTGATGACTATGAGCATGTCCATCTCAAAGAGAACCCAAAATATCTTGTTCTCCATAACTCAGGCCGGTTCCTTAGAGGCCCACAGAGAGGAAAACTTCACAGCCTCACACACATTAGGTTCCACATTAGGTAATTGCAAATCCTCTGGCGTTCGCCATGCTACCAATGCAATTAAAAATAACAACCACGCATAGTGGAATGAATTCCCTTCTTCCTATGCTTTGTGACAGTCATCCAAAAACTCCTGACAGAGATACCTAACCCAATTAAACTGGACCCCCTTACTGCACTGTGCAACCAAGGATACAACTGGGGCTGACACCTCGTTTTCCCAACACTTCCGCATGATCTTACCGGCCAAAATGGAGGCGGAAAAATGCATAGATTCATCATTAATAGAATTAATAGCATAGCCCTGAGACTTCTTGATGATGCCATAGTCATTCTTCATCTGATCGACCAACTTTTTCTCCTAATATTTCCCAACAAATGCATCATTAGGGTTCGCTCCTTGATGAGGTAGCACGGTTATCCTTCAAATTAACATATCATCAATTGGGATTGTCTCTCTGAGCCATAGATGCCCATCATGTACAAATGCCAGTAGCTGACACACACAGATTGTGTTTATGTTTTTGCTCTCAAAATGGGGAACATAAAGCATATTCAACAACTCAATGTGTTGAATCTTGGCTGCCCACTTCATTGGTTCAACCCTTGTCACTCTACTTCTTCATAATAAATAGATTAGAGGTACTTGCTGGGTTCGAATTAGGGATACTTGCTGTGATCATTCAATACCCTATCTTCCACGTGCAGGTGTGGCACCTTGGCCAACAACTCTCCCTCAATTGTAACTTCCTCTAGTAACAAGGGTGAAATACCTTGTATTTGATGGAATATGGGTCCTTCGTTACCTTCACAGTTGGTTTCCTCGGCGACATATAGGGTGGAAACCTAGAAATTGGTTCCACCTCGTCTACACTGATATCCACAAATTTGATAGCTAATTATTCCTCATCCATATCTTGGGTCTCCATTTGTTGTTTCCACGGATCCATTTTCTCCTTACTCCATAGTTCTGTGGGGTTTTACTCAGTGATTGTCTAACCAGGGTCCTTTGGGGCTTCTTCTGCTTCTTGGCCGCTAATGCTGCAGTAGTAGGCTTAGATGTTCTTGGCGATCTAGGTCCAGTAGTATGCACTGGCTATGAGACGTTCATAATGGATTCTAGCCCTTGACTCAAAAAATCCTGTTCAAGCTCCTTCCAACTCCAACCAAACATGCAGCAGAATGCTTGGCTCATACTTAGGTGCAAAATCTGATAGTTAATTCTCAACAAACAAAGTGTTCGAATGTGTAGTGGGGTGCCATATTTATAGCCTTTTTCAAATTCAAATCACTCAATTCCCTCCAGATCTTCCTCATAAATGCAGAGTTGGTGGAATATTTTCCTAGATATGCCTCTTAAATGTTTTTCCCCCACTCCTTTTAACATCAATTTCCCTATCAAATCATCCCCAATGGTCATATTATGGATGAACTGCATTAGAGTCCTCCTTGTAGTGCAATTACCCCCTCTCCATCACAACTTTCTCCACTTGTGCCATCCTTCTCAATGCTGCGCATAACTCCTTCTTTGACAAGGTCTTCCATTGGAAAAGTAATTTATAGTCCCGTGCTTCCTTCCAACTACTTGTAGCACTAAGACTGTCCTCCATTCATATAGTCAGTGCACACTCTTAGAGACAAAGTCATCCCTGTAGAGTTTCAACATACTCCCATTTACTCGCCCAACAAATAATTCTCCATTCAGCTTCGTGAGATGAACTGCACCACCATCGGAGATAGTCCTGATTATGTACATGCCAGCCAATGCATCTTGAAATTACTAGGGAACTACACAAACTTACTATCGTACAACAAAACAAAGTCTCCACTCTTAAAAGTTCATTGCTTAATATGTTGATCGTGCTAGGCCTTTTCCCAAGATTTCTGTACTTGCTGGTGAAATCCTGCAAGGAAGCGATCTTCTTCTAGCGTGAGTAGTTTTTCCAATCTTTGTTCCATAATATCCACCCTGTCATCTTTTTGCAGGTAGTCTTGTATGCCCATAACACTGCAGGTATGCGCACATCCCAATCATTCTTGTTGATGTCGCAAACCTTCGTCAGAGCGTTCTCCAAAATTTTATTAAAATCCTCAACTATGCCATTCACTTGAGGATGATAAGGTGTGCTCTTCTAGTGATGTACCTGAAACAGTTCTTTTAATGCTTCAATCATGCAGTTGAGGAAGTGCATTCCTCTATCACTCATTAGGATCTTTGGGCACACAAACCTCAACAATATGTTTTCAAAGATGAAGTCTGTAGTAGTGTCTGCATCGTAGTACTTTATTAGGTGTGCCTTGGCCCACCTGGTTAGATAATACATCGCGGTAATAATATAGTGTGCACCAATCTTCTTGCCTGGTGGATTGATCAACCCCACAAAATCAATTGCCAACTTATCAAAATACTGCAAAGTAACTTTTTGATTCAGTGGAAATTCACCTCTTCGTGATGGTCTTCCGGTCCTCTGGAAAATGTTTCAAGCATTACAATATTCCTTCGAATCCTTGTGCACCGTGGGCCACCATAGTCTTGCCCTCAAAATTTCCTACGCGGTTGCTTTTCCTGTGTAGTGCCCTCCTGTGACACCACTGTACGCTTCAACCAAAATACTTTGTCTTTCATCCTTAGGGACATATTTGTACAATATTTCATCAAGGCCCATTTTATACAGATGCCCAACAATGAAAGACAAATCCTCCACTTTGACTACTAATTGTTTCTTCTGTTGCATTATATACTCCGTAGGAGCTAGTCCGGTAGTCAAAAAGTAAATAATATATGTGAAATGTTCATCAAAAACTCTTACTATGAAGAGTTTCGCATCAGGAAATCCTTCTTCAATGTTGGTTGGTTCTTCGCCATTCTCAATTCAAGATAGATGATCCGACACAACATTCAGTTGTCCTGGCTTAATGATTAATTCAAAATCATATTCTTGAAACAATAGTAGCAACCTGCAAATCTCCCCCCCAAACACAAGCTTGTTCACCAAGTATTTCAATGCGGAATGGTCTGTGAACATCTTGAAGTGCGCACCCAACAACTAGTGCCTAAACTTCTACAACATGTACACCATAGCAAAGCCTTTACATTCAATCATGGAATAATTCCTCTCCGCCTTAGGCAATTTGCGACTCGCAAATGTAATAGGGTGATCAATATCCCCCTCCCTTGGTTGTGCTAAGACAACTCCCAAAGCTATACATGATGCATCCAAATGAATGTGGAAATCCTTCTTCCAATTTGGAAATGCCAGGATCGGTGCAGTGACCATTTTCTCTTTTAAGACGTCCAGACTCTTTTAACACTCATCATCCCATCAGAAGGTGGCATATTTCTTTAGTAGTTTCTTCATTAGCGTAGTGATCTGTGTGTACAACTTGAATTTCTGATAATATCCAGTGTGTCCAAGAGTTGTGCATAACTTCTTCACATTCTTCGGTGGATCCAAATTAATAATAACAACGATTTTTGCAGGATCTACTATCAACCCTTGCTTACAGACAACATATCCCAGTAAAATTCCATAAGGTACACAAACATTACACTTCTTCGGTTTAATGAGATTTGATACTTTTTGTAGATATCCAACATCAGGTGCAGACTCGAGACATGATTCTTTAATAGCCCAAAGAGTGCCCAATCATCAAAGTATACCTCTAGAAACTTGTGAATGAATTCTTTAAATGTTGCGATGACAACTCTGGAAAATATCGCTAGTGCATTCTTCAACCCAAATGGCATGACTGTATATTGAAAGGATCCCCATTCAGTAGCGAAGGTGGTTTTACTCATATCTTCTGATGATATCTTAATTTGATGATACCCATAAAATCCATCTGTAAAGGAGTAGGCCTCTTATCCTCCTACATTTTCCAAAACTTCGTTTGTGAATGATGTTGGGAATGGGTCATGTACACATGCGTCATTCAACTTCCTTAAATCAACCCAGATCCTTATTTCTCCCTTAGTATTTTTCTCTTGTATTACCATTGGACTCACTTAGTCAGATTCTTCCGCAGGTTCAATTATGCCAGCTGTAATCATCTTCTCAGGTTCCTCCTTTACCTTCTCCTTGTACTTTGGGTTGAGCCTATACGATCGTTGTTTTACAGGCTTTGCATATGGCTTTAAAGTGATTTTCATGATACCTAGGTCTCCCACGATGCCTTTTAACTCCATGAAATTTGTTGGGAACAACTCTTGGTACTCATGTAGTAACTCGGTGACCATTCCTGCTGAATATTCATCCTAGTAATATCCTGTGCGTATGAACTTGGGCTCTGACTCTCAGCCTATGTTGACCTGCCTCATCTTAACAGGTTGTGTTACATCATGTATTTTGACATCTAGTCCTACCACTTTGCTTTGTCCTTCTGACTCAAGAATATTAATGATGCACGGATCTTCCTCACCTTCCTATATGGCCATATTATAACACTCCATTGCGTGATGCAACTGTGCATTCCAGTCGGGTTGTACTCAAGTCATTGGCTCCTTAGGTGTCTGGAAAATTGCTACTCTAATTTATTGGAGGGCATCATCTATACACTGAAAGCCATTCTCAAAGATAAAGATCAATATAAAACTTTCCTTCGTGTCATTCCAATCAACGGTACCAAGGCACAACTCTGTTTCAAGATACCAATTCATTGGTATTACATCCAAAGTGTGAACAAATACATGTACCCATTCTGGTTGTGGTTATTCACCCCATGATCCGAACTTAAATAGAAATGCAACAAATTATAGATATAACCATGAATATATAGAAGCGTCATAAATAACACTTCATTTCATTAATGTCAAATACTGAAATATGATTACAAACATAATGGAAATAAGACTAGCTCGGGCAATGGTAGCTTATCTCTGAGAAGCGATGTGGTAGCTACATGCCTCTAAACTGTGTTACAATGAGGTTTGAAGGCGTACTTATTATTGAAAAATAATGAAAATCCCTAAACATCCAAAACCCTATCCCTAGAAGATGAAGTGCCAAAACTATGGGCCCTGTTTGGGTAAATTGGTACATCATTTTCCTGGGGTCGTAACTTTGGCATATGATCTCCATTTGATGCGCACAATACCTCGTTAGAAATATCTATCCGAGGAATACGACTTCTGGTCGGCCAACACTAATTAATGACCCTTGTTGGCCTCAAGTTTCCCAAAAAACATCGTTTATGGCCTCAAAACAGCTCCAGAAGTTCATGACATGAAAAACTTCCAAAAATAGTAAACTGGAATACAATTAAGGAAACTGAAAAACTGAAAGAGACAATGGTGGGGGTCCCAGTGGAATAGGCAAGTGGCCATCAACATCCACCAGGATCAATCCTCCCCCCTTAGGAAACAATGGTCCCCATTGCATTGAGTGCCTCCATGAGATGGGGAAACATCTACTGAACTTGGTCCCTGGTGAGCCACTTACCTTGGTGCAAGAGTTGGCCAACTTTGACAACCCGATATGGTTGGATCTTCTACTCATGAGTTTTTTTGACCTATGTGTCCATAATCTGATCAGTTGTGGCTTGTCCCATGTAGTCTGGGTTTAACTATGTTGGCGTTACTTGTTCTGCAATGTCTGATGTGTCCAATAGTGGTGGGAATTATGGTCAAAGATGGTCCACATTGAACAATTGGTGTAGGCCAAGGAATGGGGGAATGCTAATCTTAGAAGAATTGTCTCCCACGGCCTTGGTAATGGTGTAAGGGCCATATCAGAGTGGTATGAGCTTCCGATGGGCTCTGGTAAGGCGTTCTTTATGAAAATGCAACCAAACTTTGTCACCCACCTAAAACTTGTGTGACACCCGATGTTGATCATGTTGTTGCTTGTACTTGGCATTTTCCATAATGGAGTGGCACTATATCAACCCATTGGGTAGAGGTGTTCTAGGATTCAGATCGAACGAATTCTTGACCTGATAGTGCAAGGGTACCCCTATTGGTGAGAAGAATATGTCCCTATATTCTTCCACAACTGTATCAACCTACTTCTACTACGTGGATTAACCCTTCCTGGGGGCCATGGATGTGGCTATGATCTTCCCCTTACTTTGTGAGTGAATTGGAAAGAAAATAAATTTACTAGTCTGAGAGATGATCTTATTGCATTTCTTAGCAGAGATCAAAGAGATGGCGGTAGGAAGAGCTACCTCCGGTATCCAGTATAATGTATTACCCAAAGAAATAATAACAGAGTGAGGTCTCAACTCGTATAAAACTTGTTGCTTCCACAAGTATGGTCGTCCTAATAATACATCACAACATCAAGAGGAGTGACATCACATAATACCTCATTTATGAAGGGTTTGATGCTGTAGGGAAGTCGACAGTACTAGCTATCTTGATGATCTCATCCTTGGTGAATCCACTAGATGCTATACGGATGTAGGTGTGGTGTGTTCGGTAGGCCCAACTACTTCTTGACCTCTACTGAAATGAGGTTCTTTTGGCTCCTGTTGTAGTCAATGAACTACAACAGATAAACCTTCATCCACATCTGTGAGTGGAATAGGCGTTCCCCCTCTTCTAGATCTTCAGGCTCAATCTTCTAGATCTTGGTGGTGGCCTTAGTAGAACTGGGCTCTACATCAATGATCTTCTTTCCTTTTTCATTCCCCTTGTTGGGTTCTAACTCAGAGTTGGAACATGCATCAAAATTAAAAGCCTTCAACTCAGCCACCAGTGACTGCTCGGCCCGACACTCACTTGTGTTGTGAGTGGATCTCTTATGGAACTCACACCACTTTCCTGTCTCCTTCTTTGTCTTCATGGTGTTGTTATTTGCTTGTGACTTCGACGAGCTATCCTAGGTCACCCTGCCTTTGCTTTTCCATTTGCTCTACGGTTTGGGGGTGCCTTTCTCTTGTTTCAAATTTGCAGATCCAAAGTCTCGCTTTTACTGTTTAATTTTTTTATCAATCTTAACAGCGTACCGATACACCATGTCGAATGAGGATATGTCCAGGAGTTCCATATAATCCTCAATGTATTTGTGTATGCAACCACGATACTAGAGTACTAAATGTTTCTCAGAATCCTTGATACCCAACTTCGTGCGAAGGGTATGGAAAAAATTAGTAAAATTTGGGATGTCCTGGACTCATCCTTGCACAACGTGGTCCACTTTATGTATTTATCCTCATAGCTCTCGACAAGGTAGTATTGCTCCTTGATGGCATCCCAAAATGAATTCCAAGTGGGTACGACTGAAAACAGTGAGGGTGTACTTTTATCTTTCTTCTCACAATAGGTTTCCCACCAGTCGTTGATGTGGGGGTGGCTTTCAAAAGTGAAAAAGTAATCATTTCCCGGTTGGAAAAAGCATGAACAGAAAAATATCCTTCTCGCAGATTTAACCATTGATCTACGATGTTCGAATCTATCTAACCCTCAAATATGGGAATGTCAAAGTTAACTTCTACTTTAAAGGGTGCGACACTTCCAGAGTAGCTGTTGGAAGTAGATGTGTCACCGTTGGTTAGTTGTTGAAGGCTTTGTGCAAAGTTGTCCATCATCGCGTTCCTCTATCGCTCGGGGGCTTCTTTGAGTAATATTTTGAAAGGATCTGCTACCCTCTCATCCTTCTTTTCTTCTGCCATGGAAGGCTGTCAGGATTTGCGAGGCTAGTCTTGCAAAGGTTCGACCAGTTCGAGCCCTAACTCCTTATATATCGACCTCATTGGGGACATGAAAATAAAAACAGAGAAAGAGAATATTGTTCTGATACCACTGATTTGAACTTAAACATGAACACAAAAAATCATAGATATAGCCATAAATATAGAGATGCAACATAGATAACACTTCATTTCATTAATGTCAAATACTAAAATATGCTTACAAACAGAGTGGAAATAAGACTAGCTTGGGTGATGGTAGCTTATCTCTAAGAAGAGATGCTACATGCATCCGAACTATGTTACGATGAGGCTCAAAGGCCTGAAAAACAATGGAAAACCCTAAACATCCAAAACCCTAACCCTAGGAGATGAAGCACCAAAACTATGGGCTCCGTTTGGGTAAATTGGTACATCAATTTCCCGGGGTCATAAATTTGGCATACTATCTCCATTTGATGTGCACAATACCTCGATAGAAATATCTATCTGAGGACTACAACTTATGACTGGCCAACACCATGCAATAACACTTGATGAACCCGATTTTCCCAAAAAATGTTGTTTAGGGCCTCAAAACGGCTCCAAAAGTTCAAGACTTGAAAAAATGCCAAAAATATTAAATTGTGCTACAATTAAGGAAACTGAAAAATTGAAAGAGATAGTGGCGGGGGTTCGAGCGGAATAGGTGGGTGGTGACCAACATCCACCTGGATCACCCCACTCCTTAGTTCAATGAGACAAATGTTCTCGAGGATCATCTTTGCCATTGTACTTCTCTATGATTCTTATATTTGGAGGACCAAACCTGAGCCTCATCAATCACTAATACTCCTACCAATTTGCTATATTATCCTTGTGTACCCCAGTAGCATGTAGGTGTAGCCCTCAAAGACAAATCCAAGGCCCAGAATCTTTGTTCTTCTAGTACATCCCTTTCAAGTTTATCTAGAAATATGCTGACATCACTTATCCCATCATAATATGGTAAGTTACGTACCTCAGTTGATATGCATCAAAGATATTTCGTCATTCTATTACAACGCAGAGTAGAAACTTTGTGCAACTGGTTCTGCCAGTTCTCCAATTCTTCATCAGAGTCTGAATGAAATGAACTATCCTTCTCCCAACTTATCTATCCATCTGCAGCGGGGTTGATCCAATCCTTGTTGCACATGGTTAACTTATAGATCTGGTCAATATCATCATCACCATATTGTTCGTAGACAAGTTTTGTATATCACGCTCCTTCAGAGGGATCTAAGGGAACAATGACCCTGGTACCATAATTTTCTAATACTATACTACTCCTTTTTAGATTGATATGGCATCCATATCAAAAGCCTAATCGATTCTGAGAAAAGTTGGATGCAGATTACTATCTTCCACAATCTCAATGACTTCGAAGTCTGCCCTTAATCTTTCTCCTTCAATATCCACCATAACGCCTCGCAACTGTCCCATTAGGATAATATTCTATTGATTGGCCACACATAGCTGAATTGGTGACCATTGTAGCTTTGGTTGTCCCATCCGCTCCCAAGTTTGCTTCAGTAAGACATTTACATCTGATCCTAAGTCCAAAATTACTTAATCCATTTCAAATTCACCAATTTGTGCAGTTAATCGCATTTCCCATCCCGTCCTCTTATTATTCTTGTTGACCTTATTTACGCATGTTGTTTAGGTTGTGGCTTCTCTTTACTAGCATAGTTGTCGATCAATTCTCGCAACCCTTCCACTTCTTTATCGTCCCTTAACAACTTCATACACATCTTCAAAAAGGACTTCAAATTAGTCAAATCAAGGTTCTCTATTGCAGTACCTACTTCATTAGCGTTCTTCTTTGGTACTAGTTGCATTTGCGTCTTTGACTTCGAAGCTCCTATGTCCATGAAATTCTTCTTTGCCTCCAAGAAAGTTTCCTTTTTCTTCTACATATCGAACCCATTTCTCTTTTCTCTTGCCTTTCTAACCTAAGTATTTGCCTCAAAATTTTTACCGTTTGCCTTATCTTCTCTAGTAGCCACACCACTTCGTGTCACTATATTAATGTTTGTATCATCCTTGTGTGGTTCAGATCACATCATTTCTATGTTCTGTATAGGCTGTTGATTCTTCTTTTCTTGCATCTTAGCCATTAAACAGGGAAATATTCTATCACATGTTCAAACTATCTACAATACTAACATGAAGGGTGAGTAGTATTCTAACAATATTGTGCATAATGTCCAGCTTCACCATAATTATAGCATATGATCTGACCCCCTCCTTGTCCAACACCTCCTTTGCAAACCGCAAGTGAAGCATTATCTTCGTGTGTGTGGACTTAAACTTGCATCCGATATGTTGGGGGTCGATCTATCATCAATTCATAGCTGCGACAATGGCTCTCATCATGTCCCACTCATCGACAAAACTTACAAAATAATTGTTGCAACGACTGCACATATTTCTGCAGCAAATAGCAGTGATCAATTGGGTGATGTCCTGCAAATTAGAAAATACTACACCATATGCTCGGTCCAGTACTTGGTCCAGTCCTATGCTCTAACTTCAAAGGATTGGGACTGCTGCCAACCAAATAATCAGGGTAGACAAGACACTGGTCCTTATAGTGTCCTTTCTTCTTACACTTTAGGCACCATACTTCTGAATGCATCTTAGATCGAATGTCCTTATCTTTCTTCAAATCTTGTAGCTGTATATGCAAACTTGCCAACGAATATTGTATTTGTTGAACCACTATGTGAGAGTCTTGTACTGACGAAGCTTCTAATTTCATCACGATTTCTAGTGCTTCCGCCTGCGTCCCAATATTTTATTGTGATAGTGGTATTTTGAGGTGTGGAAATAGCACAACTATATACCACTCTTTGTGCAATTCATCAGAGATTTGAAAATTGTCTTGTCCCATTAAAAATTTTAACCTCTAATCTACATCCCAGGCAATTTCATTGACAACTTGCTTAATTTATTTTATTTTTGTAATACACTGTGACTATGACTTGGGCCTCTTAAACTTCGCGTTTAGTGTGTTTTTCGTTGCAGCTAGTGAAGCAGTTGGATTCACCGTACTGTACTCGATTTACCATGGCAACGTTCTGTCCTGCAGTGCTGTGACAAGCTATGCTTTCTTCATATCGTTGTCATTGATCTGTTGCGCTTTCCACACAACTTTTGCGACAAACCAAAATTGATTAGGATCCTCTGATCCTTAACCCTTAAAAATATGTGTCTTCATTACGTTAGCCATGTTGAATAGTGGAGGTGGAGGTGGAGGTGTAGGTGTATTAGGTGGAGGCGAAGGTGGAGGTGTAGGTGTATTAGGTGGAGGCGAAGGTGGAGGTGTAGTGGATGGGTGAGGAATTCCATAAGTGCCTTGAGTTTCTGACTGCGTCACACCTCTAGGTGTACTAGGGTTTCTCCTTTATTCTTCGTTGTCTGATGCACCCAATAATGGGCTGCACTCACCTTCAATATACTTGTCATGTTCGGCTCTAAATATTTTTCTGCTTTGCGTAGATCCAATCTTGCCTCTTTTAAAAATCAATCCATAGGCATAAGACCCCTTTCACATAACAACATATTAATACAAATCTTCAAGGAATTCATATACTTACGTCATGGACCTTTGAAAAATCTGATCTTAGCTTCACTATAGGATACTGTTGTGTCAATTTCAATTTCAGTAATAAATCCTCCGAGGATACTATCAACCTAGTAATCAACAACACTTGTGACCTTATTTTCAGACTCCTTAAGTTGCATAGTCAAATCTAGGATCCACACAATAGGATCGTAGCGTTTCCAACAAGGTTAGTTGTCTGCTAGCTTTGAAAGCCACTCGTGCAACTCGTTAGTGAATGATGCGAAAAATATCTCGTGTTGTTTTGTATGATATATCTCTGTAACCACCTTTCTTCCGAGCGACATGGATCTCTTCATTCATGTGTTGCAAATTCATGCAACTTCTTATCTACCCAATACCACCAGGCGTTTCGGCAATGACCTGCTTGCGCAGACTGCAGTATCACCCAAGGCGATATTGGGGTCTACTAGAACTAGGTTTTTGTAGCCAGAGGGACTATGCTATAAGGTTTTTAACAGTTTAGGGCTTAATTTGAACTTCGCGAACCACTAGCCTTATTCTTACAGTCGTAAAGGGCTTTCTTACTTAACAAATTCGTGAACTGCGTGAAACTATCTTAACATGCATTATTCAACATACAATATAATATCTGAACCTTCACGATGCAATTGTAGAAGAAATATATAAAACAAACCATAAATAGGCTAAAACAAAGAACTTATGTGAACATACAGAGATACACATATTTATCCTCAAATTTATTCTTTATTAGCCAAGTCTTCTCAAATACAATCTTTCTGACCCTGCACACACAACTGCAAGGGCCTGCACACTTAGCTGCAGACTTACCAAGGTCTCTACGTACACATCTACAAGAGCCTTCCCAAAAATTGTCGTTCATGGCCTCAAAACAGCTCCAGAAGTTCATGACAACAAAAATTGCCAAAAATAGTAAACTAGAATACAATTAAGGAAATTGAAAAATTAAAAGAGACAGTGGTGGGGGTCCCAGTGGAATAGGTAGGTGGCCACCAACATCCACCTGGATCAATCCTCCCCCCTTAGGAAACAATGGTCCCAATTGCATTGAGTGCCTCCATGAGATGGGGAAACATCTGTTGAACTTGGTCCCTAGTGAGCCACTTACCTTGGTGCAAGAGCTGGACAGCTTTGACAACCCGGTGTAGTTGGATCTTCGACTCATGTTTTCTTGACCTATGTGTCCAAAATCCAATCAGTTGTGGCTTTTTCAATGTAGTTTGGGTTTAACTATGTTGGTGTGAGTTGTTCTGCAATGTCTGATGTGTCCAGTAGTGGTGGGAAGTATGGTCGAAGATGGTCCACATTGAAAAATTGGTGTAGGCCAAGGAATGGGGGAATGCTAAGTTCAGAAGCATTGTCTCCCATAGACTTGGTAATGGTGTAAGGACCATATAGGAGTGGTATGAGCTTCCGATGGGCTCTGGTAAGGCGTTCTTTATGAAAATACAACCAAACTTTGTCACCCACCTAAAACTTGTGTGACACCCGATGTTGATCATGTCATTTCTTGTACTTGGCATTTTCCATAATGGAGTGGCACTATATCAACCCGTTGGGTAGAGGTGTTTTAGGAGTCAGATCGAATGAATGCTTGACCTGACAGTGCAAGGGTACCCTTGTGGGTGAGGAGAATATGTCCCTATATTCTTCCACAACTTTATCAACCTGCTTCTGCTGCGTGGATTAACCCTTCTCAGGGGCCATGGATGTGTTTATGATCTTCCCCTTACTTTTCAAGTGAATTAGAAAGAAAATAAATTTCCTAGTTTGAGAGATGATTGTCAAATCGTAAAAAGGGTCTTTCTCACCTCTATTTACCTCACATTAACTTGTCAATCCAGGAATGATATGTTATCTCAAAGAGTGTACTCAGTTTGAGGCGGTCATTTGTCAGAGTAATGCTAGTAGTATAGTGCTCACAAAAATAAAAGAGCAACAGATGCTTGAAATAAGATCTACTTACGGCAAAGCACTTTAAGACTTAAATCATGAATTCAAAAGACTAAGTAAATTATCAGTCAAGGGTACAGTAACAATAACTCATCCCTCTGTAAACTGATGTAACTGAAGACAATCAAGGAACAGATCATCAACCTGGGAACTAGACAACGAATGTCAATGCTCACTACAGTTTTAGATCGTTCAACGCAATGGCAATGCAAATAACAAGAAATGGAACAACAACTATACTTGAAACATCAACTAGGAAATGGAACAAAAACTAGTCTTGATAAACAACGAAACCTTACTCTAAAGAAATAAAGGCAGCAATCGTATCCTACAGAAATCAGAGGGCAATCATTACTCTAAGAATAAATCAGACAACGAATGGAAATAGAACAACAACCAATTAGCAATGAAATATAGAAAAACACTTAGAGCCAATTGTGAATGTATAGTAAAATAAAATAAATAACACACATAGCGCACCTTGATATTGAGAGAAATAGTAATTTGACTTCGATACCACAAATATTAATATCAGTTAGAAAAGATAACGATTGCAATTTGTAATGGAACAACAATGTCAATTTAACAACAATCGTAATTAAGTATAAACCATAGATGAATATAGTAATACCAACTTAAGAATGTTACAGCCCGGTTACTCTGTAATTGAAAAACAATAGCATTCTGTAGAGAATAGTAATGTTACATCAATGATTAAAGGAACAACAATGCGTTATAAGTTCAGAATGAACAATACGACATTCCTGTTACAGAGACCGATATTGTAAATATAACAGAGCTGTGATATAAAATAACAAAACACATCATATTACCAAACAAAGATGATAATGAAAACCACACACGAATTAAAGATAATGGTATAGGAGCAAGTGTTCCACCAGGGCCGGGCCCTTAGCCTCTAGGGACACACCGCTTGAGATTATTCCAGGATCAAAGATGGAACAATAACTAGACTTATATTAAGCATCCAAGCAAAGTTACAGTGGGTCACTTCTCAATGAGAGTCAATGATCAAATTTTTCAATACACAGAGAAATTAGATAAGAGTAACAACCGTTCCCCCTGGGCTAGTAGTGATTCCCCTTTTTATAATAGTTGAGCGGAGATATCAATGATGCAAAAATGGTTAAGATTGCGATCCCTCAAGATCAAAGGATCCTGAGGGATTCGCCAAACTGTTAATTCTAGTTATCCCTTTGTTCTCTTGCGCCGATTTGATATCTCCTTTTCCTTTCCTTGGCTGATACACTTCAATTTGGATCGCCTTGTCTGCATATGGTTTCCTGCCACAGGGACAGTAGTTAACTCTGCCCTGTCTTTTTCTTTGGGACGACAATCTTTCGTTTTTCCCTTTTTTTGCATAAGAAAATGGCGATTATTAGTTGTTTTGCGTTACATACAAATCTCATAGATTTTTCCATAATTTCTTATTATTTACCTAGTTTATGATGCAAAGGGATTAAGAGTTTTTAAAGAAAAGATGACAAAATAATCAATAAAACATACCTTCTTCAATACTCCACAGTGATCTTACTGCATTTCTTAGCAGAGATCAAAGAGATGGCGGTAGGAAGAGCTACGTTTGGTATCCAGTATAATGTATTACCCAAAGAAATAATAACAGAGTGAGGTCTCAACTCATACACAACATGTCGCTTCCACAAGTATGGTTGTCATAATAATACATCACAAACATCAAGAGGAGCTACATCACACAATACCTCATCTGTGAAGGGCTTGATGTTGTAGGGAAGTCGACACTACTAGCTGAATCGAAGATCTCGTCCTTGGTGAATCCACCCGATGCTATATGGTTGCAGGTGTGGTGTGGTCAGTAGACCCAGCTGCTTCCTGACCTCTGCTGAAATGAGGTTCTTTTAGCTCTTGCTGTCAACAATGAACTATAGCGAAGAAACCTTCACCCACATATATGAGTGGAATAGGCGTTCCCCCTCTTCTAGATCTTCAGGCTCAAGCTTCTGGATCTTGGTGGTGGCCATAGTAGAACTAGGCTCCACAACAATGATCGGCTTTCCTTTGTCATTCCCCTTGTTGGGTTCTAACTCAGAGTTGGAACATGCGTTGGAATTAGAAGCCTTCAACTCGGCCACTGGTGACTACTTGGCCCGACGCTCACTTGTGTTGTGAGTGGAGCTCTTATGGAACTCACACCACTTTCCTGTCTCCTTCTTTGTCTTCGTGGTGTTGCTCTTTGCTTGTGACTTCAACAAGTTATCCTAGGTCACCCCGCCTTGGATTTTCCCTTTGCTCTACTGTTTGGGGGTGCCTTTCCCTTGTTTCAAATTTTTAGATCTAAAGTCTCTTTTTTTCTGTTTAAAATTTTTATCAATCTGAACAACGTTCCGGTACGCCATGCCGAGTGAGGATATGTCCAGGAGCTCCATATAATCCTCGATGTATTTGTGTATGCAGCCGTGGTACTAGAGTACCAAATATTTCTCAGAATCCTTGATACCCAACTTCGTGCAAGGGTATGGAAAACATTGGTAAAATCTGGGGCGTCCTAGTCTCATCCCTGCATAATGTGGTCCACTTTATGTATTTATCCTCATAGCTCCCGATAGGGTAGTCTTTCTCCTTGATGGCACCCCAAAATGAATTCCAAGTGGGTATGACTGAAAATAGTGAGGGTGTAATTTTATCTTTCTTCTCACAGTAGGTTTCCCACCAGTCCTTGACGTGCGGGGTGGTTTTTAGAAGTGAAAAAGTAATCTTTTCCCAGCTGGAAAACACATGAACAGAAAAATATCCTTTTAGTAGATTTAACCATTGATCTATGACGATCAAATCTATCTGACCCTCAAATATGTGAATGTCAAAGTTAACTTGTAACTTAAAGGGTGTGGCGCTTCTAGAGTAGCTGTTGGAAGTAGATGTGTCGCCGTTGGGTAGCTATTGAAGGATCTGTGAAAAGTTGTCCATCGTCGCGTTCCTTTGTCGCTCAAGGGCTTCTTTGAGCAAGATTTTGAAAGGATCTGCTACCCTCTTGTCTTTCTTTTCTTCTGCCATGGGAGGCTGTCAAGATTTGTGAGGTTGGTCTTGCAATGTTTCGACCAGTTAAAACCCTAACTCATTATATATCGACCTCATTGGGGACATGCAAATAAAAATAGAGAAAGAGAAGACTGCTCTAACACTATTGATCTAAACTTAAACATGAATGAAAAAATTCATAGATATAACCATAAATATAGAGATGCAACATAAATAACACTTCATTTCATTAATGTCAAATATTGAAATATGCTTACAAATAGAATGGAAATAAGACTAGCTCGGGCGATGGTAGCTTATCTCTGAGAAGAGATGATACATGCCTCTGAACTGTGTTACAATGAGGCTCAAAGGCCTATTTATTATTGAAATTCAATGGAAAACCCTAAACATCCAAAACCCTAACCCTAGGAGATGAAGCACCAAAAGTATGGGCCCTCTTTGGGTAAATTGGTACATCAATTTCCCGGGGTTGTAAATTTGGCATACTATCTCCATTTGACATGCACAATACCTTGATAGAAATATCTATCTGAGGACTACAACTTATGACTAGCCAACACCATTCAACAACCCTTGATGACCCCAGTTTTCCCAAAAAAATTTGTTTAGGGCCTCAAAACGACTCCGAAAGTTCAGGACCCTAAAAACTGTCAAAAATAATAAATTGTGCTACAATTAAGGAAACTGAAAAACTGAAACAGATAGTGGTGGGGGTTCTAGTGGAATAGGTGGGTGGTCATCAACATCCACCTGGAGCACCCCATGCCTTAGTCCAATGAGACAAATGTTCGTGAGGATCATCTTTGGCATTCTACTTCTCTATGATTCTTGTATTTGCAGGACCAAACCTGAACCTCATCAATCACCGGTACTCCTACCAATCTCCTATATTATCCTTGTGTACCCCAGCAACACATAGGTTTAGCCCTCAAAGACAAATCCAAGGCCCGGAATCGATGTTCTTCTAGTACATCCCTTTTAAGTTTATTCAGAAATATGCTGACATCACTTATCCCATCATAATATGGTAAGTTACATACCTCGATTGATATGCATCGAAGATATTTCGTCATTCTATTACAGCACAAGGTAGAAACTTCGTGCAACTGGTTCTGCCAGTTCTCCAATTCTTCATCTGAGTCTGAATGACATGAACTATCCTTCTCCCAGCTTATCTATCCATCTGTAGTGGGGTTGATCCAATCCTCATCGCACGCGGTTAACTTATAGATGTGGTCAATATCATCATCACTGTATTTTTCGTAGATGGGTCCTGTATATCGTGCTCCTTCGGAGGGAACTAAGGGAACAACGACCCTGGTACCATAATTTTCTAATACCATACTCCTCCTTTTTAGATTGATTATGGCGTCCATATCAAAAGCCCAATCGATTATGAGAAAAGCTGGATACAGATTATTATTGTCCACAATGTCAATGACTTTGAAGTCTGCCCTTAATATTTCTCCTTTAATATCCACCATAATGCCTTGCAACTGTCCCATCGGGATAATCTTCTATTGATTGGCCATACATAGCTGAATTGGTGACCATTGTAGCTTTGGTTGCCCCATCCACTCCAAAGTCTTCTTAGGTAAGACATTTGCATATGATCCTAAGTCCAGAATTACCTAATCCATTTCAAATTTTCCAATTTGTGCAGTTAATCGCATTTCCAGTCTTGTCCTCTTATTATTCTTGTTGACCTTATTTACTGCACGTTGTTCAGGTTGTGGCTTCTCTTTAATGGCATAGTTGTTGATCAATTCTCATAACCCTTCCACTGCTTTATGGTCCCTTAAAAACTTCATACACGTCTACAGAAAGGACTTCAGAATAGTCAAATCAGGGTTTTCCATAGTAGTACCTACTTCAGGAGTGTTCTTCTTTGGTATTAATTGCATCTGCGTCTTTGACTTCGAAGCTCCTATGCCCATGAAACTCTTCTTTGCCTCCAAGAAAGTTTCCTTTTTCTTCTACATATCGAACCCATTGCTCTTTTCTCTTGCCTTTCTAACCTAAGTATTTGTCTCAATATTTTTACCTTCTGCCTTATCTTCTCTGGTAGCCATAGCACTTCGTGTCACTATATTAATGTTTGTATCATCTTTATGTGATTCAGATCACATCATTTCTATATTCTGTACAGGCTACTGATTCTTCTTTTCCTACATCTTAGCTATTAAACAGGGAAATCTTCTATCCCATGGTCAAACTATCTACAATACTGACATGAAGGGTGAGTGATATTCTGACAATATAGTGCATAATGTCTAGCTTCGCCATAATTATAGCATATGATTTGACCCCCTCCTTGTACAACACCTCCTCCGCGACCATGTCCTCGACCTTGAAATCCTTCGCGAACCGTAGGTGAACCATTATCTTCGTGCGTGCAAACTTCAAATTGCATCCCATATGCTGGGGGTCAATTTATCATCAATTCATAGCTGCGACAATGGCTCCCATCATGTCCCACTAATCGACAAAACTTACAAAACAATTGTTGTGGCGACTGCACATATTTCTACAGCAAATAATAGGGATCATTTCGGTGATGGCTTGCAACTTGAAAAATACTACACCATATGCTCGGTTTGGTACTTGGTCCAGTCCTAGGCTCTGGCTTCAAATAACTGGGACTGCGGCCAACCAAATAATTAGGGTAGACAAGACACTGGTCCTTATAGTGTCCTTTCTTCTTACACTTTAGGCACCACACTTCTAAACACATCTTAGACCGAACGTCCTTTCCTTTCTTCAAATCTTGCAATTGCATATGCAAACTTGCCAACAGATATTGTATCTGCTGAACCCCTATGTGAGTGTCTTGTACTGGCGAAGCTTCTAACTTCATCACGATTTCTAGTGCTTCCCCCTGTGTCCCAATATTTTGTTGTGATAGTGGTAATCTGAGGTGTGGCAATAGCGAAACTATATACCACTCTTTGTGTAATTCATCAGAGATATGAAAGTTGGCTTGTCCCATAAAAATTTTTAACCTCTAATCTACATCCCAGGCAGTTTCATTGATGACTTCCTTAATTTCTTTTATTTTTGTAATACACTATGACTGTGACTTGGGCTTCTTAAACTCCGTGTTTAGTGCATTCTTCGTTGCAGCTAGTGAAGCAGCAGGATTCACCATACTGTACTTGATATACAATGAAAGTGCTCTGTCCTACAGCGCTATGAAAAGTTATGCTTTATTCATATTGTCGTCATTCATCTATTGCGCTTTCCACACAGCTTCTGTGACAAACCAAAATTGATCAAGATCCTTTGTTCCTTGACCCTTACAGATATGTGTCTTCGTTACGTTAGCCATGTTGAATAGTGGAGGTGGAGGTGGAGGTGGAGGTGGAGGTGTATGAGGTGGAGGCGAAGGTGGAGGTGGAGTGGACGGGTGAGGAATCCCATAAGTTCCCTGAGTTTTTGACTGTGTCACACCTCTAGGTGTACTAGGGTTTCTCCTTTATTCTTCATTGTCTGATGCACTGAATAATGTATTGTGCTCACCTTCAATATACTTGTCATGATCGGCTCTGAATATTTTTCTGCTTCACATAGATCTAATCTGGACTCTTTTAAAAATCAATCTATAGGCATAACACTCTTTTCACATAACAACATATTAATACAAAGCTTCAAGGAATTCATATACTTACCTCGTGGACCTTTGAAAAATCTGCGCTCAGCTTCACTATAAGATATTGTTGTGTCATTTGTAATTTCAATAATAAAGCCTCCGAGGATACTATCAACCTAGTGATCAACAACTCTTATGACTTTATTTTCAAACTCCTTAAGTCACTTAATCAACTCTAGGGCCCACACAATAGGATCGTAGTGTTTCTAGCAAGGTTAGTTGTCTGCTAGCTTTGAAAGCCACTCGTGCAACTCGTTAGTGAATAATGAGAAAAAAATCTCGTGTTGTTCTATATGATATATATCTGTAACCACCTTTCTTTTGATTGGTGTGGATCTCTTCATTCCTGTGTTGCAAATTCATGAAACTTCTGATCTACCCAATACCACCAGACCTTTCGGCAACGACCTACTTGTGCAGACCGCAGTCTCACCCAAGGCGATATTGGGGGATACTAGAACTAGGTTTCTATAGGCAGAGGGACTACGCCGTAAGCTTTTTAACATTTTAGGGCTTAATTCGACTTTCACGAACCACTAACCTTATTCTTACAGTCGTAAAGGGTTTTCTTACTTAACAAATTTGTGCCCTGCACGAAACTATCTTAACATGCATTATTCAACATAGAAAATAATATCTGAATCTTCACGATGCAATTGTAGAATAAATATCTAAAACAAACCATAAATAGGTTAAAACACAAAACTTATGTAAACATACAAAGATACACAAATTTATCCTCAAATTTATTCTTTATTAGCCAAGTCTTCTCAAATACAATCTTTCTGATCCTGCACACACAGCTGAAGGGGCCTGCACACTCAGCTGCGGACTTACCAAGGTCTCCACGTACACAGCTACAAGAGCCTTCCCCTTTGCCTAACTACAGAAAGATCTTACAAAACAGTTTCAAAAGTATTTCATCAATTGAATAATATCCATTAGACTTGCTAAAACATCCCTTTATATATGCTTTAACCCTTACAATACCATGGTCTGTGAACCATGGGCATAGCTCAAAATCCTCTAGATAATCCCATCCCTTTACAAAAGAATGGGCTTTGATTTGCCCTAAGGCCACTTTGACTCTTATAACCCTATGCTAATCACAATTCGCTCCTCAAAATGCAGAGTCTTTACATGACTCAGACAAAACTTAGATCTAGGGGACCCCTACCCAACAATAATTACACATGTAAATCTTGGATTAATTCGTATTTATCTATTCTAGAATGTGACTGTTCCTCAAACTTGGGAGTTTGTTTAAGTCTAGCTGATTGAGATATTCTCTCCAACTAATTAGGCTCCTAGATTAGTGTATGGTAGAGATATTTACTCAACCAAATTGATCGAGTGTCCAAGATAAATGCATTATCTTAAAACATACTATTTATGTATTAATATTGTATCATTCTCATTATTTTGATAGAATGTGTCTTTTCATTAGTTTTTAATATCCTTTAATTGGTATCAAAGCATTAGGGAAGAGTTCAGATTGATTCTGTTGGGTGAGACAGCCTCGAGTTTTTTTGGTTTATTTTTCAAATTGGCTGTCTTATTATGGAGCATTGTAGTTTGTGTTTTATTTCTTAACCCTTTCTCTAGAGGAAACAAGCAGCTTACAACAAAGTGGGTTCATGGAATTTTCCACACCAAATTTTGAGAGTCCTGCGCTCCTGGGATATTCCTTATGGTTAGCAGCATTCCAGTGGAGACCAGAAATGAAGGTTGTTTATGCTTGTGGTGAGGAGCGTGCTTGTGATACTGCGTAAGTATGGAGACTTACTGAAGGCGGTGGAATCCCAAGTCTCTCAAGAACCGCATGACAATTTAAATTTTCTTCACTAGATTCAAATTTGTTGACACAATTTTCTGTTGACTTCAATTTAAATTTTCTCAAGACCTGAGGCGTGCCTAGAATCATTTCAAATCATGGAGCATGGAAGTCATAGCGTGGATCTCCAAACAACATTTTAAGTTAGAAGGAGATGCTTGGGATACCTAGCGGAAGTCGCGACGGGAGGCTGCAAATCTTACTCTACAAGAGCCGAGAACACTATAGTTAAAGGCAATAACTTTCCATTCATCTTTGAGCCATTTTCGATTTCCGACGATTCTTCTCGGAAAACTCAGTTCAATACAGGTTTATCTCAGTTGTTCCAAATTTTAATTCAATTTCAAGTCAGTGGCTTTAAAATATGTAGAATCCACATGGCTTAAATTGTACATTCTGACAAAGAAGTCTGCGCACAAAATGCATGAATAAATATATATTAAATTTCAATGTTTGTTGGCATTAACTCTTACTCTTAAGGAAGCAGAGGCACAATAACGACAGTATGCGTTCGGATTCAAACAATGACAATGCCAGAACCATTGAACGGCCAAGGGAGGCAGTAGAGTCTGTGACTACTCCAATTCCACTGCCAGAGGCATCCAAAATTGCCTGTAAGACCAGAGGACCGTCATGAAGACCAGGCATATTACCCACAACTTTGAGAAACTGAAGCTGCTTTGTCGTAGTGGCCATCAAGACATTGATGACAAATTTCTTGGCAGCTTTGATTTCATTTTTTTCAGGGAGCGGAGTGTCAAAAGAGCACCTGCGTAGAGTCTATCATAACTATTATTTCCACGTAGATCAACAATGATAAACAAGGCTAATGATCAACTCAAAAATCATAGTTGCCTTTGCTAGAATACATGCATGTCATGCCTTGATTGTTTTTGGTTCATGAAACCTCAGTGGCTGTGCTGGAAAGTTTGATAATAAACAAATTTTGAATGCGTAAATGTGAATAGCGTTGACCATTCAAGGTATACGGTGAAAAATATTTCGTTAAAGCTAAATTCAATGATTGATATCTCAAAGGAACCTAATGGTGCGTATACCTTTTAAGTTTAAAAGGAAACCTTTAATCACTTTTTATGAAGTGACTTCATAAAGTTCATGACATTATTTTAATGGAAAGTATGTAAAAGCATGATCATAAAGGCTTTTTAAAGCGTAATCATAATTTTTTTTTATTGAGGGATAAGAGTGGTATGCAAAAGTGAGGGCATATTTTGTATTTGGGGTGATAAACAAATTTTCATTTTAAGGGAAGGTCATTATTGTTTTGCTTTGAAAGAGAATAAGTGAAAAATAAATGGAATGTGGTTATAAAATTTTGAAAATTGAAATGTTTTGAGAGTGTGTGGTTAGAGACAAAGTTGAAGTCATTTTTTTATTGGAGTGTTGAGAGTCAAAGTCAATTGAGTCAAAGTAAAGGTTAAGTTAAATTTATTAATTATAACAAAAATGGTGTATTCTCAGGTGAACCCGACACCCACGGTTTAAATTTTATGGTCTAGAGTCAAAAGTCAAATTGATTGAGTCCAAGTCATTTGAACTTGTCATTAAAACATTGTAAAACTCTTTAGGATGCATTTCGGTGGTATCTTACACCCTCATCTTATTGAAACAAAATCAAGCGAGGGTGAAATTCAAACGAGCGAGTTAAGATCAAGCAAGCACCAAGTAAGCGAGTACAAGCGAGCATGTTAAAGACCAAAATAGGTAAAGGAGGAAAACATCTTCAAAGTGTAGAGCAAGAAATTAAAGAATTGAAAGAGTGTAATGATGAATTGCATAACAAAATCAAAGTGCTTCAGTGTAAGTTAAAGCAAAATCAAGACATAATTAATCAGATGACTAGCATATTAGAAGCAACAAAAGATCTTCAAAATGAAATAGATATGAAAGAACAACTCATTAATGCACTCTAGATAAAAGTGAGTGAAAAACACGATCTACTTGATGAAAGATGTACAAAAAATATAGATGCAGACCAAAAAAAGTTATGCAGACCAACAACATAGGGCATTTAAGGAGTTTCAGGTTGGGGAGCATGTGTACTTATGCATCAAGCCCAAGAAGAGCTCTTTGAGGATTGGATCATGTGCCAAGTTTGCACCTCGATATTGTGGGGCTTTCGAGATCCTTGAGAGGATTCGACTAGTGGCCTACAGACTTACACTACCTCTAATAGGGAAAGCCCATGATGTTTTCCACATTTCATTGCTTAAGAGGTATGTAAAATATGTTGATTATGTTATTGATTGGTCTGTATTACAGGTGGAGTGTAACGGCCTTGGTGAAAATTCCGTGTAATAAATGTTAAAAACAATAACCATAGATGATTGGGACACGTATTCCAAGCTGAATGTTGGGCAAGACATCCTAGGGGGTGTTCATTTGATTTTTTATGGCTAAGGAAATTGGCAAAGGCATTAAAAAACATTCTGTCACATTTATTTATTAAAATAATGGAAATTAGGAGAAAAAGAAGGTGAAAGGTCATAGGTTGCATGTGAGGAGGAAAATAATGGAAAATGAAGAAAATAGAAGTCTCATTCATAAAATGGCTTCTAAGGATCAGTTGGAAAGACTTAGTAAGTTTAGTTTTGGAGCTCTCTCATTATTCTCTCTCTCTCTCTCTCTCATACTCTTGGTTATTTAGAGTTTTCTTGGAACACTCTTGGAGGGTGTGGCATACTTGGATTCTTGGAGCAAGAAGGCATTGGCATAAGCAACTACATCAGATTTTCTTGCAGGTATCGAGATGCATGTATGATTTATTCACTAGTTTTGACATGCATGTCACATGCATGTGGTTTATTGGTTGTGATCTATCATTGGCATGGAGGATTGCCTAGATCAACAGTGGATTGCCCAACCTTGCCATTTCCTGGATAGCCATGGTGATAACGGGTTTACTTTCATTGCTTTGTTTTGGTTGGTTCTCATTTTTCCATAGCTTGGGTTGAGTTACTAGTCCCGGAAGGCTTGGTTGAACAAATGCTCTGGAAGCCCTGTAACAGCTTGGGTTGAGTTACTAGTCCTAGAGGCCCTAGTTGGACAAATGCTCTAGAAGCCCTTGGTGGGTTGAGTTACTAGTCCTGGAAGCCTTGGTTGGACAAATGCTCTGGAATGCTTAAATGGTTCAATGATTAATTGCATACAACCTGTTTGATAAAGTGCCCCAATGAGTATGTTGTTTGTGGTTGGGGATAGTATTGATGTGTAATAGTATTTTTGTAGTTGATATATGCTTACCTATATGCAAATAGTTTGCTATATTAGTTTGCATGTAAAGTGTTTGAAGAAATGCTTACATGCAAATGTAATAGTATAGTAGTTGTTTGAAGAAAAATGTAAAATAATGGTAATTGTTTAAAGAAAATGTTATTTTTTTGGATGGGATAGTATTGTAGTATGATAATATGGATGTAGCTAATCTATGCCTATTTGCATGCAAATAATTTGAAGAGTTGCATGTAGGGAATTTGAAAGGTTGCATGCAAGGATTTTGAAAAGTTGCATGCAAGGAAATGGAAAAGTGGCATGTTTTCAGTTATGATGTTACAAGTGGAATAAGTGCAATATTTTTGCCTTAGTCTCATACAAATGTATGAGAAATAAAAATCAATTTATTTTCAAGTATGGTTAAATGTAATAGAGATTTGGAGATCTCATTTCCATAATTGGACATTGGAGATCGGACCATTATTGTAGCTTCCTCCTTCTACCTTAGTGTGGACCATGGATAGTAAGGGGGTATGCTTATAGGTTGTTAGTATTGGTGAATGCTAATTTCAAATTAATAGACATGATGTATTGATTTTTGGAAGATGTAACTGACTGTGTATGAATTATATGTCGCTTACATGTTGATTTCATGATACCTACTTACATCCTTGTATGTTAGGTTACATTTGTGAATATTTTGATTACATGTATTAGTATTGTAGGTTGATTATAAGAATTGATCTCTTATGTTTGACTACATGCGTTTATGCGTAAGTGTAGTTGATTTGGCGTTGCTCATGCATACTGTTGATTGCATGTGGCAATGTGTACAATAGAGTAATGTTTGTTGTCATGCATGAGGTCATGGTTTGTGTAGTTGATATTGTCATGCATTGATGACTAGGCTTCAGCTGGAATGATGTGTATATGGTTTTGTACTCGTTTTTTATGTGTGTATATGTATTTGTTATGCATGTATGGTCTTGGTTATGATTATGCATGTATAGTAGGTCAAATATGTCTTGCGAAGTCATTGTATACAATTTAGGTCATCATGATGCTATTGGTTGTTATGATGCTAATGAGCTAGTTGAGATGGAGCAAGGGATGCAAATCATCATAATGAGGTTGCAACATTAGACTTTGGGATAAGAGCAGATCGTCATATAGGTATTGTATGTTCGACATGCAGGTATGCAAGTTAAGGATTTTATATGCTTTTGGTTTATATACATTAGGTTTATGAGCATGTATTTGATGTTATGGTTACATTCATGATAGATGTTAGATGATTAGTGTGGTTATATGCACGTATTAGATAGTCAAGAATGATAGTAACCTGTAGTTATATGCATTGCTATTGTTGTTTTATATTAGATAACCTGATGATTATGTTGTATGTTGTTGATGAGTATGATATATAGCTTCTTGTTGTTATATGCTATTAACTTAATGATTAGGGTTATTTCATTGAGACATTGATGTTATAATTTGGATTGGTCATATGCATGACGGTTATGTTCATTGCCTTGAAGATCTTGATGTTATATGTATTTTTGTTAACCTGGTTTGATTCTATGCAGACGGTTATGGTTGCGATACTCAGGTATGAGCTGACATATTTTTGATATGGTGTCGTACTAATCTAGATTGATCATACATATGTGATTATTATGCATGGATGAAAAATGCTTATGAGCTTGTAATATGAAGATGTTAGTTATTTACTATTATGGATATCATGATTTATGTTGACATGTAAAGTTATATCCCGCTAACTAGATTGATTATGCAGACAAGATAGCCTCCCCTGAGGTACATTAAGGTATGAGTTTTCTTATGTATTATTCTTGGTGTTTCATAGTTGATTATGTCATCTATTTGGTATTTGAGTGTTCGGTGCCTATTATGACGTCTAATTAATTTATTTAAAATGGTATGTTTGCGAGTTGGTTGAATGTTTGATGAATTGCATAATATGAGTATGTGTTCCAATGATCTTGTTTTAAGATGATTTTACTAAAATATATGGGTTGAGACAGTGATATGTACTTGAATGTAGTTGATAGTTGTAGCATTATGTCTAATGAATATGGATTATGGCATGATCGTTTGTAAAAGTTGATTTCAAATTGATAAATATGATTGTCTTGATATTTGGAACATGTGGTTGACATGTGTGAGCATGACACAGGGAGTTGCATGGCAACAGAGGTTGCCATGAAATCTTGAAGAAGGCTTGGTTTGAGCTTTCTTTGGGAACCATGGGGATTGAGTCATGGTGTTTGTTTTCGGTCTTGTGAGTTTGGTCTTTTGTTATTTACTTGTGCTTAATTTTCTGTTTTGTTATGTCTAGTGTATGGCCATACCACTTTGTTTGCGGAGTCATGTGTTATTGGTTTTTATGGTCTCCTTCCTGTCTGTTTCTTGTCTTGCCTTTTATGTCTTGAGTTTGGGGAACTAGTTGGGAAAGAGGAAAGTTAATGAAGCTCGGGGAGAGCTATGTGGTACTCGATAGGTAATGTAAGACATGGAGGAGCTCGGTGTATGAGTAAGTGCAGCGGAAGGTAAGACTATGACTGTTGGTTGGACTGGCTAGGTCCATTGTGGTAAATGGACCATGGCATTAAAGACATGAGAAAGGTAACTAGAAAAGGTAGAGTAAATGGATCTGAGGTGTCAGATTCCTTGGCTATGTTGGGAACTGTTGTTCTCAATGTTGCACATGTGTTTCATGAATAAAGGAATTTCTCTTAACGTAGACCTTATGTTATCTGGTAATTATTTTATGATCATGATTATGTTGAAGTTTATATATGTATACATGTATGTATGTATGTATGTCGTTGTCTGACAGGATCATGATTGTTTTATGCTAATGTTTATATATGCATGTATATATCCATGTATCTATGTTACTGTCTCAAGGTTTTTAGGGATCATCCTTGTGGAGGAATGATTGCTTATGCAAGAGAACGACATGAAGAGGTTCTGAGGAATCAATTTGGAATAGTAGTCATGAAAAATATACGAGGTCAGTATCATGTGGATATGATTTGATATTATATACTTGTATTATGCCTATGTATATATGTTATAACAGGTAATGTTTAAGGATACATCAACAAAGTGAAAGCAATGTGGTCTGTGGCATGTTAGGATAAGCATGGATGAGATACCGCAAGCAAGATTTCTTGGTAAGGACAATGTGGTTTTGGATGTGTGGTACTATTGTTGATCATACGTTGTATATGTTGTACATGTTGCATCTATGATGTGTGCACTTTTGGTGTTGTGTATACATAGCATGTGTACATGTTATTTATGCAATGTTATGTACAAGATGGTACAAATAGGGTTGTGCGAATATTGCATATGGGGTGTAGTATACATATTGTATTGTCTTCATGATGTATATGCAGTGTGTGTGCATATGGTGCTTTGTGCATGTTGGATATGTAGCACTATGTACGGATGATGCTATGTACATGTTGGATATGCAGTGCTATGTACACGTTGGGTTGCGTGCATGTTGTACATATGGTGTTGTGTGCATGATTGTACAAGTGGTGTTGTGAGCATGTGGTGCTATGTACATGTTGTACATAGGGTTCTATGAGCATGTGGTGCTATGTACATGTCATGCATGTGATGCTATGTACATATGGTGTCGCGTACACATCGTGCATGTGGTATTGTGTACATGTGGTATTGTGTACACATTATACAATGGTGTAACATACATGTGGCATTGTGTACACATTGTGCAGGTGGCACCATGTACATGTGATGTTGTGAACATGTTGTGTAGGTGGTGCAATGTATAGGTGGTACTGTGTACATGTTATACATATGGTACTAGTGTATGTGTGGTATTATGTGCATGTCGTTGATGTTGTGTTATGAGTATGCAGTATTATGTATATGCATCATGTAGTCATGGTATTGCGGCGTGTGTAATCGTTGTGGCGTACTCTTTGTAGGTACATGCACTAGGTGGTATTTCACATCGGGTATACATGGATGCATTATATTGTATACATTGGGTGGAGGTGTATGTGTTGTATGTCTAGTGTAGATGCATGTGTTTCATGGAGTTGCATGTCGTATGTGGTCGTATGCGTGTGATGCACACTATGCGTATGTGCACATGGTTGAGGAGAAGGCACTGGATGTTTGTCGGGTGTGGAAACCAATCCAATGTGTTACAGAAAGAACCAAGGTAGAAGTAAGGATCGATGAAGGATAAGTATCAGTATTGTATTTCGGTTTTAGTATGCATGTGATTTATGATTCTGGCCCATGATGATTACATGTGATCTATGATTTTGATTTATGATGGTTACATGTCATTTATGATTTTGATGGTTATGTTTGAGCTAACCTGATGTGATATTTTTATACATGTTGACTTGGTCAAATATGCTAGTTTGACTTGTTGTGACAGGAAGTGAACATGATTGAAAATGTACCGTATTGACGAGCTACCAATGAGGTATGATGTGAATTTATTTTAATTTATTTTAAAACTGATGGAAGCTATGTGCATGGTACAGGAATCATGAACATGCCCAGTTGGGTAGTTGAAATCAACTACAAGAATTAGCAGCTTGATATGGTGGTTTGGTGGTTGCTTATGGTGGTTTGGTAGTTGCTTTATGATGGTTTAGTATTTGATTTATGTTTGTTTAGTATATGCTTTATGGTTATTGATATATGTTTTATGATGGTTGATATATGCTTTATGTTGGTTGATACATGCTATATGATGTTAGTATATGTTTGATATATGTTTGGTATATGATTTGGCATATGCTTTGGTATATATATTTTGATGATGTTGTTATATGTACACCCGTGTATGGATGTAAATACCGTAATGAGCTATGTTATAAAGCTCCACTATGTGGTATGGGTGTAATGCTATTATGCTATCATGTGGTTATGTTATCACGATGTTATGATGTCATATGGGTTTTAAGTAGGATGAACATTGTAAATACCGTAATGAGCTATGTTATAAAGCTCCACTGTGCAATATGTTGTCATGTTTCATGATGTTATGTCTTGAGCAGATCTTTCATTGTAAATACTGCATTGATCTAGGTTATAAATATCCATTAGCAGTATGTCTTCTTTTAGTAGGGTTCTGAGGTATATGTGTGGTTGAACACTGAGGACGGTGTTCCCCCAAGGGGGAGGGTTCTGTAATAGCCCTGGTGAAAATTCCATGTAATAAATGTCAAAAACAATAACCACGGATGACTGGGACACATATTCCAAGCTGAATGTTGGGCAAGACATCCTAGGGGTTGTTCATTTGATTGTTTATGGCTAAGGAAATTGGCAAAGGCATTGAAAGGTATTTTGGCACATTTATTTATTAAAATAATGAAAATTAGGAGAAAAAGGAGGTGAAAGGTCACAGGTTGCATGTGAGGAGGAAAATGAAGGAAAATAATGGAAAATGAAGAAAATAGAGGCCTCATTCATAAAAAGGCTTCTAAGGATCAGTTGGCAAGACCTGGTCAGTTCAGATTTGGAACTCTCTCATTTCTCTCTCTCTCTCTCTCTCTCATACTCTTGTTTACTTAGAGTTTTCTTGGAGCACTCTTCGAGGGTGTGGCATACTTGGATTCTTGGAGAAAGAAGGTAAAGGAAGAGTAGGAAAGTGCAAGAAGGCATCGACAACAACAACTACATCAGATTTTCTTATAGGTATCGAGTTGCATGTATGATTTATTCACTAGTTTTGACATGCATGGCACATGTATGTGGTTTATTGGTTGTGATATATCATTTGCATGGAGGATTGCTTGGATCGACAGTGGATTTCCTAGCCTTCTCATTTCCTGGATAGCCATGGTGATTTTGGGTTTACTTTCATTGCTTTGTTTTGGTTGGTTCTAATTTTTCCATATCTTGGGTTGAGTTACTAGCCTTGGAAGCCTTGCTTGAACAAACACTCTGGAAGCCCTGTAACAACTTGGGTTGAGTTACTAGTCCTGGAAGACCTGGTTGGACAAACGCTCTAGAAGCCCTTGGTGGGTTGAGTTACTAGTCCTGGAAGCCTTGGTTGGAAAAACGCTCTAGAAACCCCATATAAGCTGTGGGTTGAGTTACTAGTTCTGGAAGCCTTGGTTGGATAAACACTCTGGAAGCCTTGGAAGGCTTGGATTGAGACCAATTTGATGATGGTTTTTGGTGATATCTGACCGTGAGGTGGAATCACTATTTGATGGGTTGAGGTGGGTGGCCTCTGGAAGCCCTGGATGAGTTTTGATTGATGTGTTCTATGAGATCCCACATTCATGCTTGGAATATGGCACGGGGGTGATTGGCTGAAGAGAGACTTGGCTCAGCCAATCTATGGTCGAGTGGAACGTGTTAGTCCCATCTTCGGTTGGTTCATTGCATTTATTAATGAAAAGAAATTCATTCCCTTGATTTTCATGTGCAAATGTACTAATGTATATATGGATTTTGATGGCTGATATGTTTATTGTATTTTTGTTCCTATTATGTTGTTTATATGCACATTTACCCTGGAGGTTGTTACATGGAGCCATAAGGAGAATTCCATCTGGAACCTCAGTGCATTTTGCAGTGGAAACAACTCATGCTTCGGAACAGAGCAATTGAGCAAGTTAAAGTGCATTGGAAGAACTTTGAGCCCGATGAAGCTACATGGGAGATGGTTGATTAGATGCGGGCTATGTATCCTTCATTATTTGTTGGTGGAGGCAAATGAGTTTTTGGTATCTGTACATATTTATGTATGGTTGATATTGTAAATACCACAATGAGCTATGTTGTAAAGCTCCAATAAGAAATATGGTTGTCATGCTGTCATGTTTGTCATGGTGGTTTTTCTTTTGAGCAAGTTTTTCATTATGAATAGTGCAACGAGCTGGCTTATAAAGCTCCATGGAAAGTATGTTTTCCTTTTCAGAGGTATTATTGGTCATAGGTGTCATAGAATATTGAGGATGATGTTACCATAAGGGGGAGGGGTTTGTAATAGCCCTGAGTTAAAAGTTCAAGTAATAAAGTTAATAAAGGCCAAATAAGACCAATGTCGTGGGGCATGTATTCCAAGATGAATGTTGGGCAATATATCCTAGTGGGAATCACTTGTTGTTATTTATGGCTAAAGGAAATTGGAAAAGGATTTGAAAAGGAAAAATGCATGATTGGCATTTATTTTATGAAAATGAAGGAAAATAGGAGAAAGGGAGATGAAAGGTCGCATGTTGCGTGTGAGGAGAAAATTGAAGGAAAATAAAGGAAAAATGAGTAAATTAGAGACATCAATAATAAAAAGACATCATAGCATTAGTTTGGGGATTTTTGTTAGTTGTGTTTTGGAATTGGTTTCAGAGAGGAGAAGAGCACCAAGAGGAGAAGGAAAACAAGCAAGCAAAGGAAGTACAAGGAAAGCAAGGATTAAGCAAGGAAAGTTTGGATCAAGCAACTTCAACAGTAATACTTGCAGGTAACAAGTTGCATGTATGATTTCCTAGTTGGTTTTGGAATATGCATGCATGTATTTGGTTCATTTGTTGTCAGTGGCATGGGTTTTGTTGGGTTTTGATAGTGGTTTCAACCTTTCCTTGCCATTTTCCGGATAGTCATGGTGTGATGGGATTCATTATTGGTTGAGCTTTGGATTGCCATAAGGTTTTGGATCTAGTGAGGTGGTCTTAGGAAAATACCAAGGGTTGGGGGTGGAGATGGTTTTCTCTAGAAGCCCTCAATAGGTGGGTGGAGATAGGAAAATTCCTCAAGGGATGGTGACGAAATATTGAAACATCCAAGCTCGGTTTGGTTTTGTGATCTTGGGACCGATTTAGGTGAGATCACGATATTGTGAGGGTGGAGGTGGTTTAACCTATGGATTCCGTTGGTTATTTATGGATTTATTTATCTGATGAGAACCCACATTCATGCTTGGAATATGGCACGAGGGTGTTTGGATTAAAGAAATATTTGATTCAACCTAATCTATGGTCAGTTGGTTGCTATAGGGATTAATGCATGGGTGGTTGTGGCTAAAATACCCTCAAGGATCTTTAGGGGAAACAAGGAAAACCTTTCAGATTAACTGCAACTAGCACAAAGAAGCATATACATATCTATATTAATGCATGATATTCAAAGCAGGAAGGAAGAGTTTACCTCAGATCTTGATGCAATTTGGCCAGAGAACCCAATGTAGCAGAGCGGGTGATCCCTTTGCTAGCTCTTAGATAAACACCTGCACATAACAAGACAGAGAGTAATACTACATCATATAAAATCTGGTAATCAAAGAATCAATATATAAGGATATGAAAATAACATGCATCTAAGCTACTCATAAAACAATGTTACTAAATTATCATGTAAGCAATCACGACATTGGCACCATCGAGTAGATAGCACAACATCAGGTCTATATTATTAAGTAGGAAAGAATGATTACAACCATCTAGTGAATCAAGCTTCCCTTAATCCTCCAGCTCCTTTCTCTCTCTATCTTCTTAACCTCTTGGTAGTAAAGAAAATATCTCACACAAAGATTTGACAATTAGTTGACAATCCGTCGACCCCTTTCACAATGCCAAAGCCTCCAATATATAGCTGATGGGAGGCTTATCCTTGCCAATTCCCTCATGAGTTCCCTTTGGAAAAAGCTAGGATGTTTCCTTGATTTATTGCGCTTTCCCCTTTCATTAGACACTGTTATAAATACCATTACCCTTAAACAGGTCTAAGGTGTATGTTTCCTGCTTTTTGGGTTGACATTTGAGTGAAAAGTGGAATGCCAGTCAGTCAACCTACTCATTTGACATCTAGAATCTCATAAAACTTGGGTAACATTGTCCCTTAACATAGTGAGTTACCCTAGGGACTAATGCCCCTGGCTCATGCATGGGGAGCGTTCTAACTCTTCCTGCTAGTTCCTAGGGAGCGTTACCTTGGAAAATAAGCTTGTGAACTTGGTCTTGTCTTTAGCCAAACTGTCTTTCTCCTCTAAGATGACGAGGAGGTAATTTTCCTCTATAGAATATTCCCCCTAAAGTGTTAGGTCAGAGACGAAGATGATGGCTAAAATACTTTAGAATTATCTTGGAAAAGAGAGAGAGGATTAGAGCTTCGGGACTAAGGGAAACCTGATACAATCACATATGTTAAAAATATAAAATCATGTCCTAAGTTGGGCATTCCCACCCTCGATAGCTATGTCAAGTGATTTCTCAAAAGAGATATGACGATCATGTCCATAGATAAGCACAATGTGGAACTATGTCATAATATGATCATCCTGATGAGCTATCTTTGAAAACAATATACGTAGCTTGGGAGAGGAAACAAGGCTGAGTGATGTAAGCCTCTAGCCAAGGTAGTGATCATCGATTTATCTCAAAAACATATTTCGACACGTGTGAATAAAGGAGTTTAGGCTGAACATGTGTGAAATCGTCTGATTGCCAGTCAATAATGAAAATTGTTAACAGATGCGAGGATGACCACTGATAATGATGGTCTCTAAGATGCGTCGTACAATCTAATGAGTGTGAATAATGTTGTCATCGAACACTCGTAGAATCATTCAACTGGTAGCCAATAATGAAAAACCCCAATTAAACACAAGGTAACCTGCCACTAATGACTACAAGTTCCAGGGTATTGATATGTTTCTAGATTTGCTTCTTAGATAGAGTGTTAAAGTTGGTAGGAAGAGACCTTTCAAAAGGTAGGCAATAATGTGCCCTACATCGGTCGACATGAAACAAGACAAGAATGATTGTTTTTGAAGATAAATTTTGAGCAATGGGTCAAACAGATGGAGGGATGATGGAAGTATATGGGCAATGGTTGATACATGAATCAGAGGATAAAGGAATCCCTTGAACAATAGAAGGCATGACACAAAGGTTTACTAGGTAGCTTTAGACTCATGAACAACAAAGAGTGTTAGGATATAGGGATGCAGGAACATTGGAGTGTATAGGCTAAACTCATAAGATGATAAGGTTCATATGAGAGGCTGAAAAAATGGTGGTTTTGCTAAGGGATTGCCATGTTCAAGGGGACAATTGTTGCTAAAAAATATTTCCAAATATAGACATAGAGCCATTGTGTTGTCTAATTTTTCCCCATTTGATTAAGCTTAACTAGTCCATACGCGTAAAGTTTGTGGTCTTTTCATATTTATGGAGTTTGAAAAGATCGTAAAGAGAAACTCTAGGGGGTACCTTTGTTATAGTTGATAACCAGGTACAGAAAAGGTTTAATAGTATACCTGACATAGTTCCTTTTCCATAAGTTAGTCTATTGAGTCTGGATAAAGTAATAAACCTATGCTCAATAGATGTTTGCCTCATTTTCTTACGAGTCCGAGGGGATGGAGTAAACTCGATATTCTCATGAAATTTTAATGAGTCACGCGAAGACAAACTCAATAGATATTCATCAAATTTTAATGAGTCAAATGAATAAAACTCGATATATATTTTTCTATTTAATGAGAGAGGAAAAAGAGATAAAATAACTGCTCATGCCTTCTTCATAGATTTAACGAGCCCAAAGAAGAGAAAAACTCAGGGATTTTCGAATTTAAGAGCAAGAAAAGCTCCCAAAAAATAAAGCACTCATATCGTCATCGTACGAGTTTTATGAGCCCAAAGACAATAACTTGGGGATTTTTTAGTTAAAGAACAAGAAATGGTCCCATAAAATAAAGTGCTCATATTGAGTCAAACATGGTCGATTATGAAATTCAACATTAAAATATTCATCATAACATAAGTAATATTGAAAGAATATCAAAATGGCATATGATAAACGACATAGGAATGAAAAAATTCAATTTCAATGACAATCTAAGATGAGTCATACCTCTAGAGTGACTATTAGAATGGTTGAAAGCCTTAATTTTCACCATTTGAGTTATGTGAGAGTATTCTAGAGTGAAAAAGGAGTAGATATTCCTGAAGCAATTGCGAGAAATCCAAGAAACCATTTAGTTGGCTTGATGGGTCCTAACCCAGATTCAAAGTTAGTTGTGCAAGCCAACAAAACCCTAACTGTTGGCCCTTTCGACAACAACCCACGTAGTGTAGGATGCAGTCTCACCTGAAGCAATATTAGGGGATGACAAAACCATGTTTCTACATCTAGAGGTCAGTGTGATGGGTTCCTACAGCTTCTAGGGCTTCTTTCAGTCTTCACGAACCCTAATGCTTAACTTATAAATAAATGCAGTAACTCACAAAAACATAATCTAAACCTTCACAAAATGATTTAAACATTCATAATAGTAAGTAAATAAGAAGATCTACTACTTTCACGCATCAATTAAGCATTACTTCATATAAATTCAAAATAACATAACAAATATGCAAAAATTGCATAAGTAAAGATAGATGCATAGATACAAAAGTATAGCTCAAAATACTCTTTATTAGATGTATTCTTTTCTCTTACAGACTCTTATTCCCTGTACACTCAGCTGTAGGGGCCCACGCACTTAGCTTGTGGACTTACCAAGGTCTCTGCGCACTCAGCAGCAGGAGTCTTCCCCTTTGCATAACTACAGGAAATAGACTTTCCTGCCTTATCTTACTTGCTCATACAATGATATTCTATTATTGAATGACCTCCAAGACTCGCTATGACTCTTCTATATATAGCCTTTGCTTTTATAATACCATGGTCAACGGACCATGGGCGGCTCACAAAACTCCCTATCTTATAGCAAATTAAGGGACTAAATCCCCTTTTGACTCTTATGACCTTCGCGCTCCACTCCCTGAAAACATGGAGAATTTACAAGTATACCAAAAATTATTACAAAACTTTACCCCAGGGGACCCTGTCCCAATAGGCCCCCAACACAATTTCATTACTCGTCCTCCAGTCACTCTGCTAGTGCTTACATCTTGGCCTGTAGTTCGTAGAACTCTAGCTTCAAAACTTGCAGGTCAGTGGTTCCTTGTGTAACATCCTATTGCACTTCTTCGACCAACTTTCCAGTAGTTGGGCCTTCAACTACAAGGCCCATGGTCTTCTAATTCTATTGCATTCCCTTGAGCTTACTCTATACGAACATAGTCAAATGGCTAGCCTCATCTGTTCATGACTGCATCTGTGTAGAAATAATTTCTTCGTTGTGTCGAAGTTCAGCAATTTCATTTTTTATAATATTCCCTTCTTGCAATCGTGTGAAATGTTGTACTGGTGCCAGTGTGCACGCAGTCGATTGGATTTCATCGAACTACCTCAGCTCTTCTCTG
Source organism: Pinus tabuliformis (assembly GCA_031772625.1). Classification (NCBI taxonomy): domain Eukaryota; kingdom Viridiplantae; phylum Streptophyta; class Pinopsida; order Pinales; family Pinaceae; genus Pinus; species Pinus tabuliformis. The sequence continues at coordinate 279,599,813 of CM062810.1, read as the reverse complement.
ATATCCGCTCCAATATTCTGTAGAGTTGGATCCTCCTATAGCGAGGTCCATAACTCCATGGCTTGCTCAAAGAGCTTAGTGCAACCTTTTACTGTTTCTTCTAAAGTTTCCATGCCTTCTTTGATAACAGTTCCACACTACTCTCTAACTTTTAGGGAAGTCATGGGATGTAGCTTCAATTGTAGCTCTGATATCTACAACTACAACTCGAATCGAACTTGGCCGATTTCATCTTTATACTCCTTCACTACAGTGGCCAACTTTTGGATCTTCTCCGCAGAGGTTGCTTCAGCCAGAATTTTGATCTCTGACAAGTTATTGCAAGCATGTGCAATGGTTGCTTCCAACTATTGGCTCTGTGCTGTGATTTCCTCTTTCTCCTCAATCGTCTGCGCCTTCTTCTAAAAAATTTGCTGGTTTTTTGTTTTAACTTCACTGATTACCATTAGTGCACAATTCTCCCTAATATGAAATTCATTAGACACCCGTTGGTGTAGATCATGCGAGGTCTAGATAGGGAGTGCGATGAGGTTTAAGCCCAAGTTCTTTATCTGCATAATTTGGGCCCTTTATACTTCTATGTTGGTGCTCAGATATCCTTCTTGTAACTAAACAAAGCATAGATCCAAAGTTTTGTCTGTATCCATAATGTATGTGCTCACTTGATTCAAGCTTGCTTGCTGCCTGCTTGCCTAGCCCACGCTCATTTGTAACATTCCTGTCTGGATCTGCAACTATTGCAAATCTTGTTGAACCTTTCCCAGCACCTACTAGTACTGTTCCTCGAAGTGGCCCAAAAGATCAGTCGTTGTATCACAGACCACATCGCCTATATCATCTAAATCCCCTTCAGTAAGGACTAAAGGAGTTGCACCTGTTGATCGATCGAACTTTTGTTTCTTGTGAAGCCTAGTGGAGGTTTGCCTCTTCCTTTTCTGGACTACGAAGGGGGATTCTAACTCTGGACCTCCTTCATTGTGTTCCTCTATTTGTTACTCCTCTGATGTGTTCTGCTTTTTCAACTCCTCAACGTCAATTGTGGCTTGTGACATGATTTTCTCCTATGCTTCTCTTTCTTTGGCTGCCACTTCTTTTTCTCTAGTAGTAGCTTCATTTTTCTACGCAACTTTCTCCTGGGCGGAAGCCTTTCGTGATTCCTTCTTTTTCTTTGCTGCCATCATCTATGCAGTTGAACCTTCCTTGGCCTTACTAGTACCTATGCCGACATCTGACAAGGTGAGCCATTCACTTGGTCACTTGTTGATGACCCCTGTTATGTCCTCCTTGGCCACCAAGTAAGGAAACTTGTGCCATATCTTCACGGGATCCCTCCTCGCGCGAATATGCAGATTGTGGAAATATTCCTTGAAATCAACTATGATATCATACTACTTGTATAGTGTGGGTGACAGCCTCAACCTCTGGCTGATCATTGTCCTCGGATCCATCTAAAAAAGAAACTAGAATATCTTCGCCTATGTGATGCGCGCGGGGTCCTTTGTAGCCCAGAGAGAAGCGAACTTCACTGCCTCTGGAAGGTCCGAATCATGCGGAGGAAATTTACTATCCTCAGAGTCCTCCACGCCACCTGTGCTATTAGTAGCAACAACCAGGTGTAATGGAACTCCTTTCACTCATCCTAGGCCTACCTGTAATTCTCTAGAAATTCCTTGCGTAAGTACTGAGTCTAGTTATACCGGACTCCTTTGGTGCACTGCATAACCAAAGAGATGACGTGTGTTAGTACTTCATCTGCGCAACACTTATGAATTACCTTTCCTACTAATATCTATGTAGAAAACTGCACTGTGGGATCCGAGATAGAGCGAATTCCTTATCCGCGTGACTTCTTTATCAGGCCAAGTTCTCTCTTGATCTGGTACACGAGCTTCTTTTCCTACATTTTTCCTCCAAATGCTTCTATAGGATCCACTCCTTGGTATGGTAGTAAGGTGATCTGGTGGATCAACATATCCGTAATCGGGATGGGTTCTCCTAGCTAGAGACACCCATCGTGCACTAGTGTGAGAAATTGGCACACACATATGGTGTTTATGTTGGTTCAATTGAAATGCGGCACCCAAAGCATGTTCAAGAGCCCCACAGCCCCAACACCAGCTACCCACTTCATTGGTTCCAACCGTGTAACATTTGATTCTTCATAGTATACCTTGGACAAGTATTTGGTGGGTGGTAACTGAGGGAACTTCTCATGGTCCCCTAGGTCCCTATCCTCCATCTTAAGTGTTGGTATGCAGGCCAACAACACGCCCTAGAAGACCACCTTCTCTGGCAACAGTGGTGTGGACATCATAAAATTTACATTGTCTAGATTTTTTGGCACTTTAGTTGTGGCCTTGCACGATGGAATATACTTCGGTAGATGAGTCATCGGTTCACCCTTCTTAGCATCAATCTCCTCTATGCCTCTACATAGTTATTCTTCATCCAAATCCATCGGCTCTTTTTGTTGTTGTGAACGATCCATCTTCCCCTTCTAGTAGACTTTCATGGGGTTTTTCCATGGTGACTGCCTCACCGGGACCTATTGAGGTTTCTTCTACTTCTTATATGTTTCCTTGGATGCATAATGTTGTGGTATAGAAGGCTTAGGTGTGGGAGACCTAGCTGCCATAGTCAGAAATCTTGCAGGGACAGATAGTGTTGCTTCCATCTCAAGGGGAGTTGCAATCATTTTGGCTAGAAAATGCTCACGGAAAAACTCAGGTATGTCAGCTAACCTTGGTTGTGAAAAGAACTCCTCCCAATCTGGCCCAAACATACAATTCTGCACTTGGTACAAAGCAAGGTGAAAAATCTCAATACAAACTCTTAGGAAAAAAGTGTTCGAATGCGGGGTAGCATGCCATATTTATAGATGATTTTGAATTCAAATCCAACCCTGTTGGGATGGGGTCCCTGGGGTATATTTTGTTTAATTTTGAGACATTTTTGTAATATATTTTTGTAGCGAAGGTAAAGTCTTTGTGAAATGTGGAAAGCGGAGCACAAAGCTAAGTAGAGTCAAAGGGGCTTTAGTCCCTTAGTTGGGTAGGTGATAGAGTTGCTTTGAGACCCACCCATGGTCTGCTGACCATGGTATTATAAATCAAAAACTATATAAAGTTGAGTCATAGCGAGTCTAAGAACCAATAATTTAGTGAAGAATCATAGTAAGGGAAAGGTGTTAAGGCATGAAAGTTCTATTTCTTGTACTTAAGAAAAAGGGGAAGGCTCCTGCAGCTGAGTTCACGAAGACCTTGGTAAGTCCGTAGTTGAGTGCGTGGGCCCCAACAGCTAGGTGCACATGGATAAGAAGTCTATATCTGAATGTTTATACTTAATAAAGACTATTTTTGGCTGAAATGGATGCATCTATGTCCTTTTTTTTCCTTCTGCAAAGTTTACATATCTCCGCTATTTAATTTGTTTAATGTGAATTAATTCTTATTTATTGCACGGAACTGGTAGATCTGTAATCTTTATGGATGATAAGTATAATTAGCCACCTTCACAAAGATATGAAAGTAAATTAGATAGAGTTGTAGTAGTTATCTGTTCGGAAGAAATAAGGTTGCACGAAGATAGATCTGAGCTATAAGAACCTTAGGAGACCATCACACGGGCCTCTAGATGTAGAAACTTGGTTCTAGCATCCCCCAATTCTTCAAGTGAGACTATAGCTTGCACTACACAGATTGTATCTAAAAGGGCCAATAGTTAGGGTTTTGTTGGTTGGCACAATTAAGCTGGATTTGGGTCAGGCCCCATCAAGCCAACAAACTGTTCCCTCTAATTTCCGATCATTAATGCATCTTTGGTAGCAGATTGCTAAAGATATGCCCCATAAATGCATCTTCCCTGCTCCTTTCAATGGAAATTTTGTGATCTAATCATATACAGTGCTTCCAATAGTCACTTTTTGGCCAAGCCACGTGACACCCATCCTTGTGGTGTAAATTATTTGGTGTAGCTCCCCTCGGCACCTTACTTTAACTCATTGGGCAACCCCCTTACCTCAGTTTTCCAACTTTTGGGTAGTGTAGTTTAGATTCCCGTACTTCCTTGTAGCTGCTTGGAGGACTAAGACTATCCCGCAACCATATAGTCATTGCATAGGGACGGGATCACCCTTGTACAACTTTAATCGACTACCATTGACTTTTCCAAGGAATAATTCCCCATTCACCTTCGTGAGTTGAACTATGTCACCATCTATAATTTCTTTCACAACGTAGGGCCCCAGCCAATATATTTGAAATTTCCAAGGGAATTTTGTAAATTTACTTTCATATAACAATACCAAATCATCTTTTTGGAAGGTGTCTTGTTTTATATGGCAATCATGCCATGCCTTTTCACAATCCTTCTGCACCTGTTGATGAAATCCTGCTATGAGACGATCTTCCTCTAGTTCTACTAGCTACGCGAGATGCTCCTCCATAGTATCGTGATTATCCATATCTGTCAATGCTGCAATCCAAAAACTTGGCACAATGTGTTCCATGGGCATTACAGCCTCCTACCCATATACTAATCGGAATGGGGTTTGTCCTGTCATCTTCTTACAATTGGTCCTGTACGCCTAAAGCACCGCTGGTATGCACACATCTCAGTCATTCCACTTTGCATTGCAAATATTTGTCAATCCACTCTCCATGATTTTGTTGAAGGCTTCCACCATGCCATTAGCTTGAGGGTGATAGGATGTACTCTTCTGATGATATACTTGGAATTCCTCAAGCATCACAGCAATGGTTTCATTTAAGAAGTATGTGCCCCTATCACTCATTAAAATTTTAGGGCAGCCAAACCAAGACAAAATAAACTAGAAGATAAACTTCACGGTTGTAGCTGTGCTACAGTCTTTTACAGGCTAAGCCTCCACCCATCGAGTCAAGTATTAAGTTTTTGTAATAATGTATCTACCCACCATATTTTTCACTGGTGGCTGAATTGGACCCACAAAATTTATTACCCACTTATTGAAAACCTGCAACGTTACTTATGGATTTAGTGCTAAATCATACCTTCGCGATGGTCTCCCCATCCGCTAATAAACATCGAACGCCCTACAATACGTCTTTGAATCCTTATGTACCGTCATCCACCAAAGCCCTAAGCATAGGATATTTTGTGTAGTCACTCTGTCTGCACCATGACCTCTCACTACTACTCCATGTGCTTCTTCAAGAGTGCTTCGCCATTCATACTCCAGGACATATTTGCGTAATATTTCATCAGAGCCCATTTTATACAACTGTCCAGCGATCACAGAGAAGTTAGTCACTCAAACCACCAATTATTTATTTTTTTGCATTGAATATCCTTCCAAGACTATTATGTAGACAAAAACTGGATTATATTTGCGAAGTGATCGTCTGTGACACGAACGGTGAAGAGTTGTGTGTGAGGAAAACCTTCTTCCAAACTTGTAGGGTCATCACTAGTCTCAATATGCGAGAGGTGATCAAGACCAGTGTTCAGGTGTCCTGGCTTCACAATTACCTCAAAATCATATTCTTGGAATAGAAACAACCACGTGCAAATCTTCTCCCCCAACACAGGCTTGTTAACTAGGCATTTTATAGCAAAATGGTTTGTGTACATCTTGAAGTGCGCTCCTAACAGATAGTGCCGAAATTTCTGTAGCGCGTACACCATCGCTATCCCTTCACGTTCTGTGGTTAATTTCCACCTTCGACAATTCCCTACTCGAAAATTCTATAGGGTGGTCAATGTCTCCTTTGCTTGGTTGGGTCAGCACCGAACCTAGCGCAATACATGATGCATCTCCATGAACATGAAACTCCTTCCAATCCGAGAACACTAAAATGGCCACGGTAACCATTTTCTCCTTCAAAACATCCAAACTTTCTGGAAATACTCGTCCCAACAAATTGTTGCATCATTTTTTATCAACCTTTCCATTGGCGCAGATATTTTTGCATATTCCTTGATGAACTTCCTGTAGTATCCAGTATGGCCCAATGTTGCGCGTAGCTGCTTAACGTTCTTCGGGGCCTCCAAATTAACAATGATGACTACTTTGGCAAGGTCTACCATCAATATGTGCTTTCAAACCACGCGACCTAAGAGTATCCCATAAGGTACACAAAAGATGCACTTCTTCAGGTTAACGTTTATCTGATGTCTTTAACAAGTATCTAGCATGAGGCACAGACTAGAAACATGGCACTTTACCAATCCAAACATAGTCTAGTCATCAAAGTAGACATCCAAAAAATTATGGATAAATTCTTTGAAGGTTTCAATTAATACTCGCAAAAATATGGTGGGTGCATTCTTCAGCCCAAACGACATCACTATATATTGAAAACAACCCCACTCAATTACGAAGGTGGTTTCAATTCGATCCTCTCACACGATCTTGATTTGATGGTACCCTGAGAAGCCATCTATAAACAAGTAGGCTTCCTGTCCTCCAACATTCTCAATTACATCTTTTGTAAATGGCGTAGGGAATGGATAATGGTCACATGCTTCATTTAGCTTCCTTAAGTCTACGCATATCCGAATTTCATCCTGCTGCTTCTTTTCTTGAACCACCATGGGACTCACCCAGTTCGACTCCTCCACAGGGTTAATGATCCTAGCTTCTAGCATCTTATCTAACTCCTTGAGCACCTTTTCTTTATGCTTGTGATTTAATCGATAGGGTGCTACTTTACTAGCTTCACATCTGACTTTAAACTAATCTTCATGATGCCCAGATCCCATACTATCCCTTTTAGATCAGAGAACTTGGTTGGAAACAAGTCCTGATATTCACGCAACAACTTCATGAATTTATCAATTGTATCTTCATCCCAATAGTCACCTATCTTCACAAACTTCGGTTGTTCTTTTGATCCAATATTCACTTGATTGGTTTTTAATGGATCTGATATATCAGGGATTTCCACCACAAGTCCCTTGACTTTGTGTTGTCTTTCAGATTCGGGAATGTTGATGTTTGTGGGATCTTATTCACCCTCTTATGTGGTCACATTATAGCATTCAAGTGCATGGCATAGTTGCGTACTCCAATCTATCTATACCCACTCAACCGAATCTTTAGGTATTTTTAATATCACAGATTTGATCGTCTATAGTGCTTCATCTATACATTAAAAACCATCTTCAAAGTTGAAATTTAACATAAATCTCTCCTTCAGATATCCCATTCTATTGTCTTGTGTCACAGCTCACTCTCTAAATACTAGTTCATTGGGATGGTTTCCAAAGTATGACAAAATATGTGAACCCACTCCAGCTATGGTTCCTCTCCCCAGGCTTTTGTCCATCGTGCCAAATTCTCGCATGGGTTGTCCTTCCTTGTGTATTTCTCCATAAAGTGGCTATTGGCATACCCAAATCTCAACTTCATCATTCTTCGGTACTCCTTTCAAACAGTGAAGTTTTCCTTATGTGTACCCCACCAATAGGCAAGTGTAGCTCGCAACACAATATCTAGAGCTTGGAACTGTTGTTCCTTTGGTACATCCCCTTCAAACTTATCCAAAAACAAATTAACATCTTCTAAACCATCATAATAAGGTAAATTTTGTACCACTGTGGATATGCATCGAAGTGACTTTGTAAGCCTGTTACAGTGCAACGATGATACTTCATGTAGTTGGTTCTGCTAATGCTCAAGCTCCTCATCAAAATCCAATGTGAAATAACTATCCTTATCCCACACGATTCATCCATTCGCAATAGGGTTGATCCAGTCCTTATTGCACGTAGTGATATTATAGATTTGATCTAGGTCACCCTCTTCTTCATAATCATAGAATGGTTCAATATATGACACACCCTTAGTTGGATCTAGTGGAACAATAACCTTGAGTTCCTTGCTTTCAAATGTCATTCTGCGCTTTTTGAGATTGATGACTGCATCCATGTCAAAGGCCCAATCAATGCCCAATAGCGTCGGGTACAAGTTTCTATCATCAACTACCTCAATTACTTCAAAATCATCTAGGGCATTTTCTCCTTCAATATCTACCGTTACCCCATACAGGCACCCCATAGGAATGATCTTTTCCTGATTTTCCATTTGTAGCTGGATAGGAGACCACTGCAGTGCAGGTCTTCCCATTTTCTCCCAAGTTTTCTTTGGAAAAATGTTCGCATCAGATCCTAGATCAAGAATTACTTCACCCATTTCGTACTCTCCAATTTGCGCAGTCAGTCTCATCTCGTGACCGGTTCGCTTATTGCTCTTGCCTACTTTACGTACTGCACGCTGTTTCGACAGAGGTTTATTTATTTTCTGTTGAGACAGTGGAAATCTTAGATGAGGCAATAACAAAGCAATGTACCAGTCCCTGTGTTGATAATCCGTGATATTCATATTAGCCTTCTAAATCAGACACTTCAGTCTTTGATCAAAGTCCCATGCAGACTCATTTACCCTTTGCTAGATCTCTTTAAATTCCGTCACTAACTAGGCTTGTCATTTAGGCTTCTTAAAGTCATTGTTCAGTGTTTGTTGAATTTCTAGCATAGTCACGCTGAATATACCTGAATAAAACTTGATATACCAACTCAATGCTCCATCTTGTAGCTCTATGACCAGTTGTGCTATCTTCTTGTCATCATCAGTAATTTGATATGCCTTACATACAACATCTGCTACGAACCAAAATTGCTCAATGTCTTTAGTTGCCACACCCTTAAACGTAGGCATCTTCATCACGTTCGCCATGTTGAAGGATGGGGGTGGAGGTGGAGGTGGAGGTGTGGGTGTGTGAGGCAGAGGTGGAGGTGGAGGTGGATGTGTGGGTATGTGAGGCAGAGGTGGAGGTGGAGGTGGAGTGGATGGGTGGGGTATCCCTATGAGACCCTGGCTCCGAGTCTGAAATGCACCTTGCAGTGTCTTCAAAATACTGCTTTCTTCGTCACTATCAGAAGATGCTAACAGGGAACTATTCAACACCCGAATCTAGGTTCCTTTTTGAATTTTCTTCCACTTCACGTAGTGCCAAACATCAATTTAAAAGCATAACCTGCTTTTCGAACAACAACATTTAATCCAAGTCTTCAGGGATTTCAGATATTTAGCTCTTGGCCCCTTGAAAAACCTACACTCTGCTTCGCTATAACTAGTGGATGTATCAATCACGAACTCAGTAATGAATCCTCCCAGAATATCATCGATCGAATAATCGACAACCAACATGATTTTGTTTTCTAAAGCCTCTAAGCGCTTCACCAGTTTTGGGGTCCACACAATAGGGTTGTCCAATTTCCACATGCTCTAACTATCTGCCAATTTTGACAACCACTGGTGTAATTTGCATGGAAAATAATAGAAGAATTTTTTTTTCTCGTTAGTATACATATATCTATTCATCCACTCTTCCATGGATAGATGCGAATTCCTGTTTTCCTGAGCTGCAAATTTGTGTAGCTTTTGATCTATCCACTTCTCGATTTCTTTCTTAGTTGGGAACCATTTATTTGACATCACACATTCCTCGGATAGATCCCAATCCTGGAAAAAAAACCATTTGTTGGCTTGATGAGTCCTGACCCAGGTTCAAATTTAGTTGTGCCAACCAAGAAAACCCTAACTTCTGGCCCTTTCAGCAACAACCCGAATAACACAGGTTGCAGTCTCACCAGAAGCAGTATTGGGGGATGACAGAACTAGTTTTATACATCTAGAAGTCAGTGTGATGGATTCCTGCAGCTTCTAGGGATTCTTTCAGTCTTTGCAAACCCAAACACTTAACTTATAAATAATTATAGTAACTCGCAGAAACAAAATCTAAACCTCCACGAAATTCTTTAAACATTCATAACAATAAGTAAATAAGCAGATTTGCTACTTTCACACATCAATTAAGCATTACTTCATATAAATTCAAAATAACAAAGTGAATATACAAAAAATTCATAAGCAAAGATAGATGCACAGATACACAAGTATAGCTCAAAATAGTCTTTATTAGATGTATTATTTACTGTTACAGACTCTTCTTCCCTGTGCACTCAGTTGTAGAGACCTGCGCACTCAACTTGTGGACTTACCAATGTCTCTGCGCACTCAACAATAGGAGCCTTCCTCTTTGCCTAAGTATAGGAAACCAACTTTCTTGTCGTAGATTACTTTCTCATACAATGATCTTCTATTATCGAATGACCTCCTAGAATCGCTATGACTCTTCTATATATAGCTTTTGATTTTACAATACCATGGTCCACAGGCCATGGGCAGGTTACAAAACTCCCTATATTCTCGAAAATAAAAGGACTAAAGCCCCTTTTGACTCCTATGACCTTAGCGCTTCACTCCCTCAAAACGCGGAGACTTTAATAGTATACCAAAGATTGTTGCAAAATTTTACCCCAGGGGACCTTGTCCCAACACATTCGACGTGCCATCCATTCCAGGTATATGGACCAACCCTCTTGTTGCATTCTATTACCTTTTTTGACTATTTTTGGGGTGAAATTTCAGTGTATGAGCAAGCTCTAGTTCTCCTAGTGTGCCTAATAGGGCCTCCCAGGGTAGTGGGAGCATTAAACACCCTTTATGAGCTACAGGGGTGGGTTATCATGCCATGTGGGCCTTGAGGAGCAGTGTTAGGCTACCTGGGCACAAGCCAAAACCCCCATGCTTGCTTTCCTAGGGTTTTCAGCAGCAAAGTCATTGATTGATGGGTGCTTTGATGCAAGTTTTTAGCCATCAGCATGATTCTTTGGAGGGAAAGAGCTAGCGATAATGAAGAACTACAAATGCTTAATGATCTGGCATGTTTACTTGCTTTGCGTAGATGCGGTTTTATGAAGTATGTCAGACTTGACCTGATGAAGGGTTAGGAAGAACTCCTCAACTGGATTATCCAATGATGGGATGAACAACAAGATGTGTTCAGGATCGGGGATCATGAGCTTGCGATAGAAAGAGATGATATTTACTTTCTTACAATTTTATCATGTAGAGGTGCATGAGTAAACTTGACCAGTGGCAGAGTAGATCCACGAACCATCCTTGAGTTGGTCCAAAATCACTACAGGCTAGGCAATGGATTAGTTAGTAACATGGTCCCCATCGAGTGGATCAAGACTAGGCCTATGAGGGCCATTCATTGGATGATCATGTGCTTAGTTGGGTCCAAGAGCCAACACCTAGTTACAAAATCTCAGTTGTTAATAGCCATTGATTTTTTGGAGCCCTAGATATTCAACTGTTGTGAGGGAGTTCTTCACCCAGTGAAAGAAGAATTGGTAGCTTGCAAGACTCAAGCCCAAAGATATTTTGGGTATGGTACTCTTATCATATCATTTTTTCTTGAGAGAGTGCCCGTGCTGAGGCCTCACATGAGTCTGGGTCTAGTTGGTCATAGAGAGCCAAGAAAGGGGCGAAGGGATTCCTTGATACCTAGGAATAGAGGGGGGCCAGTTAGAAACTTCTTCGAATATTATTTCTTCAAGTGGCTTAGTGGCCAGATTCTCATGATCACACTACAAGAAAAAAGGTCATTGGTGAGGGTCATGCATGTGACGGACCTTTAAGGGTCATCACCAATGTCGCATATGGTGATGGTCTTTAAAAAAGCATTGTTGTAAGTGTATATAGTGATGGTCCTTTATGGCTTTTCACCAAAGCCATTTTCAATGACACTTTTGGTGAGGGTTGTTAAAGGCCCATCACTAATTCTCTCTTTGGTGACACTTTTGGTGAGGGTCATTAAAGGCCCATCTCTCTTTGGTGACACTTCTAGTGACGATCTTCTATTGACCATCACCAATGATCTTTTTGGTTACTTTTGGTGACGGACAATAAATGTTCGTCATCATTGATCATTCCAATGAGTTTTTTACGGTGCTTCATGCCTATGATGGACCTTTAAGGTCCATCACCAATGTCGCATATGATGACGATCTTTAAAAAATCATTGTTGTAATTGTATATAATGATGGTCCTTTAAGGTTTGTCACCAAAGCCATTTTCAATGACACTTTTGGTGAAGGTTGTTAAAGTCCCATCACTAATTCTCTCTTTGGTGACACTTTTGGTGAGGGTTGTTAAAGGCCCATCACTAATTCTCTCTTTGGTGACACTTCTAGTGATGATATTTTATTGACACTCACCAATGCTCTTTTTTATTGCTTTTGGTGACAGTCAAAAAATGTTTGTCATTTTGATCATTCCAATGAGATTTTGATGATGTTATGTACCTGTTACTATATTTTTTGTCAAAATATAATGATTTAAGACCATTTTTGTGGAGTATTTTTCATTATGTGTCCAAGGTCATAGTGGTTATAATAGTCGGTCAATTTGTTAAGAAGTAATTAGTGTGTATCATTTCCCTCAAGTCATAAGAATATAGTTTTCCTATGAGTCAACACATGATTCATCTCTATTAGGTTTATTATCTAGCAAATTTCCTTTAAATAAAGTTCCACCAGTGTGTGTAGGAACTATATTATTTAATACATAATCAAGCTCTATCAATTATATTAATGAGAGAGACCTAGCACTCCTCAACACTCATGGCACACCTTAGCATGCTTTGGAACAGTACACTAACATTCCTTGACACCTCACATGTCTTTGAACATCTTTGTACCTAGAACATCTTTGTAGCTAGAACATCTTTCCATGAGTAGGATGCCCAAGCACATGTTGGCATGCCCTAGCATAGAATAGCACTCCCCTATCATGTGTTCGCATGCCTTGTAGTCTATAGCATGCCCTGGAACACCTTGGCATAATATTGCATTGACAAACATTAGCACTTGGCACACATTGGCATTTGGCATGTATTGGAACATATTATTACTGTGCCTAGCATGCCCCCTTTGAAAAAGATAAAGTCCCGACTTATTAGCCCTCCTATGTGTTCATTTCGTTGCATTTTATCTTGGTTATTCCTTTTGTTACCTTGAAAATCTTTGACGCATATTGGCATACTTTGGCACCCTACACATCCTGGCATGTCTTAGCACCAGGCATGCCTTGGCACTATTTGGCACATGTTAGCACACCCTAGAACTACCTAGCACACTCTAGAACTTCTTGACATTCCCCTATATTCCATGGCATGCCTCCATGCTTAGCATACCTTGTCACTCCCTCCTTGGCATGAAAACTAGCACTCATTGACACTCCCCGACACACCCTCATATTCATTCACTTCCATGCATTTTTGCTAGTGTTCCCTTGTGTTATCCTATTACTCCCTAACACTCCTCAGCATTCATTGGCATTCTCTAGCGCACCTTAGCACTCTTCAATATGCTCTGCCACTTCATAACATGCATCACACTCCCTGATGCACATTGGCACTTGGCACGTGTTGGCACTTGGCAAGTCTTAGCATGTTTGGCATGTGTTGAGATGACTTGGTATGCTTTGGCATGGTTTAATATTAAATTTATTTGAGATCAATTATTGGAAATTGGATGAGAAGAAACGAAGGAATATTTGGCACTTAGAATGCATTAACACTTGGCACTTGGCACCTATTAGCACCTAGTATTGGTGTGCCTAGCATGCCCCTCATGGAAAAGGTAAATTGATGACTTATTAACCCTATTATATGCTCATTTCCTTGTAGTTTTAACTTTTTCCTCCCTTTTGTTGCCTTGAGAGTCCTTGACATGCATTGTCACACCCTTGTACATCTTGGCATGCCTTAGCACTTGGAACATATTATTTTGTTTGACATGTCTTCATATTATCTGGCACATGTTAGCATGCCCTAGAATTCCCTAACACACCTTGGTAGTCATGACCTCACAACTAGCATTAAATTTTTCCATGACTTGGGAACCTTACATTCACTAGAACACCTTGGCACTCCCTAGTTGTCACGCCCTCTGTTATCCTCCACAATGTCCCAAGCTGATGAGGAGATCGACGAAGGTAACCACAGACCAAGATTTTAGTTTGGTAGCTAGCCGTACCAAACCAGAGAGGGCTATCTCTATGAAATCACAATGAAGAGATGATTGGAATGTAAAGGATTCTATGGGAATTGAAAACAACTTCTACAATTAACTTTGACTCCAACCTCTCTCATAAATGAGGTCAAATTTACATCAAAACAACTTACATAGACTAACCACCAATTATTTACATGTACTTTTACCCCTCCCATTCATCTACTTCATCCTTTTGACTTTTACCAAAGTCAAACTAGGAATTACAAAAAATTAAGCAGTAATTTTTTTACAAAAATCTCAGAAATTTCCAGGTGTGCAGCGAGTTGTTCGAGGCCATTTTTGAGTGCCTTTTTGAATATGGGAGTGTTCATTTTTGAAGCCTTTTCTAGAAATACGGGAGAGTGTAGATGTCTTTAGAGTATTTTTTCACTCAAAATGACCCATTTTTGGCTGAGATATGGCCATTCTCCCAAGGTGTCTCCAGGTGCACAATAAAATGGAAAAAGAGGGGCAGCAAGGTGATTTTTGGTCTCTTTTTTGCAAATTTCTAAAAAAATGAGCCCCAAACTAGGAAAGTGGGAAAATTGGTTTTGAGAGGGGGTCATAAGATTTCCAAAAATTCTTAGCTTCCATCATTTGGAGACCTGAGGAAGAAGCGCAGCGTGAGCTCGTTGTGCTCCTAGATAGAAAATTGCCAAAAAGTTGCAAGTTTGCACCAGTCTACACCAAAACACAATTTTTTCTCCAAATTCTCCCAAAATTTGTCCAAAGATGCCTGATGAGGTATGTTATGCAATCATGGATGCATCAACAAGCAAATATAACTTACCCTTCTACTCTTGGCTGATTAGGGTTTCCTTGAGTTTTTCCTTCAACTGCTTGATTTTGACCTTGGCAACTGATTCCTTGTGTAATAATGGATGACCATTTTCTTTGAAACTTGTTATCCATTTTGGCATTTTCAAGGAGCTTCTCAAGGTGAAAATTAACTTTGTCAAGCCAAAACTCCCTATCCTCTTTTATTTACATGGCAATCCTCTCTTCAAAGGTCAATTCTTCCATTGGCGACTTTTGTCCTCTTTCCCTCTGAAGTGCCTTCCTAAGACCCAGTGTCCTTGGTCTCTTCCTTTCCATGAATCCTTCATGTTTCTCAGTGTCCTCATGGTCCACCACTTCCTTTCCTTTCAGCTCTTCTTTATTGGCTTTGAATTGCTCTTTCTCCATGACTAGTTGTTTTTCCTTAAGTTGACTGTTTTCTTGCTCAAGGAATGAAATGATGAATTTGGTCCTTTCCAAATTGTCCTTGAGCTCCATGATCTAATAATCCTTCTCTTTGATGACTTGTTGTAGGGTTTGATGCCCATCATGTGCCTCCAAGTCAACTAGGTCAAATCCATTTTCGATGGGCTCCTCATCATGCAAAGAAGCCTCATGTTGTGATGGTGATCCTTGTTCTGTTGATGTAGTAGGCTTGGCCCCTTCGTCAATTTGAGGAGGAAACACAAGGCTTCTACCTTTCTAATATGTCTTGGTCACCTCAAGCCTAGGTGCCTTGGAAACCTCATCATGTTTGCTTGATGACCCCACCTCCATGGGTTGTACTGACATGGTTTGGTGCTGGCTTGGTGAAGTGGTTATATGCGTTTTCAAGGTTGCCTTAATGAATGTGTCCCATGTCACGTTCTTCTCTTTCAACTGATGGGTGTTATAACCTTTATCAAGCTATGGTGAAAGAGGCTAGGATAATGCATTTTTCCTTTCAATTTCACACTTTCAGACATTTTGGTTAGGCTCCTATACAAATAGCTTGACAAATTTAGAGACTTGGCAACTGTAAAGTGCATGATCAATCTTATGTGGTATTGATATAGCCTAGAAAATATGCCCTCACATGTGAATAACTTCATGTAAACCTTCATCAATGGTGCATGTCTCTCAAACAAGTATTTGAATGGGAAAACATGTGAGTGAGCTCCTTTGTATTTTGATTTCAAGTAGGGTTTGTACTATTCTAGGTCTAGGTTCATGCCTTTGAACCAATTTTCACCATGGTTTGGTATGCATGTAGCTTAAGAGATGGAATCCACTGAAAACATGAAATCATTCCTTGTAATGGTGATCTTGTCTTCCTTCAAGGTGAGGGCAAATATACCTGTGAGATGCTCATTGTAACCTACTTCCTACACTCTTTGACAAAACCCTAAACAATTGACATATTCAAATCATTTCATGACAAATGGGGAGGAGGTGATTTCATTGTAATTAGAGGGCTCAAACCTCAGTATCTTTCCCTCCTTGTTTTAATTCCTCTTCTTTGATGGTGATGAGTCAGGCTCCATACTTCAAACCCTAGGTGAAAGGCAAGCAAAAACAATGAAATTTGTTTCTATGAGGGAACGAGGTGGTATGATGGACTTAGGAGTTGCCTAAATTTGTAAGGAAATTTAGGAGGGTAGGGGATGATGTCAGTGAGTATGGGAAAAGGAATTTTGGGAAATGAGTGAGGGGAGGGGGTGGAAAAGGCCAAAACACAGGCCTATCCTAGAAAGAGATAGGGTAGAATAGGGTTTAGAGGAAAATGATAGAAAATGAGGGGATAAGGCTTTGTGGTGGATGGAAATGGTGTATTAGCTACAAACATAGGTGTAGTGACAAGGAATCTAGGGTTTAGTGCAGTAACTCCTCATTTGAGGATCAAAACCATGAAAATCATGTAAACCTTAGAAGAAGAAGTTTTTGATCATTTTCTTGAGATATGAGGCAAAGGAGGGCGTGAAAATGATTAAAGTTACTTGTTACAGAGCTTGGAGGATGAAATGATAATTTTGGACAACTCTACCCGTGCGCAACAAAGGCTTCCTGTGCACAACGTGCTGTCCAGGTGCACAACGAAGGC
The DNA here is from genome assembly GCA_031772625.1 of Pinus tabuliformis. Lineage (NCBI taxonomy): Eukaryota > Viridiplantae > Streptophyta > Pinopsida > Pinales > Pinaceae > Pinus > Pinus tabuliformis. Next base: position 279,583,006 of record CM062810.1, on the reverse strand, counting down.
TCTATGTGTGCAACGAGAGTCATTTTTTGCCGGTGAGGGCTGGAATCACAATTTTCTTCAAAGGAGAGGGAGAATGTCGATGCTAGGGTGGTAGAAAAGTGAAAATGAGTGTTAATGAGCTACTCTATGTGCTTTTAGAATTATCTTTTGGTGTCTAAGTGATTAATGAGGTAGGATGGCCCACCTCACCAATTCACTTTCTTTTTGAGTTTTGTAGACTTAGGACCTCTTCTTGTAACTTTAGAACCCTAGGAACATTATTACATCTAAAAACATAAATTAGATTTGAAATCAAGTGTTATTGCACAAATTTACCTATTGCTACTCCTCATTTGACGGATTTATACATGAAGTGATTGATTTTGTGACCTTAACCGTAATGACCTAATGGTGACACTGAGCTGAATGGAGACCATGATAGTGTGATTGAAATGATATCAATGATTTTTTCATGATGGTAGACTCAACTGAGTGATGAAAGTGATCAGCATATGAAATTCTTGAGAGAGTGGAAATAGACGTAGACACACTAGCCAATGACCAAATTTTTATTTGAAGACTCATCGAAATGACAAAAATTTGACTTGACACCCTAAAAATGCCTTGTAAGAGCATATTTGATCACTGGTGACAGACTGAACTGACTGACACTAACATCTTCACAGATAACCTTAATTTTTTTGCAACTTGGGAACCCAACCAATTCATTAGCAAAAAAATAGTGTACCCAACCCAAAGTCTCCCTTTATCTGAAATTGATTTGTCCACGCCTTATCACAAACATAGGCTTACCTCCTGCAAGTCCTATTTTGAACTTCTCATAAAACACTTAATCCTTGGGACACCTGGAATTCACTGACACTCCTTGGAACACACTGTTATTTTTTCATTTCCAATCATTTTGACCTAGTTCTCCCTTGTGTTCCCCTGACTCTCCCTAACACTCCTCACCATCCATTGACACTATCTACCATGTGTTAGCACACCTTTTCATTCCTTGGCATGCCCTGGCACTCCTTAGCTATCATGCCCTCATAACTACCCTTACTTTTTTTTAGACTTGGCTAGAACCCAACCAAGTCCTACCTCGACTACAACAACTTAACCAAGTTATAGTTACTACAACTAGACTATGCCTTGTTCACCTAAGAACTGCCTATAAAACATATTAGGCTACTCATTTCCAATCTCAACTCATCCCACTTAACAAATTACCAATCCAAGGCTCACTTCCAACCATGGCCATAAAACAACTAAGAAACACAATTTACGTCTTGACATGCCATAACACATGGCATGTCTAACAATCCCTTAGCCCTATGTGATGTGTGTTAGCATCCCCTACATTTCTTGGCATTTTGTGCACTCCCTAGCACCCCAACACTCTCTTAGATTCTCTCGCACTCTAGCATGCCTTGGCACTACCTAGCATATAACCTTGTCACTCCCTCCTTAGAACACTTGGAATTCGTTGACACTCCCTATCACACACTCTTATATCTTCATTTCCATGCATTTTGAACTAGTTCTCCCTTGTGTTTTTTTGGCACTCCCTAACATTTCTAGCACGCATTAACAAACCTTGGCACATGGCACATCTTGGTATGTTTCCTTGGCACTACCTAACATATCTTGTTGCTCCCTTCTTACCACACCTAGAACTCACTAACTCTCCCAGTCACACACTCTTATTGATTCATTTCCATGTATTTGAAACTAGTGATCCCTTTTGTTTCCTTAGCACTCCATACCACTCCCTGGCATGCATTGGCACACCCTAGCACTTGCCACATCTTGGCATGTTTCCCTGGCCTCTAGTATGCCTTAGAGATGCCTACCATACCTTATTACTACCTTAGCACATATGTATCTCACTGACACTTCCTGTCACAAACTCTTATTTGTTTATTTGCATGCTCTAATTTACCTAGTGCTCCCTTGTGTTTCCCTGACACTCCCTAACACGTCCTAGCACATGTTGACACACCCTGGCACCTGGAACATCTTGGCTGCATGTCGCCTAGTAATCTAGCATGACTTAGTGCAACCTAGCATACCATGTCAATCTCTCCTTAGCACACTTGGAACTCGTTGACACTACCTGTCACACACTTTATTCATTCATTTCCATGCATTTTGACCTAATGCTCCCTTTTGTTTCTCTCGCACTCCCTAACACTCCTTAGCACACATTGGCACACCTTGGTATGTTTCCTTAGCACTTTAGCATGCCTTGGCAGCAATGCATAACATACCTTGTCACTCCCTCCTTAGCACACCTGGAACTTGTTGACTGTGATGTTCTAAAATAGGAAAAATAGTGCTATGCAAAGTGGACAATAAAAATAACACCATAAAATTAAATCAAACCATCAGACCACAAAACTTTCTGGCATGTGTTAGCATGCCTTTTCATTCCTTAGCACGCCCTGACACACCTTAGCTATCATGCCCTCACAACTACCCTTACATTTTTTGCAACATGGGAACCATAGGCTTGCCTCCTGCAAGTCCTATTATGAACTTCTCCTCGCACACTTCGTCCTTGGGACACCTAGAATTTGCTGACACTCCTTGGAACACACTCTTATTTGTTCATTTCCATACATTTTGACCTAGTTCTCCCTTGTGATGCCCTGGCACTCCCTAACAATCCTCACTATGCATTGACACTGTCTGGCATATGTTAGCATGCATTTTCATTCCTTGGCATACCCTAACACTCCTTAGCTATCATGCCCTCACAACTACCCTTACTTTTTTTGGTACTTAGGAACCTCACCAAGTCCTTCATCAACTACAATAGCTTGACCAAGTTACGATTGCTACAACTAGACTATTCCTTGTTCACCTAAGAACTAACTATAACTCATCTTAGGCTACTCATTTCCAATTTTACCTTATCCCACTTAACAAGTTACAAGTTATTAAGTCAAGGTTCACGTCCAACAATGGCCATAAAACAACTGAACAACATACTTTACATCTTGACATGCCATAGCACCTTGCATGTTTAACAATCCCTTGGCACTATGTGGCACGTGTTAACACTGCCTGCATTCCTTGGCATGCTTTGGCACTCCCTAACACACCCTACCACTCCCTGACATGCCCTGGCACTACCTAACATATAACCTTGTCACTCCCTCCTTAGCACACCCTACCACTCCTTGACATGCCCTGACACTTCCTAACATATAACCTTGTCACTCCCTCCTTAGCACACCTAAAACTCATTGGCACTCCCTATCACACATTCTTATCTATTCATTTCCATGCATTTTGAACTAGTTCTCCCTTTTGTTTCCATGGCACTCCCTAACACTCCCTGACACACATTGAAACTCCCTAGCTATCATGCCCTTATAGATAGCCTTACATTTTTTAAGACTTGAAAACCCAACCAAGTCATTGACAAAACAATGTTGTGCCCAACCCAAAGTCTCCCTTTTCTTGAAACTGCTTTGTCTATCTCCTTGTTGCAACCACATAATAGACTCTTATCATTCTTATTTTTAACTTCTCTTAGGAAACTCAATCCTTGAAACACCTCGAAATCATTGACACTCCCTAGAACACACTCTTATTCATTCATTTCTATGCATTTTGACCTAGCACTCCATTGTATATCCCTAACAATCCCAAGCATGCACTAACATTATTTGACACGCATTCTCACTCCCTAACATGCCCTATCCACTCCATAGCATGCCCTATAACTCCTTGGAACATATTGGCTCTTGGCACTTGGTGGAACCTGAAAATTCTTGGCATGCATTGGAATACCCTAGAATGCCTTGCCATGGTTTAAGACAAAATTTATTTGAGATCAATTATTCACAATTAAGAGAGAAGTAATAGAGCATGATTTGGCACTTAAGACACAATAGCACTTGGCCCTTGGCGTGTATTGGTACTAGTGTTAGTGTTCCTAGCATGCTCCGCTTGAAAAGGTAAGGTCCTGACTTATTAACCCTGTTATGTGTTAATTTCTTTGCATTTTAACTTGGTGTTCCCTTTTGTTGCCTTGACACTCCTTAACACATGTTCGCATACCCTAACACCTGGCACATCTTATCATGCCTTAGCACATGGCATGTCTTGGCATGCCTTGGCACTATCTGGCACATGTTAGCACACCCTGACTCTTCTTGACATGGCCTAGCATTCCCTAGCATGCCTTGTCACTCCCTCCTTGGTACACCTAGCACTCGCTGACACTCCCCGACACACCCTCTTATTCATTCATTTCCATTCATTTTGACTAGATGATTTATGTTTGATGGGGTGCATATATAGAAAGAGTTCCTTTAAGAGAATAAAAAAGTGGTCACACCATTACTGACATAAGTAATTCTGAGATTCTACTTGAATGACATTAGGAAACTACACAAGATATTTTAAGAATGACATTTTTAGGGTTTGTTTGATGGCATGAGAATGGTAAGAAATGAGTGGTCAATATTGTGATTTTATTTCTCATTAAAGTGCTTATCCTTATGAGAGACTCATCTTGAGAAAATGACACCCTTGTCATGCTTACCTCAAATTCTTAATCTTCTCAAAATAAAGGCCAACTTTCACAGTGAGGGAAGGCATGTTGGTCTATGTTGTGCTAAGTGACCAGGTGAGAGTGTTAATGTACTATGAGAGGGACTGAACCATTTAATTTGTGTCATCTATGGATGACATGTTGTAGGTGTGTGTCATGGGACTACATGGCCATTAGAAATATTGTGTACGATATAGCCCAACATAATCAATGCCCTGAGAGAAATCTGCAGAGAGGGATCAAAATAAATTATATTGGTGAGTCCACCAAAAAATATTTACTAGAGAGTAAAATAATGGTGATCAATGCCACACATGGATTCTTTTGAGATAGGCATTTCTTTTTCTAAAAATGTGTTTGGAGTGTCACTGAATTGGTGGAATTCTCAAATTCATGACATTGCAAATTATGTAGGAATTTGTTCTTTTGTTATGGAGGCTAAGGTTTTCAAGGAGAATATAGGGTTTGTAGGGTCTTAGGGGAAAAGAAGCATTAATTTCTATCTCTTTGATATACCAAAGAGTTTGTTATAATAATATTTGGTCAAATCTTCCATGGCACTAACTAAGGAGGACAAATAGTACCCTTTGTTGTACTACTCAATTCCTTGGTATGCAATATTGATCTCCTCAGATGTTTTTCTTGATATATTATAACAAGATGGTTGATAGGAATATGTTATGCTAGTTTCAAGTGTTCTTCAGTGTCTTCCAATATCATTAAGGACTTGTAGAGACAACTCTATCTACAAGTGATGTTTGTTGGGATACTACTTAAAGGCACACCAACAAAGGTTAAAAGGGTGTCCAAACAAGTGATGCTAACAATATGGATGACATGATTATGTTAGGTTGGTTTCAAGTGTTCCTACGGGGATTCCAATTTTCTTGCGGATATGTGGAAGAAAACTTTATATATAGGTGTTTTCCGATATGATACTACGTCAAGGGGTACTATTTGATGTTAGAAATGTGTCCAACCAAGTCCACTAGTATTTTCTATGTGTATTCTTCCCCAGCCACTGGTTTACCTGTTAAACAACAACATCGTGATATTTAGAGACATCAAAACACATCCTTGCTCTTTTTTTTTTCTCTAAAATAAGACTGCATGCTAGCACAACAAAGTGCTATGATAGCACTTGTGGTGTTCCTTACTTGTTGAAATATAATAGTTAGATCAAAATAGACATAAATGTAATTGCAATAAGTAAAGAAAACCAAAATTGGGAGAGAAAAATAGTAAGAAAACCTTTATTAATATTCATAATTGAATGAAATGTTCAATTGTGTCCTAGAGGGGGAAACCACAAACATAAATACTACTCCGATTACAATAATATTCACATGGCAATTGCTTACATAGCTTCTACTAATATATATATACTTTATAATTGACCAAAACCCTGACCACTTAGTGGAATTCTCTTAGTGAGGCCTCAACCACTAACTAGTGGACCTTCTTCAATGAGACCACCTACAATTATTGATTTGACACTCTACTACCTCATGATAATTATTCAATAAATATTACCCTAATATGTTAAGTGATAGTCTATTCTCCTAATTAGGGGAGTTAGCTTGGGATCCTAAACACATTATAATGAACAAGTCAAATTTACCCAATGCATAAACAATATATATTCTTTATCTATTCAACAACTATTGTGCATACGCTTCATGCTATTTATTACTTTGGCTCATAATCCAGATACCAAGAAAAAAATAGATAGCCAAACATAAGAACATCCACACACCACATTACACAACATAATAAGGTTTTGATTGAAGAGTGCTCATAGGTAGGAAACTCTAGGTCATATTGTGAGTTTGTCAATCCAATGATTGAAAATCATTAAGAATGATTTCATTTATCTTAAAATTGTTGTGGATATTCTATTAGAATAGTTTGTCATGCTAGTTCTTACATTGTTTTGAAATATTTTATTACATAGTTTATTATCTTAGATCTTAGATTAAATATTACTAGTGTATCACTCTAAATTATGGATATATTTGAAATAAAAGTGGAAGAAACAATCAAATAAACAAACCATCCACACAAATGAATAGAATATATGACTTGGGAAACCTAATATGAGAGAAATCCTAGATAGGAGGCGAGGCATATGCTCTAGTCTCTCTTTTTCAATTATGAAATATAAGCACAAAGAAAGGGTCACTCACTATGTAGTGGGCATGGACACTGTGGCATGAAATATTACTACAAAAATTTTATTGCTCTTATGTTATGCTCAATATCCCATTCTTTGTTTCCATCCTCAACTATGGAATAATAATAATTCTAAAAGAATGGAGCCCCTTTCTTTCCTAATAACCTAGTTTAACACAACCTGTAGTCATTCAACATCAAGGCTAGGGTTTTGGCATGATTCAATCTTCAATTAGTGTTTCTATCTTGGAACACCCCCACATTTGTGAGTAATTGGGGTTGACATGGCATCCACTCATTTCCATGGTGGTCAATAGCATACGTCAACTTGCGAGAGACGTAACTTTCACATACGAACTTCGCTTGAGGTGATTTTCACAGAGTTGGAAAGCTTCCAATGTGTAGAATAACATCAAAGGGATGGATTTATGTAATCAAAATGGGCTCCCAATCAAATCTACAAAACCCCAAATCAATAATGTGGAACCTGACTCTAAAGTGAGCCCTACAAGCTTAGTAACTCCATATGCATGTATGTATCTTCCATTCTTAGTAATATATCTATTACCAATCAACTCCAAGTAAACCACAATTGTGGGGGAGAACCCAGGGCATTCCTTCTCAAAGATAAGTTATAGAGTGGGGAAATAAAGTCATTACATGTCATAGGATATTATAGAATATGCTTCAAATTCTAAATATTTTGTTAAAATACATTGATTGCAAGATACATTCTAAATCCAACCCAAAGGACATGTTAGGGGATGTGTCAAAGAACATACTTAACAATCTGATAGGTAGGAGGGCATAAATAATTTTAAACATTAACCAAGGAAATTATTCTTGAACTTACCTATGCATGGAACAAGTTTTTGGAGTTGATATCCACCTCATTTAAGACGGTTTTGTATTCATAAATCCATAGAACACAAGGATCCAATTCTTGTAGAAATCAGTTATGTCTTCCTCTCTATATGATATGCTCATTAGGACCATGGAATCTTAAACTACCAACTTGAAAGTCTAGTTGAGTACAACTCTTAGCTAAATTCCTTGAATGAATTTGGTGTTATCCCATCACTTCATTAATGTTTTAGGGGTCATTGGTTTCTCTATAATCTTAGGCTTTCATTGGTAGCTCATGGTGTCAATCCATTTAGAGAGCTCAAATCTACTTACTCAGTATGACCTGCTTTTGTTATTAACAATAAAATTCCTCCATGGATGTCAATAAATAGGGAGAACATAACATTGGCAATGATTGTTCTACGTATTTGTTTAGAATACCTTGAAAGGCCCTATTCATGAGCAAGTTAGTGAAAGATAAACATTGTATACTTTTACAATATTGAACAATTGATACAAACCCTTCTAGTAGAGGTTACTTATCACATGATCTAATTTTTTTGGGATAAATAACACACAAGAATAAACAAGTGAGAAGATAGTAATTTAGTTTATTGTAATAGTAACCAAAGTTACATTTTTCATTTGAAAAAAGAAGTTAGTACATAGGTGAGCTTAAGCCAACCCTTTAAAAATAGCCATATGACCTTCCTCTTTTGCATCTCCTTTACCGTAAGGGTCTAATTGAAAAACACATAGTTCCTTTAAAGATTTGTAGGTTTAGGCAACCACTTCAATCCCTTGAGCTTGAAGATAATCCAATATTTTCAATTGTTTACAATAATAAGTCCATTATACACACTCCTCATCTTAGAGTTGGCCAGAGAGGGAGAATAGTTGATTGATGCCAACCTTGTAAATGAAAAACCTTTCCTACTCATTGGTTGGACTCTCCATCACTAGTTGGAGTATATGTGTTGTGAATCAAAGATGATATCCTAGCATGAGTTATCGACACTTGAACATACTTGCCATGGATCTCATGGAAAAAATATGAAGAGACTCTTTAAATATTAGGAAAAATGTGCTCATACTCTACTTAATTTATAGGTGGTAGCGTTTCAATTTTTTCCATTTACTGGAAAATCTCATCCAAAAAGTCAACTTTTGAAAAATCAATCCTATGCTAAATCACTCCTACCTTCTCATTGTTAAGATCTTTGTGAGCTTTCACCTATGACCCTTAAAGTTAGTACCCTTTAGCACATCGAATGGTGGAATAGGAGGAGTTTCAATAGGAGGTAAACTCCATTCCCCTTCACCTTAGTCGAGACCTCTAGATGCACCTACAATATATAACCCTCCTTTGACTCAACATGGAATTTTGTTATTTTTTCACTTCTTTTACATACCCTCCCTATGGGGACATCCTCATAGGAAGAGCTTGTGGTTTAAATATTACAACAACAAAATGGGGCACACCATCTCTTTATAGGGTTTCAAGGGAGGGGTATTAGAAAATAACCATCTTATCCCCTATAGCCCTTAAGACCTTCTCAACACATTAATTAAATGACAGATTGATAACAAGACCCAAAGATAGATCTCAAAGTTCAAGGCCAAACCCAAATAGAAAGAATCACACCATTGATTAAGCATTCATATTGAGTTTTGGTAAAATCAAGGACCTCCTTTCAAGATCTTGACCTTGTTTTTAGCATTCTCAAATGGAAGGTTTAAAACCCACATTAAAAAGGGGAGGTTTTCACCTTAGCCTTTGCAACCTTTGTCCAAGACAAATCTATCTAATGGACTGACTTGGATATGTGAGGTCTTGATTTCTAGAGTACCCAATCAATGTTTTTGAGGCCAACTCCCTAGCTCCAACTAAAATTTAGTCCTATTGAAGAGGAAACTTGAAAAATCCTATTATTTGGAGATATTTTTCCTTCCTTTTAATTGATTTACAACAAACCTCAGTGCCTCTCTTCTCTCATCTTTCTCTTCCTATTTCCAACAAAAAAAAAATCATCAATCATATATCATAAACACTATCTCATCTTTCTCTTCCTATTTCCAACAAAAAGAAAATCATTAAGCATATATCATAAACACTTTATATAAGTAAACATTGCAATCATTTAGAGAGTATATTTATTGGTGAACCCATGCAACAACCCATTGCAATCTAATATGGTTTTAATAAATCTTAAAAAAATTGATCCCTCTTAACTACTAATAAATTTTATGTTGATTTCTAATTTGTTAATATACATATCATTTTATTATTATTAAATGTAATATTAAGAAATAACAACTTTTTTTATATTAAATTATAATATAAATACAATTACATTTTAATTATTAATTTAAATATATTTATTAATATGAAATATTTATTATTGTATTTTTTAAAATTGATAATTATTTAAATATTAATGTGTTTTTATTCAAACTTCTGTGATCCATAATGAATTAAACAAAGTCTTTCGGTAGAAATCACGTGAGAAAATTTTTTGGCCGACGCGTTTCGAACCAACAAGTGTGGTTCATCATCAGGACTAGATGAAGAGGCAGACCATGGCAAAGGCTTAAATAGAGAGCAATGTAGAGACATAATTTCAAGTAATGACTATATTTGAACAATAATGTTTAAATTATAATATTAATTTATTAATATATTAAAAACAAATATTATTAAGTAACGACTATATTAAACGGCTATTTTTTGAAAATAATATTTAAATAATGATATTATTTCATTAATTTATTAAAAATGTTAATAGGTAACAGCTACATTAAATGGCTAGTTTTTGAAAAATAATATTCAAATAATGATATTGGTTTATTAATTTATTAAAATATTAATATGTAACGGCTACTTTTTGAAAAATAATATTTAAACTGTGATATTAGTTTATTAATTTATTGAAAACAAATATTAATAAGTAACCGCTATATTTATTTTTATTAAAAATATAAATATAAATAAATAAATAAAAATAAAAATAAATAAATAAAAACAGAAACACACACACACACACACACACATATATATCTAAAGAAAAAATAATCAATAAAGAAAACAGGGTCAACAATAAAATATGGGGCTCAGGCCCATTAAACAAATAACAAAAATACATAAAAAACACGAAGGATCAAGAAAATAAACTCTAATGAAGAATAAATCAACAACAAATACTATAAAAAGGATGTCAATACCTACATAGGTAAACAAACAAACAAAATAAATTCCAAAAAGAAGCCTAAAAACCTAGGAGGACAAGACAGGGACCCAACTTCTACTAATATTCCAACCATCATCTCTATTCAAATTATTGGGTCTTTTTTCAATTTCTAGGGCCTCCCTCAATTTACGATGATGGAAATGACTAATCTTAGCAACAACTTGGGCCTCCTCAACGCAGATGTGATGCTTATATTTATCTACATGCTCCTCCAAAGCAGAGGAGCAAGTCCTACCATGCTTGATGTCAGCGGCATGCTCACGAATCCTTTGATTAATCAAGCGACCAGTCTCACCAATGTAGGGAGTCCCACAAGAGAATGGGATAATGTAAACACCCTTCATATTCTTGGGGTCCACTGGGTCTTTTACAGATCTAAGGGAGCTCCAGATGGTATTTAAAGGCCGAAAGGTTGAAGCCACCTTATGCTTCCTTAGGATCCTTACAATCTTGTCAGTGGTCCCTTGGATAAAAGGAAGATGAACACCAGAAAATTGATCCTTGGTATCTTTCTTAGCACTAGGACCTTTTTCAGCTCTGAGGAAAGCCTTAGTACATTAGTGTCTACTATACCCATTATTAAAGAAAACACTTAGGAGATGTGCTTTCTCTTCCTTGAGATGGTTCTCATCAGAAACTCTTAAAGCTCTAGTCGCTAAGGTGTTGAGAACACCAAGCTTTTGAGCTGGGAAATTATCAGAATTAACATGAAGATATTGTTTCGTATGAGTTTTCTTACAATATACCTAATGAGAGAAAGAGCCATCGTCATTCCTTGATAGGAAGACATCAAGGAAGGGAAGACTACCATTACATTCAAATTCCATGGTGAACTTTATAGAACTAGATTGATTATTAAGGTGGAGGAAAAACAGTTCCAAATTTTCTTTACCATGGGACCAGATGACACAAGTGTCATCCACAAACCTCTTCCACAACTTACGTAGAAGATGAGAAGAGGCTAAGGCCTTTGATTCAAAATACTCCATGAATAGATTAGCTACCACAAGGGAGAGGGGGGAAGCCATGGTGGCACCGCAATTTTGCTTATAGAATTCCCCATCAAATGAAAAGAAAGTAGAAGTAAGACAAATACCAACTAAATAAGCCATATTAGGATCTGTGATGCACTTGATGACTTCGATGGCCTCATTGATAGGGATATTAGTGTAGAGAGAGACCACATCGAAGCTCACAAGCTTGTCATCTGGATCAAGCTTGAAACTCTTTAACTCATTAACAAACGATGCAGAGTCCTTGACAAAGGATTTTGTATGGCCAACAAGGGGCTTAAGATTCTGGGCTAAATATTTAGCAAGAAGATAAGTTGGCCCTCCTATCATGTTGACAATGGGTCTCAGGGGAGCCTCTTCCTTATGAATCTTTGGCAGACCATAGATTCTGGGGGTAAGAGGGAAACTTTCAAAAAGCTTATGATTGAACTAGCTGATCGAGATACTAGCCTTTATAGAAAGAGCCACACTTTTGGAAATCTTCTTCAAAGGATCCTTATTGAGTTTCCTATAGCTCCTGCTATTATCGAGGTGGTACAACATCTTCCGATGGTAATCATCTTTATCAAGAATAACCACAGCACCACCTTTATCGGCTTTGAGAACAACAATATTCTTATTATCGTTTAATGATTTGAGAGCATCAAACTTAGGTTTGCTGATGTTATTCTTGGGGGGCTTTTCCTTTCTAAGGACAACCACATAGTCTTAACGAATGATATCTTTAGTGACGTTCGATAAGTCTCTAATACCATATTCAATGTCACAGATGATATTGTCGACCGGGATCTTTCTAGGAGTAAGAGAAAAATTTAAAGCTTTCTCCAAAAGACTAAAGAATCTAGAGAGATTGACAACCCTATTACTAGAAGAGGAAAGAAAATTAGAACAACCAATATTATCCAAACCTAGAGTCTTATTACCAATCCCATTATTATTACAATTATCAGAATTGAAAACAGAGTCACTAACCTCATTATTATTATTATCATCATTAATCCTAGTGATATTATTATTATCATCATCCAAACATAAACTATTATTGCTATTCTTAATATTATTATTCCTATGTGAGGTGAAAATACAATCACTATTATTAGTATTACTATTAAACCAATTATTATTCCCTCATGTGATTTCTATTGAAAGAATTTGTTTAATATTAATGTGTTATCGGTGAACCCATGCAACAACCCATTGAAATCTAATATGGTTTTAATTGTCTCCTTAAAACACACCTTAGAAAACTCTTACAGCTCTTGGATTCTATATAGAATTAGTGTAACTGCAGGGAAGGCAAGCTTGTCAAATATTATTGTTATTTTTATTTAAGGATGGCGCGAAATGTACAAGTTGAATTCTGGTGCCTTTATTTGAAATCAGCCATTACCTTTCAATTCTGCATGTGCACAATGTCTCACTATGAGGTAGGGTTTTTCTTCATTTCTTTCATTTTCTTTAGGTTTTCTGTTGGGTGGGGGAAAGCCCATGAAATATTATTGTTATTTTTATTTGGGGATGGCGCAAAATGTACAGGGTTGAATTTTGGTGCCTTCATTTGAAATCAACCATTACCTTGCGATTTTGCATGTGCACAATGTTTGGCTATGAAGTAGGGTTTTTATTCATTTCTTTAATTTTCTTCAGGTTTTCTGTTGTGTTGCATGGGGTGGGGTCGTTGATTTCATGGGACCTCCTCTGAGGTAGGGTTTTTCTTAATTTCTTTAATTTTCTTTAGGTTTTCTGTTGGGTGGAGTCATTGATTTCAGGGGACCTCCTCTGGAGCTTCCTTCCAACAACAAAAACAACAAACCCCTCCACCTCGGCAACAATTTAGGACTCCTAGCCTATAGACCTATCTTTCCCTTGCATAATCTAAAGCTTGTGGATCAAAAAACCTATGAGGGCCTATTTCCTGTCCTGACAATGTGCGTGAGTCTCCCTCAGAGAGTGAAAACTCATGGGAAACATAGCATACTAAGCAGACACGCGTGGAGGTGGTAGAAGAGATATTGAAACAAACAATGAACTCTGTAGACATCCGAAATCCTTTAGGTAAAATTTTCAAAATATAAGGCCTTTTTTTTTTTTTTTTTTCTTTCAGAAAAATTTTTACATTTATACATTAACAAGTTGGGAAACTAGTACGTTCATTGAGAACTATCACCGAGAAATACATTGGATATTTATACATTAAAATAAATATCTGCCGTATATAATGAACACAACGCAAGCCATAGCATGGCGGTCAACCGAATAGACAACAACCTTTTTCTATCTCGAGCATAAAAATAGTTGATCCAGTCCAAGGCATAGAGCTGGCTAGATCCAGTCTTAGAAAATAACTATTCGAACAACACCCTTCACTCCAAAAGGGAAATACCTACTAATCTTTTTCACTTCGGGTGCACTAGCACCCCTAGGAACCTTTGAATCATAGTCAAAAGCTTGATCCAACTGCTTCTTAATCTACTGGACCAACCACTGAACCATTCCAAGGGGCTACTTCTTCTCTTTTGACAACTTAATCGACTTGTTATGATGCTTGTACTTGTGCTTTTGTAGCGTTCACAAGTTCATGAAAATGATTAGGCACGCAAGGTATCGCATCGCTATGAACCCGAGCAGAGGAAATGGCATGGCGAGCATGACACGACTTTTGACCCTTACCTCTTGATTGAAGTGTTTATCATTCAGCTCCATCCATATAAAAGGAAGCATCGTGAGGATTTAGACTATCCATGACCACAAGCTGCATATCCTCTGAAGGTTTCTAGTGGCACTTTTGCTGGTTTATGAACCAATTATTTATTTGTTTCTGATCCAGCCCAGTACTTCGAGCCAAAGAGATCTTGTCTATTTCCAAAAGATATGGCCACTTGTAATGTACATTCCACCACTCAAGCAACTTCTACCTTGCCTCCATCGGGAGTTTTCCTTTCTTTTTCTTCTTCAGAAATTCTTGCTTGAGACTACTAAAATATCCACTATACTTATGAAGAAGTTGATTTTTCGAACCTAGTGTTTGGAAGCTTCGAGCTCTGGAGAAAGAGCCCAGAATTTGTTAAGGAAGAGAGGCCAAGGTTTTATATTTTGGAAAGACAAGTTTGCACTGCAAAGAAAGGGTTGTATTGCTCCAAAGTCATTGCTGGTCGAGTTGTTGGAACTAAGGACCAAGTTTACTGAAGCAAGGGGTCAAAGATCATTCTCATTTTGGTGGGATGATTTATATGAATAGAACAGAGGTCGAGTTTCCCATTAAATATTAAATGAAATTTGTGTTCCTTTTAGTAGCTGGCTCAACATATAAATACTTACTGAAGGTCGATTTGGGTGTAGGAGTTAAGTTCTCGAGCTAGTGAAGGCTAAGTATCTTACTATTTGTCTATTGGGCATGTATTCTTTGTTGAGCGTGGTCATGTAGCTTCAAATGGCTGTGGTATAGTTTGCAACACTAAGAAAAGGAGAGGTTGCTCACTGAAATATTCTCTTGCTGAAGTGTATAAAGGCTAGTTATTACACAAAGCTCGAGTTTCCTTGTTGTTGTACGTGTTATCAGCCTCCTAGAATATTTATTCAAGCTACAGTGAGCTAGTAGTAGTTGATATGAAAGCTCGTGGAAGAGCATATATGCTGTTAAGCTTATTCTTTGACTCCAGGTTCCACTATGCACTCATTTTCTCAGTATGGTTCTGCTATATATACACTTTAAAGTGTTGAATATTAATATATCCATGCTTCGTAAATTGTGGATTGATATTTAATTAAAAGAAATATGTTTTATGCTTAGATTTGTGTTGTCCATTTGGTTAGAGCTGTGATGCTCACTTGAAATTTTTGTTGTTGTCTCTAGCTAGGTTATCACTTAGTTGGTGCACGTGTTAAGCATGGTCCCTAGTGGTTTTGCACGATGAGACTCTAGCTCCATTTATATGAAAGAAATAGGTGTTGTTTAGTTTTTTTTTTTTTTTCTCAGAAAGTTTGAAAGTAAGTGTTTGAATTGTATTTTTTTGTTAGAAATAGATTCAGTATCATCAAAAAGTTTTAGGACATCTAAAATTTTGAAATTTTGAAATTGTAACTTTATTTCTAAAAATTTACCTGAAATTTTATGAAAATGGTAATAAAATTTCCATTATTTTCTAGGAAAAGATAACACCTCTTTAAACTAAGGTCATTGGTTATCCAGAAAAGCTTTTATGTAACAAGTATAGGGTCTCTAGCAGTGAACCTTACCAAATAAGAATAAATGTGTAGTTGTTAGAGTGAGATAAAAACCTTCACTAATTTGGTGCAGATAAGGTGCATAGGTACCAGTATGACATGCATGCTAAGTCCTATGGATGTGGTCTAATGGTTAGGAGGGAAAGTTTGGTCTTGCAGGTCTTGTGGTCCAATCTTGGCCAGAACAATGTAAGCCTGAGAATAGAGGGTACAACTTCTGTAATCTAGGATAATAACATTTCAAGAATTAGGTTGATTAGTTAGATAGGTATATTGAGATTCAAAATTGGGTTTAGGAAACATGTGCTCATACTCTACTTAATTTGTAGGTGGTAGCGCTTCAATTTTTTCTATTTACTGGAAAATCTCACCCAAAAAGTCAACTTTTGAAGAATCAATCCTATGCTAAATCACTCCTACCTTCTCATTGTTAAGATCTCTATGAGATTTCACCTATGACCCTTAAAGTTAGCCCTTTAGCACCTTGAATGGTGGAATAGGAGGTGTTGCAATATGAGTTAAACTCCATTCCCCTTCACCTTTGTCAAGACCTATAGATGCACCTACAGTCTATAAACTTCCTTTGACTCAGCATGAAATTTTATTATTTTTTTCACTTCCTTTACATACAACAACAAAATGGGGTGCACCATCTCTTTATAGGGTTTCAAGGGAGGGGTATTGGAAAATAACCATATTATCCCCTATAGCCCTTAAGATCTTCTCAAAATATTTATGAAATGATAGATTGATAACTAGACCCAAAGATAGATCCCAAAGTTCAAGGCTAAACAAAAATAGAAAGAATCACACCATTGATTAAGCATTCATATTGAGTTTTGGTAAAATCAACGACCTCCTTTCAAGATCTTGACCTTGTTTTTAGCATTCTCAAATGGAAGGTTTAAAGCCCACATTAAAAAGGGGAGGTTTGCACCTTAGCCTTTGCAACCTTTTTCCAAAACAATTCTATCTAATGGATTGACTTGGATATGTGAGGTCTTGATTTCTAGAGTACCCAATCAATGTTTTTGAGGCCAACTCCCTAGCTCCAACTAAAATTTAGTCCTATTGAATAGGAAACTTGAAAAATCCTATTATTTGGAGATATTTTTCCTTCCTTTCGATTGATTTACAATAGACCTCAGTGCTTATCCTTTCTCATCTTTCTCTTCTTATTACCAACAAAAAAAATAATCATTAATCATATATCATAAACACTTTATATAAGTAAACATTGCAATCATTTAGAGAGTATATTTATTGGTGAACCCATGAAACAACCCATTGCAATATAATATGGTTCTAATATGGTTCTAATGGTCTCCTCAAAACACACCTTAGCAAACTCTGACAAATCTTGGCTTCTAGATTGAATTAGTGTAACTGCGGGGAGGGCAAGCTTGTCAAATATTATTGTTATTTTTATTTCACGATGGCACAGAATGTACAGGTTGAATTATGGTGCCTTCATTTGAAATCAACCATTACCTTCCGATTCTGCATGTGCACAATGTCTGACTATGAGGTAGTATGAGGTAGGGCTTTTCTTCACTTATTTCATTTTCTTCAGGTTTTCTGTTGGGTGGGGGCAAGCCCATCAAATATTATTGCAATTTTTATTTGGGGATGGCGCGAAATGTGCAGGGTTGAATTCAGGTGCCTTCATTTGAAATCAGCTATTACCTTGCGATTTTGCACGTGCACAATGTTTGACTATGAGGTAGGGTTTTCTTCATTTCTTTAATTTTCTTCAGGTTTTCTGTTGGGTGGGGTCACTGATTTCATGGCACCTCCTCTAAGGTAGGGTTTTTCTTAATTTCTTTCATTTTATTCAGGTTTTCTATTTGGTGGGGTTGTTGATTTCATGGGACCTTCTCTGGAGACTCCTTTCAACAACAAAAACAACACACCCCTCGACCTCGGCAACAATCTAGGACTCCTAGCCTACTGACCTATCTTTCTCTTGCATCATTTTAAGCCTGTAGATTAATAGACCTACGAGGGCCTATTTCCCATCCTGATAATGTGTGTGAGTCTCCCTTAGAGAGTGAAAGCTCATGGGAAACATAACATACTAAGCAGACATGCGTGGAGGTGGTAGCAGAGATATTGAAACAAATAATGAACTCTGTAGAGATCCCAAATCCTTTGGGTA
The DNA here is from genome assembly GCA_031772625.1 of Pinus tabuliformis. Lineage (NCBI taxonomy): Eukaryota > Viridiplantae > Streptophyta > Pinopsida > Pinales > Pinaceae > Pinus > Pinus tabuliformis. The sequence continues at coordinate 279,564,793 of CM062810.1, read as the reverse complement.
AACTTTTCAAAATATAAGTTTTTTTTTGTTACCTTTGAAACGTTTAAACACTCTCTTTCACATCCATTTTTAGCTTTAAAACTCTATTAAAACCCCTCTGAGTGCTAAGCTTTACTCAAAATATGACCAAACCATGTGACTCAGTGCATTCAGTTAACCCTCCGCCCTTCCTCGGCCCTTCATCCTTCTCTAATCTCCATTGTTGATCGCCCCGATCTAATAGTCACAGCCCTTTTTCCCGCACGTTAAACATCGTGCATATTCCTCACCATCTGACCATCCGTCACATGATCGGACGGTAGTGGCAAGCCCCGATCGCGCGACTTGCCTGCCCGTTAACGTGTAATCACGGAGGTTTCCCGCCTGTTGCGCCGACCACGTGTTACAATTCTATTGGATCGCGAGGGGTTATATGGAAACTGCCTGGGTCAAAAGGTGATGCGGGGAATACCACCCGCTCGGGAAACCACAGTTCTCCCGGCCGTTAACCTCCGTTTGTATTCTACTTTTGTCAACCGTCAGATCTTCCTCGTCCAGATCCAATGGCCTTCGTTGCTCCGTCTGCGTGTCCTCCCGATACTCCCTGTCAAATGATCTCGGCCGTCCGTATATGTGATCCAAAGGCCCACACCTATTTGACCCGCTTCTGCCAAGATTTTCCACTCCGATAGATCCTCGTCGTTGATCCATGCGATCCAACGGCCAAGCCTTGTCCCTATATAGTCATGCCTCCGCCATTCCGTCTGCACCTTTAACTTGTTCTATGTTTCCAAAGGAAGAAGGCAGCTAGTGTTTCAGCCACCAGTCCCGGTACTGTTTGTATTAATGCTTCAACCACTACAATCAAGGAATAGCATGGCCGAGAAGGAAGCAGGACAGCCTCGAGCAGTTAACGCAGTTATTAGTTATGGAGCTTGTATCAATCAGTACTCCACCTGACCGAGAAGGACTGCAGAACACCAGAGAAAGGTCCATTTGTTCATTAAGACAATCAGATCATAGAAGAGGCCTGTTTTAGAGAATTAATGTGGTTCGTGGTCAACTATGACCCTCCACGCATAACTTGGAAAAATATATTTGTAATAAAACTCTATATATACCCAGAAGAGAGAGGGTTGATGGTTGATGAATGTTATTTTGATGTAAACTTCAACTTCTAGAGACTGTAACTACTGTGATACCTGCAGCTTCTGGTCTTCATTTTCAGCTAATGCAAGCTTCTTTTGCTGTTAATTGCTCACTTTCCACTTCTTCTTCTTTGTTCCAGGCTGTGCCTGTTATGCATTTATTCATGTGCTGTTGATGTTTAGCATTAGAGGGGCTATCATCCCACCTCTATGTTAGAATCTAGCTTGTATCATTGAATTTGTATGCAGGTTTCTGTTATTTTAATGCCAGAGAGCTGTCATCCTGTCTGTGCATTAGGAAATAGATTTACAGACCTTTTAACTAGTTGCAGCTGGCCATCATAGGGTCCTGTGCATCTGCTGGTGTGATCAGTATTCTCCATCATCACATTTTCCCAAAACTGTGAGTAGTTGGTGGTCTAAAGCCTTGTAGTCTGGGGGTGTTCACCCATGTCTGGGGTTAAGCATAGTAGAAGTGGTTATCTGGCTTGAATTTGCATCATTTCCTTTCATTCATCCACCATTTTCCAACATTTTGTTGAGTTTGTAATGTTCCCGAGTATCTCTGAGATACAACCTAGGAGAGTTTCTTAGGGTGATAACATTAATTGGTGCCGTTGCTGGGGAGAGGAGATTGAAGCTCAGCTTCCCTGGGAGAATGACACAATTCCAGATTTTGACGATAGACAAGGTCTGGGCACATTTCTGGTTGTAATCATCTATTTGGTGACTACATTGGAGGAAGACCAATACTTGGCGACTCCACATTGCTGTTCTGGTGCAGTTGGTGACGTATGTTTGGTGAAATACTTAGAAACCATCAGCTGAATCAGTGCCTGATCCTGAGAAGATCTCTAAGCAGAAGAAAGTATCGTAGAAATGAGCATCAGGACGAGGTAAGCCTTAGTATTTCCATGTATCTCTGCTAGTGAAAGTCACCTTCAGAGATTCATAAAGCTCCTTAGTCATTCATTTCCCTTTCGGACCTCAATTCAAAGAAAGAAGCATCCATGTTGTCCATCATATTCCTTTGTTTCTGTCATTCTTTTCATTGATTCATACCACTCAGTCTACCAGTATCCTTTCATATACCCTAGCCATGGCAAGTCAGCAAGTCCTTACAAAGATAGACAAAATAGTTGCTGTTAGGTATGTACCCTTAGTCTTGCCTACCCCTTTGAATGCCATGCCTGCAGGAGATTATCAAGAATATATGCCTAAGTCTACTGGTACAGAAGGAGTAACAACTGAAGAGCATTTAGAGGCCTTTTATAGCTATGTTGATAACCTGGATATCAATGAAGAGGATGTCTGGATGAGGGTTTTTGTCCAAAGCCTAGATGGGGAGGCTAGAAAATGGTTCAGAAATTGACCCCCTAGGTCTATTGCAGACATTGAGGCTCTAGATGATGTGTTCCTAAAGCACTTGGGGAATAATAAAGATCTACTCTTTTATCATACTGAATTTGGGAACTTGTAGAGAGAAGATTGTGAGATGCTGTCTAATTTCAACATCAGATTCAATCTTATGTACAACAGAATGCCATCTGAAGTCAAACCCAACCCTGCTTCTACCATGCTCACTCATGCCAATTCCTTTGATTCTCAATTCTGCTTACTGATAAGAGAAAGAAGATGTACTTCTTTGGCTGATATGCAAACTGCAACCTTTGAAGTAGAAGAAAACATTATTGTTGTAGAAAGACACAAAGGTGATGCTGAAAGGAGAAGTCTGGGAGGTGATTCCTCATCATCTTATGAGCCTGAGATCAATGAATTGGCTAGGATGATTGAGTTTTTGGCCTCTGAAGTTTCCAAACTAAAGGATGAGCAGTATTCTGAGGAAGCAGAAGCTCCTCGTTCCTTTACTCTTTCAAAGCCATATAAAGGAGCGCAGGAGCATTTGAAGATTTTGCAAAGAAATAAAGTTACAAAAGAAGATAAAGGGGTAAGGCCCCTTTTACAGAATATAGTCATGGAAGAAGAGCTGTTTGAAGAAGAGGAGCAGGTCCATGGTTTGGAAGATAAGGGTAGTGCCCCCTTCTTACCCAGAACTGCATATTAAGAAGCATTATCCAGAGGCACTGCTTGTCAGTTTGTTGTACCTGCAGAACAACAAGCTTATCAGTAGCAGCAATCAGCAGCTGACCCCTTCATCCTCCAAGAATCTATGCTCGATGCTAGCTTACCTTCACATGGCTATGAAGATCTGCGAATTTTCCAGCCTACTTTGGTCCCCAGTCCAATGATCATTAAGGGAGAAGTAAGCTCCCAATCATCTTATGCTTCTCTATCTGGTCAAGTGAAAATCCCTCAAAGTTTCCCCTTGAACACTGAGGCAAAACAAAATTCAATGCTCAAGGCTAAAACTGATGATCTCAGTCTTGATGTTCTGAAACCTACTCAGGTGGCCTTCACACAGATTGAAAAGACAGCTTTTCAGATGACAGAGGAAGAGGATGCACAGCTCTGGAACTCATCCTTGGATGAAGATTGTTCAAAGCAATATGTAGGAGCAGATGATGTCTCTGTGTCCCCTGCATAAGAAATCGATGGTTCATCATTCATATTAGTTATGCAGACCACAAATGACACAGATAAATGCACAACATTCATGGTTATCCAGCAGGTGTACAAAGGCTCCCATGAAGAACATCCAAGGAGGAGAGTACACAGAAGGGAGATGAAATTTGATCCATATTTACCTATTAAGCTCAAATGTCCTAAACATTTTGAGGTAGATGATCAAATCAATCCTGTTTTGCAGCTCTATGATGAAGGGGCCGAGAGCAGGAGGAACAATTTTGGTAGCCCAGCAAATGGGCAGTTTTTAAAAGTTTTAAGATTTCAGGCCTTAATGATTGTAAGCAGTTTCTTGTTCAGGTTTTAGTATAGGCTTAGCTTAACTCCATGCCAAATGGATACTAGAAAATGTTTTGGAAGTTGGTTTTGTATGAAGGCATTATTCTGCAGTTCTTGAGACCTCACAGGGAGGATCTCATCACTAGAAGGAGCCAGTGTTAGCTCTACTACAACTTCAGCATGTAAAGATCAAATTCGGGTATGTCTGTGTTGTTGGTGCTTAAAGAAAGCTTGGATTAGTCTTCTCCTCCTTCCTTCTTCAATTTTCGTCATGCCATCCCAGCCCCACCATCTTTATTTTTTTCCTAAGACCTCTCTCTTCCATGTTTAAACACTCTCTTTCACATCCGTTTTTACCTTTGAAACTCTGTTAAAACCCCTCCGAGTGCTAAGCTTTACTCACCATATGACCAAACCATGTGACTCGGCGCTTTTAGTTAACCCTCCACCCTTCCTCAGCCCTTCATCGTTCTCTAATCTCCACTGTTGATTGCCTCGATCTAATGGTCCCAGCCCTTTTTCCTGCACATTAAATATCGTGCATATTCATCACCATCTGACCATCCGTCGCACGATCAGACGGTAGTCACAAGCGACGATCGCATGACCTGCCCTCCTGTTAACGTGCGATCACGGTGGTTTCCCGCCTGTCACGCCGGCCACATATTACAATTCTATTAGATCACGAGGGGTTATACGGAAACCATCGTGGGTCCAAAGGTAGTGCGGGGAATACCACCTGCCCGCGAAACCACCGTTTTCCCGACAGTTAACCTCGGTGCGTTTTTTGCTTCCGTCAACCGTCCGATCTGCTACGTCCAGATCCAACGACCTTTGTTGCTCCATCCGCGTGTCCTCCCGATACTCCCTATCAAATGATCTCGGTTGTCCATATATGTGATCCAATGGCCCACACCTGTTTGACCCGCTTCTGCCAATATTTTCCCCTCCGATAGATCCTTGCCATTGATCCACGCAATCCAACGGCCGAGCCTTGTCCCCATATAGTCATGCCTCCGCCATTCCGTCCATGCCTTTAACCTATTCTATGTTTCCAAAGGAAGAAGGCGGCCAGTGTTTCAGCCACCAGTCCCGGTACTGTCTGTGTTAATGCTTCAACCACTGCAATCAAGGAACAACATGGTCGAGAAGGAAGTAGGACAACTTCGAGCAGTTAACGCAGTTATTAGTTATGGAGCTTGTATCAATCAGTACTCCACCTGACCGAGAAGGACTGCAGAACACCAGAGAAAGGTCGATTTTTTCATTATGACAATCAGATCGTAGCAGAGGCATGTTTTAAAGAATTAATGTGGTTGGTGGTCAACTATGACCCTCCATGCATAACCTGGCAAAATATCTTTGTAATAAAACTCTATATTACCCAGAAGAAAGAGGGTTGATGGTTGATGAATGTTATTTTGATGTAAACTTCAACTTCTGGAGACTGTAACTACTATGATAACTGCAGCTTCTGGTCTTCATTTTCAGCTAATGCAAGCTTCTTTTGCTGTTAGTTGCTCACTTTCCACTTCTTCTTCTTTGTTCCAGGCTGTGCCTGTCATGCATTTATTCATGTGCTATTGATGTTTAGCATTAGAGGGGTTGTCATCCCACCTCTATGTTAGAATCTAGCTTGTATCATTGAATTTATATGCAGGTTTCTGTTATTTTAATGCCAGAGAGTTGTCATCCTGTCTGTGCATTAGGAAATAGATTTACAGACCTTTTAACTGGTTGCAGCTAGCCATCACAAGGTCTTGTGCATCTGCTGGTGTGATCAGTATTCGGCATCATCACATTTTCCTAAAACTATGAGTAGTTGGTGGTCTAAAGCCTTGTAGTCAGGGGGTGTTCACCCATGTCTGGGGTTAAGCATAGTAGAAGTGGTTATCTGGCTTGAATGTGCATCATTTCCTTTCATTCATCCACCATTTTCCAACATTTTGTTGAGTTTGTAATGTTCGCGAGCATCTCTGAGATACAACCTAGGAGAGTCTCTTGGGGTGATAACATTAATTGGTGCCATTGCCGGGGAGAGGAGATTGAAACTCAGCTTCCCTAGGAGAACGACACAGTTCTAGATTTTGATGATAGATAAGGTTTGGGCACATTTCTGGTTGTAATCATCTATCTGGTGACTCCATTGGAGGAATACCAATATTTGGTGACTCCACATTGCAGTTCTGGTGTAGTTGGTGAGGTATGTTCAGTGAAATACTTAGAAACCATCAGCTGAATCAGTGCCTGATCCTGAGAAGATCTTTAAGCAGAAGAAAGTATCGTAGAAAGGAGCATTAGGACTAGGTAAGCCTTAGTATTTCCATGTATCTCTGCTAGTGAAAGTCACCTTTAGAGATTCATAAAGCTCCTTAGTCATTCATTTCCCTTTCAGGCCTCAGTTCAAAGAAAGAAGCATCCATGCTATCCATCATATTCCTCTGTTTCTATCATTCTTTTCATTGATTCATACCACTCAGTCTACCAGTATCCTTTCATATACCCTAGCCATGGCAAGTCAGCAAGCCCTTACAAAGATAGAAAAAATAGTTGCTGCTAGGTATGGACCCTTAGTCTTGCCTACCCCTTTGAATGCCATGCCTGTAGGAGATTATCAAGAATATATGCCTAAGTTTATTGGTGCAAAAGGAGTAACAGCTGAAGAGCATTTAGAGGCCTTTTATAGCTATGCTAATAACCTGGATATCAATGAAGAGGATGTCTGGATGAGGGCTTTTGTCCAAAGCTTAGATGGGGAGGCTAGAAAATGGTTCAGAAATTTACCCCCTAGGTCTATTGTAGACATTGAGGCTCTATATGATGTGTTCCTAAAGCACTGGGGGAATAATAAAGATCTGCTCTTTTATCATACTGAATTTGGGAACTTACAGAGAGAAGATGAGCTGCTATTTGATTTCAACATCAGATTCAATCTTATGTACAGCAGAATGCCAGCTGAAGTAAAACCCGCCCCTGCTTCTGCCATGCTCACTTATGCCAATGCCTTTGATTCTCAATTCTACTTACTGTTAAGAGAAAGAAGATGTACTTCTTTGGCTGATATGAAAACTGCAGCCTTTGAAGTAGAAGCAAACATTATTGTTGTAGAAAGACTCGAAGGTGATGTTGAAAGGAGAAGTCAGGGAGGTGAATCCTCATCATCTTATGAGCCTGAGATCGATGAATTGGCTAGGATGATTGAGTTTTTGGCCTCTGAAGTTTCCAAACTAAAGGATGAGCAGTATTCTGAGGAAGCAGAAGCTCCTTGTTCCTTTACTCTTTCAAAGCCATATAAAGGAGCACAGGAGCATTTGCAGATTTTGCAAAGAAATAAGGTCACAAAAGAAGATAAAGGGGTAAGGACCCTTTTACAGAATATAGTCATGGAAGAAGAGCTATTTGAAGAAGAAGAGCAGGTCCATGGTTTGGAAGATAAGGGCAGTGCCCCCTTCTTAACCAGAACTGCATATGAAGAAGCATTATCTAGAGGCATTGCTTGTCAGTTTGTTGTACCTGGAGAACAACAAGCTTATCAGCGGCAGCAATCAGTAGCTGACCCCTTCATCCTCCAAGAATCTATGCTCGATGCTAGCTCACCTTCACATGGCTATGAAGATCTTCAAATTTTCCAGCCTTCTTTGGTCCTCAGTCCAGTGATCAATAAGGGAGAAGTAAGCTCCCCATCATCTTATGCTTCTCTGTTTGCTCAAGTGAAAATCCATCAAAGTTTCCCCTTGAACACTGAGGTAGAACACAATTCAATGCTCAAGGCTGAAACTGATCATCTCAGTCTTGATGTTCTGAAACCTGCTCAGGTGGCCTTCACATAGATTGAAAAGGTAGCTTTTTAGATGACAGAGGAAGAGGATGCACAGTTCTGGAACTCCTCCTTGGATGAAGATTGTTCAAAGCAAGATGCAGGAGCATATGATGTCTCTGTGTCCCCTGCACAAGAAATCAATGGTTCATCATTCATATTAGTTATGCAGACCATAGATGACACAAATAAATACACAACATTCATGGTTATCCAACAGGTGTACAAAGGCTCCCATGAAGAACATCAAAGGAGGAGAGTACATAGAAGGGAGATGAAATTTGATCCATATTTACCTATTAAGCTCAAATGTCCTAAACTTTTTGAGGTAGATGATCAAATCAATCCTGTTTTGTAGCTCTATGATGAAGGGGCCGAGAGCAGGAGGAACAATTTTGGTAGCCCAGCAGATGGGCAGTTTTTAAAAGTTTTAAGTTTTCAGGCCTTAATGATTGTAAGCAGTTTCTTGTTCAGGTTTTAGTATAGGCTTAGCTTGAATCCATGCCCAATGGATACTAGGAAATGTTTTGGAAGTTGGTTTTGTATGAAGGCATTGGTCTGCAGTTCTTGAGACCTCACAGGGAGGATCTCATCCCTAGAAGGAGCCAATGTTAGCTCTGTTATAGCTTCAACATGTAAAGATCAAATTCGGGTCTATCTGTGTTGTTGGTGCTTAAAGAAAGCTTGGATTAGTCTTCTCCTCCTTCATTCTTCAATTTTCCTCATGCCCTCCCAGCCCCGCCATCTTTATTTTTCTCCTGAGACCTCTCTGTTCCATGTTTAAACACTCTCTTTCACATCCGTTTTTACCTTTGAAACTCTGTTAAAACCCCTCCGAGTGCTAAGCTTTACTCACCATATGACCAAACCATGTGACTCGGCACTTTCAGTTAACCCTCCGCCCTTCCTCGGCCCTTCATCGTTCTCTAATCTCCACCGTTGATCGCCTTGATCTAACAGTCGCAACCCTTTTTCCCACATGTTAAACATCGTGCATATTCCTCACCATCTGACCATCCGTCGCATGATTGGACAGTAGTCGCAATCCTCGATCGTGCGACCTGCCCGCCCGTTAACATGCGATCATGGTGGTTTCCCACCTGTCGCGCTGGCCACGTGTTACAATTCTATTGGATCACGAGGGGTTATATGGAAACCGCCGTGGGTCCAAAGGCAGTGCGGGGAATACCGCCTGCCCATGAAACCACTGTTCTCCCAGCCATTAACCTTCGTGCATCTTCCGCTTCTGTCAACTGTCAGATCTGTCGTTAAGCATAGTAGAAGTGGTTATCTGGCTTGAATGTGCATCATTTCCTTTCATTCATCCACCATTTTCCAACGTTTTGTTGAGTTTTTAATGTTCCCGAGCATCTTTAAGATACAACCTAGGAGATTTTCTTGGGGTGATAATAGGTCCTAAGGGATCAGTGAGAGGAGGATTATAAGGAGTTACAAATCCTTCATTGAAAAAGTCCTCTGGCAGTATAGTGTCTTGGGATGTATTATTTGATTCAATGTCAAATACTGGAGACTGGTTACCCAAAGAGGGGCAATCCAGATCATTGAGGCTCGACGGATCCTCCATAGTTAGTGGAGGAAGATCTTATTGTCACCGAGATTGACGATGAGGCTCCTATGTATCCATGGTGACTGATATATTTTATCAAAAAAATTTATACCGATATTGATTATAGTATTAGTGATAACACACTAGCACCTAAAAAATAAAAAATACTCTAAAAGCCAATCAGTAAGCAGTCAAGGGATATGACTATGTTTGATAACCACTGTTTGCTGAAGGTGAAACCCAGTATCACAATGGATAAAAGAGAGAGTTGGAAAAATATACAATTATGATTACTCTTGAGCTTCGCCTGAACCTCAGATTAAGGGGCCAGGTACTCTCGTGAAGACAAGCACCCTCCCAAAAGCCGAAGACAGAGTAGGTTTGTTTGTTTAGGTACCATGGCAGCCCGCTCCAGTCACCTTATGTTCATCCCTAAAAACATCTAGCCACTATGTTACCTCAAATCATAGACACTACTGTTGGGTGCTAAACGGTGTCTTTTAAAACTCCTAATTGCCTCACATTAAGTATCAACTTGGGTAAGTCTTTTTATTTCAAGAGTGTACACAATATGTGCAAGCTATAAATCGAGAGAGTAATTCTTTAAACTAAGTTATGAAATTCAATACAAGAGTAAACGGATGCAATCATAACTATCAAGCTTGTAACTTTAAAGGAAATAATTCATCTAAGCATCATGACTCTATCTCAAACAATACCGTAATTCAATCTTAATCAACCAAATTCAAATGACAATCAACTGAGAGCAACGTAGTATTAATTGAGCTCTTTCAGCTAGACTTAAACTATTGGATAGAAGGAAAGCATTTAATCAATCACACTCTATTATGCAATTAACCGGAAATGATTCTTTAACCGATAACTAATTCAATCCACGAAATGAATTAAATAAAACCAACTATGACTGTGCATTAATGAAGTGAATTCCAGAAATCCGATTCAATGAAAATACATCGACTAAAAAGATTTGAAGAAGAATAACTTGCAGGAAATGAAAAATGCATAAAAAAAGGAACAACAGTAAGTTCTACTAGAGACCAGGCCCTAGCCACCAATGAACACTGCTTAACGATCTTAGAATATCCAAACGAACAACAACACAAGTTGTATATTAATCATCAAAGTCACTTATCATTACAACACGATCTTGTTCTTCATAATGACCCTTCTGTAAATTAAAATTACAATCCAAGTAAAAGACAAGAGATCCCTCTTCAGTCTTCCCTTTTATAGTCAAAAGGAAAAGATAAATGTGATCCCTCAGGATCAGGAGATCCTGAGGGATTCACAACTAAATGCTATCTTTAGAAAATTCTTCTATCTCGCACTAATCTTCTTGACTCGTTCCTTGGTTTGACCACACCCAACGTGTCTCATTTTCCTTGATTAGCTTTTGCTATTTTGACTTTGGAACAACAATTGTTCCTTCTACTATTTTTCTACATAAAAAGTAATGAGAGTTAGTTTGGTCGGTTAAATCATATCAAGAGCAGTTTTATTCATTCCTTATCAAAATCCTATCAATTTGTTATTATATCATGGCACAAAATGGATAAGAAAGGAGGAAAAAGATAATAATCAAGAGTAAATACATACCTATTGCAAGGCTCAACATACTCCCCTGCTTACCTTTTTTCATGTCCTCATGAAAAATAAATAGTTCCTATGTAATGTAGTTAAGGAGTAGGCTGGAAAAAAGGTTTCTTTATCAGGCCTGAAACCGTGATTTTGTGCCAAATTTGCAAAGGCTGTTTGTTCATGTCCTTTAGGTAACTCATAGTCAAACCGATACCCTTCAAGAGGATACCAAATAATGGGACATCTAAATCTACATCCCAACTAACAAGGCCCTTCCATCAAAATAATATTGCTATATGTGATTAACTGGCTTGCAACAACTTTGAAGTTCCCATAATTAAATGGTTCTATTTCCTTAACGCTATTAGTTGAGACTGTCCATCTCATTTTGGATGCAGTCAGGGATCTTTCCTGGATGGAGAGGAAATATGTTGTTCCTTTCTATACGATTTCCTTATGTATGGGCCCTCAAATTTGAATCACGCCTTCTTGTGTCATAAGCCTTTTATGTCTAGCAAATAGTTGCAAAGGGTGAGTAGGCTTACTCCTTACCTCGAGATCCGACCCGTGTTCCTGTCTTTGGAATGAATTATATGCCTTAAACCACTTAAGTTGATTAACTGCAAAAGAGATAAAAGCCTGGAATTGAATATCTCCAACAAAAGGGCTAGGGTTCTTATCGACTTCTCCTTCTAATATGAAATTATGCAGATAAAATCTGCAAAGAAGCCTTCGGACTTTTGCCCCATGTTCCTTGTAGCAACTTATAAAATCTTTAGTTTTCTTTAACTCAATTGGCTTGCTAGCTCTTACGGCTTTAATCTTTAACAATAAGTATCGTTCTAATAAGAACAGGGCATAATTTGTGGTCAGAGACCTACATGTCAAGACATCCGAATATAGCAAGAAAATGGTGTCTATCTGATTCCTGGCTCTGTCCAACTTGGTCTTCACCTTCTTCAGCTTTTCTTCTTCCTATCTAAATCTGTCAAAAGTCCCATTCTCAGTTATGGTTAATTCCCTAAACTGTTTCTGCAACTCTTGATATTTTTGCAGAGGGACTGTCTCTTGTTCACATCATTCTAGAGCAAGCTGGGCTTGCATCAGTTCTTCCTATAGCTTTAGGAGAATAGGGTCTTTGCTTGATAGGATATCCTTGTCTTGTTCTTCTGTCTGAGTGCCTATGCTATGAGAGGATATTTCCCCGGTCTGTACTTCATTATTGTGGGAGGACCAACACGCCATCTGAATGGTTGCATCCACTAAGTCTGCATGCAAATTTTCCTGGGTGGCTATTGTTTGAGTAGGAATGAGTTCAGTTTGGGTCTCTGTTGACCTACCCTTACATATTTCCGTTTGCGTAGCCACAGAGACTACCTTAGGAGTAGTGTTCTGGGCTTTATCGTTTATAATTTCCTTGAGCTTTCAACGTAGCCTTTTAACAGTCTTTTGAAGCTTTTTATATTTGTGTCTCAACATGCTTGTCAATAGATTTTGTATCTAAAGATTCCTGTTGTTTATCATGGCTGTGTTCCAATAGAACTGTGTCATTAGATTGGTTGTCTGATTCATGAATAACTTCTGTGTCTGCTTCCTTTTCCCGGTCTATAGCTTCTGAAGAGGGTAGAATTTATGTATTCCTAGAATCTTCTGGGGATTGAACTTCCATTAGGTTAGGATAAAGTGATCCTCTAGGATGCATGTATGCATTTAGATTTTCGAGGAACTGAGCCATCCCTCTCTCAAAATCTTGCAGAATATCATTTTGGGGACTCATGGTTGATGTTTGAGGAGGTTCTTCTTCATTTTCTAGTTCATCATCAAGGTGTTGTGCCCTTTCTTGTTCTGAGTCTGGTCTATCCTCTTCCTCGAGTTCTTTTCCTGAATTGGCCTCTTCCCTGGGTTCTGATTCTAAATGACATCCTTCCCCTTGTTCAAGTTCTTCCTCTGGTTCTGACTCATAGTCTTGTATACTAATTGGTCTGGATGGTTCCACAGGTTGTTCGACATTATCTACAGACATTCTTTGGACTAGATGTAACCTTGAAGACCACCAGCGCTTGTGGGTTCAATGTTTGAGTGAGTAGTCCTTTTCCTTTTCAGAATAGGGCCCTGCTCGCTTATCGCCAAAATTTTAGGATTTTGGATTATAGGGTTTTGACTAATCTCCAGGGGCGCTATGAGACCATCCCAAGTTAAGTTTTGTTGAATGAGGTTATGGGTAACAATTAGTCTAATCAATCCATGGTGGCTAACTATGGTTTCCGGGTGCCTAGCCCGTCTTATTCTATCAGCGGTATCATGCAGCAATAAATTCAAGAAAGATGGCAGATTAACAGTGATCTTTAGTTTAAAACAGCTAAAATTTTGAGTTGTCATGGTCTTACCACGTCTCATCATCCATCACAGGTAATGTACCTCTGGACAACACTTGCCAACTCACACCATGGTTCTGCCAGAGAAGATGGTTGTATGCCCTTGCCTTTCTTGGTTAATTCCTCGCCTGCATCTCTGAAAATGTCCACTACGTCTTGTAACATTACGTGTTTTTTTTTGCCATGTAGTTCCTTCGCTGGTAGCCCAAATACTTCAGCTATTACAGTGTCTGATACTGTAATTATTCTACCTCTCACCAGGGATTTCCCATTCTGTAGATGCTATAGAAATTCAATAACAATTTCCTCACTATGGGGCTAAAATCTTGTGAAGTATGGTATCCACCTTGCACGGACCAGAATTTCCCTGGCTCTGTCGGAGACTTCCAGCACTAAAGGTTCTCATTGCACTGACTTACCACCCATAATTTTTGAGTTCTTCCTACTATTGCAAAGGATTAGTGCAGTGGATAAAACATAGCAACAGACATCAACAGAGAGATAGAACAACAAGTAAGTTGTAACAGCTAAGTTTTCCAATGTTAAACGATATTTCTATGAGAATTCATTAATTTGAGGACTATTATTTTGCCACATGCCACGTGATCATAGAGTACCATATCAACCTATGAAATCCAATAAAATAGTTATAACGCATGCACAAGTGTAATGAAGGTCCCCTCCCTCCTTCAAGATGAGAGGTCGCCTATGACCGAATGGACGGGGGAATGTTGTTCTGACGGAAATGTACAAGGGTGAAAGATACGACATTAATATGGGACATAGTACATATATTAATGAGAGGACTGTAAAAGGTATGGATATAATGAGAGTGAGGTGTGTAATGATGGTTATTGATAAGAGATAAGATGCTTTGGTTGATGATAGGTTATGTAGTAAGGAAAAAGGACAACAATATGCAAGAAAAGATGCTTTGCTGATGATATTCCAGCTGAAAATGATATGATTGATTAAAAACATTAACTCATGCATAAAGGTTCAAGGTAGGGAGAAATTAAGGAAATAATTCTTCTGATAAAAAGAAAAGTAAGAAGAGGGTATTATAATAATTATTGATGTTGAAAATGGAACTTCAATACCATAAGTAGAGCTTATGTTGCCAGCAGACATCCATAGCCTTGACAGTGTTGCTTTTTAACCCATATGAGCCAGGATCCTCAATTTCTAGTTGGAGTATTCCATTGTTGTTTCTATAGAAGAGATCAATGTGTTGGCATGGCAACCAGATGACCACATTTCCATTCATTGGGAAGTAGCAAAAGTGATCAGGTCAGCTCGTGATGAGACCTCCTGTTCCAAGGATATTTTAGCCATCCTTTAGATCATAACCCTGGTGTGGTGGCCATAGTGGGAATGTCGCATTGCTACATCCTTATGAACATGGCAGGCTGGCTCTTAATGAGACCCCCCATCCTCTATCTGTAGGCAAAATTTTTTGTTATTATACAAAATAGAGGGAGTCTCAGTACTCCTTAAGAGCAGGGAGGGTGGAAGAAGTTGAACATATCAATTGAAAAGAAATATACCCATAATCTCACTTATAATAGACAGAGAGGATTATAACCAGGAGGGGTGGAACCAGCATGGTAAAGATGATCAATTAGTCTTATATACACTGGAAATCAATACAATAAAGTAATATAATTGTGTCCTTCCCCATTTTTTTTTAAGAAATATATCATCAAGAAGCTATCTTGTTAAAGATCATAATGTTAAGGGTATTCACCTGCTTCAATAAAATCCATAATTCTTGTCCTCATAAAAGTATTGTACTTCATGCCATGAAAGGGAATCAGAAAAATGGGGCTGACATGAGCTAGGAGTAATCCTGGAAGTGTTGTTCAACATCACCATAATGCAAGGAAAAGGGTGTTGTTTAAAAATCACATTACTTTAAGAAGCAAAAATGTTGTTCCAAAGAAGGAACAACAACAAATTCAAAGAAAAAGAGGTAGTATTTGCACAACAAACAACAAAAAATGTTGTTCCAAAGTTGGAAGAGCAAACATGCAAAAAGTGTTGTTCCGAAGTGGGAACAACAAAAACTAAAAGTGTTGTTCCGAAGTGGGAACAAAAAAAACAAAAAGTGTTGCTCCGAAGTGGGAACAACAAAAAAAAAAGTGATGTTCCAAAGTGGGAACAACAAAAAGCAAAAGTGCTATTCTGAAGTGGGAACAACAAAAACAAAAATTGTTGTTTCGAAGTGGGAACAACAAAAAACAAAAGTGATGTTCCGAAGTTGGAACAACAAAAACAAAAGTGTTGCTCCAAAGTGGGAACAACAAAAAGAAAAAGTGCTATTTCGAAGTGGGAACAACAAAAAGCAAAAGTGTTGTTCCGAAGTGGGAACAACAAAAAGCAAAAGTGTTGTTCCGAAGTGGGAACAACAAAAACAAAAAGTGTTGTTTTGAAGTGGGAACAACAAAAACCAAAAGTGTTGTTCCGAAGTGGGAACAACAAAAACCAAAAGTGTTGTTCTGAAGAGGGAACAACAAAAACCAAAAGTGTTGTTCCGAAGAGGGAACAACAAAAACCAAAAGTGTTGTTCCGAAGTGGGAACAACAAAAACCAAAAGTGTTGTTCCGAAGTGGGAATAGCAAAAAGAAAAAGTGTTGTTCCAAAGTGGGAACAACAAAAACCAAAAGTGTTGTTCCGAAGTGGGAACAATAAAAACCAAAAGTGTTGTTCCGAAGTGGGAACAACAAAAACCAAAAGTGTTGTTCCGAAGACGGAACATCAAAAACCAAAAGAGCTGTTCTGAAGGGGGAACAACAAAAACCAAAAGTGATGTTTCGAAGTGGGAAGAAAAAAAAAAAAAAAGTGTTGTTCCAAAGTGGGAACAACAAAAAGAAAAAGTTTTTTTCCGAAGTGGTAATGGTAAAAAACAAAAATGCTATTCCGAAGTGGGAACAACAAAATCCAAAAATGTTGTTCCAATGTGGGAATAACAAAAACAAAAAGTGCTGTTCTGAAGAGGGAACAACAAAAAAACAAAAAGTGCTGTTCCAAAGAGGGAAAAACAAAAAAAAAAAAATGCAGAAAATCAAATCAGCAATCATATTTACAGTTTTTACAAAAAGAAATAACTTTTTACAGTAATGAAGCTGCCGAAGGATTTCCTTCTGCAACTAGAATTTGCATGGTGGAGTCTTCACGTATCTATTGGTAAAAGGATTCTATTGTAAGTGATTTTCGGTAGAGGCACACCCAATGCCCATTTTATTTGAAGGAAAAACTAGACCCATCAATGGTAGCCAATGTAAGAGTGCCATTTTCATGTACTTCCTTTATTTCGTAGGGGCCTAACCATCTAGTTTGCAGTTTACCAGGGAAGTCTTGAAACTTGGAATCATAAAGAAGTGCCCAATCGCCCTCATGAAATGTATTTTTCTTAATCAAGGAATCGTGCCACTTGGCTCTTTATTGTTGAATGAGTGCAGTATGTTGTAGTCTGTTAATCTGGGCTTCAATGAAATCCAGTCCCACTTCCTGGGCTATCATTAGTGTCTATATCTCAAATTCTATGGGGAAAATGGGTTCCTTACCAAATACCAACTGATATGGAGAATATCCAGTTGTGTTCCTCCAAGTCATGCGATATGCCCACAAGGCCTCTGGCAGTCCAGTCACCCAGTATCGTGTATGTGATGAGACTGTCTTTGTTAGAATAGCTTCAATTACTTTGTTGGTACTCTCCACCTACCCGTTCACCTGATCTGGAAATGGGGCTCTTAGGCTTCTTGTCTACCTTACAAGAACCTCTCCCACTCCCAAAGCTTTAAACATTCCCAAGTCTTAATGATTAACCAATGCAGAATTAATTATGTGCTTGAAAATATGAATGTATGCTTGTATTTTCTTTTAACTGATTATACCTTAAATTTTGTTGTTATGTTATAAGTTGATGTGCTCAAACTGATATACAAATATACATAACAATAAATAAAGCAGCAGAGGCAACGTAGTAATAAAGCAGACACATGGACAACAATATTAATTAGGATTTCACCCAAAACTCTTGGGCTACATCTCCCTGAGCTCTACTCAACTCAACTAGGCTCTCTGGAATTATGGTATAAGTCCTTTTTACAAGCTCTTGGCTTAACTCATACTATTTTACATAGAAACAGTGGGTTCAGACACCATGTTATTCCTTGGCTCTTGAAGCTCTGGCTATTGGCTCTAGCTCTTAGCTCTTGGTTCTGGCTCTTGGCTCTGACTCTAGCTCTTTGGCTCTAGCTCTTCAACTCTGGCTTCTTTCTACTCTCTATCAGTTTACAACTCTCTAAGCTTTTCACTTGAACTCCAAGTGACTCCCTTGGCTGCGTTTTTACTTCTGCACTACCTCCTTCACCTTAGCTTCCTGCTTTGGCTTCACTTTCAACAACAAAACCCCAACAATAGCCTCAGAAACCAACATTCCCACGGTCTCTGCCATTCTGTGGCTTTTAAGCCAAATCGGTGCTGTTGGTTCATTTTCCCTTTTGGATTTCTATCTTCCAGCCACAGTCAGCTCAAATCCCTTCTCTAATCATTAGCAACCATTGCTAAATGCCCTTGGGATGGATGCCACCTATTCTGTAACGGAAGGGGCAATCGGTGCTTGAAATCCCCAAATTTTGGCATTCTTGGCTTACACAGGAAAATATCCTAGACACAGGAAAAATCCATAGAAAACACTGTTCATCCGGACTTCAAATGTCCTCAAATCTGGTCTATACTCCTATCGGGTCCACCCACAAGTCGCTATCACAAGTCACAAATGGCTTGTTCCAAGGTTTTCCTTCGTATTTTAAAAATATGTTAAAACACTAAAATCCCGTGAATATGGCCTTGGGTGGATTTGAAATGACATTCAATAGCCTTAAGGAACCCTTCCGAGTCCAATTTATTGCATCGATGCTTTATCCTTTGTATTTCATTTGATAAACGAAATACACAAATACAAAGGGAATTGGCATTTTCTGGACTTCAAAATATATATAATATCGACTATAATGTTATCGGGTCTGATCAGTTGCATCGCATATATGTATCTATATATAGCCCCACACCATTTTGTATCTCAGATGCGATATTACAATGCAACTTCTCACAATCACATATTGCACATACCCCGGGCCATTTAAGGTGCACTCCACTGTAGTCACTGATTGTGATATCGCTCCGTCGAAATTGCCAATTGCGATTTTGCGATCGCAATAATCATATACCATGTTTTGATATCCGCCGACTGCCACCGCCGATTGCGATTTTCGATCGGATCTAGACCATTGATCATCGAGATCTGACGGCTCCTGTTCATTGTTGACTTAAGCCTCCGATAGGTCTTATTTCTTTATATTTTCTCCTCTTTCCCAAGGAACAAAGGGGAACTTCTTTTTATGATAACTTCTTCATCTGAAGTCTGTTTTTGTCCATTCAAGTTGCGTTGGATTCAGAATGAGGAGATCTTTGCAATGAGACTATTTCCGAGAGCAGCCTACTATTTTCATTTTCCTTTGATTTACAAAGGATTTGTGCCATTTGGCACCTTTTACCTCTTATATGAAGTCTTTTAGACTTAGAGGTTTATCCAGGATCCATTTTTAGATCATGCCTTCCCACTAAGAGAACTTTTGGTCTTGTTGACACCTAATCATCAAGATTGGGTGAATAACTGAAATTGATGTAAATAAATAATAGAAAATGTGAAGAGTCATCGGGAGATGAAATGAATGGTCTCTCCCTCATGTATATAATAAAGACCAACCTGAATGAATATCATGAATTGTTTTGAGGAGTTACATCCTGGTCTGACATGGTATCAAAGACAACACCATTTTTGGCTTCCCTCTGCTTTGTAACTCCCTATTCTGCCTATGTTCTACCTATTTTGCAGAACTCACACCTTTGTCTTTGTTAGTACACTGTCATATGTGTTTTCTATGTCTAACATGGTATCATATGCATTTTCATAAAAGCGTTGCTCCTCCTGCTGCTGCCCGACGTTTTTCTCTACTTTACATAAACGTTGCATTTTTGCTATGTGGTATCACCGTTTTTCTATGTAGAATGATTGACTCGAATACTGCTCAACACTCACACCATACGCACTGGTATCCAGTCTCGAATACGCTCCATACTCCACACCATACGCACTGCTATCTGCTCTCATATGCACTACTATCTGCTCTCAACACTCACACCATACGCACTGTCATTTGCTACCTTACTCACTGGCGAGGGTGGCTCTGCAAACCCTTTACGCCCTTGCTTCCTGTAGCATGGAAACCTGTCCAATATTATCACCAGAGATGTTTAGTGCTGCAATTTGAAAATTCCTGAGGTTCCTCCAGTAGTTTCATAAGGTTTCCCAAGACTTACCTTGGTTTTATTTAGCAGAAGTCAGTCATTTTCCAGCTCTCAAGATTCGTTCTGCTAATGGAAGAAAATCCAGTTTAGGACTACTGATCTGCTTCTTATAGTTGCTTGGTTTCTGAAACTCTGAGACCAATAGCTGTCAGAAACTGCGCGAAGAGGAAACGATTGTAACCTTGGCATATGGAATATCAGGTTGGCTACTGCTCGTAATACACAGTTTCTCATTTTAATTGTCCTTCTCGCATGGTATTTTTGGTTCAAAATAAGGGAAGATTGATATATCATTGTGGGATATATCACTGTTGCTGCAATGTTGTGTTGCTATTGCATTGTATATGTGTATGGCATTGAATGTTAGAGTTAGTGAATGGTGAATGCTATTACGCTGAATGATATTGCAGTGCATGATACTAAATTTTGTACAGTGATACCTCTGTCTCCATATATCAGATTCAAATCTTTTTTAGGAGTAAAATTTTTCCAGCAAAAGTATTTTTACAGCACTCAGATTTTACAATGCATTCAATCATATCTATTGTGGGAGTAGTTCTCATTGGCAAGGAGAACTATCCTGAGTGGTCCCAAAAGATAAAACACACCCTCATTTTCAATGAGTTGTGGAAAGGAGTGTGTGTTGGAGAAGGAGACAAAGAGCCAGAAGAGCCTACCTCAGACAAGGAGTTCACCATTTGGGAAAATAAGAACAACAAAGCCTATGCATTAATTGCAGCATCTGTAGGTGAAGAGGTGAGTTGACATATTTCTCCATTTTCAAATGCTTTTGAAGCCTTACAAAATCTGAAAGAAATCTATGACTCACACTTTGCACTTGAAGTTGTTCAACTCATGATTAAACTCTCCACTCTTGAATTACAAAATAATGATCCTCTTGCTCTTGCATCCGAAGTAAAATCTATAATGCATGATATCAAAGCCACTAAGGTTGAATTGGATATTCCTCTGATCCCTTTTCTCAAGGTACTTTATCCTTCTTACTCCAATTATCTTGAATCATTGCAAGCAAATGGAAATCTCAATGATATTACCTTTGACTCTCTTGTGAAAAAATTTGCTGAAAGAGAGAAAGCTTTTGGAAAGAAGATAGCCCCTGAATTTTCTGAAGAAGCTGTTTGCCTTTCTCATAAAGAAAACAATCTTACCCAAGATTCTTCCAGAGGAAGAGGTGGTCGAAGAGGAAGAGGAAGATATTTCAGAGGCAGGGGGGGCATACACTCTCAAGGGGAAAAGTTAGATTTGCACTACATACGCTGCAAAAGAAATGGATCACATGATGCCTCCACATGCAATTTACCTAGGGACAAAATTGAGTAGCAAAGAAACCAACCCAAAGGTAAAACTAATGACACATACAAAGGTAAAGCACTTGAATTTGATCATTATGTTGTGGCACAATGTAATATTGGAGTAAATGAAGACTTATTTAATGCTTCACTTGATTCTTGGAAAAATGATTGGTTGCTTGATTCAGGAGCAACTTGCCACATGACTCGTAGAATTTTTTTTTTGAAGAATTTACTGACAATGTTGATGGAGCAGTATACTTTGCAAACCAATCAAAACTCAAGCCATCAGGGCTTGGCACAATCAGGCTTAAATTGCCTGGTCTTCTAAGCTTTCTTCTGCATCATGTTCTATATATCCCACAGCTGAAGAGAAACTTGCTATCCTTGGTCCACATCCGCCAGCAAGGTCACTCCATTCATATGTTTGATGTCAAGCTTGAGGTGAGAAAAGCATTTGACCACTCACTTGTCATGAGGGGGATAGAAGAAGAAAGGCTTTTCAAGCTGCAGGGTACCTCTGCTCATGCACAACATTTCTCATACAATTCTCATTATGAAGAAGGTACAATTCCATCAATTTTATTATGGCATGCTAGATTTGGACATTTGAACTATGACAACCTCTGCTTGTTGAAGAAAAATGGGTTACTGGTTTGCCTACAATTCCTAGGAAACTTAAGTAATGTGATGCTTGCATTCTAGGAAAGCATATCAAACAATATTTTCATGATTCACATTCAAGAGCACATAGAAAACTTGAACTCATTCATTCAAATTTATGTGGTCCAATGCCTATTCCTTCTACAAAGGGAAATAAATATATGATGACATTTATTGATGACTACACCAGAATGTGTTGGGTTTATTTATTAAAGAACAAATCTGATGCTTTTCAAACATTCAAGAACTTTCATACATGGATTGAAAATGATGCACAATCTCATATTGGCTCTATTCACACTGATAATGGAAAAGAATATACTTCAAATGAATTTGAAAACTATCTTCACCAACATGGGATCAAACATCAAACAACTGTGCCTTATAATCCCCAACAGAACGGTGTAGTTGAAAGAATGAATAGGACAATCTTAAATATGGTGCGCTCCATGATGTTTTTAAAAAATGTAAAATTGATATTTTGGGCTGATGCAGTTCTATGTGTTGTATATATAAAGAATAGATGTCCATCTAATGCTATCAGAAACAAGACTCCCTATGAAATGCGCTATGGGCACATTCCTTCGGTAAAGCATCTCAGGGTCTTTGGTTCCACCTGTTATGCCTTGATACCAAAGGTCCATAGAAACAAACTTGGTGCAAGAAGTCGTAAGTGTATCTTCCCGGGGTATTCAAACACATCCAAAGCATACCGTCTCTATGATGAAGTCAATAAAATGTTTATTGTATCTAGAGATGTAATCTTTCTTGAATCATCCAAAACTGACAATGTTGTTGAGCGACAACTTGATCGCTTGGATATATTCACAAATGCAAAATCATTTTAAGAATTTGATAATTAGATTCCACATCTTGAAGGGGGGATTCCTATACTAGATCAACCTGTGGAATCTTCTTCTGAAGCACTCTCTCCCCAGCATGAAACTCCAACAATGGATGATACTTTAAGTGGTGTGATTGATAGAATTGGGAGACCCAATCTTGATTCAGTCCCAACTCAATCAATGGAGTAGCTTGGACCATCTGAGAAAGGTCCCCCAAAGTGGTTGACAAAGACACTTGAAAGTGTTCATCCTGATGAGGTTGGAAAGATAGGAACTAGAAATTCAAACCGGAAAAATGGAGGTGATGTAGATGACTCTGATTCACCTATTGATATGGATGTTTCTTATGATTGTGAATTGAATTTGTCTAAAGATTTCGAACCAACTTCCTTCAAAGAAGCTGCTTCTCATGATGAATGGAAAGAAGCGATGCAAAATGAGTATGATGCCCTGATAAAGAATGGCACTTGGAAGCTGTTTGATCCTCCATTAGGAACCAAACCAATTGGCTGAAAGTGGGTCTACAAGAACAAGTATAAAGTTGATGGTTCACTTGACAAGCACAAAGCCAGGCTTGTGGCAAAAGGTTTTGCACAGAAGTAAGGGGTCGATTATGAGGAGAATTTTTCCCCCACAACAAAATGGGCTACCATTTGGACACTCTTTGCCCTCGCAGCTCATAATGGTTGGAACGTCCATCAAATGGATGTAAAAACTACTTTCTTGAATGGAGATCTAAAAGAGAATTTTTTTATGTCCTAGCCTGAAGGATTTGCCATGAAAGGACATGAACATAAAGTATACAAACTTGTGAAATCCTTGTATGGCCTCAAACAAGCACTGCGAGCCTGGTATGAAAAACTAATTGAGCATCTTTTGAAACTCAATTTCAGACATTATGATCTTGATGATGCAACTTTTTTTTTCAAGAAGGTTGGAAAAATAGTTGTATATCTTGTGGTATATGTAGATGATCTTTTGATGATAGGGAACAATGAAAGCTACATTGCATCCATAAAGAAGGAATTGAGGAAAGGTTTTGAAATGAATGATTTGGCTATGTTCATTATTATCTTGGTATTGAAGTAACTCAACATCTAAAGTCCATATTCCTTTCTCAAAAGAAGTAGATTGGAGATCTATTGAACAGGTTTGGCATGAAAGAATGCAATCCTCTTACTACTCCAATGGAACAAAACATAAAGCTCACATCCATTGAAGGAAAATAATTTGAGGATGCAACAAAGTATAGACAGCTTGTAGGAAGTCTCAACTACCTAACCCTTACTAGACCAGACATTTCATTTGCTGTTGGAATCCTCTCCAGGTTTATGCAAAAGCCTTGTGAGGGACATTGGTATGCTGCAAAAAGAGTTCTAAGGTACTTGAAGGGAACTCAAGAATTTGGAATTAGGTGGACGACTTCAACTTGATTGGATACTCTAATTTGAACTTTGATGGAGACAAAGAAACTGGGGTATCTACTTCAGGTTATGCTATGAGTCTTGGATCACGAGCTATCTCCTAGAGATCACACAAACAATTAGTTCCAGTGCATTCCACAACAGAGGCAGAATATGCGCAGCAGCTGAGGCAACAAAAGAAATTGTGCGCTCAGGAAAATTCTTGAAGATTTGCAGGTAAAACCAGTACAATCAACTCCATTCATGATTGACAATACCTCGAAAATAAAGTTGGCCAAGAACCCAAAGTTCCAGGATCGAACAAAGCACATAAATACTAAATATCATCTGATTTGACATCATATTAAGGCCAAAACAATCCATCTCCGCCATTGTTCCACTAATGAGCAAATTGCAGACATCTTCACCAAAACGCTTGGAAGGGAAAAGCTTGAAAGATTCAGAACGATGCTTGGACTCACCAACATCCCTTCAGATTAAGGGGGGTAATGTTGACACCTAATCATCAGGATTGGGTGAATAACTAAAATTGATGTAAAGAAATAATAGAAAATATGAAGAGTCACCGGGAGATGAAATGAACAGTCTCTCCCTCATGTATATAATAAATACCAACCTGAATGAATATCATGAATTGTTTTGAGGAGTTACCTCCTGGTTTGACAAGTCTCCAAAAGACTGATATACTGATCTGAACATTAAATGATAGTGACCCACCCTCTTCTTTTAGCCTCCCTACACTTGCCTTTTCATAGTGCCTCTGAACCAAGATTTCTGACCACTTCCCTTCTTGGGTGGGCTGGTCTTCCTGGGAAGAACTGTCTTCCTCCTTACCTTCCTGTAGAACTCCTGCTGAAATGGTTACAGAGGGTAGTTTTGAGCTTCTCTGCCTTGATCATTGATCCAAGGTGGCTCAAACAAATGTGAAGTACATCTGCTCCATGAAAAACTTTCATTTGTACCTATTTGACACGCTGTCAACAACAACTGTTAACAACAACAAAAATACAGACAACAACAATTGGATGGCCTAAACTCTTGCTCCAACAAAGGAACATATTTCACATCTTGTGAACACCTCCATGTCTTACATCTGCATACAAATGATGGACTAGAAAACAAGCCCACAAAACATGCCTTTAAAACAAATGACCCTTCAAGTCAAGCATGTAGAAAAAGACCATTAGGACTCTTTTTCAAAAGATGAAACACTGCATCATTATCTTCATTTGGAGACCAAGTTAACTTCTCCCAAGTCAACATGGCATCACATGCATGTCAAAGCAATCAAACCTGCAAGTTAATTACACATACATGTTCAAAAATAAGGAAATCATCAACATCCCTGTGGTCATGCATCTCATGCTCATGCATGCATTTCATCCTTCAACTTTCACTTAAGCACATTGTACTTTCGAAGCTGAAATGAAATATAATGTAGATGCATCAATAAGCATGCAATCTTAATCGGATAAGAACTCTAACTGTTCCTTACCAATCCCTTTCAAACGTATTACCTTTGTCTGCACATTAGCATCATCTTGTGAATCATTCTGAGACACATCATTCATGGAATCTTCACTTCCATTTCTGCCATCTTCCCTTTCCACTTTCTTCAGCTTTTGTGGAAGCATTGTTGGATTTAGAGTCCAACATTTTGCAGCAATATGTCCTTGCTTATGGTAGTAAGTGCGCTGCATGTGCAGCCTCTTGACAACATGATTTTCCTTGTCCAATGGACCTATGGCTTATTGCTTCTTTTCCTTCTTCTGCTTCCTATATGTGGTCATTCTCTTCCAACATCTAGAAACATTATGGTTATCCAACCCACAAAAGGAACATGCAATTCTTCTCCCATACATATGTGGAAATTTATCATGCTTTGCACAATCAAAAGAAAAATGTTTGGAACCAGATTTATACCTTTCTCTTTCACCTTTATTGCCTTCATGAGGAGGTGAAGCAAATGAAGAAGTGGCTCCCTTTGGAACACCATCAATCTCTTCAAGTCTGTTGGAGTCTCCCCAACTCTCTAGTTCAAGTGTGTGCTTTTGAACACCTACATCCTGCAAATGATGTTTCAAGCTATTGCATTCTTCCTGAATACAATCTTCACACTCTGTAATGCAACCCCTTCTTGGAGCTGTTTCAATGGCCTTCATGGTAGCCTTGGAACTTTCTCCATAAGCTTGTCCATAGCCAAGACCCAAATACTTAGGCCTTTCCTCAACCATTATTGGCTCAACAATACCTTGTGCATGTCTACCCAAGCCTTTTCCTTCATAGCCCATCTTGGACATTAGCTTGGAACCTACAACTTTAGTATGTTTTTTCAAAAAGAACCAATATTCCTAGAAGAATTTGAAGACAAACTGGAATGGCTTACCTCTTCTTCAGGCTGATACTTGACTAAGGCTTCTTGGGCAACAAAGAGCTATGACTCCAACTCATGCATCCTCTTCAGGTTCATATTTGTGATATGAAGTTGCCTCTCCATTTCCTGCAATTTGTCAGAAAGCAACTGCTTCTCTTCCTTCATGGAATTCAACTGCTTTCTAAGCATGCTGCTCTTCCTTCCATCCTAATACATTTCGCTCACCATATCCATCATGGTGGACAATTCTTGCTTCATTTCTTCATCAAATAATCTTGTGAAGAGAGTATAATTTGAGGACCCACTTGTAGAAGTTGTCGTTATGCCAATGAACAAAAAAACTTCAACAAGATAAATAAAAATCTTATTTAAGCAACCTCTTACAACAAACCTCTTGTGCTTTGGATTGCCTTGACGTCCTTTGGGATAGGAGAATGCCTTCAACACTTCTTCCTATTTGTCCTTCCTGGACTGAGCTATCAGTAGCTTTCCCTTTACCTTTGCAAACTGAGAAAATAGTCAATCTGCAAACAAGAATACATCAATCAGAAAATCAATCCTTGACTGCCCAAACACCTTTCAGACAAGAAATATTTGCTTTTTCAATCAAGCATTCTGGTATAACCTTCCTTAAAGGTGGGGTTAATCAATCTTAAGCTCTGATACCACATGATCTAGAAATGGGGCTCTTAGGTTTCTTGTCTACCTTACAAGAACCTCTCCTACTCCCAAAGCTTTAAACATTCGCAAGTCTTAATTATTAACCAACGAGGAATTAATTATGTGCTTGAAAATATGAGTGTATGCTTGTATTTTCTTTTAATTGAATATAACTTAAATTCAGTTGTTGTGTTGTAAGTTGATGTGCTCAAACTGATATAAAAATATACATAACAGTAAATAGAGCAACAAAGGCAATGCAACAATAAAGCAGACACATGGACAACAATATTAATTGGGATTTTACCCACAACTCTTTGGCTACATCTCCGTGAGCTCTATTCAACTCAACTAGGCTCTCCGGAATTATGGTATAAGTCCTTTTTACAAGCTCTTTGCTTAACTCCTACTGTTTTACACAGAAATAGTGGGTTCAGACACCATGTTATTCCTTGGCCCTTGAAGCTCTGGCTCTCGGCTCTAGCTCTTGGATCTTGGTTTTGGCTCTTGGCTCTGACTCTGGCTCTTCCGCTCTAGCTCTGGCTCTGTGTTGTTGGGAAAAGTATCTAATACGGAATGACCCTATCCCACTCTAAGGGTGATATTTCCTTAGCAACAATCAAAGCAAAGCTATCTGAGATTACTTCTTTATGAGATGTAAAAGAGGGGAGAAAGAGATCCACTAACCGATGTCTTTCGCTAATGGTTGATCCAATCTTCTCTCCTTGCTGCTTGCCCCCAGCTCCTTGCTCTTTCACTGGCCCAGCTACACCAAAATCCTGCAAAATGGCAAGAGAGGGAAACTACAAGAAGCATACATTCATAATTGATTCAAGGATTAGAATAAATCAAATACACAAGTATAACAATACACCATTGAGACACATGCATATAGAAGAACCTCAAATGCTTTATTAATGGAAGAAGTAAGGTTCAGGAAGTGATACAACCATAAGAGGCCCAATCCAGCATCACCTTCCCAACAGAAAGAAATCTCCTCTTCACCTCCTTCAAAGCAAATCACCCAATAGTTCTAAACTCAAACCAACATCAATTCTTTACATTCACAAAATTCCAGCCTCTGGATCTCATGGGAGAGAGATCCATATATAGGAGTTTGGAGAGAGGATGAGTCAGCCTGAGATGTGACTAGTGTCCTCTCCCACTCCAGTTCTTCTTCAGTTCTTGAGTCCACTTGGAGGTTCTTGCTTCCACTTGGAGATCTAGAACCTCTTACTCATCACCAGTCGAATTCTCTGATCCAAGTGTCATTTTGGAAGCTTCCTGGGCATTGACACCTTGAGGAATGACTGTGCCACATGTCCAAACTCGCCTAGCGCAGGTAGCCTTCTTTGCAGTTGACATTCAATGCAGGTAGACAGTGGAGCAGTTGACATTCAGCGTAGATGCTCAGTGGAGCAGTTGACATGATCCAGAATTGCCTTGTTTTTGAGTAATTTTCAGTGGAGAACTTGTTTGGATTGTTGTGGTTTGCTGACCTTGTTCCCCTAGGGGTAGGAACAACATGTTTAGGGACTTTGGATCCCTTAGATTATGGACATTTCATGCTTCATGTTGTAAGGAAAAAAAATGTCTATAACAGTTGCCCCCTAAAGTATGAGGTCGTTTATCGGGTGAAATGCTTTATCAGGAGGATCCGAAGTTCATTCAATCGCTGAGAGGTGACCTGTAATAAAATACAATACAATACATTATGATTCATTCTGCTTTCATGATCTAGCTGAGGCGGGCATTCCCATGCTCAGCTTTATAAATTCATTTTTGTACATAGAACAGACGATCGTCTGATGGTAGACTGGTAATTTTGGTGAAAATTATCATCCTTTGAGTAGGATGACCATCTGCTGCAATGATGTACATGTCAAATGTCTTTATGTTTCCTGAATATATATCGCAGCCCGGATGGATGAAACTAGATCCGGGGTCTTCAAACTCGTTCGATCTTCACTCTAAGTACAAGTCGATCCATGTGAGAATTGCGCTGAAGTCGAACATGGAAAGACATCGCTTGATTACCGGTCAATGATGTAAACCGTTAACAAGCGCGAGAGGAATCACCGATAATGATAATGAACCTCAAGGTACTGCAGTACAATTCACGTGGTGTGAATAAAGGACTTGGCGTCGAACACCACGTAAAATCTTCTGGTTGAAGGTCATTGATGTGTACCTGTCGCCGGAAGTGAGAAACTTGCCATTGAGGCATGCAAGCTTCAAAGTACTGAAGGGGTTGTTCCTAGATCAACTCCTTGGATAATGAGCTGATGTCGACAAGGAGCGATCCGTCAAAGGAGGGCCTTAATGAATCCCACATCAGTGACACGGAACGGAGTTAATGATTTTAATGGAGGTGAAAACAATCTGTGACATATGATTCAGGGTGGCGGTCATGAATGGATGAAGGATGATGTATGGTAGTGGATGGGACACGGTTGACTCTTTCTGAACAACATCTCTTGAACATATAACGACACTGATGCGATGGATCGGTAGCATTACCTCAAATGTGGATGGTTTGGCGAGACCATGGTGATGAGACCGGTGAATGAAACAACCCAACCCGATGTGGTACGGAGGAAAAGTGTCATGTTCAAGAGCGACTTTCTACCATTAAAGCTTTGAGGTTCTCCCAATTTTTCCCCAGTCATTTCTGACCAGTACCTCTTTATTTTTGTCAAGCTTGAGGAGGATAACATATGCTTGTTCTATAACCTGCCCTTCGGGCAAGCCCATCGCTATGTTTTAACGAGCCTAGCGATAGGGAAACTCGTTCTCGTCTAAAGACAAGTTTGTCGCTATTTAATCATTTTAACGAGTCTAACGACAAGGAAAACTCGGTCCTTTTCATTTTTAGAGAGTCTGAAAAGGTACATAAAGTCAACTCCAAAATTCCTTTTTCGTCATCTAATCCCTTAAGTCCGAAAAAGTATAAAACAATACAAAAGGGATGAGTTTTCGATATCTTTAACGAGTCGAACAAAACAAGCGCTCGATCTTTTTGTGCAATAATCCCTCAGGTCCAAAAAGATTAAAATCTAGAGGAGGGATAGCTCTTCCGGTCCTTTAACGAGCTGGAAGGCCAAAACTCGGCAATCTTTTCATATTTTACGAGTCAGTTGAAAAGAGCTTAAAGAAGACTCGTCTTTTGAGGAACGAGTGATAAACAGGGATAGAAACTGATTCCAGGTACAGGTTGGAATTTTCCAATCACGGCAGTGTCACAAGGATGGCTAGGTGAAATCTCTCTTCGCAGCTGTTCCTCAAAATGGGTAAACAATCATATGGAGGTGAACGATTGGCCAAATGAAAGTGGAGGTGGCAAGTGCAAACACGACCAAGGCTTTTATGGCTGATAAATTTACGATCACAGCGGTTATTTACTGGGATAGGTTCATTTTTTATTTAAAAATGAGCTTAAACTCTGGAGGGAACATTGCTCACTGCTTATATTTATTTTTTAACGAGCATGAAGACCGCGTTAAAACTGCTCGGATCTTGCGTTTATTTTTTAACGAGCATGAACTTTATGCTAAAACTGCTCGAATTACCAGTCATAAGATAAGAAATGTCACTTCAAGATTCTATTTTTTATGGAGCTTCATCTCACTAAGCTTTGCTCCGCTCCTTTCTTTATGAAAGTTCGGAAACGGCTAATCCAAAAAAAACAGATAAATAACCACTCTTTGCTTGCACTCCAAAAGGGTTGCATGCCCCCAGGTATAAAATACAATTTCGAGGTTGCCCCTCCTCCTTCTCACCTCTGCTTTTCTTTGGGTGTTCACAGCTACTTGTCATCTTGCTAGTCCAATTTTAACGATACTTGTCTTCTCGTTAATTTTAACGGGTCTATACGATACTTGTCTTCTCGTCAGCCCAACTTTCAACAGATTTTTCGCAAGATCGCAAGAGAACAGCTACTTGCGACAAGAGAGCAGCTACTTGCGACAAGAGAAGAACACTACTCAAAGACAAAACATTTGTGTTACTGAGGGAGGCTTACCTCTTTCTGGTTACCCAAAGATTGTTTCGTTAATCTTTCAAACAAAACACTTCCTCGGCAATGTCTACCGAAATAGACAAGGGTGAATGACTGGTGCCAAACACGTAACTTTGACAAAAGAATCTTATTCCAGAACAACCCCTCTTCCAACCACGGACGGGGTACGGACTAGTCATATTCTCTCGTGGAAATTCTACCTTATACCCAAAGTTCCCCTGCCGAAGCAGGCCAGGATGCATGCCCCCTGGGTTCCAGTCCCATCTTTCCGAATCACTCGCATTCATCGGGAAGAAGGACTGGGGGTGGAGACATTTCTTGATTGAATAGACCATTCAGGGTTGGTATGTGACTATTTGCGATGCGTGATCCCGGGAAATGAAAGTTGGTCTACGAGCTTGACCATTCTTCCTTCGTGTGGAAAACACATTACTCTAAAGAGTGAGGAGACTATTGCTCCCATGCAATATATATAGTCTCGTCCAATGAGTAGGTTATAATCCAAGGGTCCTTGAACGACCATCACATTCATTTGAACGACCTTCCCTTTCAATGTAATGGGCACATTGGGGAGGATCCCTAATGGTCAACTGGTTCCTTTATCGAAACCCGAGAGATTTCTTATCTCAAGCAAAAGCGCCGGGGAACCCAGTGCTTTCCAAGCAACAGAGGAAAGGATACTCACAGATGCCCCTTCATCAATGATAGTGCCAGCCATTACCATTCTGTATATTTGGACTATGATTCTGAATGGTATACTGGCTGGCAACCAGGGTCTGCCTAGTTGGTTCCAATCAAAGGACACAACCAGGTTGCTTGGTGGTGGGACCGAATACACGACCGGATATGACCCTGACGATGTTCCTTCCTGCGATAAAGGAATGGGCGCATTGCCCTGACGCTCGTCAGAGTCTGTGTTGATGAAAAGAATCTGGATGGTGTCATCCTTATTCTCTTCAGTGAGGGTGTCATTTGAAGATGAATCTTCAGTGACGGTGTCATTTGAAGATGAAACTTCTGAAGGGAGAACCGGGTCAACTACCGTTTCGACCTTTGGACTTTCATCCGGTCTGGATTCAGTAGG
Organism: Pinus tabuliformis; assembly: GCA_031772625.1. Classification (NCBI taxonomy): domain Eukaryota; kingdom Viridiplantae; phylum Streptophyta; class Pinopsida; order Pinales; family Pinaceae; genus Pinus; species Pinus tabuliformis. The sequence continues at coordinate 279,532,693 of CM062810.1, read as the reverse complement.
TTCATTTTCAATGACTGACGCTTTAGCTGACCACTTGAGAGAACCAGCTGTATTCTCAACCAACGAAGGACTTGGCACGAGTTTTTTGTATCCAGGAGGAAGTCTCAGCGGTGAAACCGGACGATCTTCCAAAACTCTCTTCGCTTCGTCTAAGAAGGGACAACGGTGGATGGCGTGATCGCCTTCACACAGTCTGCAGGGGGATCTTGCTCCCCCTCTTTGTCTTGAACCTTCACTTTCGCTGGTTGACGGTAAGCATTCAACATGGCTATCAGAGGTTGATGCTCCCGAACTGTGCAAACGAGGGGACCAGTCCCTTAGTATCCGGGGAATACAGGGACAATCTCTATGGAAGTGGTCTCCTCTACATATGACACATGGTGATTTAGGCCCGGTCTGTGCTGTGTGTGGATTTTTGTCAGATGTCTTTTGCTTGCCCCTAGTCGCCTTAGGCTCCTTCTTCTTCTTCTCTCTCTTCTTCTTCTCCTTCTTCTCCATGGGATCTTGGATTTTTCCGGCTCTACCTTGCGAAGATGAAGGATTGGAGGAAGAGTTATAGGAAGTAGAAGGCTGGTGGGCAGCTCTAGACTGATCTAACTGTTGACTCGACTGTTCAGGAATCATGGTGTTCTGAACTACATTGGTTGAGAATAGCCAGATTGGCAGGCCAATTGTCAGTCCTGGAAGCGACAATGCGGCCATGTGGGGCGCACCAACTTCTCCCCAAGAGGAGAAAGGACTAGGATTTCCATCATGGGGAATTCCTTGGTTGGTGCGTTCCATGTTCTCAACCTACAGATCAACGCAGGAATAGGAGGTGATTATGTTCCTTTTTAAAATAAATTTTATAACGACGCTTTAGACACAACTTGCTTTTTCACTTTTTAAGAGTCGAGAAAAAGCTAAAGATGACTCTAGTCTCCTTCGATGTTTTAACGAGCCCGAAGTGACAAATGCTCGGATGGACTTTTTCAGTTATAGAGTTTGAAAAAGGCCAAAAGAAACTACTCTGGAGTTCTAGGCAGAGGGTGTGCCAAACTTTTCGCAAAACCACAGAATACGTTTTACGGTACGGGTGGTCGATCTTCGTGAATGCTGTGTTCACTGCATTGCGATCAGTAGGGTGGCCGACACAGCTTCCTATGGATAAAGGCTTTGTTCCTATAGGGGTCTCCCAATATATACGCGACGGTACGTGGGAGCACAAGTCCGTATTGATACTTATCGCTTCACCGTGGAGGAATCACCCAACCACTCAACGCTAAGATATCACGTTTAACGACGCCGGAACACGTCTCTAGCTTAGACCTCTATGTGTTTGCGTTATGTTTCAAAGCGTTGTTATGTAAATTCAATTTATTTTAGGTTGATCTTGTTTAGCAGTTTGCCTTTATGGATCACCACGAGATGTATGGTACAACTCCTAAATGCAGTCTAAAGATGAGAAGCAAGCTTTTTCAATCTTTTCAACTTATGAAAATCTTAACTACTAAGGGAAAAGAAAGACATCATCTTTTCACACAGATCATAGAGCACACACTAATGCACTTTTTCCTAAATCAACATGCAATCTGTCAAAATGCACATGCACAATGCAGGTATTTCTTTTCTCTTTCTTAATGTTGGTGTACTACAAAAAGAAAGCTGTTGTATAACTTTGAATTCAATTTCAAGTGAAAGCAAACAAACTTTTGTCCAAAATCAAAAGACACCTTAAGATTTACTTGTTTCAACACTAGAAATACATAAATTCAAACCATATGACGAAAGCAAAAGCTCAATCAGCTATGACCAGCAAACAAACTAACTCTTAAGATCAGAACGACACTTATCACAGGTCTAGATCTAAGAGGCCACAGCAAGACTAGTTCACTTTCGTTACGGGAAACTGCAAATGATGTAAGAAATATAAAAAGAACAAATACAGTTTCTTTATACAACCGAGGCGGAATAGTGGCAAAGAAAGGTGGTTTCAGATAGGTACATTGACTGATAACAGGCTGCAAAAACAGGGATGAAAATAGGGCAACAGAAAGCAGAGAACCCCAGTTGCACAAGGCCACACTGGTTCAGCGCAGGTAGAACACTGTCAGTTTGACATTCAGCGCAGGTAGCCCCTTCGGGACCTGCGATGAAATGCAGACTGCCTTCACAGTGCCTGCAATGAAGAGAGAAACTCTCGTTTCTCTGGGTTCTGGGTCACAGATTGCTCAAAAATCAACAGTTTTTGGCCAAATCACAGCTACCAATCAAGTACACACTAAAGGATGATTCAAAGGAGGATGAAAAGCTATCACTAAGAGCTGTTCAAAGTCCTTGTGGATCAGCTCTTCAAATCATAAACATGCCCAGAAACTGAGCTAGAGTAGCTGCCCTCTACTTTGCATTTGAAAGATCCAAATGCAGTTCGATTCGGTACTCCCTGTGTTTAGGAAATGAATAGCAAAAACACAAACAACCAACAAGATACGATCCCCAGCGGAGTCACCAATTTGTTGTTGGGAAAAGTATCCAATACGGAATGACCCTATCCCACTCTAAGGGTGATAGTTCCTTAGCAACAATCAAAGCAAAGCTATCTGAGATTACTTCTTTATGAGATGTAAAAGAGGGGAGAAAGAGATCCACTAACCGATGTCTTTCGCTAATGGTTGATCCAATCTTCTCTCCTTGCTGCTTGCCCCCAGCTCCTTGCTCTTTCACTGGCCCAGCTACACCAAAATCTTGCAAAATGGCAAGAGAGGGAAACTACAAGAAGCATACATTCATAATTGATTCAAGGATTAGAATAAATCAAATACACAAGTATAACAATACACCATTGAGACACATGCATATAGAAGAACCTCAAATGCTTTATTAATGGAAGAAGTAAGGTTCAGGAAGTGATACAACCATAAGAGGCCCAATCCAGCATCACCTTCCCAGTAGAAAGAAATCTCCTCTTCACCTCCTTCAAAGCAAATCACCCAATAGTTCTAAACTCAAACCAACAACAATTCTTTACATTCACAAAATTCCAGCCTCTGGATCTCATGGGAGAGAGATCCATATATAGGAGTTTGGAGAGAGGATGGGTTAGCCTGAGATGTGACTAGTGTCCTCTCCCACTCCAGTTCTTCTTCAGTTCTTGAGTCCACTTGGAGGTTCTTGCTTCCACTTGGAGATCTAGAACCTCTTACTCATCACCAGTCGAATTCTCTGATCCAAGTGTCATTTTGGAAGCTTCCTGGGCATTGACACCTTGAGGAATAACTGTGCCACATGTCCAAACTCGCCCAGCGCAGGTAGCCTTCTTTGCAGTTGACATTCAACGCAGGTAGATAGTGGAGCAGTTGACATTCAGCGCAGATGCTCAGTGGAGCAGTTGACATGATCCAGAATTGCCTTGTTTTTGAGTAATTTTCAGTGGAGAACTTGTTTGGATTGCTGTGGTTTGCTGACCTTGTTCCCCTAGGGGTAGGAACAACATGTTTAGGGACTTTGGATCCCTTAGATTATGGACATTTCATGCTTCATGCTGTAAGGCACAAAAATGTCTATAACACTCTGGCTCTTCGGCTTTGGCTTCTTTCTGCCCTCTATTAGTTTACAGCTCTTTGGGCTTTTCACTTGAACTCCAAGTGACTCCCTTGGCTGCATTTTTTCTTCTGCATTGCCTCCTTTGCCTTAACTTCCTTCTTTGGCTTCACTTTCAGCAATAAAACCCCAACAATAGCTTCAACAACCAACAGTTCCCCTGTCTTTGTCATTTTGTGGCTTTTAAGCCAAATTGGCGCTATTGGTTCATTTTCCTTTTCGGCTTTTTGTCTTCCAGCCACAGTCTGCTCAAATCCCTTCTCTAAGCGTTAGCAATCATTGTTAAACACCCTAGGGATGGATGCCACCTATTTTGTAACGGAAGGGGCAATCGGCGCTTGAAATCCCCAAATTTTTGCATTCTCGGCTTACAAAGGAAAATATCCCAGACACGAGAAAAATCCGCAGAAAACACTGTTCATCTGGACTTCAAATGTCCTCAAATCCAGTCTATACTCCTACTGGGTCCGCCCATAAGTCGTTGTTACAAGTCACAAATGGCCTATTCGAGGGTTTTCCTCTATATTTTAAAAATACGTTAAAACACTAAAATCCCACAAATATGGCCTTGGGTGGATTTGAAATGACATTCAATAGCCTTAAGGAACCCTTTCAAGTCTGGTTTATTGCATCGTCGCTTTATCCTTTGTATTTTTTTTGATAAATGAAATATGCAAATACAAAGGGAATTGGAATTTTTCAAACTTCAAAATATATATAATATCGGCTATAATGTTATCGGGTCCGATCAATCACATCGCATATATGTATCTGTATATAGCCCCGCATCGTTGCGTATCTCCGATGCGATATTGCGATGCAACTTGTCACAATCGCATATTGCACATACCCCAGGCCATTTAAGGTGTGCTCCACTATAGTTGTCGATTGCGATATCGCTCCATCAAAATCACCAATTGCAATTTCACGATCGCAGTAATCATATACCATGTTCCAATATCCACCGACTGCCACCACCAATTGCAATTGCTGATCGGATTTGGACCGTTGATCGGCCAAATCTGAAAGCTCCTATTCATTTTTGACTTAAGCCTCCAATATGTAGGTTTTAACCCCGTACAGAAATTACCTGCATACGAATTCTAAAACACAAAAAATAAACAATGCGAGAGCATAACACATAAAGCACATATACACAAAGATTTTCCCCTGGATCCCAAAACCGGGACTACCAGCTTGATTTTTCATTATATTCCTTTCAATGTTACAATACATATTTAGACATGTCGAAGCATTCAATACCGTGGACCGAAAACCATCACGTCCAAAACCATGGACCGAAAATCATAGGTAGGTCTGCCCAACTTAATATAGGGTCCAAATTTTTTTTTCACGGGGCGCTGCCTCGGAAACTGTAGAGGGGGGCTTCCCACCCCCCTCAAACCCCCCAAAAAGGGGGGTTGCAGCCCCCCCTGTAACCCCCCTGCTGCATAATCGACGCAATGAAGGTGGGGCTCTGCCCCCACTCTAACTGTCCAATTCACTACATGGGCTAGTCGTGGAAAGAATATAACACAACCCAACATTCTCCCACTTGTTCTTTCCTTTCCACGGGGGGCCACAGGAGAGCTTAGTCATTTATCCAACCCCAAAACGCCCATTGTTTCTCTACACCAAGAGAAATTCTCAGAGCTCACATATTTTGTCAATGCATCTGCAGTATTCTTCAAAGTGTCCACCTTTACTAGCAACACCTTTTTGTCTTCTATCATATCCCTCACAAAATGATACTGAACATCAATGTGCTTTGTCTTTGAATGATAAGCAGGGTTCTTTGCTAAGGAAATTGCACTTTGGCTGTCACTGCCTATCCTTATAGCTCCCTATACTAACCCCATACTTGAGCGCAATCTCTGCAACCAAACTGCTTCCTTGCTTGCATGAGTGGCTGCCATGTATTCTGCCTCTGTAGTTGATAGTGCCACTATAGATCGTTTCTTACTCATCCAACTGACTACACCTCCAAATAGGTTAAAAACATACCCACTTGTAGATCTTCTCTGATATGAATCTCCAGCCCAGTCTGCATCAACAAAGACACAAATATCCAACACTCTGTCCAATCCTGGTCTTCCTTGGTAGCACAAACCATAATCACTAGTGCCACGCAAATACCTGAAAATCCGCTTCACTGTTGTCCAGTGCTCCTTCCCTGGTTTTGACATAAACCTGCTCAAAACTCCCACTGCATGTGAAATTTCTAGTCTAGTACATACCATCGCATACATCAAGCTACCAACTGCACTTGCATATGGAACATGGGACATGTCCTCTTCCTCTTCTTGTGTCTTGGGACACTGTTCAATAGATAACTTTACACCTACAAGAATAGGAACCTTCACTGGTTTACTATCCTGCATATTAAACCTCTACAATATTTTCTCAACATACTTCCTCTAGTTTAACCGAAGCTTCCTCTTTGTCTGATCTCTTTTAATTTCCATGCCCAAAATATAGTTTGCAGCACCAAGATCTTTCATGTCGCATTTGGAGGACAAATGGGTCTTCAAATCCTGGATAATTTCTTTGTCATTTCCAACCAGCAACATATCATCCACATTCAAGACCAGATAAATAACATGGTCACCAATTAATTTAAAATACACATAGTGATCTGCTTTGATTCTGGCGAAGCCAAGTCCCCATATAAATGTATCAAATTTCTGATACCACATCCTTGGTGACTGTTTTAACCCATACAGAGACTTCTTTAACTTGCATACCAGTTCTTTCTTACCCTTCACCACAAAGCCTTCAGGTTGCTTCATGTAGATTTCCTCTTCTAGATCCTCATGAAGAAATGTTGTCTTCACATTCATCTGTTCTACCTCAAAATCAAAGTTAGCAACAACAGATAAAAGTAATGTAATAGAAGTTACCTTGGAAACAAGAGAAAAAATATCGCCAAAATCAATTCCCAACACCTGGGAATAACCTTTTGCTACCAACCGAGCTTTGTATTTCTCCACCTTTGGTTCTGAATTTGTCTTCTTCTTGAACACCCATTTGCTGCTAATGGGTTTCCTTCCAGCAGGCAACTCCACTAGATCCCAAGCCTCATTTTTGTGCAAAGATTCTGTTTCATCAACCATGGCCTTTTCCAGAGTTTTCCATCCTTTGAATATACTACTTCCTTCATAGTTCTGGGACCATCATCAGTAATAGATAAAGAAAAATTTGAACAGAAAGTAGATGGACTATACCTTTCTGGCTGCCTTCTTTCTCGAACTGATATTCTTACACCCAGAGTTTGTGGCTCTTCATCTTCTAATTCCTCCTCTGTTGTAGAGTCCGATTCTTCCTCCTTTAGCTCAAACTCTATCTTCTCATGTTCCTTTGGTTGGAATTCATGTTTAATAACATCTTTCACCTCTCTGAACACCACATCTTGGTTGTACACAACCTTCCTTGTTGTTGGGTTCCAAAGCTTATAACCCTTTAAACCATCCTTATACCCAATAAAGATGCATTTTTTAGATTTGCTATCCAACTTGGTTTGTTTCTCCTTTGGAGCATGTACATATCCATCACATCCAAATACCCTCAGATGTGAAAGAGAGGGTTTCCTACTAGTCCATACCTCTTGTGGATTCTTATCCTCCAACATTGATGAAGGTGATCTATGACCAGGTAACATGCTGTCTCCACCGCCTCTACCAAGAATCCCTGTCCTAACCTAAAACCACTGAGCATGCTTCTTGCCCTTTCCGTCAACATCTTGTTCATTCTTTCTGCAACTCCATTTTGCTGAGGTGTATATGGAGTAGTCTTTTTCCGTGCTATACCACACTTCTTACAGAATTCTTCAAATTCCTTACTGCAAAACTCTCCACCATCATCTGTCCTCAACACCTTTATCTTCTTCTCTGTCTGGTTTCCCCCCAGAGCCTTAAATTCTTTTAACATGTCAAAGACTTCATATTTCTTTTTTAGGAAATATATCCATGTATTCCTTGAGAAGTCATCTATAAATGATACATAGTACACAGACTTACCCAATGATGGGATCTTCACAGGTCCAAACGCATCATTGAGCACAAGCTCTAATACCTATTTCACCCTCTTACCACTAGAGGGGAAACTCACCCAATTCTGCTTCCCATATACACAATTTTCACAGAAATCAAAATCTAGAGAGCTATTAATCATACCTTATACCATACCTTTACCATGAAGTATTTGAAGTCCCTTCTCTCCAATATGTCCAAGCCTTTGATGCCAAAACATGGTCTTCTCTCCAGAGACCACTAGATTTTCTACCCCATTTTTAGGAACCACAGAACTGTTGCACCCATCAACAACAGTGCTACCTTGTAGCTTGTATAGAGTTCCAGTCCGAACTCCCCGCATCAATACCAGTGCTCCCCGAACCATCTTGTAGGTATCCTTCTCGAACACTATTTTTACACCTGCAACATCCACTTTACCTACAGAAATCAGATTTCTAGCTAATGCAGGAATATGAAGAACACCCGAAAGTGTTCTAACCCTTCCACCTTGCAACTTCAACTTTAATTTTCCACAACCAATGATTCTAGCCTTCTTGTCATCCCCCAAGAAGACATCACCACCATCATATTTCTCATACTTGCAGAACCACTCTCTATGGGGAGTGAGTGAAAGAATGCACTTGAAGAAGCCAGGTACACATCCCCACCTTCATCTGAGGTGGTTCGCCTCTGCAAAAGGAGCATCATAAGATCTCTTTCCTTTATCAGGAGCTTTAGATTTACAGTCCGTTTTGTAGTGCCCTTCCTTTCCACATTTCCAGCAAACCACCTTTATAGGTTTTCCTGGAAATTTAGATCTCCCTCTAGATTTAGATCTTCCACTCGATGAATTATTTTTGTTTATGTTCTGGGACCATCCTCGTACAAATAAGGCATCACCATTCTGGTTCTCCATATTTTTATGTCTCATCTCCTCCATCAGCAAGGAAGATACTATTTCATCAAACGGCAAGGTAGTTGCATTTCTACCTATTGCAATAACCAGACTATCCCACAAATCTGGTAGAGAACACAACAAACTAATGCACTTATCCTCATCTGAAATTTTGATATCAACAAATGATAACTAACTTACCACTGTATTAAACACATTCAGATGCTCTGTCACTGAGTCTCCATCTTTCATCCTCAAGTTATATAGCTTTTCCCGTAGGAACACTTTATTCACTAGAGACTTAGATTGGTACAAAGTCCTTAACTTGTCCCACAAAGCCTTCACCGTAGCTTCCCCTGATACATTCAACAATACTGAATCTGGGACACACAATCATATTGTACTCTTTTCCTTCCGATCCAACTTCTTCCATTCTTCATCAGACACTCCCGTTGGTTTAGTACCTAGATCTACCGTGATCCACTGATCTTTATCCACCAACAGATCCTCTATCTTGAGTTTCCACAACTCAAAACTCTGACCATTAAATTTCTTGATCTCTATCTTTCCACTGCTTGCCATCTTCTTTCACCACCAGAATTGATCCTACAGATCTCCCATTGAACAGGGTCTACCACAGGCCGAATTGAAACCCCTCAGCAACAAATGTGTCCCCTTGAAGCCAAAATAGCTCGATACCAAATGTAGGTTTTAACCCCATACAGAAATTACCCGCATAAGAATTATAAAACACAAAAAATAAACAATGCAAGAGCATAACAAATAAAACACATATACACAAAGATTTCCCCTGGATCCCAAAACCGGGATTACCATCTTGATTTTTCATTATATTCCTTCCAATGTTACAATACATATTTATACATGCCGAAGCATCCAATACCATGTACCGAAAACCATCGCGTCCAAAACCATGGACCGAAAACCATAGGTAGGTCCGCCCAACCTAATATAGGGTCCAAATTTTTTTTTACCTCTTTCGTGGAAAGAATATAACACAACCCAACACGATAGGCCTTCTTTCTTCAAATTTTTGCATCTTTCCCAAGGAACAAAGGGAACTTCTTTTTATGATAACTTCTTCATTTGAAGTCCGTTTTTGCCCATTCAAGTTGTGTTGGATTCAGAATGAGGAGATCTCTACAATGAGACTATTTCCAAGAGTAGCTTGAGATTTTCATTTTCCTCTAATTTACAAAGGATTTGTGCCATTTGGAACCTTTTATCTCTTATGTGAAGTCTTTTAGACTTAGAGGTTTATCCAAGATCCATTTTTAGATCATCACCTGCGGGTGATACGGAGAGGTAATTCTGTGAATAATGTGATGATTCTTCAGTGTAGCAGCAATCTTGTGGCCCCCCATCAGTAAATACTTCTCTGGGTAAGCCATATCGCACAAAAATTTTGAAAAGAAAATTAATCACTATTTCCTCTGTCGCACTTGGTAATGATACTGCCTCCACCCATTTAGTCATGTATTCTATTACAACCAATATATATGATTTCTAATTGGATGGTGGGTTGATCGGCCTGACGAAATCTAATGCCCATTTCTCAAACGGTTCTATCACCAGCTGTAGATGCAGGGGCATCTCATCAAATTGGCCAAGGCGGCCCCTCCTTTGGCAACTATCACATGCCTAGACAAATTTCTTAGTATCCTTAAAAATAGTGGGCCAGTAATAGCCCATTTGCAAAATTTTATGTCCAGTTTTGCGGTCTGCAAAATGTCCACCGCAAGGTCCATCATGGCAGGCTTTTAAGATATCATAAATTTTGTCTTCCCTGATACACCTGCGGATGTGCATATCAGCCCCTGTGTGAAAAAGGTATCCTCCGATCCAGGAGAACCAAGTGCTATGCTGCACTATTAATTTCCTTTCTTCAGGTGTCAGATGTTTGGGTAGTTTTCCTATTGCTAAATAATTTGCCACATCTGTGTACCATGGTTTTTTTACGGCCACAACAAATAGGTGTTAATTTGGGAACTAGTCTTCTACCGCCATTGCATCGTTTGTTCTGGGCACTCGGGAGAGAAAATTTGCCACAAGGTTTTCCCTCCCCGGTTGATCCTTTATAGTTATGTCAAATTCCTACAAAAGTAGTAACCAACTTGTCACTCTTCCACTCGTAATGGGTTTATTAGCTAAATATTTGATAACAGAGTGATCAATATATAGAACTACAAGGTATCCAGTTATATAGTGTCTAAATTTGTTAATAGCATAAATAATAGCTAAAAACTCTTTCTCTATTACTGTATAATTCAACTCAGCAGGAGTTAAGTTTTTGTTAATGTAATATATAGCATAGGGTTTCTTGTCATCTTCTTGGCCAAGAACTGCTCCAACGGCTGAATCTGATGTGTTTGATGAAATCTGGAATGGTATATCCCAATTCGGCCCTCGTAATACTGGTGCTGTTGATAGTAGCCGTTTCAAATCTGTAAAGGAAATGTCACTTTTGTCAGTCCATATAAAATAAACATTTCCTGTTAGGGCATATAATGGTGTAGCATTCTGTGAGAAGTTCTTTATAAATCTACGATAATATCCTGCAAATCCCAGAAAACTACGTACCTCTATTTGAGTGCAGGGAGTAGCTAATAAGAGGATTACCTATATTTTTGCTGGATCTACCTGAATTCCAGTTGCTGAAATGAAATGACCCAGGATCAGGCCCTTTGTCATCATCATATGGCACTTCTCGTGGCTTAAGCATAGCCTAGTAGTGATACACCATTCCAGGACTTTCTCCAATGTCTGTAATGCCTGTTCAAAGTCATCTCCATAGGGTGTGAAATCGTCCATGTACACTTCCAATCCTTCATTTATCAAGTTTGCAAAAATACTGAGTATGGCTCTTTGGAATGTAGCAGGTGCATTGCACAATCCAAAAGGTAATACCCTGTAAGCAAATGTTCCCCACGGGCAGGTAAAAGTAGTTTTATCCTAGTCTTCAGGGGCAATCTGAATTTGGTTGTAGCCACTGAAGCCATCCAGGAAAGAGAATAATTTCTTCCCTGCCAGTGTATCTAGGACCTGATCGATGAATGGAAGGGGAAAATGGTCTTTTTGCATTGCTTTGTTGAGTTCTCTATAGTCAACACATATCCGCCACTTCCCATTCTTTTTGGGGACCACTACTAATGGAGAAACCCATTTACTGTCAGATATAGGATAGATAAAATTCACATCTAATATTTTTTGAAGTTCTTCTTTAACAATATCCTTTAGGTGAGGATTTAATCTATGCTGAGGTTGTCGAATGGGTCTTGCATCTTTTTCAGTGTAAATGTGGTGCATACATAGCTGAGGGTCAATCCCTTTAATGTCTAGGTAGTCCCAAGAAAAAGCTCCTTTATATTTCCTAAGGACTTGAATAAGTTTCTGTTGCTGGTCATTACTCAGATTACTGTTAATGTTCAGGATCTTCCCTGGCTTGCTTTCAATAGGTTTTCTATTATAGACAGTAGTTGTTGGAATTGGTTGGTCATTGATATCTCTTAGGGAATATTCTTCAATTTCATTGTCAAGGACTGCTTTAATCATGTGACATTTCAAACTAGACACTGTAGCAGGATGATTGATAAAAGTATTAATGACATTGTCTTCTGTTTGGTTTTTAAATTCAAGGGCATCTACCATAGTCAATGGTGACCGAATATTTTCTGTTAAATATGTTACAGGTTGCTTCCTAGTTTTTACAATGGTTAGGCTTGGTTGAGTAGGAGGGTATAAGGCTAGATTCTTCACATCATTCCCTTTGGTTATGGTCATACTGCCTGTCCGATCGTTGATATAAGCATCAGCAGTTGCTAGCCAAGGCCTTCCTAAAATTAAAGGATGTCCATCTAGCCGATTCCTAGGGTTAATAATAAAAAAATCTGCTAGATATTCCCAAGTGTCTACAGAAACCATCACATCCGGTAATGTTCCTTCTGGCCTAATTACTTAGCTGTTAGCAAATTCTAGCAAGGTAGTTGTTGGTTCCAAGGTTGTGATGCCAAGTATTTCGCAAGTTGTTGTTGTGAGAATGTTAATGACTGCCCCTAAATCAACTAAAGCATTAGGAAAAGAGCAGCCATTTATCTATACTGTGACAATGGGGTTTCCCAGGTCTTCATATTTTACAGGTGTCTCTTTGCCTAGTAATAAATCAGACAAAGTCCTGACAACATGGATAGTTGGGGTTATTTTTGTTTGCCTCACAGACTTCTTTATACATAATTCTTTAATAGTTTTGGCATATATTGGAATGTCTTGAATAGCCTGGAGGAGGGGTATTTTTATACAGATATTCTTGAGTTCACCCAGAAGATCAAATTCGAGGTGTTCAATTAGGTGTGGTATCATCAGTCTTTCTGGGAATGGTGGGGAAGTAGTTATGATCTGTTCGGGAGTTTTCTGCCTGACTGTATCTTCCCCTTGTCGATCATTTACAGTCAAAGGCTTATTTGGGTGTGGTTCTTCAGGTTGCAGATTTCTATCCTCATTTGGAGTGATTATGTGTCCAGATCTTTACTTGAGTTCATTACACTCTCTCAACTCTTCTTCAGGGTCCAGACCCTCAATGATTTGTACTGACTGGATTAGTCTGTTGTTGGGATTTGGGTTGGGTTGGGTTGGGAGTTGTGGTCGTATATTAGATTGAGGATTCTGCTACAATGTATGAGGTGTTGGTAAAGTAGGTTGAGACAGAGGAATTGTCCCATTAGGCTGGTTCATGGATCTTTGACAGTTTGATTGCCAGTTCTGATTTTGTGAGATGGAAGGGGACCATTGAGATGGATAGGGATTGTTCTGCTAGAATGGTGGAGGGTAAGAGGGATTTGACCAATTATTGTTTGGATTTGACTGGTTGGGCCATGGTGGCATAGAAAATGTTTGAGGTGGCCAAGTAGAAAAGGTGGCTGGTTTTGCCATGCTGCCCCTGCATATTGTTGAGAATTATATTGCAAGAGAGGAAAGAATGAAGATGGATCGGTAGGCATACCTGTCTGACGTGCTTGCCATTGACGACGCTGGTTTAGCAAGTATACTAGTTCCACTTCTTCTTCCGCTTCCTTGAAGACTACTTTTAATCCTAGGAGAGATGGACAACTTTTTGTGGCATGTTCCTTAGTACATCTGGCACATGCCTGTATCATATCTAGCGGGCATTCTTTATGATTGTGTTTTTTTCTGCAACAGGGACAGAAAATAACCAAGTTCTGTTCTGCTTCAGCCTACTTTTGTTTAGCTTGAATGATATCCAATTGTGTCGTCAAGGTCCCCAGGATATCAGTCTTGAAATCTTCCAATAGATTGCCGATTTTGACTCTTGTAATTCTTCTTCCTGACTCTTTGCTTTCTCTGGTGATCGCATCGCATCTGGCTGGTTTCAACCTTGTATTGCCCCTGGAGCACCTGATGCACAAATCTATAATATTGTCATAATATTCTTGATAAATATCACCCGTACCCATTATATTCAATGTTTCTAACCATTGGTCTTTCATACCTTTAATCATTGTGGTTTTAGAACATTATTAGGCAGATTTGCACAAGGAGATCTTTGCATATTATATTGGAAACACTCCACATATTCTTCCAGAGTCTCGTTAGGCTTAACTATCATTTTAAAGATTTCATCTTTTAGTTCTCTAGTTTGGCAATAATCTTGGTATTTTTTGAGGAAGGATGTTTTCATCTATTCCCAATCATTGATGGTACCTCCACCAAGTCCCTAAACCAATGCAGGGTTGCTCCCTTCAAAGTAGAGTGGAACAGTTTCAGCTTCTGGGGGTCAGTGGTGTAATCATAACCCCTACATAGGACATTGAATTCGAAAAGGAATGCATTAGGGTCTTCTAAAGTTAGCCCATGAATGGTAGGAATATTCTATAATGGAATAGATTTCATGGGGGCATTGACAACTGTGTCTACAATAGGGTATTGTAACATAGATGTATGGGGTTGTCGCTGATTATTGGCCATTTGGTCAAAAATATGCCAATATTCTTCAGGGATCTCTAGAGCTAGAGAGTTGTTCCTAGGATGTCCAGAAGAGGCTGGAATGATTTTAACAGCGCTACCTCGATCCAGAACACTGGGTGTCCTTTGTTCAATCACTACTTCAAGAGATCTAGGTTCTGATGATTTAATTTCAAGATTACCTGTTTCTCCTTCTCCTTCACGGAGGTTGCAAGAATTCCCTTCTTGTGAAGGGCATGGTTGTGAATTTTCAATATCTTGAAAACTTTGTTCAGACCCTTCAGTCTTACTGTGAATCTCAGTGTTAACTACAGATGGTGATCCTGTGGCCTGAAGGGAAACAATAGGGTGTCTAGTAGCAATAGTTCGGGGTCCTATTGATGACTGAGACTCAACTTTTCTTATGATTTCGTCAATAAAGGTTGATCGTCCAAGGGTCACCAGTCCCTTGGATTTTTTAGGTTTGGGGGGAGGAATTATATATTTTTCTGGTCTTTTCTTCTTAGTCATTCATACAAAAATACAAACATTCATTTCTATCTTAAATTCCTACACAATTCTGCTGGAAAGCGGGCGAAGGAGTGAGCATTTTACTCGCTCATTATGCATTTTCTTACCTCCCGTTTTTAATACCCAATTCTCTCTCAACAGACAAACATCACTCTTTGTAAAATGGCAACACTCTCCTCGGCAACGGTGCCAAAATGTTGGGTGCTAAAAGGTGTCTTTTAAAACTCCTAATTACCTCACATTAATTATCAACCTGGGTAAGTCTTTTTATTCCAAGAGTGTACACAATATGTGCAAGCTATAAATCTAGAGAGTAATGCTTTAAACTAAGTTATGAAATTCAATACAAGAGTAAATGGATGCAATCATAAATCTCAAGCTTGTAACTTTAAAGGAAATAATTCATCTAAGCATCATGACTCTATCTCAAACAATACCATAATTCAATCTTAATCAACCAAATTCAAATGACAATCAACTGAGAGCATCGTAGTATTAACTGAGCTCTTTCAGCTGGACTTAAACTATTGGATAGAAGGAAAGCATTTAATCAATCACGCTCTATTCTGCAATTAACCAGAAATGATTCTTTAACCGATAACTAATTCAATCCACGACATGAATTAAATAAAACCAACTATGACTGTGCATTAATGAAATGAATACCAGAAATCCGATTAAATGAAAATACATCAACGAAAAAGCTATAAAGAAGAATAACTTGCAGGAAACAAAATATGTATAAAGCAAGGAACAACCGTAAGTTCCACCAGAGACTAGGCCCTAGCCACCAGTCAACACTGCTTAACGATTTCAGAATATCCGAACGAACATCAACGCAAGTTGTATATTAATCATCAAAGTCACTTACCATTAAAACATGATATTTTTCTTCATAATCACCCTTCTATAAATTAAAATTACAATCCAAGTAAAATACGAGAGACCCCTCTTCAGTCTTCCCTTTTATAGTCAAAAGGAAAAGATAAATGTGATCCCTTAGGACTAGGAGATCCTGATGGATTCATAACTAAATGCTATCTTCAGACAATTCTTCTATCTCACGCTGATCTTCTTAACCCGTTCCTTGGTTCGACCGCACCCAATGCATCTCATTTTCCTCGATTAGCTTTTGTTGTTTCGACTTTGGAACAACAACTATTCCTTTTGTTGTTTTTCTACATAAAAAGTAATGAGAGTTAGTTTGGTCAGTCAAATCATATCAAGAGAAGTTTTATTCATTCCTTATCAAAATCCTATCAGTTTTTTATTATATCATGGCACAAAATGGATAAGGAAGGAGGAAAAATATAATAATCAAGAGTAAATACATACCTATTGTGAGGCTCAACAACTATCGGGGGGGTCATGGTCATAGACAGTACGCTATGTGGGCAGGAAACCTAAGTCCCCGACTCAGCTCCGATATCCCCAAAGTGATCCCCGATACACAGAATACCCAATGGAGATGCAATCGAAGGCAGGCTACCTTCTCTCACATTCCAATGTTGTCTCGCATTTAACTCCGCTTTGACTGGAGCGGTCCTGGATAGTATGAGTGCAGCATGATTTTTCCCTCTTTAACGACACTAGTCTTAGTTTTACGATCTTGGGAAGTTAACTCAGAACTACCCAGCCTAGACTAATATGTGTGTATACTCGAAAAGGAGTTGCTGATTGTTTTTATTACGAGATATATTTTAGAGGTACTTTATTAATGTCTTCGGAAAGGGTGTTGACGTATGGATTTTTGTGAGACTCTGACACAAACCATGCATAAAATGATTTTCAATTTCAATTCAATGTATGAATTATTTCTATAAGGACAGAATCATTTAGACATCAATAAAAACCATGCATCTAATGCAGTAAACACTAGCACAACTTGCAAACATGTAACACTCTCTAACAACTAGCCAAATATATAGATGCAGAATCTAACCAACTTAAAACAGAAATAAATTTAAATAAATTTTTATTTTATTTTCATGAAAAACATAAGTGCTTAAGCTATTTTCCTAAAAAATAAAAAATAAAATATCAGGAAACAGGCAACCAAATGTAAGTGCACAACTACAGATCCTTAAACAGACTCTAGGTAGCTTCCCCAACCTAGGAGTTCACAGAATAGGCTGCCGATCAAGATATTGGCTGGCTAATGCACTTCATGAGAGGCTACAGAGCGTTAATGGCATGACTAATGCTTTGTCTGCAAGCTAGCATAGCATTTTAACTCACTGGTTTACATTACTGGGGTGCATTAGGGGGCCAGAAGCTGTAAAAAGAGCCTTTTAGGGCCAGATCAAAGGTTGAGCACAATGGAGAAGCTTATGAATAGTCCTGAGTGGTCAAAAGGGAACCAACAAGAACAGGAGGGCCTAGAAAGAAAGAGAGATCTGGGACTTGGAAGGAGAAAACGAAGAACTAAGTGTAGTCCCAAATGGAGTCACTAATTCTGTTATCGGTATTAATGCACGGGTGGTTGTTTCTGGAATACCCTCAAGGATCTTCCTGCGATCCAAGGCAGACCGTTCAGATTTACTACACCTAGCACAAAGAATCATATACATATCTATATTAATTCATGATATTCAAAACAATAAGGAAGAGATTACCTTAGATCTTGATGTGGTTTTGCTGGAGAACCCAATGTAGCAGAGCGGGAGACCCCTTTGCTAGCTCCTAGATCAACACCTGCACATAAACAAGACAAAGAGTAATAATACAACATATAAACTCTGATAATCAAATAATCAATACATAAAGATATGAAAATAACATGCATCTAAGCTACTCATAAAACAATGGTACTAAATCAACATGTAATCAATCATGACATTGGCACCATCAAGTAGACAACACAACATCAAGTCTATATTATTAAGTAGGAAATAATGATTATAACCATTTGGTGAATCAAGCTTCCCTTAATTCTCCATCTCCTTTCTCTCTATCTCTTCTTAACCTCTTAGTAGTAAAGAAAATATCTCACACAAAGCTTTGGCAATTAGTTGAAAATCCTTCGACCCTTTTCACAATGCCCAAGGCTCCAATATATAGCTGATGGGAGGCTTATCCTTGCCAATTCCCTCATGAGTTCCATTGAAAAATCTAGGATGTTTCCTTTATTTATCACTCTTTCCCCTCTCATTAGACTCCATTAGAAATAGCAATATCCTTAAACAAGTCAAAGGTGGATGTTTCCTACTTTTCGGGCTGACATTTGAGTGAAAAGTATAATAATAGTCAATCAACCCAATCATTTGACCTTTGGAATATCACAAAAATTGGGTAACGATGTCCCTTAGGAAACACATTGAGTTACCATAGGGAATAACGCCCCTGTCTCATGCATTGGGAGCTTTCTCACTCTTCCTGCTAGTTCACAAGGAGCGTTACCTTAGAAAATAGGCCTGTGAACTTGGTCTTGTCTTCAGCCAAACTATCTTTCTCCTCTGAGTTGATGAGGAGGTCATTTTCCTATTTAACATTGGTACATGGAAGTCCTTAACTTGGTTGGCTTTTTCATATGTTAATAAGAGCTAATATCCTCTTGTATTTTATGATTAAATGTACTTTGTATTATGTGGATTTAATGGTTTTTCTATCATTGTTATTTATCTCGTTATATGCTAGTTATAAGCACGGTTTTATGACAGATTCAAATATGGATCCTATCATGTTTGATTGATAACTGAATGGTTACCGAATGCATGACCTAATAGATGTTATTATAGCTATTGTGAGAGGGAATTAGTCCTTCTTGGTAAACCGCAAATAAGTTTCAAATATATATGTTCATATATGTATTCTTGACATGTAGATCTCATGTTCTCAATGTGTTTGACAGAATGATTGTTATCGTTAGACTAGGTTTCGTCAAGTCCTTGTTTAAATTTTGTGTTAAAATATTTTTCTGTGTGTCATTCATCGTTCTAGAAAATGTCATCAGGTTTTGGGTAGTGGTCTGGTGACAAGCCCTGAAATAGTGGCTTAGATCTCATGGTTGCTGACACAAAAATGAGTGAAAAAGTCTACAGTCATTGGGATTTAGTCTCATGAGAGTGACTGAAGGGTGTCATTTGTTGGCTTTCCTTGTCATGGGAATGACTAAGAGCCCAGGTCAGTGAAATATAAAGTTAAATCAAGGTTTGGACACCTAGAAGGGTGGTTTAGCCCTTCGAGGTCCTGTAGCACTTGAGGGAAGTTAGTAGAGTCTCGGTTTTTCGACTCCATTTCCTTAAGGTGATCAAGGAGGTTGAGTCATGTCATAGTATCCCTCAACTCATGTTTACTCTAGGAAAATCAGTGAAAGTGGGTAGATATGAGAGGTGGTGTTACAACTGCCCCTATCATCATCTCCTTACGTGTCATGTTCCCCAACCCCCATGTGACACCCCTTTCATTACCCCAAAAATTGTAACGAATTTAAGGAGATATAATTTTTGGGTTCTAGCATTGATGCTATGATGTCAAACTCTATTGTATGATGTAATGTTTATTTTTATTAATAAAAATGCTAGATATGAAGAAAGGGGAAAAACAACATATTGTGATGCCTTAGGAAGGGGGAAAACTTGACTTAAAAGAAAAAATATGCCTTGGGTGAATATTTTTATTAGATGAGATGGTTAGTATTCCCAAGAAATTGAAAGGTTGGGAATGTTAAGGGTCAAAATGTGATTATAAAAATAAGAGGGAGGATCAATCAAGGGGTTCTTCTTCTTAGTTCTTAAGCTTCTAGTTTCTCTCTCTTCTATTACTGTCTCATACATCTCTCTCTGTCACTCAAAAATTTAAATTGGCATGAGAATTGGTGATAACTTGTGTAACATGAATTGAATGTTTTGTAGTTCCTTTTCCTTGAACTAGATGGATCTTATGACTAGTAATGGTCCTCCTTGTGTGCATAACATAGAGCACTAAAAAGGGGAGGGTCAAGGGATTGTAGAGATAAGAGAAGGAATCCCTTGTGTTGTGCAGAACTGCATGGTACCTTTGTGAAAGTGTATGATGCAGTCTTTATCTAGCTAGCCACCCCCAAGCTATATCTTGATTCCTTGGATGGAAAGGTTGAACATTGAGATTCTTTCTTGTGTGTAGAGGAGAGTGGTTCTTGGCTTAGGGGGTCCTGACCCAGGTTCGGAGTTAGTTGTGCCAACCAAAAGAACCTTACATTGCTGGACCTTTCAGCAACAACCCACATAGCGCAGGCTGTAGTCTCACCCAAAGAAGTATTGGGGGATGCAAGAACCAAGTTTCTGCATCTAGAGACTAGTGTGATGTCTTTCAACGCCTTAGATCTGCTTTCACACAGATCGATAGAAATTTAGGGCTCCTTACAGTAACTAAGTTAAAGCTGCCTCAAGAGGGTTGTGAAGGTCCACGATCAGTCTTTGTGGACCTTAAGCAATTGATTTACCTACTTTCGTGCATCAATAAGCAACCCTGGATTAGAGTTCACATAGATCTATTTAATTCATCAGAAAATATAAGAGAAACAACTTTTGACTTTGTGGAAGTAGATAACCATTCATATCAAGCAATATTAAGACAAATTCAGTGAACTCATGTAATATTCAATCATTATTTCATAAAATGTATCATTCAATTGGTAAAGATAATATAAATAGATCCAACGGAAATACAGAGCAATTCTCCAAAAAGCTGTGTTTGTTGATCTTTCATTCACAAATTACAGACTCTCTACCTTGCACACACAACTACAGGGGTCCGTGCACTCAATTGCGGACTCTACCTAGGACTCCTGCACACTCAACTGCAGGAGCCTTCCCTTCTCTACCTAAGCACATGAACCAGAGCATTCATGCCTTATCTCTTGCTCAAGACAACAAAACTCTTTAATGTATCCAATTCCCTAGATAAAGCTATCTCGAAGACTTGCTAAGACTCAACTATTTATAGCTTTTCTAATACAATACCATGCCCCATGGCTCATGGGCAAGTCTTCAAAACCGACCAAAACAAGGGGCTAAGACCCCTTTGACTCCTATCTATCTACATGCTCTGCATCCACATTTCGTGGAGACTTTACATCTTTTACAAAATTCTTTACAAAAAATGACTAAGTTATCTCAATTCTACCCCTGGGGACCCCATCCCAACACTAGCCTTCACTTCTTAGTGTTAAATTTGGTCTGAAAATTTTATGCTAAATACTTGAGTTTAGTTTTTACCTCAAGGAATCAAGATTCGTCTCACGGGTGGTGAACTATGAAAAATACTGCAACATAGTTGAGTCTATGGTTTGGTGGAGAGTGGATCACCCTTCTTCAATTCTAGATTGCAAAATATTTGACTCAAGATAAATATCTCTTATGAATGATTATTTAGTTGCTCTTTTCAACAAGTTTATAAGCAAATAAATTTACCCTTCAACAAATTGGTTGTAGCTTTTTATATGTATAAATTTTGTAACAACGTTGGTCGAGGAAGATAGTATTCCTAAATTCTTATTCATATGGGTCACACTGAAATTTATATAATAATTTTCTTCTGGGAGATTTCAAAAGATGAAACTTGGACCATAGTGAGTGGAAATCATGTCGATCCTTTGGTAAAATTTTTATATATTGGGTCACGAAATTTTAAGAAATATTATCATAGGAAGTTGAGCTTCCTAAATGCATCTTTAAACATCATGTTGGAATTGATACTATAACTTTTCTTTTGGGAGGTTCCAAAAGCTAAAATTGGGAACATAATGAGGGGAAATCCCACAAATCATCTACTCCAACTTTCATATATTGGGTCATGACATTTTAGGAGATATGATTAGAGTAATTTGAGCTCCTTGGATGCTCCTAAAGTCATGCATCAAATCAGTCATGTTGGCATTTCTATTATAAATTTTCATCTAGGAGGTTACAGAGGCTAAAACGTTGGCTAAAACTTGGACCATAGTGAGGGAAAATTCCATTGATCATCTTGTTTAGTTTTTAAAAATTGGACGACAATATTTTAGGAGATATACACTAAGGAAGTTTCTATATTAGTTTACATGCAAAGTGTTTGAAGAAATGCCTAAATGGTTTAATGATTCATTGCATACAAATTGTTTGATGAAATGCCTCAATGAAAATGTTGTTTTTTGGATGAGGATAATATTGTTATATGTTTGAATTGTGATAGTACTATTATAGCTGATCTATGCCTATTTTCATGCAAAGCATTTGAAAAAATGTGTTAGAGGTGTTTTATTATAATTTGTATACAAACTATTTGATAGAATACCTCAAAGACATAAATCAAAAGTTGTATGATTGAGTGGCATATTTTAATTATTATGTCACAAGTGGAATTATAAAAATGTTTCTTATATGATTTCATACAAAATGTTGACAACATTTCTACAAGTAAAAGACTACTTACTTGGTTGTATACAAAATATTTGAAGAAATGTTTACATGTAAAGTGTTTGAAAAAGCATTTGAGAGATGAAAATCAAGTTTTTGAAAGTTTGGTTAGGATAAATTTAGTAAGGGTATGTGAAAAAGTGGTATCAGGCCATATTGTCAAGACATTTGAAAGAAAAATAAAATTTTGGGTATCGCATAACCTCTTTAAGTCATTGAGGGAACTGGGTATGTGACAAGATATGGTATCCTCGTATCCTTAATCAAGATTTAAGGGATAAAAATGTGATGCCCAAAAGAATTAATTAAGGGCTAATGGATTTATATATGACACCTCAATACTACATCCCTGAGCCAGTATTCTTTAATTACCCTTGGTACTATTCTCAAGGCACCATTTCCTTTGGGCTCATTTCCCGGTACTACGTTTCTTAGGGGCAATATGTTTTAGACATGGATTAAAGTCATATGACTTCTTAAATTTAATTTTTTTAAGCCCTATATAAGCCCCATGTTAACCCAAAAAATCGTTACTAAGCTCTAGATATTGAGTGATTACATTTCTATTATTATATTATTGTATTCATTTGTCTCCTTTGTCTCCTATATATGTACTGATGAGACCTAGTCTTTGTATAATCAAATATTGTATTTTTCATTGCATTTATTATATAAGGAGGTTTTTCCCTTGAAGTGGACTATAATTATTGACATTTTATTAATTTTTAGGTACAAGGATCATAAAATTTGGTATCATAACTCTTGATATTAGGGTTTTTCAACTTCAAATAGGTCATCATGGCATTTTTGCTATACTTTTTTTTTTCCTGTGAGGTTGTATATGGCGAACTTGGAAAAGATATGGAAAACGTCCCAAGTTATCTCTAGTTGAAGTTTTATATCTTGATTCATTATTGTTTTGGAGATATGGTCGAAGGAAGATAGGATTTCTGAATGCTCCTAAATTCTATCTCAAACAGGTTAGTTCAACATTTTTCTTATAACTTTCTTTTTTGTTTTGTTTTGTTTTTTTGTTTAATTTTTGTTTATGTTTTTGTTTTTTTTTTTTTTTTTTCTTTTCTGCTTTGTGAGGCTTGAGACAATGAAACTTGGACCACTTTGAGGAGACTTCTTGGAGAACCTATGGTCCAAATTACACATATTTTTTCACTATGTTTTCGGAGATATGCTCCAAGAAAGTTAGGGTTTATGTATGCTCCATAATTCAGTGTCAAATACGCTAGTTTGGAATTTGTGCTATAACTTATTTATTCTATAAGGATTCATAAAGTTGAACTTGGACCATATTAAGTGGAAATATTTGGGAATATTTGGTTCCACTTTAATCGTTTGTTTCACTATACTTTGGGATTTATACCCTATAGAAGTTAGGGTTTTTGAACAATTATGAAATAAATTTTAAACAAGTTAGGTTGGTATCTTTTCTATGTCTTCTTGTTTGGAAATTTCTAAATTGTGAAATATTCAGGATGTTTGGAGACATAGAGAAGTAACTCAAGCACATTTTCCAAAATTATATTTCAAGAATTGGAAACATGACATGCTATATAAGTTTTCTCAAGGGAAGAGGCAAAAAAAAAATCGGCAAGTTTTGGGAAAGTTTCGACAACTTTCTGTTGGCACATCAGATTTAGTTCACACCTTTGGAATTGCAGAACTATATATTAGAGTATTAAATAATATATTTCATTATCCATAAGGTCTCAAATCTTAGAGATATATCTTCATACACTGATGGGCCTCCCAAATAGGTACAATTCAAGGTCCATATGACCATCCTTGGTGCATTTAACCTCTCTTTTTGCATTTGATGAGATATTTTTGAGTTATAATGTGTTCACTAGGAAGGTTTAGAAATAATTGCATATTATGTGCCTAATATTATTTATTTTTGTAGAATATTGTGAGAATATTGGGAAGATTCTAAAGATTTGATGTAACAACCCCTGGTTGATTTTTCCATGTAAATAAAATAAAACCAAGGTCATGGGAGACTTATTCCAGGCTGAATGGTGGGTAAAAATTATAGTAGGCATCATTTGTGGTTAATAATGGCTATAGAAATTGGCAAAGGAAAAGAGGCAATAATTGGCATTTAATTGTGAAAATAAAGGAAAATAGGAGAAAAGGAAGGTGAAGAGACACAAATTTGCATGCAAGGGAAATTAGAGGAAAAATGAAGAAAAAGGAGACATCAATAATAATAAGGAATCATAGAATTAGTTCACAACTTTTGGCTTAGATTTTATCAGTTTAGTTTTAGCTCTCTCCTTTCATTCTCTCTTTCATACACACTTGTACACTTAGAGAATTCTTGGAGCATCCTTGGAACACTCTAACATTCACTTGGATTGGAGAAAGAAAGCAAAGGAAGGAAAGGAAGAACAAGGAGATAGTTGGATAAGGAGCTACAGTAGGCTTATTATTCAGGTAACAAGTTATGTTCTATCATTAGCATAGAGATTTTCCTAGATTGACAATGGTTTTAGCCTTGCCTTGCCATTTCTTGCATAGCCATGTTGTAGTGGGTTCCGCATTTGGTTTTCCTGATTGGTTCTCAGGATTCCTATGGATGTGGCTTGGAACAAATGCTCTCAAGCCCTAAAACAACTTGGGTTCCTTTGAGGTTGTGGGTTGAATTACTAGTCCCTGGAGCTTGTGGGTTGAAACAAATGCTTTGGAGCCTTGAAACAACTTGGGTTCCATGGAGGTTGTGGGTTGAAGTACTAGTTCTTAGAGCCCGAGATAGTTTGGGTAGAGACCAATCTAGTTTATGTTAAAGATTTATGGAACATATAAGTGAGATCATCTTGCTTGAGGGTTGAGTTGGTTTGGCCTCTGGAAGCCCTAGTTGGTTCTATTCTTGTTTAACCCTTATGATCCCATATTCATGCTTGGAATATGGTGCGAGCGTGATTAGATGAAAGATAGATTTAGTTCATCCCAATCTGTGGCCGGGTGGTACGTGAAAGTCCATGACTTGGTTGAAAATTTCATATGTCAATATGAGTTATTTTCCTATTGTGATCTATGAGAACTTGTACTGGTTATTATGGTGATCTTATGGCATATTTTTCATAATTTCTATTTCAGTTATATGTTGGTTATATGCTTGGTTTATGTTGTGCTCTAGTTATGGATCTTGGTCATGATTTGGTAAGTTACTGGATGGTAGATGAATGCATGTGATAACAAGTGTTATTGCAACATGCTTGAGAGGGCATTGAGCCTTCTTGGTGATTCTCAGATGAAATTCAGAAGTTTATGATCAAATATGCATTCATGACCTATAGCTTATATGTTTGTCATATGTTTGATGAAATTTCTATCTTGCATTAGGCATGTATTGGTCAATATCTAGCTCAAGCTCTTTTGTTTAGCATTGTTATCCTCATTCTCATGATTTTGGAAAGTTACAGGCAGTTATGGGCAGTGTTCAAGAGGCTTGTTTGAAAAAGTGGCATAGATATCGTCACCGCATGCACTGAACTAAGGAATTTGGGTCATAACTATTGGTAGCCATGCTTATGCATGTGTTTATATCCTCCCAACCGCATGCATGTAGTGTTGTGGGTGCAATTGGGGAGTTTTTCCTGTGAAAAATATTTCCAACTCAGGGATTGATCACTTGGGGTGGTTTGCAAGATCCTGAGTGATTTGTAGTCCCTAAGGGATGGTTGTAAGTTGTCAATTAGTTTTCCCCACTTCTACAACTGGAACTTGGAGGTCAGGTCATATCATATTGACACTCAACTCATGTTTATCCTAGCGATCTTGTAAAAGTGGGTAAATATAAGAGGAAGCATTATAGGGTGGGATCAGAGGAAGGTTGAAATAATGGACCTTGGAGTAAATTTGATTGATTATGCACGCATGTCATTTTTTTATGAGTTTATCATGTATGCATGTTAGCTAGTTATTTCTATGGATGTCACGACCTTATTTATGTATGATGTTGATATGTTGTTGTCATTATCTATATATATATATATATATATATCTATATATATATATATATATATATATATATATATATATATATATATATATATATATATATATATATTGTGCTAATCTAAACTGATTATGCAGAAAAGACAACCTCCCATTAAATACACTAAGGTATGATTTTGATTTTGTCTATATTTTGTTTATCTAACATGTTATGATTGCAAGAAATAAAATATTAGAGATGAAGAGTAGAGTAATGGAATATGGTTCACATGAATCCCCTTACAGGCCTGATGTGAATTCTATGGAATGGGAAAGGTTAGTTGGGTAGTAATGAGAAGAGTATCCTCCTGATATAGTAGATACACTAAGGAGTATATGGGAAAAGATTCTAATTTTCAATACATATAATAATAGGTTGATTGAGGCACAAGAAATACTTGCCAGAGCTCAGGAAAAGTAAGCATAAGTTAATGCAGTCACCCTTTAGATCCATTTAGATTTTTAGAAGCAAGGACAATCGAGGATCAGTCATGGATAAGAGGAGAACATAAATGGGGCATATGGTAGCAGGTCTTAGAGAAGATACATGATGGAAAAAGATGATATATTCAGAGGTGGAAGATAATTGGATACACCTGATAGGAGGGGTAGTACTTATGAATTTCACTTTAGCTCTGGTTCTGAGAGACATCATCACCATCACCACCAACATCCTTATAGGAGGAGTGAGAAGTAGTACTTTCCAAAGGAGTTTTATCAACCTAAGATGGGTTCCATGATAGACGATGATTACACTAGCAAATTCTTGGAGCTATTGAGGCATGTGCCTTTTCTCAAGTATGACGAAGCAAAGATTCAAAGGTTCATCAGTGGACTACCAATAGAATTCAAGGATTGAGCTGAGTATGTTGAACCTCGATCATGGGAGGAAGTTACTAGGAAGTTGTAGCATTATTATGACCAGGATAAGTGCAAGTTTGAGCCTAAGCGAGAATCGAAAGGTAATAACAAGATTAAAGGAAAGTGGGCTAAGAAGTGAAAAATACCTTAGGATGTAGGTGACAAGGAGAATGTAGCACTACACAAGAAGTTCGATGTAGTTGACGGAGGACATGGATTTCAACCTGAGGAGAAAAATAAGGGTAATGGCAGAGAACCATTGTGGTGTTGAACCTATGGTAGATATCATCACATAAAGGATTCCCTTCGTATTAGAGTGGCACAGTGGATGTGTGGAAGGCCTCAGATCTACAATGTGCTGGAGGCACAAATAGTTGGGGATGTAGGTCAGAGCATTCCCTAGATCCATGCAACAATGGATAACATGCAGGAAGATCATCAGGTATCCATTGTTGAGGTGGAAGTGGAACCATGGGGAGAGTTCTAGGAAGAACCTAAATGTATCTTGCAATGAAGTAAGCTCATGCTCTAGGACCCAGAAATAAAGCAGGTTAAGGTGCGTGGAAGAACTTTGGGCCGAGTAAGCTACATTGACGATGGTTGATCAGATGCAGGCATAATAACGAGTTTTAAATCATAGATGGATTCGTCAAGGGAATTGGAATCCCTTGAGAGATGATATGTGTAGGTTTTTAGTTGCAGGGTAACATGTAAGGCATAGAAAGGTGAGGTAACTGGTATATTGTTATATTTATTTATGCACTAACAGTTATGTGTTTATGGTAGTATGATGCAAGGAATTGCATGGAAAAAGATACTGCCATAGATCTTGAAGAATGCTTGGGTTGAGATTTCCTTTGGAAGTAGTGGGAGGCCATAGGGGTTGATTCATTGTGTATGTTGAAATTTTTTTGATTTCAGTGTTTTGTGATTTTTTACACTTGATTTGCAGTTTTGATTGTGTTTGGTGCATGGCCATGACACTTTGTTTGTGGTTTCTTGGATTTTAATGTTTTCTTCTTTTTCTTTCCTTTTATGTCTTAAGGGTCTTGGGAATTGGTTGGGCAAAGAGGAAAGTTAATGGATCTCGAGGAGAACTAAATGAAACCCATTATGTAATGTAAGACATGGATGAAACCTGATGCATGAAAAAGGGGCAGCTAAAGGAAAGAATATGATAGCTGGTTGAGCTAGTTAGGTCCATTGGGGTAAATGGACAATGGTAGGATAGTCATGAGAAAGGTAAGAGGAAAGATAAAGTAAATGGATTTGAGTCATCGGATGCCTTAGCTAAGTTTGGAACTGTTATTCTCAATGTTGTGCATGTGTTGCATGGATAAAGGAAGTTTTCTTAGACTTGACCTTATGAACATTGGTAATTGTGTTGTGACAATGATTATGATATATATATTCCATTGTCTAGCAAGGTCATCTGGGATCATTCTTGTGGAAGAATGATTATTTTATGCAGATGAATGGCATGAAAAGGTTCCTAGTTTTATGAGGAATCAAGTGGGTAGAGTAGCCTTGAATGGTCTATGAGGTTAGTATCATGTGGATATGATTTTTATAACATGTGCTTATAACTATTCCTATGTCTATGTTATGGCAGGAAATGATGAAGGATACATTAACGGAATGCAATTAGTGTGATATGCAGCATGCTAGGACAAGCATCACTAGTGGAAAGAGCCACGTACCCAGAACATGGGTTTTGGATGCATGTAGTAAGGCATGGGAAAGACACAAGAGGCAAGATTTCCTGGTAGAGACAGTGTGGTCTTTGGATGTGCAGTACTATTGTTGTGTACATGTATATGTTGTGTTGTGTACATGTGGTAGTATTTAATGTGTATTGTATATTCGTTATATCATGACATGTGTATTTTTCATGTCGCACTATGTGTACACATATGTGTTGCTTTATACACCATGTTTAGGTGTATTTGTTGTGTTATACACTTTGTGTGGGTGTATGTGTTGCGATGTACACTGTGTGTATGTGTGTGTGTTGGGGATTGGTTCTCTAGATTCCTGGAGGATGTGGGTTGGGAAAGGATCTCTAGAGCCTTGTAACAACTTGGGTTGCATGGAGGATATGGGTTGAGATAATAGTCCCTAGAGCCCTGGACAACTTGGGAGGCGACCAATATTGAGTTGTTGATATTGAGGATAGAGGTGATATAGTCTTTGGATACCGTTTTTGTTGATACTGCATATGGAAGAGAAGAGAAGGAACTAGGTGCTTGATGGGTTTGGAAACCAATCTAGTGTGTGTACATGGTCAAGAGAAGAGAAGGCATTAGTTGCTTGTTGGGTTTGGAAAACAATTCAATGTGTGCACAGAAAGGAAAAATAACAAACACATAAGTAAATAACCATTTGAAAGATAAGTATAAGTATTTTATTTCAGTTTTTAATTAGGCACATAGTTTATGATTCTGATTTATTATGGTTGATTTTTGAGCTAACTGGATATGATATGTTTATACATGATAATTTGATCAAAGAGCTAATTAGATTTGTTGTGACAGGAAGTATACATAACTACACGTGTACTTTATTAATGAGATACTAATGAGGCATGATTTTAATTTATTTCAATTCCTTTAGAGTCTAATAGAAATTATGTGCTTGGTACAAGAAAGCATGGAAATTCCTAGATTTGGTGGTTGGAATTGGCTGCAAGAGAATTAGCAACAACAACAAAAGGAGTTGGAACATGCAACAGTGTGTTGGTAAAGCATTCAGGAGTAGAGCCATTGCGGTACATTAGTACCCAATAGTGTCCAGTGATGTCCATGAGCATGCTATGACTGGTATGATGGTTTTGAGGCATGGATATGCCTTCATTTTTGGACCTTTCGACGTGAGGAAACCTTGCTAAGGGATGGATCAAAAAATAAGGGGAAGCCAATGGAACGTAGAAGGTGTGTGACTACATGGAATGGAGTGACCGAATTTCACGAGGGACTGGGAAGAAGAGAAGCAAAAGATGGGGAATATTTTTTTTTTTATCATTAGCATCGCCAGATGGAATTAGAAGCACATTAGGAGTGTGCCTTGGAACAATGAGTCGATAACTGTTCACTGAAAGAAAAAGGAGCACAAGGATTGTAGCACTGGACATGGGATGCGGATTTTGATTTTGGCAGTGGATTCTACACTTCTTGGGAAGGAGGTGAATCCTGGTACTACTTTTGAGGGTGGAGGTGTGAGCCTATGGACTCCCTTGTTGTGGAAGCAAGCATCATATCCTTCTATTTGTTGGTTAAAGAAAATGTGAATATGTATATATGTGTATATTATTGTAAATACTATGTTGAGTTGTGATTATAAAGCTCCATAGACAATATGTTTATTTGCTAGTTGAAGCAAATACGCATAAGTATATGTTTGTTGTCATTGTAAATACCATATCAAGTTGAGTTATAAATCTCCATAAGCAGTATGTTTGTCTTGTTTTCAACAATTTTCATTATAAATACTGCATCGAGTTGTGTTATAAAGCTCCATAAGAAGTATGTTTTGCTAGTTATAAGCATCATTGAACACCAAGGATGGTGTTACCCCAAGGGGGAGGCGCTTGTAACAACCCCTGGTTGATTTTTCCATGTAAATAAAATAATACCAAGGTCAAGACACACATATTACAAGATGAATGGTGGGAAAATATTATAATGTGCATAACTTGTGGTTATTAAGTTATGTGCGAATCGACAAAGGAAAAGAGGAAATAACTAGAATTTAATTATGAAAATAAAGGAAAATAGGAGAAAATGAAGGTGAAGAGACACAAATTTTCATGCAAGGGAAATTAGAGGAAAAATGAGACATCAATGATAGAAGGGCATCAGAGAATCATCTCACATCTTTTGGTTTAGCTTTTTTCAGTTCAATTTTGGCTCTCTCTTTTCATCCTCTCTCTCATACACTCTTTCACACTTAGATAATTCTTGGAGCATCCTTGGAGAACTCTAGCATTCACTTGGATTGGAGAAAGAAATAAAAGGAAATAAAGGAAGCACATGGAGACAGGATCAACAACTACAACAAGCTTTCTTTGCAAGTAACAAGTTGCATGTGTAATCTCCTTGCTGATTTTTAGATGCATGGTATAAGAATGTGGTTCCTTGGTTATGTGTTGTAATTGGCATGGATATTTTCATGGATTGACAGTGGTTTCAACCTTGCCTTACCATTTCTTGGATAGCCATGGTGTAGTGGGTTTCCCATTTGGTTTTTATGATTGGTTCTCAGGTTTCCTATGGTCATGGGTTGGAGCAAATGCTCTAGAGCCCTAAAACAACTTGGGTTCCTTAGAGGTTGTGGGTTGAGTTACTAATCCCTGGAGCCCATGGGTTGGGACAAACACTCTAGAGCCCTGAAACAACTTGAGTTCCCTGGAAGCTCTGGGTGGAGTTACTAGTTCCTATATCCCTAAAAATTTTGGGTAGAGACCAATTTGGTTCATGTTAGTGATTTTCTGGACCATATAGGTGACATTATTGTGCTTGAGGGCTGAGGTAGTTTGGCCTCTAGATTCCTTGGTTGTTTCTATTTTGGTTTAACACTTATGATCCCATATTAAATCTTGGAATATGGCGTGGGGGTGATTAGATGAAAGAGATATTTAGTTCAGTCCAATATTAGGTCGGGTGGTACGTGGAAGTCCCTAACTTGGTTGGCACTTTCAAATGTTAATATGAGCTATTTTCCTATTACGATCTATGAGGGATATTACTGGTTATTATGGTGATTTATAGCTGATTTTAAATAGCTTCTATTCTGGTTATATGTTGGTTATATACCTCGCTTTATGATGTGCTCTAACTATGACTCTTATTCATGATTTTATAAGTTATTGGATGGTTGATGAATGCATGGGCTAACAAGTGTTATTGCAACTAGATTGAGAGGGTATTGAGCCTTCTTGGTGATTCTCATATGAAATTCAAAAGTTTATGATCATATATGTATTCATGACTTGTAGCTTATTGTTATCCGTAAATCTAGTGTGTATTCAGAACTGCTAGTCCCACTAAGACGGGTAGCTATCTTAGAAACAAACAAACTAAAGTCACTTGTTTTTCCTTTACGAGATAGAGATGAGAAAGAAGCAGAGAGTACCAACCTCAATCTTTTGCTTGGCTCCTTGCTTGTTTCCCTTCCCCTTTGACAGAATCTCGCCACTGCTTCCTTACTTGTTCCGCTTCAAAGAGCACCTGTAGAGTCATAGCAGCATAATACCATCAAAGCAAAGAGATCTATCACTGTAAACAATATAGGATCAGATATATATTGACCATACAAATGCATATATCAACACAATATTCAGAGATACACAAGAATATGGAGGAAAACTCAAATAGCTTTATTGATAATAGTAGTAGAAGAGAGGATTACAACCACTTGGTTTGAACCAGCGCCATCCTCCCAGCTTGAAAGCCCTCTTCACCTCATACAAAGCAAGATCACCCAACAATGTTTTCAAAGAGAAACCAGCAACACCTCTTTGCAAATTACCAAATTCCAACCTCTAGATCTCTGGGATGAGGGATCCATATATAGATATTTTCAGGGGGGTGAGTCACTTCTGGGATTTTGATTAGTGTCATCTCTATGATAGTTCTTAGTTCCACTTGGAGATTTCATGATCTATTGCTCATCCTTGGGCGAATTCAGGGAGGCAAGTGTCAAATGAGCAGCTTCTAGAAGATTCTCAGGGTTTCCACCTAGCAAACTGCTTGTGCAATTTGTCTGCTCTCACTCATCACACCCTATAGAAGGGCTTTCCATTATGCATCGCACTTTTTGCATGTGGCAGGTGAGATGCATCGCACCCTTTGCTCTGGGCAGTCTGTATGGTCCTGTTTTGACCAGTTCTGAGTGGTTTTTCATGGAGAACTTCTGGGAGATGATGTAATCAGCTGACCTTACTCCTTTAGAGTATGAAACAAAAATTTTAGGGACTTAGAAGCCCTTGGTTTATGGACATATGTGATTAGGGTTGCAGTGCCCAAATATGTCTATAACAGTTTCCCCCTAAAGCATGAGGTCGTAAATCTTTTGATGTCGGGTGAAATGCTTTATAATGAGGATCCGAGGTTTTTCGAATTGGAAGGTGACCTATAATAAGATACAATACAATACATTATCTTCATTATATTTTCATGATCTGGTTGAGGCGAGCATTCCCATGCTTAGCTTGATAAATTCATTTTCATGTACATAGGATAGACAACCATCTGTGTGCAGACTGATGATTCTGGTAGAGCCATCATCCCTTAGTTTGGATGATTATCTGTGTAGTAATGATGTATATTTGATGTCTTTATTTTCCTATATATATTGCAGATCGGACGGATGAAACTAGATCTGGGGTCTTCAAAACTCATTTAATCTTTGCCCGAAAGTACAAGTCGATCCATGTGAAAAGATGTTCTGATGTCGAACATGGAAGGACATCACCTAATTACCAGCCAATGATGTAAGCTGTTAACAGGTGCGAGAGGAATTACCGAAGATGATAATGACCCTCAAGGTACTGCAGTACAATTCACATGGTGTGAATACATGAGTTGATGTCGAACACCACGCAAAATCTTTCGATCGAAGGCCATTAATGTAAACCTGTCGCTAGAAGTGAGAAACTTGCTATTGAGGCATGCAAGTTTCAAAGTACTGAAAGGGTTGTTCCTAGGTCGGCTTCTTGGATAATGAGCTGATGTCGACAAGAAGTGACCCGTCGTAGGAGGGCATTGATGGATCCAACATCTACGACACAGAACGGAGCAAATGATTTTGTAGAGGTGAAAACGATTTGATGATACAAGGTTCAGGATGGTGGTCATGAAATAATGAAGCGTGAAGGTATTGCAGCAGATGAGACACAAGCTGGGTAGGTGAATTCTCTGAGCGACTTCTCTTGAACATATCGGCGACACTGAAATGGATTGGTAGCGTTAACCCCAAAAGTGGATGGTATGGAGGACCAGTGGTGATATGACCGATGAATGGAATAACCCAACCCGACTCAATCATGGTGATGGAGTGAAAGTGTCATGTTCAAGAGTGACTTCCTACCAATAAAGTTTCTTCAAGTTTTCTTCCCAATTTTCCCTAGTCATTTCTGACCAGTACCTCTTTATTTTTATCAAGCTTGAGGAGGATAACATATGCTTGTTCTATAATTTGACCTTCAGCCAAACCCATCGCTATGTTTTAATGAGCCTAGCGATAGTGAAACTCGCTCTTGTCTGAATGGAAAAGTTTGTCGTTGTTGTTTTAACGAGTTTAACGACAAGGATAACTCGGTCCTTTTCAATTTTAGAGAGTTTGAAAAGAGACGGAAAGGAAAACTCCAATATTCCTTTTTCGTAGTATAATCCCTTAAGTCCGAAAAAGTATAAAACAATGTGAAAGGGATGACTTTTCGATAGTTTTAACGAGCCGAACAAGACAAACGCTCAATCTTTTTGTGTAATAATCCCTCAGGTCCAAAAAGATTAAAATATAGAGAAGGGATGGCACTCCCAATTACTTTAACGAGTTGGAGAGGCCAATTGCTCAACAATATTTTCATATTTTACGAGTCAGATGAAAAGAGCTTAAAGGAGACTCGTTTTTGAGGAACGAGTGATATTTCGGGTAGTAGCTGGTTCCAGGTGAGGGTTGGAACTTTCCAATCATGGCAGTGTTAAGAAGATGGCTAATAGAATCACTCATTGCAGCTGTTCCTCAAAAGGGGTAAACAATCAAATGGAGGTGAATGATCGGCTAAAACAGAGTGGAGGTGATAGTAAGAACATGACCAAGGCTCAAAAGTTGATGATAATGTGTTCACAATGGTTATTTATCAGAAGTGGGTTCATTTTTTAATGAGCTTAAACTCTGGTGGAACATATGCTCATTGCTAGGTTTAATTTTTAATGAGCTTGAACTTTGCATAAAACTGCTCGTGATAATGGTCATTGATATTCGATTCACCGTTAACACTATGTTATTTTGATGGTCATACTACCTGTTCAATTGCTCCAACAAACTGATTCAAAATGAGGACATATGCTTGAAAAATGAGTTAAGAAACTAATACCCTACTTTAAATTAAGTGAAAAGGTAACTTAAAAATAGTTTTTTGCCCCTCATTTTACCATTTCATTTGGAGTTGTGACTGTTGGAACTCTGGAGGTGTTTTCCCCCTTGATTTTCACCAGCTGATTCTGGGAGATTCTGTGGATGATTTTTGGCACCGTCTGGACCATGTAGGAGCTAAACCTGAGCTCTTCAATTGCATTCTTTCCTTTTTGAATTCTGAGCATGTTTTCCTGCTTTTCTAGGCCCCTGGGGTTTGAACATTTCGTTCTGCCCCCATCGCACCTAGTATACATCGAAAGGTGCGATGCATCCTAGGCTGGCCACTGCCTAGTTAGGATGCATCTCACTTGGTACACAGCTAGGGTGTGATGGGCGCAAGGAGGAAAACTTTTGCATTGATTTTTCATGGAAATTTTGCCTGTTTTTTGCCAAATCAGGATCCTAATTCTTCTCTTGTTTGCTTTTTAGAGATTCATCGGAGCAAAAATGGTTGTTACATGGCGTGAACATGAGCATGAAGAAGAGGACATGGTTTCCCTACATGATCTGGGTACGGTAACTACATTGCGGAACTGTGGTTTGCTCAAGTTCTTCCGCATGTCTAGCATGAGGCAACAAATCAACTTGTTGCAATATTTCCTCGATGCATGGGATCCTACCAACCAAGTGTTTCAGATAAGAGGCAAATCCATCCCCATGACTATTGAGGACATCTACTTTTTGACCGGTTTATCGAGGCGTGGTGCCCCTCTCTCATTATCAGGTTCTGCCCGTGGGGGTGAATCTGTGAGGGATTATATTCGCCGGTACTGTAGAGAAGGATCTCAGCCGAGCAGGGATGGCAAGATCAGTATCCGAGATGTCACAGACTGGTCCTTGAGGACTATTTTATTCACCTTTGCTAGATTGGCTGGTAGCGCGGCCCTTCACTTGGCCAACAGGTCCTATATGCAGTACGCCTTGGAATGCCTCGAACCCAAGGTATTCAACTGGTGTGATGCAGTACTTCTAGTGATCAAAGAAAAACTTACCGAGTTGAAGAACGAAAGGTCTAAGAACTTTGGCTATGGTTCTATTCTGACTGCTTTTGCCTTGGAGAGGATCCCACTGATGCAGCCCCAGTACATCTCACTCGGCCTACCACTACCGACTGAGCCACGGATGCAGAGATGGGTCGACCTTATGGCTAGACTTGTTGGTCAATCACAGGTTTCATTCTCTGATGCTTTCTTCGAGTGGTTAAACTGTCAACAGATGGTTTATGCCGAGTATCCATATGCTGGTATGGATCTGCAGGGTGACCCAGATTTGGTGCTGCCGGCTGGCGAGCAGTGGGGTGTCATAGGTAAAAATCTCTTACCATATCTCTGTTTATTGTTTTTATAATGTTCTTGTGTTTTTTTTAAATATTTATTAGGACTAATCAAAACTCATGTGCTTATGCAGATATCAGGCCAGTGCGACCAGCAGTGCACCCAAGAGTAGCAGCTGTCGTTCCAGTAGGAGAGGTTGTAGGGAGGGCCATTCTTCACGACCTAGATGTATCCGAGACCTTTGCAGTGTTGCAGGATCAGATCGAGGGTCTCACTCTTGGTATTCTAGACGTGAGGACCAATGAGATGCCTCTGAGATTACAGTGCCATATCACTGGCGTGCCGAGCCGATGGACTAGGCTCTTGCGCATGATTACACAGGCGGTGACTAGTTATCACCAACACCATTAGATTAGGGTGCCCCCTTGCATTTTGAGTTTTTGGGTCATATGACTGATTTTGTCCTGGACACAGAACACTATGTACAAACTATAAACAATTGTATATATATTTTTGATTTTCGGAGCTTTATTTCAGTCAAGTTATATGATCCTGATGCAGTTATTGATAAAATGCTTTTCTTTTACAAATGTTGCAAATGTTTATCTAACACATAATTTGCTAATGAATCAGTTAATGTGTTTAAGTTTCTGGAAATATGTTGATATTGAATAGAATCGAATTGCCTTTCCAAAATCTTGACCCTTAGGAACATGCAATAGATAGCTGGATTCCGAACAGAATAGATGCCTGTAAGCTGTAGAATGATGAGCTATGAGTCTAGCCTGACGACAAGTCGGTGTATGCCATGCGCAATGGCATCAGAGAGGAGTTCTATCAACGTGCTATATTCAACGATGTTGTTCGTTGATTGACCAATACACACCCCTCTGAAACTCACTAACTCGCCGCTTGGATCAAAGATGGCCCAAGCTGCAGAAGATAGGTTCCACGTACTACGACTCACCCCGTCGGCGTATCCAACAAATGATTCCAATGGGTTCGACATCTGCAACAAAATGCAAAAGTGGATTACCTAACCAAAACTATCACTCTTAACGAAAACAAAAATGTAACAAAAGCATATGAAGAGGTTACCATGCTGAGTCAAGCATAGTAACGCTTAAGGTACAACCCATTTCGGGGTTGCGATAGTGGAATCCCCTCATAATCTATTATCTTGTAGGCTCCTTTTGCTAATGTGCTTTTAACAATATAGGGACCCATCCACAAAGACTGGAACTTACCTGCTCCCAATTTATCGGATTCCTGATCGTAAAGCAAGACCAGGTCACCTTCTGAGAAAACGCGGGGTTTGACATTCTTGTCAAATTGTGCTTTGACTCGTTTCTTATGTGCTTCGTTAGCTAAGGCAGCGTCACGACGGGTTTCATCTAGTTGGATTAACTCTAAGAAACGAGCCTCTTCCTCTAAAGTTCGGGGGAGGAGGTCAACTACGAGCTTGAGAGATGAAATTTCGCACTGAACTGGTAAGATCGCTTCCAGGCCATACACTAGATGAAAGGGTGTAAATCTGGTTGCATTTCTTACCGATGTTCGGTATGCCCACAAGGTTGAGTACAGGATTAGGTGCCAACTCCGTTTATGGACTCCAATCATCCTTTGCAGCATGCGTTTCAGGACTTTGTTGATCACCTCAATTTGCCCGTTAGATTGCGGATAATATGGAGTAGAGCTGTCGTGGGAAAGTCCTAATTTGGTAGTCAATTCAACCATCATGTGATTGTGGAAATGCGATCCATGATCTGTGACTATAGCTTGTGGAACAATGAACCTAGAGACTACATGATTGAAAAAGAAAAGAGCAGCCGTTTTGCCACTGTTGTTTAATGTAGGCATCGCCTCGGCCCATTTTGTAAAATAGTCAACTGCGACTATGATATACCCATGCCCCCCGGCCAAGGTGGGGTTACATTGCATGAAATCTATGCCCCATTTGGCAAATGGCCCAATAGCAACTACTGGCTGCAGAGGCACAGGTGGTATTCTGGTTTTGCGTTGAAGATTTGACAAGCATGGCAACTTCTGACTGCGGTTATGCAATCTTTGAACGTCGTTGGCCAGAAGTATCTTGCTCGTAAAATATTTTGTGTCATAGTATGACCAGATTGATGCCCCTCACATGCGCCTGAATGACAATCATTCAGGACATTTTCGGCCTCCACATGGGTGAGGCACCTTCACAGAACTGTATCGACACCACGATGGTAAAGAGTATCAGCGACGATCATGTAGTATTTTTCTTGGTATCGAGTACGTCACTGTTCTGAGCGAGAGGTATTGGACCTATATGTTTGGGTTTGGAGATAAATGATTATATATCCATACCATGGATCACTTGAAGATATCAGAAACAAATATTATGATATCTCTAGTCTGTGAAACCAGATATTCTGGGTTCGATCCCTAGTGGAGTCACCATTTTGTTATCGGGAAATCTAGTGTCTATTCAAAACTGCTAGTCCCACTAAGACGGGTAGCTATCTTAGAAACAAACAAACCAAAGTCACTTGTTTTTCCTTTACGAGAGAGAGATGAGAAAGAAGTAGAGAGTACCAACCTTAGTCTTTCGCTTGGCTCCTTGCTTGTTTCCTTTCCCCTTTGACAGAATCTCGCCACTGCTTCCTTACTTGTTCTACTTCAAAGAGCACCTGTAGAGTCACAACAACATAATACCATCAAAGCATAGAGATCTATCACTGTAAACAATATAGGATCAGATATATATTGACCATACAAATGCATATATCAACACAATATTCAGAGATACACAAGAATATGGAGGAAAACTCAAATAGCTTTATTGATAATAGTAGTAGAAGAGAGGATTAAAACCACTTCGTCTGACCCAGCGCCATCCTCCCAGCTTGAAAGCCCTCTTCACCTCATACAAAGCAAGATCACCCAACAATGTCTTCAAAGAGAAACCAGCAACACCTCTTTGCAAATTACCAAATTCCAACCTCTAGATCTCTGGGATGAGGGATCCATATATAGATATTTTCAGGGGGGTGAGTCAGCTTCTGGGATTTTGATTAGTGTCATCTCTCTGATAGTTCTTGGTTCCACTTGGATATTTCATGATCTCTTACTCATCCTTGGGTGAATTCAGGGAGGCAAGTGCCAAATGAGTAGCTTCTAGAAGATTCTCAGGGTTTCCACCTAGCAAACTTCTTGTGCCATTTTTCTGCTCTCGCTCATTGCACCCTAAAGAAGGGTTTTCAAGTATGCATCGCACTTTTTGTATGTGGCAGATGAGATGCATTGCACCCTTTGCTCTGGGCAGTCTGTATGGTCCTGTTTTGACCAGTTTTGAGTGGTTTTTCATGGAGAACTTCTGGGAGATGATGTAATCAGCCGACCTTGCTCCTTTAGGGTATGAAACAACACTTTTAGGGACTTAGAAGCCCTTGGTTTATGGACATATGTGATTGGGGTTGCAGTGCCCAAATATGTCTATAACACTTATATGTTTGTCATGTGTTTGATGAAATGTTTATCTTTCATTAGGAATGTATTGGTAAAGGTATGCCTCAAGTTATGTTTTTTAGTATTATTATCCTTATTGTCATGAATATTTTTGGCTTGATGGACCCTGACTCATGTTCAGTGTTAATTAGCCAAGAAAATCCCTACACTACTGGCCCTTTCGACATCAATCCATGGAGCGCAGACTGAAGTCTCACCCGATGTAGTATGGGGGGATGCAGGAACCAAGTTTTGCACCCAGAGATGGTAGTGATGTCATTTTATACCCTAACCCTTCCTTCGCGTAGACTGATAAGAATTTTAGGGCTTATCGATATACTTCTCTTATTCAGCTTCGAGACCTTCACAAAGGTCTACAATTGTCCTTTGTGTACCCTAAATAGGCAATTCAAACACTTACGCACCTCTGTGATTACTCTTATTGTTGTATTTACCCAGATTAGCTTAAGTAGTGGATAACATCAACATGCATTATGATTATCTTTACGTAAATAGATATTCTTACTTGTGTTCATATAACAAAGTAAAACACATGGATTCGCGCATCAACGCAACATTAATTCATAAACTCAGTATTTAACATAACATAATCACATACATTCATAATAGAAGTAAAATAGCTCATACACAGGTATTTCTAGAATAATTCTGTTTATTGATTTTCATATCTCCTTTATAGACTCTAACTACCCTACGCACACAACTGCAGGGGCCGTGCACTCAGCTACAGACTTCTACCCTATGCCTCTATGCACACAGCTATAGAGGCTCTCTTCTACACTAAGGCTCTTTGCTCTTAGCTATCACAGACCCATTACATTCATCAACATCGTCTATGAACTAAAGAATGCCTTAGACTCTTCTAAGAATTCCCTTTTTATACAATCCCATGGTCTGTGGACCAACAGTGGATCTCATAAAGCTGACACAAGTTACCTAAACTAAAGGCGAAAACCCTTGATGAATCTTTAAATTTTCATGCTCCACAACCACAAAATGCAAAGACTTTACATTCTTTATACAAAACATGGGCCTTTAACCCCAAAACCAAGGATAATTTTAGGGGCGAATGTTCGCCCTTTGGCGAAATTAAGGAGTTTTAAATTTTTAGTAGGCGAATATTTTGTATCATAGTACATTTTTACAAATCACCTCAAATAGCCCACCTTATTTTAAGGGAGAGGGTAAAAAAGGTAAATTTAGCCCTTGAAATTAGGACTTACAACCTTCCATTCGCCCATTTTCAAGAATAGGTTTTATTTAAGTGAATCCATTCGCCCATTTTCAAGAATAGGTTTTATTTAAGTGAATCCTATGGGCCAAATACCATATTTATAAAAGAGGTATGGTAAATTAATAAAAATATAAATAAATGAGAGGTATGGTAAATAAATAAAACATTTTTTATATTTACTCCATAAGTCACCTTATATACATGTAAGGGTGTAAACAAATAAAAATATAAGTAAAGTGGAGGTATGGTAAATAAATAAAAATATAAATAAACTAGACGTATCGTAAATAAATAAAACCTCTTTTTATATTTAGTCCATAACCCTCATTCTATTTATGAAGGCTCAAGAAAGAGGTTTTATTTAAGTGAATCCTATGGGCCAAATACCATATTTGTAAAAGAGGTATGGTAAATTAATAAAAATATAAATAAACGAGAGGTATGGTAAACAAATAAAACATTTTTTTATATTTACTCCATAAGTCACCTTATATTTACGAACACTCAAAAAATGGGTTATATTTAGGTGAAACCTATGGCCAAAATACTATGGGACAAATACCATGGACTAGATTGTTATTAATACCATGCAAAAAACCATTATTAACCCTAATATTAGAATTAATAAAAATAAAAATGGCACATGGTATTGACCCATGTTATTCACCAAAATGGCACATGGTATTGACCCATGGTATTCACCTGGAATGTAGCCTATTTAAATGGGGAATTAAACCAGCATGTAGCCTATGCTAAGATTCACTAGGACTTTACAAAGTTTTATTATTTAGTGAAAGACTCGCCAAGATCTTACAAGATTTTATAATTGAGTAAAATATTCGCCATGCCTGGTGAGAGATTCGCCAAAAAATTATATATACATATTATATTATTGATAAAATCGCCTTTCATTTTTCCTATATACCATGGAGATTCGCCCATTTATTATATTTATAAATTTAGGGGGGGTTCTTAAAATCTTCCCTGCCCAAAACATGGGCTTTTAACCCCAAAATTGACCCTAGGGGACCCGTTCCCAACAGCCCCCCAACGCAAATCTGGTGACTTGGCCCCGAGTCACTCTGCCGACGTAGAGATCTTGTCATGGAGACCTCCCAGCTCCACCTATACTACTGTAACCTCAGCGGTACACTACATCACTGCCTTCTTGACCTGCTCGACCAACTGCTCCGTCGTTGGTCCTACGCTATCTGCATGTATTTTATTCTATGTTGCTTGCAGACTAGCCAATTTTCCTTTAATGGAGGCTGTGAGCACATAGGCTTCATCTAGGCAAGGTGCCAACTTGGCCTTTAGTACTGATTCCTTGCGCTGTGCTATGTCCATGTGTTCCTTTAGTGCCTTCACTTCCTACAGCTTCACCAACCTCTGTGTGATGGTGACAGTGCGTGCCGTCACTTTGACCTCGTCATATCTCTGCTATAGTTCTCTTACCTCTGTTTCTAGCTGTTGCACATTGGGATCTTCCTCCAGGCTACTAACTACTTCGAGCGATTTCTCGAAGAGCGAAGTGCACTCCTTCACTGTGGCCGCTACTGCGGGCTACATCCTTGACAACTGCCTCGTGCTGCTCTCTAACTTATGGTTGAGTCGAAGGCTGGGTCCTCTACTTGAGCTCCATGATCTTAAGGTTCAGCTCAAATTGAACCTTATCCAGCTTTGTCCTTTTGTCATGTACACCTGTAGTGAGCTTCTGAATTCTTGCGTCGATTGACCCATCTTCTGGGATATTTAGCTTTGGAACAATTTGGCATGCCCCAGCTACTACGACTATGGTGCATTCATTCTTATTTGTGATATTCTTAAGGAGATCAAGCACGGACGTCTTCTGAACAAAAATTTGGGCATTGTTGACCTTCTGCTCCCTGATCACATTCAGTGCGCATTGCTTTCTGGCCTGAAGTTCTGCGAGCACAATGTCTTGAAAGGTGTAAAGGGCTTCACTTGGAAGCATGACCAAATTCAACCCAACCTTCTTGAAAGCATTGATGGTGGCCTTGTATTGC
The DNA here is from genome assembly GCA_031772625.1 of Pinus tabuliformis. NCBI lineage: Eukaryota > Viridiplantae > Streptophyta > Pinopsida > Pinales > Pinaceae > Pinus > Pinus tabuliformis. Next base: position 279,489,270 of record CM062810.1, on the reverse strand, counting down.
ACTTGTGTATTCAATGCTCCGTCCGGATGTGCAACGGCTCAGGGATCCAAGGAGTGACCAACTCTGCTACTTCTGAGGTCCCAGGTGCTAAGCTAGTTGATGCCAGGGTACACTATCCCACACTAGTCTGCACTTGAGTGACCTAGATCTAGATCTCCCGCAGACCCATCTAAATGGTGACCAAGGCTTGCTTCTACCACTACTCAAACTGCTGTAGCAGTTCCGCGGTTGCATCCCTCACCGTGTCCCCGATATCATTCAGATCACCTTTAGTGAAAGTGATCAGTTCAAGTGATGATTTGCTAGCCTTGGACTTCTTCCACGGCCCTACTTTTTCCTGCTCCCTAGTGCACTTAACCCGGAATGGAGTAGTCTCCAGGTCTACACCTCCATGTCTTGACTGCTACTCTTCTTCCTCTGTCTGTGGCGAAGGAGACTTCCAACTTATGTCAGAGTCATGCTCTTCCTCTTCTTCCTCCTCTTTAGCCTACTTCTTAGCAACGTGGCTTGCTTTAGGTTTGTCTTCGGCTTCCTTTTTCCTTTTGTCAGCCAACTATTACATCTTCAGCCAGGCCTCTTCCTTCTTCTGCTTCGCGACGGACTTACTAGACCCAGCTAACAAGTCTGAGGCCATGCGCCACTCTAATGGCCAACTCTCAAGGACCACTGCGATTGCATCATCCGTTTCCAGGTATGTGAGATCATACCATTTTTTCTCGAGGTCCTTCCGTGCCAGGATGGAGACACAGTGGAAGTTTGCTTTGAACTCCACATATATTGACAACTTCTCAAAGACAGTTGGGGATAACCTCGACTTGTGGTTTATCACAGGGTAGATGCTTGCCTCCATTAGCACCCAAAATATTTACATGTCCTTGACCCTCATGGTGTCCTTGGTGGCTTAAAGGAAAGCGAACTTTTCTGCTTTTGGTAGATCTGACGCGACCTAAGGAAACTAGCCATCCTCTAGTAATTCCCATGCAACCAACACAATTGAGAGTAAGAGCCAGGCGTAATGGAAGGTCTTACTTTCGTCTTGTGCTTCTCTGCAGTTCGCGAGGAACTCTCCACAGAGGTAGCGCACCCAATTATATTGTATGCCCTCCATGCACTTCGCTGCTAATGACACAACAGGTGCCAACACTTCATATGTACAACACTTCCTCATTATTTTCCCAACCAAAATCTGAGTGGCGACCTTAACCGGGGGGTCCGTTATGCTGGAAATTGAGTAGACGCGCGGTTTCTTGGTGACTTAAATTTTTCCTTCATTCTTACGGCGAGGTCGCGCTCGTCTGTCTTTCTGCCAAATTCCATGGCTAGATTCAACCCTGAATGTGGTAACAATGTGACCCTATGGATCAACATATCTGTGATGGGTATCAATTCTCCTAACCACAGGCACCCATTGTGCACTAAGCATAGCAATTGTTTGATCACCATCAGGGTTATGGGTGCACGGTGGTAATGCGGCACCCATAGCATGTTTAACAGTCCTGCCTTGTCCACCCCCTTTATCCACCACTGTGGCTCTAGCGCAGTGACACCAGAATCCTTATAAAACACACGGGTCATAAAGGTATCAGTCGCCATGTGGGGGAATCACTCTATGTCTACCAAGTCCCAATCCTCTAGCTTAAAACCGAGAATGTGTGCCAAGCGCGACCCTTCAAATGTGATCTGGTCTGATAGCAACATGGTATTTAGCAGAAATTTTCCTGCATCTGGGTCCTTCGGGACCTTCACCTTACCTTGGCATGGAGGGATGTACTCGGGTAGCTTTGAGATAGGGTCTACACCCTCTATGTCAATTTCCTCTACGCCCATATCCACATCTTCGACACCCTCCTCAGATTCTAAGTCTACCACCTTTCCTTTCTCCTACGTGGTGGGCTTTTCCTTCTTCTGGTGTTTCCTTGGTGACTCACGCATTAGCTGTGTTGCTTTCTACTTATCCTTCTTTGTCTTGGGACCCTCTTTGGGTGGCGTAGGCCTCAGCCTGAGCAACCTCTGTGATTTTGGCACTTCTGCAGGCATTTCCACACTCACAACCTCCGGGGCAGCTCCCTCAGAGGCCATCGATCCTCCAACACTTGTGGTTTCCATGGGCGCCGACATGAATCCAGTAAGAAGCTCCTGGGTTGCTTTAGGCAATTTTTCAAATACCAAACTAGCCACCAAATCCTAGAAATAGTCAGGGTTCATGCAAGCCTGATAGCTCAACACCTCAATTCTCAGAATGCAAAGTTTTTTTCATTGGGTGGCCATCTGTAATTTATAGGCAAATTTGAATTTGAATTTGACCGTTCCCCCAAAAATCTGCTCATAAATGCTAGATTGGCAAAATATTTTCACAGATATCACTCTTAAATTCTGACTTAAATGTCGCTCCCCACTCCACTTAGCCACTTTTCTGTCAACTCATGAACAAGTGACCATAGCGGTCACTTTTTGGCTACCCTACGTAGTCTCTCCTTCTATAGCGTAGCTCCCTTCGTGCTTCCATCGATACTGTGAGATTCCTCCCTTCTGTGCAGTTCCCTAGTCGCGTTCTACAACCCAGGTAGTGTATTTTATAGTCCCATGCCTCCTTTCAGCTGCCTGGAGTGCTAAGACTGTGCCTCCACCATATATTCATCTGGTCAGATCCCTGGTGTATGGCTTCAATCGGCTTCCATTTACCTTCCCTGGAAATGACTCTCCATTCAACTTCACTAGCTGAACTGCTCCACCATCGGTAATCTCCTTGATGACATAGGGCCCCAGCCAATGCATCCGAAATTTTCCTGGAAATTTATCAAACTTGCTGTCATATAATAATACTAAATCATTTACCTTGAAGGTGCATAGTTTGATGTGTTGATCGTGTCATGACTTTTCGTGCTCTTTTTGAACTTGCTGATGGAATCCAACCAAAAATAAATCTTCTTCAAGCTCTGTCAGTTATGTGAGCCTTTCTTCCAGGGCTCCACAATCTACCATTCCTATAAATTCCACTATACCCAGGCTAGGTACAATGTAATCCATCGAGATCACAACTTCTATGCCATAAACTAGCCTGAGAGGTGTTTGTCTAGTCAGCTTTTTGCAGGTCGTCGTGTAAGCCCATAACACTGCAGGTACGAGCACATCCGGGTCATTCCTTTGTGCATTGCAGACCTTTTTCAGCACCTTCTCCAATATCTTATTAAACACTTCCACCTTCCCATTAGGTTGTGGGTGATATGGCATACTCTTCTGATGATAAACCTGGAACTCCTCCGTCAACGCACTGATCGTCTCATTCAGAAAATGTGTACCGCAATCACTCATCAAAATCTTCGGGAAACCAAATCTAGTCAGTATAGACTTAAAGATGAATTTTGTTGTTGTTTCCCCAGTACAATCTTTCACAGGCTACAGCTTTGCCCATCTGGTCAAATACTCAGTCGCGGTGATGATTTACCGTGCACCTGTCTTCTTTCCTGGAGGCTAAATTGGTCCTACAAAGTCAATAGCCCACTTTTCTAATGGTTGTAATGACAAATACAGATTCAGAGGCAGCTCATCCCTCCGCAATGGCCTACCTGTCCTTTGACATGCTTCACATGCCTTACAATAAGCCTTGGAATCCTTATGAAGCGTCAGCCACCACAACCTTGCGTGTAAAATCTTTTGCATTTTAGCTTTTCCTGCATAATGTCCTCCCGTAAATCCTCCATGAGCTTCAGCAAGGATGTTGTTTTGTTCAAAGTCAGGTACATAATGTCGTAGAATTTCATCCAAGCCCATTTTATATAAATTCCCTGCAATGATAGAAAAGTTTGTCGTGCGCACCACTAGCTCCTTTTGTTGACTAGTATACCCTTCTGGAGTCATCCCCATTGTCAGGAAGTGTATGATATCTGCAAAGTGATTATCCGTAACATGTACTGCAAAGGGCTGCATGTCAGGTAGTCCTTCCTCCAAATTAGTAGGCTCCTCTCCTGTTTCAATGTGCAACAAATGATCCGATCTGGCATTCAATCATCTTGGCTTCAAAATAACTTCGAAATCATATTCCTGAAATAGCAACAACCATCTGCATATCTTCCCCCCCAACACAGGCTTGTTCACCAAGTACTTCAATGTAGAATGGTCTATATACATCTTAAAGTGTTTGCCTAGCAAGTAGTGTTTGAACTTTTGGAGCACGTACACCATGGCCAACCCTTTGCACTCTGTTGTTGAATAATTCTTCTCAGCTTTAGACAACTTCCTACTTGTGAATGCTATAGGATGATCCAATTCTCCCTCACCGACCTATGTTAGTACTGCCCCTAGCGCAATATATGACATGCGAACATGCATGTGAAATTCCTTCTTCCAATCTGGGAAGACTAGGATTGGCGTGGTGACCATCTTTGCCTTCAACACGTCTAAGATTTGCTGGCGCTCTTCATTCCAACAGAATGTAGCATCCTTCTTTAGTAGCTTCTCCATCGACATGGTAATCTGGGCATAGCTTTTGATGAAATTTCTATAGTATCCTGTATGCCCCAACGTTGCGCGCAACTGTTTCACACTTCTTGGTGCCTCCAAAATAATTATGACCGCCATCTTAGTAGGGTCTATAATCAAGCCTTGTCTACATACCATGTGACCCAGCAAGATCCCAAAATGGACACAGGACAATCATTTTTTTAAATCGAGTGTGATCTGGTACCTCCGGCATGTATCCAACATCAAGCATAGAATAGCTATGTGGCATTTTACCAACCCAAACACCATCCAATCATCAAAGTATACCTCCAAAAACTTTTGAATGAAATCCTTAAATGCTGCGGTGACCACGCGTGAAAATATCGTCGGCACGTTCTTCAACCAAAAAGGCATTACTATATACTGGAACCAACCCCATTCCATGGCAAAGGTCATCTTACTTCTATCCTCGTGTGCAATCTTGATCTGATGGTACCCCAAGAATCCATCCGTGAACGAATATGTCTCATGTCCTCCTACATTATCCAGCACCTCATCAGTGAACAGCGTTGGAAAGGGATCATGTACACATGCATCATTCAACTTCCTGAGATCTACACATATCCTTATTTCATCCTTTTGTTTCTTGTCATGAACTACCATTGGGCTTACCTAATCAGACTCTTTTACTAGTTCAATGATGTCTGTTGCAAGCATTTTATCCAACTCTAAGTGGACCCTTTCTTTATACTTCGGATTGAGGTGGTAAGGCCTCTACTTGATCGGTTTCGTGTCTGGTTTCAGTGTAATTTTCATGACTCCTAGGTCCCCTATTATCCCTTTCAAGTCTGAGAACATCATAGGGAATATGTCCTGGTATTCGCTGAGAAATTTAGAAACCTTATCCATTGTTGCGTCATTACAATAGTCCCAAATCTTTGCAAACTTCGGCTCCAGCTCTGTCCCAATGTTAACTTGATTTGTTGTTAGTGGCGCAGTGATATCTGGATTTTCAATTTGTGATCCTTCAACTTCGTGGCTACCTTCAGCCTCTGGGAGGTTAATGTTCCTCGATTTCTCGTCCTCTTCTTTGATAGTCACATTGTAGCACTCTAGTGCATGGCTCAACTGGGTTGGTCCAATCCGGTTGAATTAGGTCCAAGGGATCTTGTGGTACTCTAAATATTGCTGCCTTAACTTCTTGCAATGCCTCGTTAATACTCTCAAACCCATCCTCAAAGCTAAACGTCAGCAAGAACCCCTATCGTGAAGCGTCCCATTGTTTCTTTCCATGGCAGAGCTCTGTTTCTAAGTACTAGTTCATCGGTATTACATCCAAAGTATGACAAACATATGCACCCATTCAGGCTAAGGATCCACTCCATAAACCTTAGTCCATTTAGCCAGGTGATCGTGCAGGTCATTCCTTCCATCATATTTCTCTGTTAGCCTCACTTGTGGGCGACCAAACCACAATCTCATCATCTTTTGATATACGCGCTAATCGTCAAAATAGTCTTTGTGTGTAACCCACCATCTTGCAGGCGCAACGCACAACACCCAATCCAAGGCCTGGAAGCGATGCTTCTCTGTAACTTCCCTTTCGAATGCATCCAAAAAGTTATCGACATCAGTTAAACCATCATAATAGGGCATATTCCTTACCTCTAATGATACACAGCGCAGCGACTTGGTCATCATATTACAACATAGCGTAGATACTTCATGTAGTCAGTTCTACCAGTATTCCAACTCCTCATCTGAATATGAAGTGCAGGAGCATTCGTGGTCCCATGCAATATTCCCATCCGCTGTTGAATTCACCCAATCCTGATCTTACGTTGTTATCTTATAAATCTGGTCCAAATCATCATCGCTTTCATAATCACAGACTGGTTCAGTATAGCGTAGTCCTTCTACAGGGTCCAGGGGCACTACTACGTAGAGTGATTTCTTCTCAAATATCATCTTCCGCTTCTTCAAATTGATTACCCCATTCATGTCAGTGGCCCAATCGATCCCAAGGAGTGCAGGGTAGGGATTGTTGTCATCCACAATCTCTATTGCTTCGAAGTAAGCTAATGTTCTTGCACCCTCAATATCAACTGTCACTCCCTGCAATATTCCCATGGGGATGGTTTTTTGCTCTTAACTGAATCAGAGACCACTACAGCACAGGTCTCCCCATCCTCTCCCAGGTCTATTTAGGCAAGACATTCGCATCCGATCCAAGATCCAAAATTACTTGATCCATCTCATATTCTTCTATCTGTGTAGTGAGCCTCATCTCATGCCCTGTCCTTGCCTTATGCTTACCAATATTCCTGACTACACATGGTTCATTAGGAGCATTTTCTTTCCTGGCACACTTATTTATTAGTTCCTATAATCCTTTCACAACTTTCCTGTTGCGCAGTACCTTCATACAAGTCTCCAAGAAAGTAGTAAGCATGGAAGGGTCCATCTCTTTAGCTGGCTTGTCCCGACTTCTTGAGGTAGAGGCCTCCACGAAGCTTTTTTTCTTCCATATATGTTTCCCGTGTGTGCTTCAGATCAAACTCGACCTCCTTTTCTAGAGATTTGCAGACCCATTCACTTTCTTCAGGCTAATTCCCCTTATCTTCACCAGTCGTCATCCCACTTCACAGCACAATATTTACCTTGGGATCCTCATCATATGCAGGTTCTGAGTTGGCTGCAGAGGTTGCACCCACTTTTCATGTATATTAGGCAGTGATACCGAGAAATATTCAATTGCGTGGTCAAACTGAGTACAATAGCAGCATGAAAGACACGTCGGATTCAGTCAGTCTCACGTGTAGCGTCTCGATCCTCCACAATCGTAACAAGTGACCTGTCCCCAACTTTTACCAGGTCCTCCTCCACCTCAGCCTCATCCATGCCCCTGATATTCACCTTGCGCTCCCCTAGTACCTTGGTCCAAAGGCTGGGTTTTTGCCTTCGCCATATAGGCAGGTTTTCTATCCATCACTAACTCATAACTACGAAAATTGTGCTCATCATGGCCCACTGATTGACAGAAGTTGTAGAAGAGCTGTTGCAGTGTCTGTACAAATTTCTGCAGCAAATGGCAATTGTCTATAGCACGTTTTCCAGCCACCTGACAGATAGCACTGTTAGACTCAGTCTTGTCAGTCTTCTGTCAGAGTCTAATTCACCAAGGTTCATTTCTCGTCATTTGCAGTCATCAAATACCAGTTTGGTCAAAAAGGGTCATTTTAAACCTTGAGTCTAGGGTTTTGTCTCCAGAAGTGTTCACTAACGCCTGCAGGCCAAAGAGAGCTTCAATAAGGTTTCACTTCAAGATCCACATTATTAATAATGCTGAAGGACGTTTATGCTTTAAAACTCTGTTTTAAAGAAGAAATTATTAAGTTCATTAATGCATGATTGATAAGGTTTTACAGTTCTTCAAGCAGCCCTGCCCATCTTGCTAGGTTCAGCAGCTCCAACACCTGCAGGAAATCAATCAAGAAAAAGTCATCATTTCAAAGCCAAAAGTCAGAGGAAACGAGAAATCAGAGTTTGTGTCCAAGTTGTCAAAGTGCCAAGACTCTACAACTTTACAAAGTGAATTTGCCAAAATCAAAGTCATCAAGATATTTTCATTGATTAAAGGGCCATTTGCACCCAAAAAGATCTCATTGAAGGGTTAAAGGACGAATTATTTTGTTTGGAGGCTGGAATTGTGCTGACAGTCAACACGCAGTGCATAGAGCATATGGCGCGGTGCACTGGGCGATTTTACACAGTGCAAATATACACTGGCGCGGCGCACTCACCAGGAGTGGCGCACTGGCTATGCTGCACGACGCACAGGTCAAACAATCAAAATTTCTATTGTTTCTCTACAAATGGAGGAAGACGTCGTTGTTATCTTGCACCAGAGCACTTTTATGAACCAAGAAGTTGTTGTTGTGTATATGGATGATGACCATGGGAGAAATGGAATTTCTACATTAGGGGATGCTCTGGCAAATATGGGAGCTAAGATTTCCAATAAGGCAGCTATGATTCCTGGAGTTGGCCCAAGCCAGATGGGTGATGTGTTGACAAACTTGGCTTCGATGGATACACGAGTTTTTGTAGTCCACATGTTTTCAGATGCTGGCCTTAAACTTTTTTTTTGAAGTCAAGGACATTGGTATGTTGAGCACCGGCTATGTCTGGATAGCCACAAATTGGCTATCTTCTGTTTTAGATTCTGGTTTACTTGAAGAAGGCATCATGAAGTCACTTCAAGGTTTAATCAGCCTGCGTCCACATACTCCAAATTCAAGACAGCAGCGTGTAATTGCACAAAGGTGGAAAAAATTACAAACAGACAATATGGTTAACGCCTCCTTGAATGCATTTGGACTATATGCTTATGACAGTATACTGATGATTGCTCACTCTCTCAACACCTACTTCAAACAAGGAGGAAGTATCTCTTTTGCAGAACCAACTTCTCTATCAAGTCAGAGCAGAGGCAAATTAGAACTAGAAGAACTGAAGGTCTTTGAAGAAGGAGCACAGTTACAAAAGATAATATTACAAACTAATTTCAATGGCATTGCAGGTCCTGTACTCTTGGACAAAAAACTTGATCAGCTCTGCATTTGAGATTATCAATGTAGTTGATAAAGGCTTCCGCAACATTGGTTTCTGGTAAAAACAAACTGGTTTATCAGTTACCCCTCCAGAATATACAACTACCATCAGTAATAATGAATCTCATATAAATCTAACAGTCTCTGGTATTATATGGCCCGGTCAAAGCAAAACAGTGCCACGGGATTGGGTTCATGGCAACCAACTTGTGATTGGGGTGCCAAGAAAGACAGGGTTCAAAGAATTTGTGACAACAGTGAAAGGCAGCAACGCGGTAAAAGGATATTGTATTGATGTGTTTGTGGCTGCAGTGAAATCACTTCCTTATGCTGTTCAGTACACATTTAGACCTTATGGAACAGAGGATTCAAACGAGGAAAATCCACAGGACTCCGGCGAAAAACAGAGGAGGCGGCCTTGAATCACACAAATTGCTTTCATTGAGAAAAGATTTGCAGTAGAAAGGGAAGACCAGACGGGCAACTCCTATTGCCAGTTTTAAAGCTATGCTACCGGATAACGGTGATATTAACTCGAGTAGTGAACGGTCAAAGGGAAATCCGAGAAATGTTCCTTTACATGTTGGCGAACTACTCGACGATGATGTTCCAGAGGATTTCATTGAAAATCTGATTATGTCAGTTGGTGATTCCCTCCCTGTTGAACAACTTATTGAAGAATGTAAGAAAAGGAATCCAACCCTGGAAGTTGTTTTATATTGGCGGGGCCAATGTGATGATGAACTAATTGATGTTAGCAATAAAAATTTTCTATTCGAACTCCAAGCCGGCTATGTTGTTGAACGGGCGGATCCTCAGCTCTCAAAAAAAAAAAAAAAAAAAAAAAAAATCTTGCTCTTGAAAATCCACTCCGAAGGAATCTCATTGATCAGGTTGTATCTACTACTTTGCCAGAATATAAGAGCTCGGATCAGGTTTCTGCAATAGTGAAAGAATTCATCAATGCTGATCGCCCACATGAGTCGATTGAGCTTCTAGAGAAAATTGTGCTACAAAATTCTACATTTAGTGGCAGCGCAAATCTACAATACCTTCTCATTCATACATCCATAGAGGCTGACAGGTCACGCCTAATGGATTATATCAACAGACTGGACAAATTTGATGGCCCTGAAATTGGAGAGATTGCTATTGGAAAAAAGTTATATGAGGAAGCCCTCCATATTTTCAAGAAATTCAACCTAAATGCGCAGGCAGTAAATGTTCTTTTAGATCACATCCGAAGCTTTGAAAGGGCATATCAGTTTGCATCACGTGTTAAGGAGGATGTAGTTTGGAGTCAAGTTGCAAAGGCCCAACTCAGAGAGGGGCTACTAGTGGCTTCCCAGGTAGAAACGCGTGGTGATCTTGAATAATCCAGAGCTGATGGTTGCGTTCAGTGATTCAGATATAATGACAGCACTTCAGGATATGATGAAGAAGGCTGCTAACTTGGAAAAGTATCAAGCAAACCCAAAGATTGCACTTGTCATTGCTAAGATGATAGGCAAAGTTTGCTAGCAAATAAATGGTCAAATCACTGAACGCCTAAATGTACACGTTGATAACCACCGTGGCAGAAAAAACATGATTCGATTGCTTATGTTTATCTTCAGTTATGGGATCTATGCTACAGGTGTTGCTTCTTGAATTTTCAGGCCTTTTATTGTTTCTTATTTAGCAATCATCTGGAAAGGAGAATCCCCTCGAGCCTTGGGAAATGTAATAATCTCAGATACATAGACCTGTCGATGAATAATTTAATGGGCAGTATACCAAAGAATTTGGGCAGTTATCAAATGCTGGAGGTGGTGATGGGGTAACTACAGCTGGCTCACGATATGGTGACAGTCAAACTCAAAATTGAATAAAGAAAAACTACCATGCAGAAAGATAGGTTCGAGTGCCTATTTTGGTTTTTAGTTACGATTTCAGAGGCTCTACATTACAGTTTCTGCATTTTAATTGGCCATCAACAAACAAATGTAACGCTACTCCTTTGTAGAGCAGACCTTTCCTATTCTCATGATTTTAGGATACCTTAGGCCTTGTTCCTGTTACAGTAGGTGTGGCAGTAGCAACAAGATTTGGTATAGTGGCATTCTCAGAGATAGAGACAATTCTTCAGCTTTTGGGGTCAGCTGTACTGATTCAAGTGTTTGTAAAAAAACTCTTATTTTCAGAAGACCGGAAGAAAACACTTCAATAGATCCAGGATTTCTTAGATACCAAGGTTGCATCACAAGACTTTGTTGATGAATTGAAGGATATAGGAAAGGCTTTGCTTCCCAAAACTGTAGATGTGGCCACTAATAATAGAGCAGTTGTCCCGAGCACCGAGCAGGACAATGACTCTGTAACACCTGTGCCTGCACCAGTGTCGATTTCTTCTGGCACCGAGATTGGAGACAATTCAACACCTCAACCGGTACCAATTAAAAATGAAACAATTGTTTCCAATGTTGCTGTCACCTCAACTCCATCACCCCGATATTTGTCACCATACCCCCATTATCTAGATTTTAAACCACCAACATCACCTTGTCCATCAAGGCCTTGAAGGACTTACCAAAACTGGCAAGCTCTGTTTTCTTTGGTTAAGATTTGTTGGTTGTCTGTTGCTTATAGTTGTGAAATTTGAAGTGCTGTCCATTGAACATTTTTCACATTGATGGCTATACGAGTGAGAATATTTATCATGTAATAAAGGTGGTTTGGGATCATTACAGCTAGAGAGATTTCACAGGAGGCTTTGAATGACACAAAAGGTGAAAAAGTCGAAAACCAAGCGGTGAAAAACGCACAGGGAAGGCAAAAAGTCAGAAACTGAAAAGCCAAAATTTAAATCAGAGACATCTACCCCGGCAGAGAAACAAGATTCAATTTCCTATTTTTCACTTCAATTATGATCTACAGCTACAGTTGTCATCTTTTTATTAATCATCAAAAAAGTTCAAGTGGAATAATGAAACACTGTTCTGTAGAACAGATGGACGGTTCATTTCATATCCTCAGGATTTTAGTTGTAACAACTCCCCTTTTGGATCGATTTGTTTCCTCATAGTGGAGCTTATTTATTGCATAAAAAATCATTTGTAAAGGGTTCTGAGTTCTGGAAAACAGTGGGAGAGCTGTGAAGGAAAACTTCACTGTACAGTTTTGACAGGGACTTAATGAAAAGATACAGCTCTGACCCCTGAGATTCTTGTGGTGTGAATTTAACATTTGTCTCTTCCTTTGTTTCATATGTAGCTTGGTTATGTTTCCATTTCATTTCATAATCATTTCTAAATGAATACTTTTAAGTGAGAAAGGCAGAATCCAATTTATTGCTCTGTCTTGGGAAAGTGTTCATATTTAATGTTTTCTTCTGTTTGACAAGGATTCATCTTCTATGCCCTTGTCAACCTCTCAACAGTTCACCCACTCCACAGTGTTTCAAATTTGATGTTAAATCTCTTGCCTATCTTGCCTCAGGAGATAATCTGTGTCTTTGATTCTATTTCTTTGTTCAAGTTGTTCCTTGTCCCATGCAGCCCAGCAACTTAGTCATTAAATCAAATATCTCTCTTTCAAATTCATTTTACTAGCCTAAATCAGTTATCATTTAAGTCATCTCGGACTCTATTGATCATTTTATCGAGATAGACTCGGAGAGAGCCCTCTCCTGTCCTCGTAGGGCTAGCTACGAGGCTGAGCTTGGTTTGATGTTGCCTTGAACCTCGCCTTCCTTCAGCCTAAGGTAGATTCGAGCACTAACAAGCACACCATAGCACAGGCCCTATACTTGGCCCTACTAGAGCTTCCGGCCTTAGAGGCATTGGTCCCCCTACTGCAACATAATTTGCGAAGACTAGATAGTGATCTTTGTCATGCCCCTGACCTTTGCACTTTAGGCACCAAACTTCTTCATGCACCTTTGGCCGAGTTGTTCTATCTTTCTTCAGACTCTGCATTTCTAGGCAAAGGTTCTGCAACTGCGCATGAATCTGTTGAACCCCCAGATTAGCATCTTGCATCGATGTCTCATGCAATCTCATCACAATTTCCAGGGCTTCCACCTGGGTCCCAATCTTTTGTTGTGATAGCGCAACCCTTAGATGAGGCAGGAGCAAAGCCATAAACCATTCGTGGTGTTGCCCATCTATTAGATTCATGTTAGCTTCGCAGATTGTACACTTCAATCTCTGATCTAGATCTTAGGGTGTCTCTCTAGGCTTCATCATGATCTCTTTGAATCCCACAATTTATTGCGCTTCAGACTTAGGTCTATTGAATTCCTTATTCAACGTGGTCTAGATATCTGCTAACATAGATGTCAAGTTATCAGTGCAATACTTAATGTACCATGTTAACACGCGTTCCTGCAAAGCGCTAACTAACATTTATTTCTTCATTTGATCATATGTGATACCTTGAGCTTCCCATACAACCTTCATGATGAACCAAAACTGGTCCAGATCTTGATTTCCGAAGCCCTTGAACATAGGTAGCTTTACTGAGTTTGCCATACTAAATGGTGGTGGAGGTGGCGGTGGTGTAGGCGAGGGTGTATGCGACGGAGGTGAAGATGCAGGTGGTGTGGGTGGATGGGGTATCTACAAAAAACCTTGATTTATCAACTCAATAATGCTCTACGAAGAAGCCTGTGCTGCTTCCTCATCGTCACCCAGAGAAGGTTTAATTAGCAAACTCTATTCAGGGCCTGTTTTCCCTCTGTTCCTGAAGGTCTTTCCACTTTGCGTAGCCCCAAACATCAAGGTAGCTGCATAACCTTCCTTTCACACAAGAGCATCTTAATCCAGGTATTTAAAGACTTGATGTGCCCTGACCTAGGTTCATCGTTAATTGGCCAAGCAAATCCCTACACTATTGGCCCTTTCGGCATCAATCCGCGGAGTGTAGACTGAAATCTCACCCAAAGCAGTATGGGGGGATGCAGGAACCAAGTTTTTGCACCCAGAGATGGTAGTGAGGTTGTTTTATACCCTAACCCTTCCTTCGTGCAAACCAATAAGCTTTTTAGGGATTATCTATATACTTCTCTTATTCATCTTCGAGACCTTCGTGAAGGTCTGCGATCATCCTTCGCGTACCCTAAATAAGAAATTCAGACACTTACACACCTCTGTAATTACTCTTACTATTGTATTTACCTAGATTAGCTTAAGTAGTGGATAACTTCAACATGAATTATGATTATCTTCACATAAACAGGTATTCTTACCTGTGTTCATATAAAAAGTAAAACTCATAGATTCGCACATCAATACAGCATTAAATCATAAACCCAGTATTCAACATAACATAATCACATGCATTCATAATAGAAGTAAAATAACTCATACATAGGTATTTCTAGAATAATTATGTTTATTGATGTTCAAATCTCCTTTACAGACTCTAACTACCCTGCGCACACAGCTGCGGGTTTTCGTGCACTCAGTGGTAGAATTCTACAGTAGGCCTCTATGCACACAGCTGCAGAGCCTCTCTTCTACGAGGAGACTCTTTGCTATTAGCTCTCACAGACACATTACATTCATCAACATCGACTATGAACTAAAGACTTTAAATACTTACCTCGTGGCCCCTTGAAGAAGCGGTGCTCTGCTTCACTGTAACTGATCGAGGTATCGATCGCGAACTCTGTCATGAATCCTCCTATGATACGATCGAGCCAATGATTGATAGCATGTGTGATCTTATCTTTAGAGGCTTCTGATATCCGCACTAACTCTGGGATCTAGACTATTGGACCACTAAGCCTACACCTTCCTTGGCTATCTGCGAATTTCGCGATCCACTCGTACAACTCGATCGGGAAGGAACATAAGAAAATCTCATGTATCTTTGTGTACATATATCTGTCCAATCACTGTTCTTTCATCAATCATGGATTCCTGTTCTCTTGTGCCGCGAATTCATGGATATTTCTATCCAACCAATCTTCGATCTCCTTCTTAGTTGGATTCCAGTGATGCGACATCACACATCTCTTTATGCATATCACTGTCTCGACAATGGAACCATTTTTTGGCTTGATGGGCCCTGACCTAGGTTCATTGTTAATTAGCCAAGCAAATCCCTACACTACTAGACCTTTTGGCATCAATTCACGAAGCGTAGACTGAAGTCTCACCTGAGGCAGTATGGGGGGATGCAGGAACCAAGTTTCCACACCTAGAGATGATAGTGATGTCATTTTATACCCTAACCCTTCCTTTGTGCAAATTGATAAGATTTTCAGGGCTTATCGATATACTTTTCTTATTCGGCTTCAAGACCTTCGCGAAGGTCTACGATCATCCTTTGCGTAGCCTAATAGGATATTCAAACACTTACGTGCCTCTATGATTACTCTTACTATTATATTTACCCATATTAGCTTAAGTAGTGGATAAATTCAACATTCATTATGATTATCTTTGCATAAACAAATATTCTTACTTGCGTTCATATAACAAAGTAAAACACATAGATTTACGCATCAATACAACATTAAATCATAAACCCAGTATTCAACATAACATAATTGCATGCATTCATAACAGAAGTAAAATAGCTCATACACAGGTATTTCTAGAATAATTCTCTTTATTGATGTTCATATCTCCTTTACAGACTCTAACTACCCTGCGCACACAACTGCAGGGGTCCACGCACTTAGCTGCAGACTTCTACCCTAGGCCTCTGCACACACAGCTATAGAGCCTCTCTTCTACGCTAAGAATCTTCGCTCTTAGCTCTCACAGACCCACTACATTCATCAAAATAGACTATGAACTAAAGACTACCTTAGACTCTTCTAAGAATTCCCTTTTTATACAATCCCATGGTCCACGGACCAAGGGTGGATCTCATAAAGCCAACACAAGTTACCTAAACTAAGGGCGGAAACCCTTGATGACTCTTTACATCTTCATGCTTCGTGACCACAAAATTCAGAGAGTTTGCATTCTTTATACAAAACTTGGGCCTTTAACCCCAAAACATGGGCTTTTAACCCGAAAATTGCCTCTACGGGATCCGTTCCCAACAATTATGGAAAGTGATAGGCAATTGTGGGAAGTGGTCTATAGGATTGCCTAAAAAATTGGGATAGATATTGCAATCACATGCACTGAACTAAGTAATTTGGGTCATAATCACTGGCAGCCATGCTTATGCATGTGGTTATAGCCTCCAAACCACATGCATGCAGTGTTATGGGTGAGGTTGGGGATTTTATCTTGTGAAAAAGAGTTTCATATCATGAATTGATCACCTATGGTGGTTTGCAGGCTCCTAAGTGGCCTGTAGTCCCTGAGAGATGGCTACAAATTTTCAGTTAGTTGGCCCCACTTCCATAACTGAAACTTGGAGGTCAGGGCATATCATAGTGACACTCAACTCATGTTTACCTTGGAGATCTTGTAAAAGTTGGTAAATGTGGGAGGAGGTGTTACATTTGGAAGATGAGATAATATAGGGATCTTCTTTCTACAATAGGATGGACCAATAAATGAATAAAGTACCATAAAATCATTGACAAATTTTGGAGCTCCACTGATTGAGAAAATCAAGGGATGTGTTCCCTCCTACAAGAGAAGCCAAAAACCAATATTTAATGAAGATTCCTATTGGGAACCATATGCACTTTTGAGGGGAAAGTTATCTCCTTTCAAGGAGGATGCTTCCTTATCAATTTATATAAGTACTAATTCTAATTAGCCTTTAGGGGCATGCATTTCTTAGTCTTATTGTGTAGAAAACTTGTTATTTAGTAGCTCTACTTTCATTTCGAGCAGGGATGTATTTGGATTGACTCTAATAATGAAGTTTGGCATCATTTTTAGTTTCTAAGGCTTGGTTTCCTTCATAGGACTCTAATTATCCTTGGGCTTGGCCATCCAAGGATCCTCATAGCCCTCCTATACAATTTCTTTATCTTCTTTGAATGTTTTGTTCACTTGCATTTCCTGTTCTTGCACTTAATATTTGTGCTTCATTTGATATAGGTTAGATTGGTTAAATGATTGAAATAAGTGGGTTTTCAGGTAATTTATACAACTAAAACTATGATTCATCCTTAGGAAAACTTTGAAAATTCATATTCATCATTAATCTACTTGGATTGGTTTACTAGTTCACAATTTTGGAATTTCTGGAAGAATCTTGTAGCAAAATAGTAAATAATTTCTATTGATTGGAATTGATTCCACTTGTATTGAAGTATTGAAAAATCCAACTTAAAAATAAAATTCACCCCATTGCATTTTACTTGATTAGCGTAAGCATTGGCTACTTCGATCAACTTACTAGCTCATTGTTATGAAATTTTTGGTTTTTAGAGTAGTAATTTTCTGCTAATTTTTATCACATTTTAACAAGGGTATTTTGAGTTATTACACTTGAATTGCAGTCCTAGGAAATCATAATTAATAACAAAATATGCCTCATCTCATTTGCATTTTATTTCCTTAGTCATTCGGTGAGGTAACTTGAATGACAAACTAGCTAGCAATCTTGTAGCAACTTGTAGCAATTTGTTTTTGAGCTCTTATTCACTCCAAATTCATGGTATAAGTAGATTTATAGCCTATGAATGCTCTGAGGATAATTTGGTTGAGATGAGGCTTGGTTAGGTCACCATTTAGCTCTTACATTTCTTGCTTCTTGAATGTTGATTTCTGCAATTAGTCTAGATTTCCTTTCCGCAATTTACTTTAAGAAAAGTGTGATTTCCTTCTTGCAAGAGTAATCTAGGACTTTCCTTTCCTACAAAATAGAATAGATTTCCTTTAATTCCATTTCCTTTCCAGCAAGATAGATTATATTTTCTTGGTTGTCATTATGCTTTACATTTTTGCAAATAGAATATATTTCCTTTCTGTCATTTACTTTCCAATAAAGGTAGCAAATGTTTGCTTATTGTTATTTACCTTTTGAAACTTAGGATTGGAATATTACGTAGATCTTTTCTCATTTGAAGTTGTTTCATTTCCTTCTTTAACTTGCATCAAATGGAGTCAGACTAGGAAGAAGAAGATGCTTTCTACACATATAGTGATGAACCCTCATAAGTTTATAGGAACCTCGGGTTGATAATTTAAGTTGGTAGTCTTGGGAGTTGAAATTCGTGTTGAAATAATGGGGCTCATCACTTTTTGGTACCATTTCTAGGGAGGGTGTCAAAGAAATCACTCTCTTATTCTTAAAATGATTCCTTCTTTCTTTTCTGCATTCATATTTTCTGCAAAAATAAAAAAAATTGCATCAAGCATCTCTAATTGCATTAGCATTCACATTCAAGTTTAATTATTAAAAAAAAAAAAAAAAAAAAAAAAAAAAAATCTTCAATACCACAAACCCCCACCATGCAAATTCATAGGTAGAATAAGAAAACGTGGAAGATAATTTAGAAGGAGGCATGGAGAAACTCTACTTTCTCAATCCATATCAACAAGGGTCTTATCCTCCCCAACCTTTTCAACCAAATCAGGGGTTTTATGACATTCCTTCTTTTCATCCATATCAACATCAACCTCCTCAGTGGGTGATCCATACTTTCCTCAATAATCATGGCCTTATCCTTCCAAAATTTCCATTCCTCCTTTACATCCATATCAACACTAGCCTGCTCAATGGGTGATCTATATTTCCCTAATATCCTCAATTCCCATGTTCACACCAGCCTCCTCAATGGGGTGATCCATCTTTCCCTCAATATTCTCACTATCCTACACTCCAATCTCAACAAAAATACCATCCATCTCCTCCAAATCCATCTCAAATACCCACTCCCTCTCAAATACATGCATAATCACTTCCCAAACCCAACAATAAAATACCTCAACCCCCTTATGATGTTGAGATGAATTTTTTTCAAAAAGATCCTCTTGATCTAAATGATATTCATCTTAGATCAAGAAGAGTATTTCAAAAAGAATATTCCTCTATTATCATTAAAGAACAACATCAAGAAGAAGAATATCCAAATGAGAATAAAGAGTCATGGACAACCTTTAGTGAACAACACCCATTAGAAGTTGAGATCGAGTAATTTCTACTATGAATTCAAGAGACTAACCAAAAAATAGTAGAATATTTGAATGGAATGGAACAAGAATACATGAAGAATGATCTAGACGAGTAAGTGAAGTAGGGGCATCAAATATATATTTATATTTGGTTCCAAAAAATCAACAAGATAGAGCATCACTCTCTTCTTTAGCAATGCTTGATATCATCTCAATCAAAACAACTAATCACCCCATATTCTAGTACATATCAAAGCATATATTTCAAACCATAATATGATTTCATTTATCATACAGGTATGTCCATGGCTCCATTGGAAGTATTCCTATGCCTGAAAGATATTTTCTTCATCAAGAAAAGTAGGATAGGATAAAGAAAGAAAACAGAGAAAAAAAAATATCAGGCGAAACCTCATTTGAGGCACCTAAGATTGGATCACTAGTTGAAAACCTCTATGAGGAAACTAGTGAGTTATAAAAAAAAGAAAAAAGGAAAAAAGGGAAATAAGATCCTAGCTGAAAACATCCTCTTAGGTGCCTAGGCAGACCTGCTAGTTGAAAACCTCATTGAGGTAGCCATTCGGCCTAGAAAAGAGAAAAACATGATGAAAAAAGAGAAAATAATGAAAAAAGGAAAAATGAAAAATGAAAAATAAAGATCATTTGCTCCAAGTATATATCTAGGGTCTCTCCAACTTGCACAAGCAACAATAAGTTTATCAGAAAAGAAAACATCTAGTCAAGGGCAGTCAACATTGAGTTTTCCACCTTCTATACCAAGATGCTCCAACATGGCTAAGAAAAATTCCATAAAATCTCTTGTCATCCTCACAATTAATCTCCATGCCATTTTCCATCATTCCCAAGCATTTACCATTCATTTTCCTCGATCCCCTAAACTGCTACAGGAAATTTCTATGCTACTACAAGATTACTAAAATATGCAAGGCATAAATTGTTTTGACCATATCTTGAAAACTGTATATCCATTAGCCAAGATGTTTTATGGGGATATATATAAGGATTATGGTAACATGCTTAAAATATTTCAGCAAATTCTAGTGTATATTTTTTATGAAATTGGCCACCATCACCTACAACCATTTTTCATCTTTCTCAAGATTCGTTCATCCATTGGCCAAGATTGTTTATGGGGAGATGCATAAGGATGATAGAAAAATGCTCAAAAAAATTCAGGTGCATCCAATATATCGTTTGAGAGATATGGATTAAACAAGTTTTCTACAAGGTTGTCCTACATTGCTACAAGATTTTCGTAGATTTTCTATAGGATTGTGATCAACATAGAAAAATGGTTTGGATCTTATGTTTTTCATAGAGGAATAAGAGGAGGGGGTCACCACACCATCATTATCCATCCTCCACACCATTTGGCCTCTTTTCCACCCAAATATCCACCTTTGTCCATAAAAAATCCCCATTTTCACCCCTTCTTTCATTACTTTCACCACAACCAAGGCTTTTGATCCTTGTCCATAGATTGATCATGAATTATCAGTGTTTTTGGAAGCATTAATTGAAATAAATTTTGGCCATAGAGGTGTCCATGTGACTGTTATAGGAAGAAATACAATCCTCTAGTAGTATGCGCAAGCCCTACATGACCACAGTTGGGTGCACTAGAATGAAGAACCAACCATCATGAGGGCATTGGAGAGTCATTTCCTTGATCTTGGGCAGCTACAAGACCTTTGTAAAGTTTCTATAGGATCATTGTTCATCTTCAACAACAACACTTGATCAACCTCCTGTAGAACCTGTGTTGAAAATCCTTGATATGTCAAGCACATATGAAAAAAAAAAAATCTAAACAGAGAAAATGCATGGAGCAACAAGCATGGGAAGATACATCTCAAGCAGTCAACAAATCAACCATTAACTCTATTCAGAAACAACATGTAGACATCAAGTGATCAACACATATGCAAAGACTACCAGGTAGGCTTAGGTATCACATTCCTAACCCTTCATTTCAAGCACATATTAGTTTAAAAAATTCTATCAATGCATGAGAGAAAGGTTTTATAAACTAAGGATGGGTCAGTGGTCTCGACCATCTTTGAAATTTAACTACAATTATATCATTTTTTCAATCACATGTGTGGAAAAATTAAAACAAAAAAAAAGTGATGAATATGAAGGGTGGACCAGTGTTCCTATGTTTGGTTTGTGAACCTGGTAGGTGGGGGCCAACTCATACAGCGCGCTGAGGCAACAACCCAACTAGTAATTATATAAGTTAGGACTGAGCCTCATTTGGAATAAAAAATATATATATTTTAAAGCTAAGGAGGCCCACCACCACTATTGAAGGATAAGCTATCCAAGCTATTACTTTGATAGACTATTATAGAGGAGCTATAAGACTTGTAGGTTGCAGTTATGTGATCGACACAATGTGCTACAAGATTACCACATGCTACTACAGGACCACTTCTGAGTGCTACAGGAAAGTCTAGAGAGCTTTAAAAATCCATATTTTGAGAGAATTTGTCACCAAAACCATGTAATTCAAATGAGGAGCATCAAAAGGGAAGTAAGTACATATTTTTCCTTGCCACCTTTTGGACAAAAAGCCTGTAAAATATTTCAGTTTTTCAATAGTACATCCTATAGCAATTTCTGATAGAAGTTTGAGAATGAAATGAAGATGAAGTATGGATGTTTCTTTTGAATTGAACATGATAATAAAGGGAAATTCAATTTTTTTGAGTTGAGCATGAAATCTTCCCTCTTCCAAGCAGCAAGCAAACTATTCTTTTTACCTATGTGTTAAAATCCCTCCTTTCCCATAAATCTCTAAAACAATTAGCAGAAAGGGAGAATTTCCTTGCCAACTTTGAAAATTTATAATGAATACTATGAGGGGTGGATTTAAACATAGATAGCCCACATCCATGAATAATAAGGGTTCAAAAGGAAGATAGGCATTCACCATCAAAATAGCTAACCCTAATCACAAAAATCAAACCATAGTGATGAAAATAGGTTTTCTAAGGGGTCTTTGATCTCATCTAGCTTGTGTCCAAGGCCTAGAAGACGTTATAGAAGGGAATATGCAAACATTAGGCCTTAGGGGAAATTATAGTCAAGTTTTGATGGATTTTGTGAGGTGCTACAAGAAGCTACAGGTCTGCTACATGATGCTCGATATTTCTAGAAGATTGCATCCAAGGGCGTTTTGAGGGTTCTAGAGGTGTACAAATGGTGGAAAAAGGTATCATGAGGTTATAAAAGGATGTGAAAGTCATTTCCAAACCTGGAAATATTCAAGAGCTCATCTTGCACAAGAGGGAGAAGACAAACTAATTGTCTCAAGCAAAATTGTGATTTTTCTGTGCACAAATAATTTGGAAGAGTGATTGAAAATGGAATGAGGGTGTTAAGGGAGAGGATGTGAATGAAATGGAGATGATTCCACTTTTCCATACAAGACAAATGAGTTCACCTACAAAGGAAAAACTTATGTTTTTATGCTTAAAAATACTGTTAAAGAAATACATGAAAAGAACAACTATATTTTTGTGCTTGTCCTTGCAAAGCCTACAACCAAGCTTCTTAAGATAAAGGACTTAGAAATGTATGAGAGAGAGGCCAACAGGGCAATGAATGGGATACATTTAGGTGACTAAGTTGATCAGAGGATGAACAACACTTTCAGTAGGGGGGTATGACGGGCCTCCAAAATAGGTACAATTCAAGGCACATATGACCATACTTCAACACATTTAACCTCTATTTTTGCATTTGATGACATATTTTTGAGCTATAATGTGTTCATTAGGAAGGTTTAGAGATAATTGCATATTATGTGCCTAATATTAATTATTTTTATAGAATATTATGAGAATATTGGGCATATTTTGAATATTTGGAAGAGTAAATAATCTAGGGGATTTCTCCCTTCTATAGGATGGACCAATAAATGAATAAAATATCATAAAATCATTGACATATTCTCGAGCACCATTCATTGAGAAAAAATAGGGATGTGTTTCCTACTACACGAGAAGCCAAAACTCAGCATTTAATGAAGATTCCTATTATTGGGAACTAGATCCAGTATTTGAGGGGAAAGCTACCTCCTTTCAAGGAGGATACTTACTGATCAGTTTGTATAAGTACCAATTCGAATTAGCCTTTAAGGGCATGTATTTCTGTTGGGACAGGGTCCCCTAGGGTCAATTTTGGGGCAAAAGACCAAGTTTTGGGACAAAAAGCCCAAGTTTTGGTGTAAAGAATGTAAAGTCTCCGCAAGTTGTGGTCGCGGAGTGCGTAGATGGTAAAGTGTCATAAAGGGTTTTACCCTTCTATTATGTACATTGTGTCAGCTTGTATAGACCTACCCATGGTCTGCAGACCATGGGATTGTATAAAAAGAAGAGTCTTAGAGATTCTAATACAAAAGAGTAGAGATAAATAAAGATGTAATGGGTCATTAAGAGTAAGAGCGAAGAAGTCTTAGAGTAGAAGAGAGGCTTTGTAGCTGTGTTCACAGAGGCCTAGAGTAGAGTCCGTAGCTGAGTGCGTAGACCATTGTAGCTGAGTGTGTAGGGAAGTCTTGAGTCTGAAAGAAGAACATAAGCATTAATAAAGAGATTATTCCAACAATACCTGTGTTTTACCTATTTATTTCTGTTATGAATAAATGCACTATTATGTTATGATGAATGATGGGTTTATGAATTAACACTATATTGATGCGTGATTTTACATGATTTACATTGTCATATGAATGCAAATAGTAATAATTGTTTATGCGAAGAATATCTCATTGCATGTTCATGTTATCAAATACTTAATCCAACCTGGGTAAATACATAACTAAGGGAAATTACAGAGGCACATAAGCAGAGCATTTACCTATTTAGGGTCTGCGAAAGACAGTCGTGAACGTTCGCGGAGGTATAGAATCTTTTTAAGAGAATTTATATTGATAAGCCCTAAGGGCTTATCAATTTGCATGAAGGAAGGGATAGGGCACAAAATGACATCATGCTCATCTCTGGGTGTGGAAACTTGGTTCCAGCATCCCCCTATACTGCTTCGAGTGAGACTTCAGTCCGCGTTCCATGGATTGATGCCGAAAGGGCTAGTAGTGTAGGGATTTGTTTGGTAAACTTAACTTTGAACCTAGGTCGGGACCCATTAAGTGAAAAAATGGTTCCGTTGTCGGGACTGGGATCTGCATAAACAGATGTGTGATGTTGCATCATTGGAATCCAACAAAGAAAGAAATTGAGGAGTGGATAGAAAGATCCATGAATTTGCGGCACAAGAAAACAGGAATCCGCGATTGATGAAAGAACAATGCTTGGACAGGTACCTATACACAAAGATACACAAATTTTTCTTCTTTTCCTTCCCAATCGAGCTATACGAGTGGATCGCTAAATTAGCATACAGTCAGGGAAGGTAGAGGCTTGACGGTCCAAGAGTGTGGACCCCAGAGTTAGTGCGGAGATTGGAAGCCTCTGAAGATAAGATCATGTACGCTGTCGATCATTGGCTTGATCGTGTCATTGGAGGATTTGTGACAAAGTTTGCGGTCGATACCTTAGTTAGCTACAATGAAGCAGAGCGATGCTTCTTCAAGGGATTAGAAGGTAAGTATTTAATGTCTTTGGATACTTCGATTAAAATGCTCTTATGTAAAAACCAGGTTATCAAATTACCTTGATGTTTGGAGCTACACGAAGTGGAAAGTTATTCAGGGATATAGGGAGAACAAGCCCTGAATATAGCCTACTAATTGAGCCTCCTCTGAGTGATGATGAAGGAGAAGCATAGGCTTCACTGTAGAGCATTGTCCAGTTAATAAGGCAAGGGTTCCTACAAATACCCCATCTGCCCACACCACCTCCATCTTCACCTCCATAACATACACCTTCACCCACACCACCTCCACCTCCGCCACCATTCAATATGGCGAATGCAATGAAGTTTCCCATTTTCAAGGGCTTGGGAAATGAGGACTCGGACCAGTTTTGGTTCGTTGCGAAGGCTGTATGGACATCCTAGAACATTACAGATAATCAGATGAAGAAAGCCACATTGGTCACTTCTTTACAGGATCGCACGCTAACGTGGTACATTAAGTACTGCACTGATAATCCAACAGCTATGTTAGCAGATATTCAAACCGTGCTGAATAAGGAATTCAGTAAACCCAAGTCTGAAGCGTAATCAATCATGGGATTCAAGGAAATCATGATGAAGATAGGCGAGACACCCTGGGAGATAGATCAGAGATCAAAATGCAAGATCCGTGAACCTAACATGAATCTTACGGATGGGCAGCATTGCGAATGGTTTATGGCTTTGCTCTTACCTCATTTTAGGGTTGCTTTATCATAGCAAAAGATTGGGACCCAGGCGGAAGCCCTGGAGATTGTGATGAGACTGCATGAGACATCGATTCAAGATGATGCTTTGGGAGTTCAGCAGATTCATGCGAAGTTGCAGAATCTTTGCCTAGAGTTCCAAAGTCTGAAGAAAGATAGAGTGGCTCGACTGTTATACAACAAATTGACCTCCTCATCAACTCAAAGG
This sequence comes from Pinus tabuliformis, assembly GCA_031772625.1. NCBI lineage: Eukaryota > Viridiplantae > Streptophyta > Pinopsida > Pinales > Pinaceae > Pinus > Pinus tabuliformis. The sequence continues at coordinate 279,463,622 of CM062810.1, read as the reverse complement.
GGAAAGACATGATAACTGAAGCAAAGACCAAGATCACATGCCTTGTTTCCACACTAACACTGGCTATGCATTGACAACCTACTTTATAAAGCTTCTCTGCAAGCCTAAGGGTGCGTTAATGAACAAACTAACTCAACTTGCTAGTTTGGGAACAGCGTTAGTGGATCCTAGTGAATTTCTAAGGGTCAAAGGAACGAATTGACTCATAAATATCTAGATATTTGTTCCTAAAATCACTCAAGAAAAGCAAGGAAACATCCAAATTCGACCTATTTGGAGGATTTCTAATCCTAAAGAAGGAGGAAAATGGGAAAGAGCTGAAAAGCATGGCAACTTCATTTCTTTTACCCTAGGGAACTCAAGGAGGAACTTGGAAACCCTAACTCAATTGCTACATAAGCAAAGCTAGGGCTATGGTGATAGAGGTCAGAACATTTGAAAGGATAGCATACTTGATTATTGAGCATTGTCTCAAATCTTAAGAAGTTGGTAAGAAGGGAGAGAGAGAGAGAAGCTGGAGGGGTAAGGCAAGGTTGATACAATAGATGGTTGTAATCAATCTTCCAACATTAATATAGAATTGCAGTTGTACTGTATACTCCATGGTGTTGGTACTATTATTCATTCAGTTGTTTGTCCAATACCTTTTAGCATGAGTAGCTTAGTTATGTGTAACTAGATGTTCTTTTATGTATCATGTATTAGTTATCAGAGTTGTATGCTATGATTATTCTTGTCTCTTCTATGTGCAGGACTTGATCTAGAGCTGGCTTAGGGGACTTCCACCTACCTGCATTATGTTGTCTATCAAATTTACATGGAGGCTTGAGGTAATCTACTTCTCCTACTTTGATAGTTAGTTATTGTTTATGAACATGCATGTAACTTTGTGAGAGTTGCAGATAATATTACAGTCTGCCGAAGGTCCCAAGAAGACCTTTGAGGGTATCTTCATTCTCCATACACCGTGAATTTTATCCTATAGCAAAATTGGCGACTTTGGTGGGGACTATACATGTAGTTCCTGGTTTACCCAGACAGTTCTCAGTTTTCTCCTCCTTCTAAGACCTCCCTATACTTTTGCATTCCCTTTCTGACCCACCAAAAACCTTGCTACATCTTGCCTACATGTATTCATCACTAAATCTGATCTAAGAAGCCCTATTTTTGACTGTTTTCCCACACTAACACAGGTTAGTAGACTACACAGTGCTTTATAAAGCACTGTGTCTGCTCACAGGGAGCGTTAGTGGACCTATTAACTCTCTGTGGCCACTGCTACAGAGCGTTAGTCTCCCAAAACCTTGATTTCCAGTTGTGTCTACAAACCAAAAGGGATAGGAAGCCTGCTCATGGACTGAAAGAGGATCTGTTACTGCATTTTGTTAGCAAAATAGGTGTCCTAAAAGTTTTTTTTAGGAAAAAAGTTTTGTTTTTCTTTCTTAGAAGCATTTTTTATGAAAGAAAGATCCACATTTTTTATTCATTCTTCTGTTTAGCTAGTTAAAAGTTGCTTTATTTTTGGTTTCAAGTAGTTGTTAGGAAAGCATTGGAAAGATTTTCGTTGGTTATGCATGTGTTAAATGACTAGGATGCATGGAAAGAATATGAATATGTGAAAGACTCTCACTTGTAGAATACAACTTGTTTTCATCGAATTGAAATTTTTTTAAAGCATTTTCTTGTGCATGATTTATTCAGTCAGAGTCTCATCACATTTCATATGTCAACTCCCTTACCAAAGATAATAAAATAGTACACATAAAATTTACCTAAAATCAATCAGTAACTCTTTATTAAGCAAACAAACATTAGTTTAGGCTAGGATCTTGGGATAGGCAGTGCGAGTAAACTGCCCAAGATCGAAAACCCAAACTAGTGTCATTAAAAGAGAGAAAATTCCTGTTGCACTCATACTACTGGGACCACTCCAGTAAAAGTGGAGAAAAATACGAGACAACATCGGATTGTAAGTGAAGGTAGCCTGCCTTCGTTTGCAACTTGTTTGGGTATTCTATGTATTGGGGATCCCTTCGGGGATTTTGGAGCTGAGTCAGGGACTCAGGTATCCTGCCCACATAGCGTACTGTCTGTGACTATGTCCCCCCTAGTAGTGTCTGTGATTTTAGGTATCCTTAGTGGCCAAGCTTTTAGGAACTTACACAAGGTGACTGGGGTGGGCTACTCTAGTACCTAACACAGATGGACCTACTCTATCTTCAGCTTTTGGGAGGGTGCTCATCTTCACGAGAGTACTTGGCCCCTCAATCTGAGGTTCGGATGAAGCTCAAGAGTAACCATAATTGTACATTTGGCCAGCCCTCTTTGTTATTCGCTATGATACTGGGTTTCATCTCCGGTGATCGGTGCTTATCAGATAGGGTCATTTCCCTCTATTTGCTGATTGATCAACTTAGTGTAACTTTTATATTTTTTTAGGTACCCGAATGTTATCATTTGAGACTTTAACAAATATCGTGATAAAAATTGTTGATAAAAAATAACGGTCACCATGGCTACATCCAGCCCTCATTGTCAATCTAGACGATTGCTAGGACTTCCTCCACTCATTGTGGAAGATTCACCGAGCTCCAGTGAACCAAATTCCCCATCTTCGGGGAATCAGTCTCCTAGATCTCACACGGGATCTATTTGGACAACTGACGATTCACGTTTGCCAGAGGATTTCTTTACCGAAGGATTCCTTCCTCCCTTTAACCCTCTGTTCACGAATCTGTTGGATCCAACATTAGCTCCTGTTGTACTTGTACTTCCTACATTTGTAGTTGGAACATTTCCATCTATCCCGTCAACAACTAACGGGTTGTGGGACTTCAGGGACACTTTTGGTCCTCCACCACTTCCCCAGTCAACAATCACCACAACACCATTGATGGCAAACCCTGCTATCCCATTTGTCCTAGGTACAACCACTCACATGACACCCTCTACGAGTGGAACCCAACCAATGTCGGGTTCCACCCCTTTAGTTTCAAACTGCATACCTTCGACAAGTGCTACATACAATGCTCCCTATAATGCTCAATATGGCACTATGGGCGTGGTTCTCATCCACCAACAATATGGTAGGCCACCATTGTACAGTTCAATCCCCCAGATTCAAGTATCCGGGGGCATTCCCAATATGCACATGCGATAAGGAACATAACAATTCCCCTCCATTCTCATGCATCCATGGTCAGTCGCTAATTGACATGAGAATTCTTTATGTCAATCAAGGACAAATGGTTAGTTCTGTGATGGGTGGGAATCCTCAAGGAGGTCCCAACCAATCCATGGGGGCATCACTTATCCTGGGGGCAATTCTATACCCCAGTATCAAAATTCCCATGGAAATCCACACTACAACGCCATACTTCAAGGCAACTACTATACCACACAGTCCATGTATAATATTGGGACTCAAACAATGGGAGGAGCGCAAGGCTCCTCAAGTCATATGTCATCGCCCTGGTCCAAGTCGGGGGCACCAAACTCTTTGCCTTTCTTGGCAACGTTGGATATACCCAACTTGTACAAACTCACAAATGACCCCATCTACCACAACTTACTTTGGCCGCCGATCCCGCATAAGATACCAACGGACATCCCCAAGTTTGAAGGAAAGCAAGGGGAGGATTCGGGCACCCATATCACCACCTACCATATTTGGTGTGTTTCAAACTCCATGGTGGACGATAGTGTTTGGTTACGTCTTTTTCCCTACACCCTCACTGGCAATGTAGCTAAATGGTACATTAAGTTACCACGCGCGTCAGTAAACACCTTTGATGCTTTAGTGATGGAATTCCTAAAGCACTTCTAGCTACCCATCTGCTAGAGACTGGGACAAAGCTCCTCACTTCATTACGTCACCCACATCTCCGATCATATACATGAATGGAGACATAGGCAAAGGTTAGTCAAAGCTCCTCATCCAGACTATCTCTTAGCAGACTAGTTTTGTAAGTCCTTACTCCTGCAAATCACTATAGATGTCATTATAGGTGGTGCGGTCACAGAAGACCAAACCATACATCGTGCCCAACACTTAGATCTGATATATTCATAGTCTGGCACTCTTTACGACATAATCCCCAATACCCCTCATAACTCCAATGTTTCTGCTACTTAGCACCCCGGAGTGCACGCCGATGGGATTGTCGGTGAAACCTTTGGGGCTACTGTAAAAAAAATCAGTGGTCACATTGCCCAGATGTCAGTGGACCCCTCTACCAGATCGACTGCTCTTCCTACCACTGCGATAAACTATGTGCAGTCTACGCAAAAATCTGGTGGTACGAACAAGAAGGATAAGAAAAAGACCGTTCCTTCTGAGGAGCAGTTCACAAAGTAGCCAAACCCAAAACAGAAGGCCACTACACCTCCTGACGATGAAAAGGATAAACCCACCAGATTTCCCTACAAAATCTATGTTGAAGACCACATGACCTATCACTGTCCACATCTTCAGGAATGCACAGAATACATTGCTAAAAAGGATACTAGCTGGACCCCCACTGTCCTCAAAAATCCTTTTCCCGCTCAGCAGCAGCAAAACCTTATTGCAAACCAACCCCAACCCCCGCAAGGGGGCAACGATGGTTCACAACATCCTTCAGCTGGTGAAGGATCTTCTACCATTTACACCTTTGAAACGATAGATCTACAAACAAGAGCCAAATCTTATGGAGCTCCTGTCGCTCATGCAGAGGAACCTTCCTCAAGTCAAAACCCACCACCGCCCAATGATTTTCATATCGAAAGGCCGGTTGTTGACCTTGTAATTCGCCCCCTAAAGGGGCACTTCAACGCACAATACATTTGCATGTGCCGCCCAAAACTACAGCATTGTAGAAGACTTTGCGCAAGTTCCATCAGCTATGTCGGCGCTCGAAGTATTACAAACATGCCCAGCACAAAGGAAATCTTTGCTTTTGGCTATTGGTGGTATCGACCCACAGGATTCCATGCTTGCAATTTTCGACATGGAAAAGTGTAAACCTCCCCTTTCTCACCAGCTTGCATTTCAAGTGCAAATTTTTTCAAAAGGTAAAAGTATACACAGAATTGTCATTGACGAAGGTGCTTTGACCTGCATCATGTCGGCTTCATGTTGGCATGCCCTAGGTTCTCCAACCCCATCCCCCCCAATGAATTCCCATAAAGCTTTCGACGGCCACACTTTCATCCAAAAATGTTACCTAGCTAGCTACCCAATCAATTTGTATGGGAAAATAGTAACAGTGGACATAGAAGTCATAGATAAAAAACACGACTATAATCTCTTGCTGGGTCATAGGTGGACATATGCCATGATGGCCATCGTATCTACTATCTTTCACATCATCCTATTTCCATTGGATGGAAAGGTAGTTACAATAGATCAACTGTCTTTCTGCACCCCTGATTACTCCCCGTTACCAAGCAGCTCCGTACCCCTAGTAGGTGGTGTACCTGACTCTTACGTTAGTCTCAGTACCAGTCTATTGAAGGCTTCTTCCCTCATGGGTTATTTCCCTCTTCAACCGCCCAAGGTTCCACAGTCGGTCAACATGCTTTCATCTATTCCTCATGAACAAACCAATCCATGGATCCTACCGGCTCCTTTAGACCTTGACACATACAGAGAAAAAATGTTGTTGTCACCAGCTGAATTGGCCTACCAAGCCATTCAATCTGCATCCGCATCTCTGGTCACGTTGGTTCCGGCCAACGGTACCACTGCCCCTCCCATAAATTCTCCTTCTTTCGATCTACTCAATCAAGTCCTACCTATGGACAAAGCTATTCGAGAAATCATGAGTTTAGAAGGGCGACCTTGGGAGGATTGGCACCATCGTGTTTTGATATCTGATTCAGACATGATGCCTCTTCAAATCCTATCCCCTGACATACCAAAAATCATTTCCTCACCCTATACAACCATCCAAACTTTGGAGGTGGAAGGAAACATGGGCAATATTTCAAAGACATTGCTCATCGATATTTCTGTTAAGATAGGCATCGTGGAAAACATCCAGATTGGAGCCGATTGCAATCTTGAGGAAATTGCAAGCTTCACCTACCTATTTAAGGAATTCCGCAATGTATTTGCTTGGTCTTATGAGGAAATGCCCGACATAGATCCGTCTATTGTCAAGCATGAGATCAAGCTTTACGACAATGCAAAACCTATCCGTCAAAGACTTCGACCGGTCCATCCCCACAAAACGGCAGCCATAAAAAACAAAGTAGAAAAATTGTTACATGCTGGTTTCATCTATCCTATTCCTTTAATGGAATGGGTTTCCAATCTGGTTCCTATCGATAAAAAACAACAAACCATTCGCGTCTGTGTCGACTATTGAGACTTGAATGCCACATGTCCTAAGGATAATTATCTGACACCATTCATCGATCAAATCATCGATGACTACACTGGTTGTGAATCATTTTCATTCATGGATGGATTCTCAGGTTACAACCAGATTGCTATAAAACCCAAAGACCAGCATAAAACCACCTTCGTCTGCCCATGGGGTGTCTTTTCCTATCGAAAACTCCCATTCGGTTTAAAGAATGCTGGAGAAACTTTTCAAAGAGCCATGGACTACACATTTCACGATATCAGGCATATCATTCAAGCTTACTTGGATGACCTTCTAGCCCATTCCAAGCAACGAATGCAACACCTAAACCATTTAAGAGCAATCTTTCTAAGGTGCCAGTTTTACAACATCTGCCTGAATCTGCATAAATGCATTTTCTTCATCGAGTCTGGATGCTTACTTGGATTCATTGTCTCCAAGTATGGGATTAGGGTTGATCCCGATAAGGTAAAGGCAATTACTCAATTGTTGGAACCACAATCCGTTCTATAGCTCCAACGTTTGCAAGGGAAAGAAAACTTTTTACAACGATTCATCGTAAATTATGTCAAATTGACGAAAGGCTTCATGCGCCTACTTAAGAAAGGAGTGTTGTATCTGTGGGATGATCAAGCTCAATGATCATTTGATGCCTTGAAAAAGGCACTTATATCAGCCCCACTCCTTAGCGCTCCTGACTATAGCCGTGACTTTCTTCTATACCTAGAAGCCTTGCCATCCTCTCTTGGAATGGTCTTGGTTCAAAGGCATGATGGCCAGAGTGAACATGTGATCTATTATCTATCCAAAGGCCTGGCTGGGCTCGAACTCAAATATTCACATGTGGAAAAGCTGTCATTGGCAGTCATCTTTGCTGTCAACCAATTCTGCCACTACATACTGCTACGACAAACTACTGTCATCACCTTGGAGAATACCATGAGACATATTTTGTCTCATCAAGTAATTGGAGGAAAATATTCAAAATGGATTGTGATCCTCCAATAATTTGATCTGGTTTTCATAGCTGCCAAGGCGAAGAACTCCTTAGTCTTCGCCGAACTTTTGTCGGAATTTCCCATCATCAATCCAAATGAGATAACCCATGATCCTCTCCCAGATGAGGCTATCAATCCTATCGACACCACTGACCCTTGGTATGGGGACATTCTTGTCTACCTCCAAGCCCAATGGTTCCGCCCCGAACTATTGACAGGTCATCATCGTCGCATTCGTCACCAAGCATGACACTATCTAGTGATTAACGATACATTATATCGTTGCGGTGCAGATATAGTTCTTCAGTGTTGCCTCACTCATGAAGAGGTGGAGCACATTTTAAATGACTGCCATGCTGGGGCATGTGGCAGTCAACTTTCTGGCATATCTACTACACAGAAAATCTTGCGCGCAGACTATTACTGGCTGACCTTGTTCAAAGATTGTGTCAAGGCCATTCGGCAATGCCATCCTTGTCAAATATTTACAAATAAAATGTGCACTCCTCTGACCCTACTGCACCTAGTGATCTCTGTCGGTCCCTTTGCCAAATGGGGATAGACTTTGTCACCTGTAATCCCATTTCCTCTGCTGGACACCACTATATCATAGTAGCTATGGACTATTTTACGAAATGGGCTGAAGCCCTTCCTACCCACAGAGCTAATGAAGAAACCGCGGCTCTATTCCTATTCAATCAGGTTATCTGTCATTTTTTTGTACCCCACACAATCGTTACAGACCATGGATCTCACTTTTAGAACCATATGATGTCTGATTTAACGTTGCTGCTTGGTTTTCGTCAAGATCAATCATCCTCCTACTACCCCCAAGCTAATGATCAAGTGGAATCCATCAATGGCATCTTAAAAACCATGATTCATAGGTTGGTAGGAAACCATAAAACCAATTGGCACCGAATGTTATATTTGGCGCTATGGGCGTACCGAACTTTAGTAAAAACTACCACGGACTTTACACCTTTTCAACTGGTTTATGGCCTAAAAGCAGTTCTACCCATCGAGTGTTAGATCCCTTCCCTACAAATAATTGTTGAACTCCTGCTCGACACTACTGTCGAAGAAGAATGCTTACTATACCTTAATCAACTAGACGAAACCTGTCGAGATGCCGAATTGGCACTCGAGGCTCACAAGCGCCAGGTAAAATCCCAATACGAAAAAAAGGTTAAGCTTCGTTCTTACCAAGAGGGAGACCTTGTTTTGCTCTATGATCAAAAACATGACCTCTTGGGGGCAGGAACACTTCAACCCTTATGGCTAGGTCCCTACATCGTCAAGAAAGTCCTCTCAAAAGGGGCATATGAACTACAAGACTGGGAAGGAGTCCCGCTCGCGGAGCCCAGAAATGGGCTCTATCTGAAAAAGTATTATGCCTAGTATTGCACTGGGCATGTGCTTTGTAATTTTATGTATTCATAAGTTTTTCTTCCCTTTTTGGTTGGATTGGATTGATTGGATATTTATTGGAGTACTTGTCTCATACATTCTTCTTGCAATGCAGATGTCTTCATTACCCTTAGCATACGTAGGATATGCGGATGGTGCCAGTCGTCACACACGACACATTGCATTAGCTGCTTGGGTCATATACACACCCAATTCAGAACTATCTTGCTCCGAGGGGGTCTTTCTTGGTACCGCCACCAATAATATTGCCGAGTACATGTCCATAATTTCACTTCTCACGGAAGCATCATCAAGGGACATCTCCAATCTGGTGGTCAGGTTAGACTCCCAGCTAGTCATTATGCAATTGACAAATCATTATCACATTCGTAATCCAACCTTGTTACATCATTATCTAAGGGTACGACTCCTGGAACGTCAATTTGAAATAATCACATATGAACACATTCCTCAAGAATTTAATGCGGTTGCTGATTCATTAGCTAACTATGTATTAGATTAGCATCTGTCTCATTCTTTATAGAAGCATGCATGAAAAGTAAAAATTTACTGAGTTAAAAATTTTACAAAAACATTTAAAAAACATTTACACCATCAAAATACCAAAATATCTGTATATATATATATATATATATATATATATAGATAGATCAAAATCCAATCTTTTACATCAAAATATTCCAAAATTTGGATGTTTTAAGTACAAAATGGCTAAAAAGCCTAGCTACAAGCACTCATTGGCTACGCCAAAACACCTTCTAAAAAGAGCCTATTGCTCTTGAAATGCTAAAACTACTCTAGCTATCCTCCGAAGAGGAACTAGAAACCGCTCAGGTACACCGATGGTGTGCCGCTGCATATGAGCGGGAATTTCCCTCATAGGAAGGGGGGGGGACACCAACGGTCAAGTCCTCTAGGTTCCTCAGAACCTCGCGAGGATTGTCAACATTGCCCCCTCTAGCAAGTAGTTGGCCTCCTCGTCACGTATGGTGGGGTTCACCTACAAGTCGTAATGGTGCCACATCTGTGTTAAGCATAAAAACTTCATGTCAGTACTTATTTCACCTATAAAAACATTACATAAACATTCAAAAGCTAAAAAATACTTGAAGTGCTATCAAAAATCATTCTCACCTTGAGGACTCCAGTTGGTCCCGAACGGTAGCATCAAGTCCGATTCGCCGGTAAATTCCATGCCCTCATAAGCATAGTCATCAATCATCACAATTTGGCCACGAAGCCACTAGAAGAAATATTCCTCGAAGAAATGTTGGATCGGTCCTCCTCCTATGCGAGGATCGAGTGATGACCAGTGGCCCTGCCTCAGCTCCCTCAGATCAAGGGGACCTAAGCTCATCCTTGGGCACATAATAGGTACCCTCTCAAGAAAGAATGAAACTATGATAGTACCATACCCAAAACTGTGTTGGGTATGAGTCTTACATGCCGTTAACTCTGCCTTCAACTAGCAAAGCACTTCTTCACACCAGTTGAACATCTGTGGCTGGAAACAGTCAAATGCAAGAAACAGTTGGGCCTTTGTCGCAATGTGGGGACTCTTTGACTCCACCAACCACACAATCAACCATAAAATTGCCCTCATAGACTTGGACCTTATTCTCTCTATGGGAACTCTGTTGCTGACTAGTTCGCTCTCAAGGATGGAGTAGGATTGCACCAGCTCTAGAGTAGATCGTGGATCTGACCTACCACTAGTGAGGTTTTCCTATGCCCCAAGGAACGACAAGCCAATCAAAAAGTATATGTCATCACGGTCAATAGTCAGCTCTTGATCTCCAATCCTAAACACTTTCTCATGTTCATCCCAACGCTGGATAATCCATCTCAATAAATCCTCCTGCCCTTTCATCAGCTCCAACTTTGCATACTTCAGTAAACCCTAGCAGTGCAATGCAAGTGTGTGTGCTGGATCATTTTGCATCAGCAATTCCTGGCTATCATGGGCCCATTCTCTCCATAGGCTAGTCATTATGGCTTGAAACCTGCAAAAAATAACCCTAAAAACAATCAAAATGGGGCAAAATAGCTTTAGGAATCCTTGCATGAGGTTTTTAACTGTGCCCTTCAGCTCTAATGCTCCCCCCAGTGGTACACAGGGAGGATTAACGCCCTCCAGTAGCTTGTACAGAGCGTTTAACGCTCCCTATAAGCCATCTGAAGGGCATTTGTGCACAAAAAGGGCTTTAGGGCACCTCAGATCTGTAAAATTCAACCCCTGAAACTATCAAGAAAGGTTAAGAAATGCATAGAGCAAGGTTTTAGCCTCTACCTAGGACTGACGGCACGTCAAATGGTCACCCGGATCTCCTGCAATGGTCCGCGGAAAATCTGCTCCTCTTTAGCTCCAAAATGCTCTCACAAATCTCAAATAGTGAAAATGGTGAATGTGAAAGCTCAAAACATTTCCTTATATTTATTTTTTGAGACATGATTTTTTGAAATCATTAAAGAGGAAGTAGTCCATTCTCCATGAATTTTTTATCATGCATCAATCCATATGGATATGAATTGTTGCTTCTTATACTTTTTCTGATTTGATGAAAGTACCTTCAGGAATGAAAAGCAGTAAAAACTGCATGCAATTCTCAAAGAGCGCTTTTCTTTTATGGGATATTTTCTTGCTCTAAAAAATTGAAAAATCCTCGAGTTTGTCATCATTGGGCTCGTTAAACATATACGACGATGGTCTGAGCAACTCTTTTTCTCTCTTTTTCTAGCTCATTAAACTAAAAAAGACCATTAGAGCATTCTTTTTAGGCGCTTTTTTCTTGCTCATAAAACTAAAAAAATCCCGAGTTTTGTCTTTAGGCTCATTAAACATTTATAAAGATGACCCGAGCATTCTTTTAGGTACTTTTCTCACTCATTAAACTGAAAAATCTCGAGTTTTTATCACCGGGCTCATTAAAAATATACGACAACAACCAGAGCACTTGCTTTTTTGGGACCATTTCTCGCTCTTAAATTGAAAAATCCCTGAGTTTTTCCCCCCCTTCGAGCTTGTTAAAATCTGTGAAGGAGGAATGAGCAGTTCCTTTTCCTCTTTTTCCTCGCTCACTAAACTGAAAAAGATACCTTGAGTTTTCTTCATTTGACTCTTTAAAATTTGATGAAGGTATTGAGTTTATCGTCACGTGACTCATTAAAACTTCACGACGAAAAATGAGTTTAGTCCATCTCCTTGTACTCGTAACAAAATGAGGTCAACATCTATTGAACATAGGTTTCTCTTTATCCATATTCAATAGATTAACTCATGGAAAAGTAACTGATCCAGGTATACTATTAAACTTTTGTCGCACCTGGTTAACAACTATGACAAAGGGACCACCATGGAGTCGTTCTTTATGATCTTTTCAGACTCTCTAAATATGAAAATACCACCGAGTTGTCTAGTCTGGACTCTTTAAATTGCATAGACAAGATATAGAGTTGCTCTTTTTACGGTCCTTTTTAGTCTCTCAAAACATGAAAAGATTGACAAGTTTGCTTGTCTAGACTCATTAAACTAATCAGATAGGGTATAGAGTCATTATTTTTGTGGTCCTTTTTGGACTCTTAAAACATTAAAAGATCGACGAGTTTACCCATCTAGACTCACTAAACTAATCAGACGGGGAACGTAGACAATACAACTGCATTCAGTATTAGAAAGCATGGTTTGGCAGCAGTCATTCCCTTGACCATGGCACTCCCTCAAATAAACCTTCCTTGTGATGGCCTCTCAATATGAATCCTACCATCCTATGAGTTTAGCCTAAATACCCCAATGTTCTTGCATCTTTTTATCCTAACACTCTTTGGTGTTAATGAGTCTAGTGCTGCATGGTTAAAACTGTTGTCGTGCCTTCTATTGTTCAAGGGTTAACCTTTTTTTCCCTTCGTCAACCCATCAATCATATCCTTTCATCATACCCTCTGTTGTTTAGACCTAATGCTAAAATATTCCTCAAAAAACAAATCATTCTTGTCCCATTTCGTGTCGATTGATGTAGGACAAATTATTGCCTACCTTTTGACAAGTTTCTTCCTATCGACTTCAACACTCTATCTAGGAAGACAACCTAGAAACACATTCAGTGCCTTGGTACTTGTAGACATTAGTGGCAGGTTTCCTTGTGTTTGATCAGGGGTTCTCATTATTGGCTCTTGGTTAAACGATTCTACAGGTGTTCAATGACAAAAACATCTTTCACACTCATTAGATTGTACTGTGCATCTTGGAGACCATTACCATTATTGGTGGCCTTCCTTGCATCTATTAACGGCCTCCATTATTGACTGGTAATTAGATGATTTCATGCATGTTCGACATCAACGCATATATTGTAGAGGCTTGCATCAATTAGACTTGTTTCTTCTCCGAAGTTGCGTATATTGTTTTTTGGAGACATCTCATCAGAATGATCCTATTATGACACCAGATTTGCATTGTGCTTATCGGTGACCAACATCATCATATATCTTTTATGAGAACGACACTCTAACATAGCTACTGAGCATGGGAATACCCGACTCAGCACATGATTTTAGTAGTTATATATATATGTGTTGTATCAGGTTTCCCATACCACCCGATGCTCCGATCCTCTCTCTCTTTTTTTAAGGAAAATTACAGTTAAGTAAATTATTTCGGCCATTGGCACAGCCTTTGATCTCACACTTTACGGGGCATCTTTTATACAACAAATTGACCTCCTCATCAACTTAGAGGGGAAAGACATGATAGCTAAAGCAAATACCAAGATCACATGCCTTATTTCCACACTAACGCTGGCTATGCACTGACAACCTACTTTATAAAGCTTCTCTGCAAGCCTAAGGGTGCGTTAGTGACCCAAATAACTCAAGTTTCTAGTTCGGGAATAGCATTAGTGGATCCTAGTGAAGTTCTAAGGGTCAAAGGAATGAATTGACTCATAAATATCTATATATTTGTTCCTAAAATCACTCAAGAAAAGCAAGGAAACATCCAGATTCAACCTATTTGGAGGTTTTCTAATCCTAAAGAAGGAGGCAAATGGGAAAGAGCTTAAAAGCATGGCAACTTCATTAATTTTACCCTAGGGAACTCAAGGATGAACTTGGCAACCCTAACTCACTTGATACATAAGCAAAGCTAGGGCTATGGTGATAGAGATCAGAACATTTGAAAGGATAACATACTTGATTGTTGAGCATTGTCTCAAATCTTAAGAAGTTGGTACGAAGGGAGAGAGAGAGAGAGAAGCTGGAGGGGTAAGGGAAGGCTAATACAACAGATGGTTGTAATCACTCTTCCCACATTAATATAGAACTACAATTGTACTGTCTACTCTGTGGTATTGGTACTATCATTCATTCAGTTGTTTGTCCAATACCTTTTAGCATGAGTAGCTTAGTTATGTGTAACTAGAAGTTGTTTTATGTATTCATGTATTAGTTATCAGAGTTGTATGCTGTGATTATGCTTGTCTCTTCTATGTGCAGGACTTGATCTGGAGCCGGCTCAGGGGACTTCCACCTAGCTACACTGTGCTCTCTAGCAAATCTACATGGAGGCTTGAGGTAATCTACTTCTCCTACTTTGATAGTTAGTTATTGTTTATGAACATGCATGTAACTTTGTGACAGTTGCAGATAATATTACAGTCTGTTGAAGGTCCCAGGAAGACCTTTAAGGGTATCTTCATTCTCCATACATCGTGCATTTTATCCTATATCATTGGACAGAGGTGTACGAATAAGTTTGGGGTCTGAAATGTAAGAGCCAAGGGCATGATAAAGATCACTGTCGTGTCTTCGCGAATTATGTTGCAGGAGGAGGGTTGATGCCTCTGAGGCTGGAAGCTCAAATAGGTCCAAGTATAGGGCCCGTGCTATTGTGTGCTATCTGTTAGGTAGCTGGAAAATATGTGACAGAAAATTGTCACTTGCTGTAGAAATCTGTACAGACACCGCAAAATCTCTTCTGCAACTTCTGCAAATCAATGGGTCACAATGAGCGCAACTATCGTAGCTATGAGTTAATGATGGAGAGAATGCCCATGTATCAGATGCAGACATAAACTTAGCCTCCAGATCAAGGCGCTGGGGGAGCGCAAGGAGGATATTGGGGGCACGGATGAGGCCAGGGTGGAGGAGGACCTGTGCGTGGTTGGGGACAAATTATTTTCTGCAATTGTGGAGGGCCAAGACACTACGCATGGGACTGTACGAACCCAACACGCCTATCGTGCCAATACTGTACTTAGTTTGACCACCCAATAGAAGGCTTCCTTGTATTAATAGCTGAGATGCGGGAAAAGGAGATGCAACCTTAGCAACCTACCCAGAACCTACAGATGATGAGGGCTAAACCCCGCGAAGAAGATCCTAATGTGAATATCATGCTGCGAAGCTCTAGAAAAGGAGGTTGGAATTGACTTGGAGTGCGCGAAAGAAACTTTTATGGAAGCGAAGAAAAGCTTCGTTGAGGCCTCTACCTCAGGAAGCCAGGATAAGTAGTCTGAAGAAATGGACCCATCCATGCTTACTACCTTTTTGGAGACCTATATGAAGCTACTACACGATAGAAAGGCCGTGAAAGGATTACAGGAGTTGATAAAAAAATGTGTCGGTAAAGAAAATACTCATGAAGGTCCATGCGTGGTCAAGAAATTTGGTAAGCATAAGGCAAGAACAGGGCGTGAAATGAGGTTCACCTTGCAAATAGGCGAATATGAAATGGACCAAGTTATTCTGGATATTGGGTCAGATGCGAATGTTTTGCCTAAACAAACATGGGAGAGAATGGGGAGACCCGAGCTGTAGTGGTCTCTGATTCAATTGAGGATGGCGAATAAGCAAAAGATTATCCCCATGGGAAGATTATAAGGAGTGAAAGTAGACATTGAAGGCGTGAGCACGTTGGATGATTTCGAAGTGATAGAGATTAGATATCATTTTTGGGATTCAACTGCGTTAAGTAAGTCATTCAAAGTATAACCATTTCCATGAGAGGTAGTCGTAAAGTGACTAATTTCTCATGATTTTTGAATAGTTCACTTAGCACTCATTGTATCGGGTGATGCTCACAGGAGTGAAGAAGTGGGATTGAAACTAGTGAAATGTGGAGAACGAATCACATAGCATCAATCATCACTTCCGGGGCTTGCACCCGGTAACCAGGACTTCCCAGGAGGTCACCCATCCCAGAACTCCTCTGGCTCAAGCGCGCTTAACTGTGGAGTTTTTTCCCACAATCAAGCCCACTTAGCTTGCTACCCCATTTGCAAAACCTTAGCAAGTATTGTGCCTCATGAACCATTCAGGTAGAGATCCCTTGACTCTTTTTGAATTTAAGTATGGGGGATTTTTCGCAGTGATAGAGATTGTCGATGACAACAATCCATACCCTGAACTCCTTGGGATCGACTGGGCTATTGACATGAATGGGGTGATCAATTTGAAGAAGCAGACAATGTCATTTGAGAGGAAATTGCTCTACGTAGTAGTACCTTTGGACCCTGCAGAAGGACCGTGCTATACTGAGCCAGTTCATAATTATGAAAGTGACAATGATTTGGACCAGATCTACAAAATAACAACATGAGACCAAGATTGGGTCAATCCGACAGTAGATGGGTACATTACATGGGACCGCGAAAGCTCTTGTACATTGGATTCAGATGAGGAGTTGGAACACTGGAAGAATAGGTTGCATGAAGTATCTACACAACGCTATAACATGATGAATAAATCGTTTCACTGTGTATCATTAGAGGTAAGGAGTTTGCCTTATTATGATGGTCTAACTGACTAAATTAAATTTTTGGATGCATTTTAAAGGGAAGTTCCTAATAAGCATCGCTTCCAAGCACTAGATTTGGCGCTGCGTGCTATGCCCGCAATATGGTGGGGTATGCATAAAGACAATTTCGATGGATGGCGCAAATACAGAAGAATGATGAGGGTGCAGTTTGGTCACCCAAAAGAGCGATTAACAAAGAAATATGATGGGAGGAGTGATCCACACGATCATTTAGCAAAATGGATTGATGCTTATGGAGCAGAGCCGCAACCGAAGTGGGTGCATTTGTTTTGTCACACTTTGGATGTGATACCAATGAATTGGTACCTGGAAAAATAGCTCCGCCACGACATAGATGAATGAGATATTTTGAGACAGGGATTCTTGATGACATTCATTTTTGTAGATGGATTCGAGTGCATCGATGAAGCGCTGCAGGAGGTCAAGGCAACGATCTTTAGAATACCGTAGGACCCCTTGGATTTGATTCAACCAGATTGGACAACCCAGCTGTGCCATGCGTTGGAATGCTACAATGTGACTATTGAAGAAGAAGAGGAGGATCCAAGGAACATTAATATCCCAGAGGTAGAAGGTCACCACGAAGTTGAGGGACCACAGATAGAGAATCCAGATATCATCGTGCCACTGAAAACTAGACAGGTGAACATTGGAATAGAGGCGGAGCCGAAGTTTGTGAAGATAGGGGACTACTAGGATGATGCTACGGTCGATAAGGTTGTTGAGTTACTCTGCGAGTACCAGGATTTGTTCCCTAAAAAGTTTTCAAACTTGAAGGGGATAATAGGTGATTTAGGAGTGATGAAAATAACATTGAAACCAGACACGAAGCCTGTTAAGCAGAGGCCATATCACCTTAATCCTAAGTACAAGGAAAAGGTCCGCTTGGAGTTGGAAAAGATGTTGGTAGTAGGTATTATTGAACCAGTGGAGGAGTCTGATTGGGTAAGTCCAATGGTAGTTCAAGAAAAGAAGTAGAAGGATGAGATAAGGATTTGCATAGATCTCAGGAAGCTAAACGATGCCTGCGTTCATGATCCTTTTCCAACTCCATTCACAGATAAGGTATTGGATAATGTTGGTGGACATGAAGCATATTTATTCACTGATGGGTTCTCTGGATACCAATAGATAAATATCTCGCAAGAAGACAGGAGCAAGACTACCTTTGCGACTAAGTGGGGATGCTTTTAGTATATGGTAATTCCTTTTAGACTTAAGAATGTGCCAACAATATTTTTGTGTGTAGTCATTGTGGCGTTCAAAGAGTTCATTCACAAGTTTTTGGAGGTATATTTTGATGATTAAACCGTGTTTGTACTAGTCAAACGCCATGTAGCTAGTTTGCGCTTGATGTTGGATACGTGCTAGAGGTATTAGATCGCGCTAAACTTGAAGAAGTGTTTATTCTACATCCCTTTCAGAATCTTGTTGGGTCATGTTGTGTGCAGACAAGGATTAATGATGGACGCTACTAAGATCGCAGTCATAATTAACTTGGAGGCGCTAAGGAGTGTTAAATAGCTGCACGCAACACTAGGTCATACTGGATACTATTGGAAGTTCATCAAGAGCTATGCCCAGATTATCGTGCCAATGGAAAATCTATTGGAGAAGGACATTACATTATGTTCAAATGAGGAATGTCAGTGGAGTCTGGATGTATTGAAGGAGAAAATGGTCACCACGCCGATCCTCATCTTCCCAGATTGGAAGAAGGAATTTCATGTGCATGTGGATGCATCATGTATCACGTTGGGAGCAATGTTGACACAAGCTGATGAAGGAGATTGGATCACCCAATAGCATTCACAAGCAGGAAGCTGTTGAAGGCTGAAAAGAATTATTCGATGACAGAGCACGAAGGGTTGGCTATGGTATACATGCTCCAAAAGTTCAGGCATTACTTGCTAGGCAGACACTTTAAGATGTATACAAACTGTTCTGCATTAAAGTACCTAGACAACATGCTTGTGTTGGGGGGGGAATATGCATATGGTTGTTGTTGTTTCAAGAGAATGATTTCAAAGTAATTGTGAAGCCAGGGAGATTGAATGCAGGGCCAAATCATATGCTGCGCATTGAAATAGGGGAGGAGCCTACCAATTTGGAGGAAGGGTTGCCTGACACACAGCTCTCTGCAGTGCACATAGCTGACAATAATTTTGCAAACATTATCCACTTCTTGACCGTAGGAACGACTTTAAAAGGATACACTAGTCAATAGAAGAAGGAGTTGGTGGTGCATACGACAAATTTCTTTGTTATTGCAGGTCACTTGTATAATATGGGATCGAACGAGATACTGCAATGCTATGTGCCTGATTTTGAACAAAGCAGCATCCTAGCTGAAGCTCATGGAGGAGCTGCGAGAGGCAATTATGCAGGAAAAGCAATAGTGCAGAAGATTTTACGCACTGGGTTGTGGTGGCCAACATTGCATAAGGATTCCAAACCATATTGTAGGGCATGTAATACATGTCAAAGAACCCGCATGCCATCATGGAGGGATGAGCTAACGTTGAATCCACAGGTGTCATTGCATCCATTCGAGAAATGGGCAATTGATTTTGTAGGACTGATTCAGCCTCCAGGAAAGAAGACGCGTGCTTGGTATATCATCACCGCAACCGAGTATTTGACCAGATGGGTGGAGGTGTAGCCCGTGAAGGACTGTACAGGGGCAACAATTGCAAAGTTCTTAATTGAATACGTGTTGACTAGGTTTGGTTGCCCGAAGATTTTAATGAGCAATCACGGTATGCATTTCCTTAATGAAACGATTAGCATGTTGATAGAGGAGTTCCAAGTTTATCATCAGAAGAGTATGCCTTATCATCCTTAGGCCAATGGGATGGTTGAAGCACTTAATAAGATATTGGAGAACATGCTAAAAAAGGTTTGTAATGCACAAAGGAATGATTGGGATGTGTGCGTACCAGCTGTCCTATGGGCCTATAGAACTACTTGTAAAAACTTACTGGTCAGATGACGTTTAGGTTGGTATATGGCATAGAGGATGTTATGCCTATGGAGTATATCATGCCTAGTCTACGCATAGTGACATTCATATGGATGGTAGACTGCAAAGCCTTAGAAGAGTGACTCATGCAGTTGATAGAGCTCAAGGAAGACATGTTTCTAGCTGGATTCCATCAACAGGTGCAGAAGGAACGCGAAAAGGCATGGCACGATCGACACATCAAACTGCACACCTTCAAGGTAAATGATTTAGTTTTATTATATGACAACAAGTTTGATAAATTTCCAGGAAAATTTCAGATGCATTGGTTGGGGCCATATGTGATCAAGGAGATTACCGATGGTGGAGTAGTTAAGCTAGTGAAATTGAATGGAGATCCATTTCCAGGAAAGGTAAATGGAAGCTGATTGAAGCCATACAATGGGGATTCGGTGCAATGAATACATGATTGTAGCATAGTCTTAGCACTCCGGGCAGCTGTGAGGAGGCGTGGGACTATAAACTACACTGCTCGGGTTGTAGAACTGTGCGACAAGACCTCTGCGTGAAATAGGAGGATGTCACAATACGAGAAGAAGCGCGAAGGGAGCTATGCTATAGGGGTGGAGACCATGCAGCGTAGCCAAAAAGTGACCATTACCATCACTGTTCATGATTTGGCTGCCAGAAGATGGTTAGGAGGAGCGGCGACCGACATTTAAGGCATTTAAAACTGAAATCAAGTGTGAAATCTTTGGAAATCTGCTGCCAATCTCACATTTATGGATGGATTTTGGGGGGAATAGTTGAATTTGAATTCAAATTCACCTATAAATTACAAGTGGTCGTCCAGCGAGAAACACTTTTAATTCTAAGAATTTATAAGTTGTGCTATCTATTGCGTATGAACCATGAGTTCTTCAAGGATTTGCTTGCAAGCCCCATGTTCACTCAGTATCTCGAGTTAGACTGAAATCTTATCCACGACATTATGTTGGGACCAGGACTTGCAGAAACTGCAAGCGCTAGAGAGACTGTTGCCTCTGAGGGAGTTGCCCCTGAGGTTGTGAGTATGGAGGTGCCACCAACAATGCCTACGACATCGAGGTCTCCTAAGTTGAAGCCTACGCCGATAAGAGAGGTACCTAAGCCAAGGAAGGATAAGCAAAAGAAGTTGATGCCGATGCACGAGTCACTGAGGAAACATGCAGTTACACAGGTGCAGCAGAAGGAAAAGCCGAGCACAAAGGAGAAGGGCAAGGTGGTAGACCTAGAAGCAGAGGAAGGCATGGAAGACATAAATATTGAGGGGTAGACCCTATTTCAGATCTTCCAGAGTATATCCCTCTATGCCAAGGCAAAGTAAAAGTACCGAAGGACCCAGATGGGGGATAATTCCTCCTTAACACACCCCTTTTATTCGGAGAACCTACCCTTTGAAGGTCCATGCTTGGCATGGATCCCACATCTGAAACTCGAAGATTAGGATTTGGTGGACCTCGAATAGTTCCCCCACCTGGTGAAAGACACCTTCATGAGGAGGGTGTTTTACAAGGAGTCCGGTGTCACCATACTGGAGCCAGTGGAATGGATTCTCAGAGTTAATAAGTCAGGGTTGTTGAACCTACTCTAGGTGCCTCACTACCACTGAACTCCGATCAATTTAACTGTCATCAAGCAGTTGTTGTGTCTAGTGCATGATGGGTTCTTGTGGTTGAGTGAGCCGATACCAATAACCGATATGTTGATCCATCGGATCACATTATTGGCTCATTTAGGACTAAATATGGCCAAGGCGTTTGGTGAAAAGATGAGCGAGACCTCGCTGTGAAGATGAAGGAAAACTTCAAACTTGTCAAGAAGTCGTGGGGGTATTCCATTACTAACATTACTGACCCCACGATGAAGGTTGCAACTCAATTTTTGGCTAGAAAATTCACGAGGAAGTGCTACACGAATGAGGTGCTGGCACCAGTGGTCTCTTTGGCAGCTCAATGCATGGAGGGCATACAGTTTAACTAGGCGCACTACCTATTCATTGATTTCCTCGCGAACTGTAGAGAGGCACAAGACCAAAGTAAGAAATTTCATTATTCATGGCTATTACTCTCGATTGTGTTGGTTGCGTGGGAGTTGTCGAAGGACAGCCAGTTTCCTACTATCGAGACAGATTTACCAAAAGTAGCCAAGTTTTCTTCTCTATGGGCCACAAAGGATACTGCGCAGATTCGAGAAAGCAAAGTCTTTTGGGTACTGATGGAGGCAAGCATCCGCGCAGCCATCAACTGAAAGCCACGGTTATTGCCAACTGTGTTTGAGCAATTGTCGAGGTACGCGGAGTTCAAAGAGGACTTCCATCATATTTACATCTGGTCGTGCAAGGACCCGACCAAAAAAGGTTTGACTTACCCTACTTGGCCATGGATGACGGGATTGCAGAAGTCATCAAGTGTTGGCCAGCAGACAGCATGTTCCATCTGATGAGGCCATTGGGACTAGCAAGTTCACAGAGAAGCAGGAAAAGGAAGCAACCAAACTGAAGGTTCAGTAGTTGGCTGAGAAGAGGAAGAAGGAGATTGAGGAGAAGGCCCAAGCAGAAGTGTAGTGCATCGCAAAAGAACAGGTAGAACAAGAGGAGTGTGGCTCCGACGGAAGTCAGAAATATCCTTTGCCATAAATGAAGGAAGAAGAGTGGTCAGATCAAGGTGGCAGAGATCAGAAGGAAAGTACTCCCTTCTAGGTGAATTGGTATAGAGAGCAGGAGAAGGAAGGACCACGCAAAAGACAGAGGCCTCCAAGTCGTCGCTAGATCCAATTGCCTTGATAGAGGGCGAATTGGACAATATTAGCGATAAGGTGTGGGATACAATAGCACAACTGCTGCAGCAGTTTGATCAATAGCAGGAATAGGCACTAGGCGCCATACAGAAGGGTTTGTGCGAGCTGCAGATCCAAATGATGAGACTCTAGGTGGCTGTAGGACAGAGTAGCGTGACATCAACTAGTTTGGCACTAGGGACCACTCAAGCAGTAGAGTTGGTTTGGTCAATGGATCTTTGGGCAGTCGCATAGCCTGAGGGAGCTCTGAACATGGAGGCGACTTCTAACAAGGAAATTTTCAGCACTTTGAAGAATGTGGGCCTCAACTTGGCCGCACTCCCTAGTGAGTTCCTTCACACACTGCAAGTAGGTGTGATCGCAGAGCTTAAGGCCCAAGAGTAGCACGCGCTTAGCATGATCACCAAATATGAGGTTAACAACAAACATATGTTTGTTAAGAAGACACAACGCTGGAATCATGGAAGAAATTGCAGGCGTAGAATGAGCAGATTGTAGCCTTGGTGGCTGAGGCATGTAAGACAATCCTTGAACTTCATATCCCGAAGGAAGCGCTAGTGGATGCCAAGATCAGGAAGTTGGCTACATGTGTGGGTGAAGCAAAAATAGAAGTGGCCAAGGTTCAGTTTGAACTGAACTTGAAGATGATAGAGCTTGAGTTGAAGTCACAACCTTCAAATCCACCAGAGGTCAAAGAATAGCATGAAGCTACTGTGAAGGATGGAGTCGTAGCAGTAGATTCTGCAGTGATGGATTGCACCGCACTCTTTGAGCAGTCTATGAAGGTAGTCACAACGCTCCAGGAAGATTCTATCCTACAGAGCTTGAATACAGAAGCCCGTGAATTGCAGTAGCAATATGACGAAGCAAGAGCGACGATGTGTACCATCGCTATATCACAGCGACTGGCCAAGCTGCATGAGGCAAAGAAGTTTCTCGAACAAGTGGAGGCAGCGCAAAGGAAAGAGGCATTCCACAAGGCCATATTGGGGCCTTAGCTCAACAAGGCCTCTGTTATCTTTGCCACCATTGAGGAGAATTTGGCGAGCCTACAGAGAACACAACAGAAGATAAAGGAAGATAATGCAGGACCAGCAAAATAGCAGCTGGTGGAGAAGATCAACCAGGCAGCCACGCAGAGCACGACTGAGGTGGCAGTGGCACATGTAGAGGTGGAAGGTCTCCGCAGTAAGATCTCCATGCCAGTAGAGTGACTCGGGGGCGAGTCAAGATATTTGGGTTGGGGGCTTGTTGGGACAGGGTCCCCTATGGTCAATTTTGGGGCAAAAGCCCAAGTTTTGGTGTAAATAATGTAAAGTATCCACAAGATGTGGTTATGAAATGCGTAGATGGTAAAGTGTCATAAAGGGTTTTACCCTTCTGTTATGTAAGTTGTGTCGGCTTGTATAGACCTACCCATGGTCTGTGGAGCATGGGATTGTATAAAAACAACAAACTTAGAGAGTCTAAGGCATAAGAGTAGAGATCAATAAATATGTAATGAGTTATTAAGAGTAAGAGTGAAGAAGTCTTAGAGTAGAAGAGAGGCTCTACAGCTGTGTGCGCAGAAGCCTGGAGTAGATTCCATATATGAGTGCGCGGACCCCTGCAGCGGAGTGCGAAGGAAAGTCTTGAGAATGTAAGAAGAACAAAATCATTAATAAAGAGATTATTCCAACAATTCTTGTGTTTTGCCTATTTATTTTTGTTATGAATAAATGCGCTATTATGTTATGATGATTGATGGGTTTATGAATTAACATTGTATTGATGCATGATTTTACATGATTTACTTTGTCATATGAACGCAAATAATAATAATTGTTTACGTGAAGAATATCTAGTCACATGTTAATGTTATCAAATACTTAGATCTGACCTAGGTAAATACAGAAATAAGGGTAATTAAAGAGGCACCTAAGCAGAGGATTTACCTGTTTAGGGTCCATGAAAGACAGTCGTGAAAATTCGCAGAGTTATAGGATCTGTTTAAGGGAAGTTATATCGATAAGCCCTGAGGGCTTATTGATTTGCGTGAAGGCAGGTGTAGGGCATAAAATGACATCACGCTCATCTCTGGGTGCGGAAACTTAGTTCCAACATCCCCCCATAATGCTTCAGGTGAGACTTGAGTCTGTGCTCTGCAGGTTGATGCCAAAAGGGCCAGTAGTGTAGGTATTTGTTTGGAAAACTTAACTATGAACCTGGATCAGGACCCACTAAGCCAACAATTTCCTAGTATTCTTGTGGATAAAACTTGTTATTTAGTAGCTCTACTTTCATTTCTAGCTGGGATGTATTTGTGTTGACTCTAATAATGGAGTTTGACGTATTTTTAAGAATATAAGGCTTGGTTTCCTTAAAATGACTCTGAGTATCCTTGGCCTTGGCCATTCCAGGAGTCCTAGAACCCTACTATACAATTTCTTTATCTTCTTTGAATGTATTGTTCAATTGCATTTCCTATTTCTACACTTAATATTCATGCTTCTTTTGCTATAGGTTAGATTAGTTAAATGGATGAAATAAGTGGTTTTACAAGTTATTTATAAAAATACAAGTATGATGCATCCTTAGTACAACTTTTCAAAGTCATATTCATCATTAAGCTATTTGGATTGGTTTACTAGTTCACAATTTTGGAATTTCTTGAAGTATCTTGTAGCAAAATAGTAATAATTTTTTGCTGAATTTTATCACATGTTAATGAGATTATTTTGAGTTTATTGCACTTGTATTTAAGTATAATATCATCCAAATTAAGAAAAAAATTCACCCCATAGCATTTTCACTTGATCAACTTAGGCATTTGGGTACTTAGATCAGCTTACTAGTTGATTATTCTGAACTTTTTGGTTTTTAGAGTAGCAATTTTTTGCTAAGTTTTAGAACATGTTAACAAGGGTATTTTTGAGTGATTCCACTTGGATTAGAGTCCTGTGAAATCCTAATTAATAATAAAATCTATCCCATCTCATTTTAATTTTATTTTCTTAGTAATTCGGTGAGGTAAGTCAGAGGACAAACTAGCTAGCAATCCTGTAGTAACTTGTAGCAATTTTTTTTTGAGCTCTTATTCACTCCTAATTCATGGTAGAAGTATATTTATAACCTATGAATGCTTTGAAACAACTTTAGTTTAGTTTAGGCTTTGTTAGGTATCCATTTAGCTCTTACATTTATTTCTTCTTGAATTTTGATTTTTGTAGTTAGTCTATATTTCCTTTTCACAATTTACTTTAAGAAAAGTGTGATTTCCTTGTGATTTCCTTTTTGCAAGAGTAATCCAGGACTTACTTTTCCTGCAAAATATAATAGATTTCCTGTAAATCCATTTTCTTTCCAGCAAGAGAGTTCATATTTTCTTGGTTGTCATTGTGCTTTACATTTTTTCAAATAGAATAGATTTTCATTTTGTCATTTACATTCCAACAAAAGTAGAATATGTTTTCTTATTGTTATTTACATTTTGCAATTTAGGGTTTGCAACTTACCTAGATATTTTCACTTTTGAAATTGTCTCATTTTCTTCTTTCACTTGCATCAAAAGGATTCAGACTAGGAAGAGGAAGGTGTCTGTTGCACATAAATTGTCTGCCCCTCTTAGGTTCATACGAACCTTGGGTTGATAATTTAAGTTGGTAGCCTTGAGAGTTGCAACATCCTTGTTGCAATACTATGGCTCATCAGTCATTCTGATATTCTCCAAATTAAGGTGTTGTCACAAATTTGACCCCAATTAAATCTTGGCTCCTTCTGTCAATTTTGTCTTGTGCCTATTCTCATATTCTCATGATCGAAAATCGCTGCTTTAAATTTTAGTATTTTCCCTGCATTAAATTTGTCATTGTAACTTATAAAAAAATCACTATTATATTAAATAAAAGACTAAAATCTTGATTTTAAATTAATAATTACAATTATTATTATAATAAATTAAAATTAAAAAAAAAATTAACTAAAATATAAAAATGTAATTATCACAACAATTATAAAAATTCAAAATTTAAATATAATAATACTATTAAACACCCATTAAATAAATTATAATAAAATTAAATTAAACATTAAATAACTATAAAACATATAAATTAAAATAATTAAAAAATAAATAAATAAACATTTTAATAGATAAAATAAATAAACTAACTCAAAACTAAACTCTTAACTACCACTCACTCTTTAGAAGAACAAACGTATCATTTAAAGCATGTAATTATGAGAACCGAATTCATAGTTTAATATGAAAGCAAGTTCCCATGTGCAGATTCACGAATATTGAAAAAATAACTAATAACACTTGTATTAAGTCAATGGGCTTTAATCGCAAATTAAAGAATTAGTGATTTCATACCAACAAACGCAATAGGCTTTAATCACAAATTAAAGAATTAGTAATTTCATACCAACAAACGCAATAGGCTTTAATCACAAATTAAAGAATTAGTAATTTCATACCAACAAACGCAATAAGGTTATATATAGATAGATATATTTTATTTTTTTATTTGAAAGTTAAATTTGTATTTTATATATATATATATATATATATTTTTGTTGAGATTTTATTGAAGGTTATATTGTATATTATTTTTATGTGAGGTTTTATTTACTGATTCATTGTGCAAGTTATTGATATAACATGATTATTCAATAATATTGCATGCAATAATGATTTAAATACTTGAATACTTGTTATTTAATGTTTTTAAAATTATATTTGAATTTATTTGTTGCAGAACAAAATTATAACAATACATGTTATTTAGGGTTTTATTTGCACATAAATTTAAATACCATAAAACTAGTCCTCCTATTTTATTTTTATTGTTAATTTTTATTTTTTCTATTGTACTAGTAATAGGTGGTGATTATCAATGCTTTGAAATGATCAAATTGATTAATCTTCCACACATTAAAATTGGTTTAGTTTTTCCTCCAATATTTACTATTTAGAAAAATTAAATCAAATAATTTAATTGTTTTGTTGCGGGATGAATAATAATAGCACTTAATTTCATATTGTTTCAACTACAACATTTCTATTAAATGCATTTAAACTAGTTTTTCCTAACTTTTGTCTTTTCATTTTATTTTTAATTTTTATTGGCCTTTATGTTTTGTGATAAATATGATATATTAATTTAAACCTCATTTAGTCATAATGAAATTTTATTTTTAATAATTTTTCACATTTTATATGTCTAAGATCTATATTTCCTAAAAAAAAAATATTTATTTAAAATAATCTTTATTCAACAATCTGACCTATTTATTTGTTAATTAGAAAATCTATTTACATTATTCAACAATAACTATTCAATTTTGATTATCACCAAGGATTACCCTTTGTGGTGAAAGGGAGACCATCCCTTGTTACATAGAGGGGGAGGATATAGTGTCCTCAGTGGTGTGGTCTTTTGTTGTCCTCAAGTACTAAGACAATTTGAGCACCAACATGTTTTGGCGCCATTGCAGGGAGCAAATTGAAAAAGTTTTGTTTTCCTCGTAACTAGATTAATCGATTAATTCTATGATTTGTTGGTGAACAAGATCACAGTTGCATGTGCCTTAAAGGTTTTAAAGCATATATTTCTTTGTTTTGTTCACCTGGCGACTCCTATATTATATATATTATTTTTATTTTCCAATGGATTTCTCTTGGACTTCTTTGCAATCTAAATTATCTTCTAACATACCTGATTTGTTTCATGTTTTTTATTATGCTAATATTGATGATTGTGAAGAAAACAACTTCGAAAGAGAATCAAGGTTATTTGACCATCAAGAAGAAGAGGTATTTGATGGTGTTTTCATTAGTTCTGATGTCGATTCATTTCAGGTTCATGTTGATTACTCAAAACCTCTTATGTATGATGAATATGATAATAGTTATTCATTTGTAAGTTTAAATTCACACGATTATAGTATTTTTCATATCAATAACCATGATAAACATAACTATGTAACTAATAATGAACATTTTATTGTGATCATGCACATGATAATGTTATGGTACATGAAAATGTAAATGAACTAACTCTAAACTTTATTTTAAATAAAGAACATTTATTTCTTTTACCATATATACATCATCATTCCAATAACTCCTTCTAAATAACACATAATTCTTCTTGTTATGATGAACATGAATTTCAAAAACATATAAGTTTCCACACGATGAAAAATCCTAGCATGATTTCATATTACTCTAATATGGAAGTAAAATATGAATATATTGCATATACATTAATATTAGAAATGTTCGATCACTTAAATAATCACAACAACTATTATGATTTCTTAGAAGATTAGATGGAAGCAGTCTTTAAGAGAACATAATTTTATCATTGTATAGATATCAAATCCCTTCTAGGAACTAAAATGAGCAAAACACCTTACCTTTTCTTACAATTACTAAACATATTACTATTTTCGAAACTTAAAGGTAAGAGTCTTGGAGTTGATAAATTATTGTCTTGGTTACATTGGTTGTTTGACTTCTTTGAACAATTTTTCTTCTGAAAACACATTGTATATAAATCATGTACATAAATAAACCTTTTATGCTTCATAGGTTTAGAATGAATAAATATGGAGTTTTTTTCGCATCTTGAAGAGTCTTTATGTGATCAAAGTAGAATGGAATACACATAAATAAGTCCTTAGTATGAACCATATTAATGAGATTTTTAGATACACATTTAAAGACTTGCTTTGTAAATCATATTTGATGGGTAACAATATTTAAAGGGCTCATATCTTAATTTCTTAGTAATGTCACCTTCATATCGAATATTCCTCACCACATTCCTCTTCCATACTACTTACAGATAAATGCTAAGGGATCATTGTAACATCCCCCTCCGAGGTATACCCAAATTAACCATGCCAATTGGGGTAAACATGAGAAGAAATACTACTATAATCAGATTGAACATCTTTTGTCACCTTAAGGAAGTGAAATCAATGGAACATCACATAAAGTCATCTAACATTATCAAAAAAACCCTCAGGAGACAAGTCAACCGCTCAGATGGCATGTCCCGTGGTCCCACTATTATTCTGCATCTCTTAGGCCATATTAGCTCTCATGCGATGGGCAAGGGAGCGACCAACAACCCAAAGTCGCTCTCACAGACCTGCCTGCCAGTGAGTCTGGTCCAGAATTAACAGTTCTGTGCCAACGACCCCAAGATTTGAGCCAATTTTCTAGCCCAGAATCCTGGCCTC